>PVHT020004944.1:42268096-42359131 GCA_004024745.2 Catagonus wagneri
GGGAGACGGAGACTTGTTTTAGCATCATGCTGAGTGAAAATAAGCAAAACCCCGGAGCTCATGCACAACTTCACTTGGAAAGCTCAAAGACAAACACAACTGACAACATGCTGTTTATTGAGAAAGGCGTATGTCTGCAGTCGGAAGCCAGCAGATGAGAAGGAGCGCCCCCTAGGGCGGGTGCTGGGTTCACGGCTGCTGATGCTTTGTGACTTGTCACATCTATGTTGTGACTACCGATGCGTTTTATTTATTTATTTATTGGCCACACCGGAGACATGCGGAAGTTCCCGGGCCAGGGTTCAAATCCAAGTCACAGGAGTGACAACGCCATATCCGTAACTGTCAGGCCATCAGGGAGTTCCCATGTTACTTATTTTCAAAAACAATAATGCGATGACACCTTCTAAAACTACGAGCACTGTGTAAACTCCAGGGAGGGAACACCTGGAAGAAAGGGTTTAAAGACCTTACGTGTGAGTTGGCGGTTGGTGGCGTCAAGGGTGACCCCCACCCCAGAGGACCCTCAGGGGGTCTACACACACTTGTTCAACACTTGGACACCATCCGTAGCCACTGAGAGTCACCACCCCCACCTCCATGTAGCAGAAGGACTTTGCACCTTATAAACTGTAATCAGTTAATTCGTGTTACTTGACCTCTAGTCTGCACCTCTAGTCCCAGCTTAACAGCAGGGAGTTTAAAAAAAAAAAAGGCCTCCCACCCGCCTCCCTCACACCCCCTGCTACCTAGAGTATTGAGACTAAATTGCCCAAGACAAAAGCTTTCAGAATTCCAAGGTATTCCTTTGCTATCCTGCAAATCCACTCTCCCAACCCTGTCAGTGCCACCTTCCTGACAATCCCCAAGGACTCAGGCCTGGGCCCCCGTCACTGCACGACCCAGATACCACTCTGCCCTCCATGCACCCTCCAGGAGTGCACATCTGGACAGAAGGGGTTAACCAGGCCTTCTCCGTGGTTAAAGCCTTCTGCAAAAGCTCTAGTTCAAACAGTCATCTTCCAAATCGAGGCAGCCTGCATTTCTGCAGTTCTTGCATTGAGCCCAGACTCCCCCAGAGGGGCCGCCACTGCTTTTTATCTTTATCCAAAGCGGAGAGCCTCCTGCCATGACGGCAACTCTGTTTCTCACAGGGGTTGTGAAGACACCGCAATTTCGACACAATGCAAAAAAAAATTCCACACTGGAGCGGGGCTCCTAGAGGCTTCCTTCCGGGCCTTCTCACCTCTGGCCACCTGCACCCCGCCAGCCCCAGCACAGAAACCCTTCTGTGCAGGAGTACAAGGATTCCACGCTCCGCTAAGCTTGCAAAAACCCTGGATTACACCCGTTTCAGCAGGTCTCCTGGCACAAGGACATCTTGGACACTTGAGTACCGTCCTGTGATTACAGCATCTCCAGTGGGGACTTGGGACCCTGCACCGCACACTCACCCAGCCACCGTGACTTTCTCGGGGGTGCCGAGTCACAGCCCACGGTACAAATCCTTAGCAGAATGTTTCGTCTGCGACGGCAATGTCCTTTAAGGAGTGGTTTGTGGTACCTCATTCCCACGCCCGCCGCCCGCCCCATCCCCGCTTTCTCTCCAGCTCTTTTTCTCAAGCTTACCATTCCCCAATTTTAGCCAGCTGCTGTTCCACACACACCCCTATTTCCGCAGCCCTCTGTACGTCTGGTTATGACTCTGCCTTTTTGAAATGTGATGTGGGTCCCCTCCCTAGGACTGAACTGGGTGAGCGTGACAGGTGGGGCTTGTGCGTTTCCCCAGCACAGAGCAAAGCCCTGCCACACGTGGTAGGGGTCCACCGATGCTAGTCAGTAACAGCACACAGACAGCGGGGCAAATCCACCTTTTTCCTACAGCAATTTCAGGAGCTATTTTGCAACTGCTCTCAAAGAAAAAAAAAAAAAAGATGATGATGATGATGAAGAAGAAAAAGGAAAATGGTGTGTGCTAATGATTGGGTAATGGTGGGCTTTGAGTTTACCGCTTCCACGCCAAGTGCTTGCTAGCCATGAAGGTGTCAGACAGGTTAGTCTTCAGTGTCCAAAGTCCCCAGAGAACCCCCACGCTGGTCAGAGACCAAGAGCTAAAATGGCAATTCTGAATCAACTTCAAGAGACACAGGATGTGGAAGAAAGGCTAAACCCAGGTCTTCTTGCCAGTGTTTTCCACCGAAAACAGAAAAATGAAAAGCACCACCGCAGGAGGCAGCGGCAAAGGCCAACCAGGTTGACTTCTTTTCAACCAAACACGGACTTCTTTTCAACGCCACTATTTGGTACAGGAGTGTTGAAAAGAAAACATCAGTTCAAACTTCCTGAGAGTCTTAAGAGAGCACTGAAAACCCTAAAGACAAACCACTTCTCATTAAAATTTGAATTTTTTAATAGTTTAGGTTTAACTTGAGTTTACGACTTGTTACAATTTTGTTCCTGAATGATTACTTTATGGGACTGGTGAACTCAACACACACACACCACCAGTTAAAGCGTAATGTTGCCATTTCCAAGGGCAAGAGACAGAGTTATTACACACTTTCTTTTTAGAAATGATTAATATTCATGAGTACTATTTACTGGACGCCACTCCATCGGGAGCACAGGTTCCAGCTGGAGCAACGGTCCCTGGGGAAAACCTGCTGGCTTTTCTGACAACTAACTCATTTGGCGATGCTGTGTCTTGAAACCACTGTGCCCGAAAGCAGAGACAGCGCCTGTCTGTGTCAGGCTTGATGCAGGTCATCTACTTTCAATTCTTACACTTTCTGGCGAAGTTCGGTGCGTTCTGAGACACAGCGTTCAAATTCATTGTTTCCTCCACCGCATTTAATGCTCAGGTGGTTTTTCCATCAACAAAAACTATCTGCAAGTTACTCTCGGCTGTTATCTTGATTTAACCGATCCTGCATTACATCTGATGTACCCCACGCCTCAGTTCCCAGGGTGCAGAACTTGCCAGAGACAAACTCCCATCGAGGGTCAATGGCATCATCACCATCCCTGCCATCGCTGTCATTTCATTCTCCCCCCTCCCTCTCCCCCACTCTCGACTGGAAAGAAAGGCAGGGCTGGTGATGGCTATTATCCACCCTTCATTCTTGGAAATCATACTACAGGACGAATCCCCTTTAGAAGCAGATGAGCGAGCAGGGAACACACAAGCCACACAACGAACAACTCCAGAAACGGCCTTTCTTTCCCTACCGTGCGCGAAGACAGGTCAGCACTCACTCGTGTGTTCACCTGCAGAACCTAAATCTTGCTTGACTCTATCTGTGAAAGCGACACACTGAGCCAGATCAGTACTGATCTCTGAGGGTTATTATGGCCAAGCTCAAGGCAAATCTAGCCTAGTTTCTCTTTGCCAAGGGGAATAAGCAGAGGCTTGGCAAATGGATCTGAAGAGCCCCACCCCCACTCCACAACACTTTGGGAATTAGTCAAACATTCTTAGATATTAAATACACCCCCATATTGGCATATATACAAAACAGATTAGGAACAAGGACCTACTGTGCAGCACAGAAAAATCTATTCAATGCTGTGTGATAGCCTAGAGGCGAAAGAAACTGAACAAGAATGGGTATGTGTACCTCTGTGTGTGTGTGTCTGTGTGTGTGTGTAAACTGATTCACTTTGCTGTACACCTGAAACTAACACAATACAATAAGGGAACTCTCCTCCCATAAAATTTATAAAAATAGGCAAACAGCCCCCCATGACTCGGTGCTTTTACTTTAAAGGTAGAATTATAAATAGTTGATTCCCAAGGCATAAAAGCATCTTCAAGGCACCAGGAGTATACTTGGAGGATGAGCAGAGCCCCCACTTCCCCTGAGACCAGCTTCCCATTTGAGCCAGAGACTCCAGAAGGCCCCACAGTATGGAAGACACAGATGCCCAACCTCCTGAGAAGCTCTGCTAAATTAAAGATGCTGTGGCTCTGGCCGCTGCTGCAGTACAGGTTTGATCTCTGGCCCCCGAATCTGCACCTGCTGTGGACACAGCCAAAAAAAAAAAACAAAAAAAAGCCAACAAAGGTGCTCCCCACAAGGCCACCCCCACACAGCCCACGATCCCACCTTCCATCCACCTCCTGCCCCCAGTGAGCCACTCCTGTGCCTGGACCTCATCCACGACCTGCAGAGGCCGGTCAGGTAAAAGTTGGCGTCAGTTCAAGGACCGGAGCTTCGGAGCAAAACCCAGGTGGGCTGTGAATGACACACAAAGCTGGAAGAAGTGGAGCCATGATGCCTATGTTGATGGGAGCAGCATTTAAAACTCCCCTTTAGGAGTTTCTGCTGTGGCTCAGAGGGTTAAGAACCCAGCATACCATCCGTGAGGATGCGGGTTTGACCCCTGGCCTCACTCAGTGGGTTAAGGATCTAGCGATGCCACAAGCTTTAGCATAGGTCACAGATGTGGCTCTGATTCTGTGTTGCCGTGGCTGTGGCTAGGCTGGAAGCTGCAGCTTCAATTCAGTCCCTGGCCTGGGAACTTCCATATGCCACAGGCGAGGCCCTAAAAAACATCGTCATGATGTTCCATGGACCACTGTCAGGAAAATCAGCATCAGCTGAGAAAGCATCAAGTCCAGGACAGGTGGAGCGCTGGTTCTCTCCTCCTTGTGACTGACGCAGGACCCACCAACTTCCTCTTTTCCCAGATAAACAGCAAGCTTTTTCTTTTAGACCAGTGTGATCACCAACAACCAGAAGTGGACAAAACAATGTGGCCCAAACTAAAGAGAAAGTTCAGATGCTGCTAAGAACATGAGGCTCTTCTCAAATCAACTTAGGACCAAAAACTCAAATGCATCTTGCAACAGACCTGAGTACATTACATGTACCATCAGGCAGAACAGCTTCAGTCTTGAAGACAAATTTTTTTTTTTGCTTTTTAGGTATGCATATGGAAATTCCCAGCTACTGGCCTACACCACAGCCACAGCAATGCCAGATCCTTAACCCACTGAGCGAGGCCAGGGATCAAACCTGCATCTTCATGGATACTAGTTGGGTTCGTGACACAAACTCGCTGAAAAAAAATATTATAAATCTACACTGTCCAGGGTAGCAGCAGCCAGCCACACGTGGCTAGTTATGTGCAAATTCAATAAGATCAGGGAGTTCCCATCATGGCTCAGCAGAAGCAAATCTGACTAGGATCCATGAGGATGCAGGTTCAATCCCTGGCCTCACTCAGTGGGTCAAGGATCCAGCATTGCCGTGAGCTGTGGTGTAGGCCGGCGGCTACAGTTCCAATTGGACCCCTAGCCTGGGAAGCCCCATATGCTGCAAGTGCAGCACTAAAAAAACCAAAAAAAAAAAAAAAAAACAGCGTCAAGAACTCCAGATGCAAAACGCCGTCATTAAGAGAAGTCCTTCCCGGGAAAGCCTGCTGCCCCCAGTACAGCCACAAGCCCCCAAACCAGACTTAATCCCCAGAAAATACCCCAGTCGGTTTCAGGAACAGTCATGGCTCTTGTAAATTAAAACGAAGGATGTGGTGCAGCAGGTTAAGGACCCAGCACTGTCACTGCACGGCAGCAGCCTGGATCGCCGTTGCAGCACAAGTTCAATCCCTGGCCTGGGGAACTTCTGTGTGCCGAGGGTGCATCCACAAAGAAAAAAAAATGAAATAAAATAAAATGAAAGATGAGAAACAGAACTCGAAGGACTTCTTTTTCAATTAACGACGCAGCTGCCTTTGGTATGTCTTGAATCTTTGTAGAGAATAAACACCCTGTTGGTCAGCCAGTCAGATTGCTCAGGCTCTCAGTCGGCACTCCATTTATCTGATGAGCACGCACATGCATATGTCACATGGATCATCACAAGGGCTGTCTCCCGATTTCCTGTACAAGTATTCGGAAGTGATTTCTATTCAGAAGAGCACATACACTCCGCTATTGCATCGAGCGAAACACAGGTCCATCACTTAATAGCGCTGGTCTGGAGCCAAGCTCCACCCATGAGAGACGGACACCGGAGCATGTGACCTGAGGATTAGGGCCGGGCCATATCGGCGTGAAACTGGCCCAGAAGTCAGTGTCAGATAAATGTCGTCAGACAAAAAGGGACAGGGTTTAGTCTCCTTTGACCGGTCACCTCTACAGAGACCTGTCACTTCTCCTGGACCCGTGACTGTACCTGGGGTAGGTTCTCAGTTATAAGTTGTTCTGCAAACACATTATTTCCCACTCACAGTGAGCAAAACTAGAAACATTTCAAGGCCGCATAATTAAACCTCTGAACCACCTAGCTTTGGGTTTATGGGGCCATATGGTCTCGATTCACTTAGAAATAAAATACTAGAAGGCCAGCACATATGCACACACACACACACAATTCTAGGCCTGGTTTTCCCTCCCAGAACCAAAAAAAAAAAAAAAGGTGTCTTTCACAGCATGAGGGTGGCGTGCAGATCTATGACAGAATAATGAGAATTGCTTTCTTGGGAAGAAATTGCCAACACAAAGCTTTCAGTACTATAAATACGTCACCCTCTCCAAAGTGGCTGATTTTCAAACTGTGGCAGCTACAGGACCTTCCGTGTTCCACTCTCCCTTTCCCTCACATCATAATTTCTCTTTCAGATATCAAAACAACAAAACTGCAAGTACACAAGTGGTCATAGAAAGAAGACCAATTTATGCTGTATGTTAAGCCAGAATCTCTGCCTTTGAGATCAAGGTTTTTGCTTTTTGTTGTTGTTGTTGCTTTTTAGGGCCACACCCACAGCATATGGAGGTTCTCAGGCTAGGGGTCGAATTGGAGCTACAGCTGCCGGCCTACACCACAGCCACAGCAATACATGGGATCTGAACCAGGACAGAGACCTACACCACAGCTCACGATCACACCGGATCCTTAACCAGGGCTCGAACCCACATCCTCAGGGATACTAGCTGGGTTCATTACCTCTGAGCCACAACGGGAACTCCCAAGGTCAGGGGTTTTATACTGGGGAAATGGAAGCCACGCTGGCCTAAACAAAGAGAGAAACCAGAGGGACGGTCTGTGACAGGAAGATGAAACATCCAGAGGAAAGAGTGAGGATGCAGAGGACACTGTGATGGGCCTGGCTACCTAGTTTACTTTACCGCCTTCAAGCCAGAACACAGTCTCTCCAAAAGCTAGAGCGAATTTCAACACACTGTATGCATCATCCAGCCTAATGTAAAATATTTGGCAGCTCTTCAAATATAAAATGAAACAGAGTAAAAGATGTTTATATTTCAGCTCTTACTTCAAAGGGAAAAAATATTCCTAAAGACGATTAGAGGAAAGCATTTAGGAAGCCTATCTACAAGATGAAATGACTGATTCAAGAAAATCATTTAGCAAGCAAGAGAAATCAAAGGCACCCATACCAGAAAGGAAGAAGTAAAACTGTCACTATTTGCAGGGGACATGATGTTATACACAAAATACTGGAAAGAGTCCACCAAAAAAATCAACTAGAACTAAAAAGCTAATTCAGGAAAGCTGGAGGATACACAGCAATACACAAAAACCTGTTGCATTTCTGTACATTAGTAAAGAGCTAGCAAAAACAGAAATTAAGAAAACAATCCCATTTGTAACTGCACAAAGCAGAATAAAACACCTAGCAATGAATTTAACCAAACAGGTGAAAGACATACACTGGGAACTCTAAGACATAATCAAAGACATTGAAGAAGACAAATAAAATGGAAAAATATTCTACGCTCATGGACTGGCAGAATTCATGCTGTTAAAATGTCCAGAATACCAAAAGCCATCTACAGATTCAAGGCAATCTGTATCAAAATTCCAATGGTATGTTTCACAGAAGTAGAAAAAAAATACCTAAAATTTGTATAGAACCCCAAAAGATGCTGAATAGCCAAAGCAGTCTTTTTTCTTTTCTTTTCAGAGCCCCAGGTATGGCATTCAGATGTTCCTGGACTGGTGCTGCAAATGCCAGCCTACACCACAGCCACAGCAATGGTGACTTAAGCCACATCTGTGCCTTAAGCTGGATCTTTAACCCACTGAGCGAGGCCAAGAATCAAACCGGCACCCTCATGGATACTAGTCAGTTCTTAACCTGCTGAGCCACAATGGGAACTCCTGGCAAAGTAATATTAAGGAGAATAAAACTCTGGTTTCAAAGTACATTACAAAACTACAGTCATCAAAACAGTACAGTGTTGGCATTAAAATAGGCACAAAGAACAAGGAACACAACAGAGATGAGACCGGAGACAGACGGGTCCCAGGCTGAGCAACTGGACTCTTTCCCCTATGAACAGATATTTCCAGATCAAGATGATGGCAGGAGCAAGGAGGGGCCACGTCCTGCTTGGATAAAAGATAGAGACCGCCTGTTTGTCATTCTGGACGTCAAGGACCTCCGGAACTGCATACTTGCAGAGAGGCTGCTCAGGGGTCAGAGAAGGGAGGGGACACCAGACCACAGTACATCGCATCAGCTTCCCAGAAACCTTGTGCTAGAACCCATCCCAACTAAAAGATGCTCGCGCAAGCAGAGGAAGGCCCTGAGGCAGGCCGGATGTGGGTGCGAGGCCAGTCGAAGCAAGACAATTGGCCAGAGGAAGCGCAGACAGACTGCCCCATACCAGTCATTTCAACCACCTCCAAAGCAGGCGTTGCTCTCTTTCAGTCTTGCCCTGTCTCTGCCTGCCCCCCACCCAAGTCCCCGACCACTACCGCATTCTCCACAGCCAACTGCTCTCTCTTCTCTCTTATTAAACACTTACTTGCCCCCGCTGCTCTCAGCCTCTTAGCTGAATTCTTTCTCCAAAGGGACAGGTACTGGGGACCTACATTCAGTGGTCGGGGTTCGGCAGTCTCAGTGCATAGCCACCCAGACCAGCAATGGAGCCAAGCGTTCATGGTCAATTAATTTAGGACAAAAGATCCAAGAATATAAAAGGGGCAAAGGACAGGCTCTTCAGTACACGGTGTTGGGGAAACTGGCAGCACATGCCAAAGAATGAAACGAGACCACTGCCTTACAGTATACACAAAAACTAGCTAAAAATGGGTCAAGGCTTTGGATTGAAAGCCTGAAACCACAAAACTTCTAGGGAAAAAAACACAGGCGGTAAAAGCTCCTCGACATCAGTCTTGGTGGTGATTTTTTTTTTTATTTGACACATAAGTGAAGGCACCAAAAGCAAAAACAGACAAGCGGGACATCCAACTAAAAAGCTTCGGCTCAGCAAAGGAAACCATCAACACAACGACAAAGCAATAGGACATCTGAGAGAAAAGCTTTGCAAATGCTGTCTGATAAGGGGTTAATAGTCAGAATATAAAGAACTCCTGCAACTCACCAGCAAAGCTATGACAGGACACCTGTGACTTGGCTTCCCCAAGCCCCCGCTCCCCATGGCACAAACCTATGGACGCGGGTCCCCCCCAAGAAGGCGTAACTTAATCGTCTCTGAATCCTGAGGTCTGTATATTTTTATACCCGATGGCTCATTAGCAGCTGGAGCTCAATGACTCCAGCAGCCTATGTAATTTCACACCATTACTTCATGCCGCGCAGGTAACTTCGGCTCTAAAGAGCCGTGTACCTTAAGCTATGCTGGCACCAGTGCATTTCTACACCCTTTCTGTTTTAACAAACAAGTTTGTTCTATACACGTAACGTTTTCCAAAACTGCATTTGAAGGATCTCCACAAGGAAAAGGCTCTCTCAATGCTTTGCTTGATTCTTGATGACCAGGTCCCAGACTGTGTGTCCCGGAAAGGGACGGTGTCTCCGACTCTCCTCGACTGAGGCAAGCATGTCGTGCGTCACTGGGTCCGCCCCAGTCTCTTCCTTTCACCACTGAATGTCCATCTTCTCATTCGCTGCCCTTCCTACTGAAAATTCTTTTCCACGAAAGCGTAACCAACCACATATGACTGATCATACGCAATCCACTGTGGACGTGAAGTTTTCCTTGCACCACTGGCATCACCTTTTTGCAGATGTAGAGACAAATCAGATGCAAAACCTTCTAAATCTCAGCTGATTTAAGTCTTGCACAAGCCTCGCACTGGTACAGATGGAAGCGGTTTCTTTTAAAATCAGGGGGTTGTTCAATTTCCAAGAGCTGAAACTGAAGTGAAAACTTAGAGGAGTGGTCACCAGGAAAATGGGACTAATCACGTTACTTGGGCAAAGTGACTTTTTCAGAAAAGCAGCTCACACAGACAAGACCGCCCCTGGGCAAGTATAATTCATACAACTTGTCCTGACCTAACCCATAGAAAATCACCAATGTGATCGACACATAATTGCATACATAACTCAAGTACCCTTTGTACTAAGAATTTGGGGAAACACCCTAATTTGTGCTTGGGAAGTACATCATTCAACCTTGAACCCCAAACTTCACAATACAGGTGCCATTAAAAACATAAAGACCAACATCAAATGTTTGTTCAAGTTCACTGGGTCTCCTAACAACTTAGCAAAATATAAATTAAACTGAGGTGACATTTTAAAAGGTAAAGAACTTGCCTACAGCTACAAAAATTGCAGCATTAAGGTTATGTATAACTCAATCAACTTGAGGCAGTTTTTACCATTTAATTTCCTCCAAATTCCTCTCCTTTTTCATGTCTGTCTGCATAAACCACAGACATGAATAGGGGATAATAGGAACTCTGGTCCCTTGGCTTTAACCTACAGTCTCTTCCCAAGCCTTAAAAGCCATGTATCGGGGGCCTCGTACAGACAAGCAAAGGTAAGAAAAGTGAAAAACGCAAACCGGTAGAGTAGACAAGAAACGTACAAAGGAGAAAGCAAGACAGTTTCTCATGAGAAAACATGCTTCTTAGGAGTTCCAAATCCATAAGCACCTGAAGCAGCTCCTACACACAAAGTATGTTAAAGCTCTCAGACATCAGGAGCTCCCGTTGTGGCACAGCGGAAACAAATCCGACAAGGAACCACAAGGTTGCAGGTTCCATCCTCACTCAGTGGCTTAAGGATCCCGCGTTGCTGTGGCTGTGGTGCAGGCCGGCAGCTGCAGCTCTGATTCGACCCCCTAGCCTGGGAACCTCCATATGCCACAGGTGGGGCCCTAAAAAAACAAAACAAAGCAAAAAAAAAAATAAAAAAAGCTCTCAGACATCAAGAAATCATGTCAATAAACAAGCTTACAGCGCTACAGGGAATAAGGCAAGCCCTCCAATGAATCACCAGTAGAGGGCAGAATAAACTCCCTAAGATGAGTTCCTGGAAATCCAAATTACACTTGGCGGGGTGGGAACCTAGATAACGGAGGAGGAGAAGTGGTAATTCACCTAAGCAGGATTAGGACGAGAGTTTGGGGAGTGAGAACAGCAACAGAGTCTACAAGGTGAGAAATTCATTCTTTCAGCATCCCCAGCCTCCGTCCTACCATCAGGCAGCACACTAGGCACTGACGCTACACCAGGCCGGGGGGGCGGGGGTTTGCTCAGTCAACCAGATCCACACTGCAAGGGATCAGTCAGGAAAGATGGACCTGGACCATGACTGGGAAGCTTTCTCCCACGTGTGCCAAGTGGGAGCAGTTTTGTGTCCATCCAGGGAAAAGCCTCCAAACTCCAGGAAGGTGACGAATTCAAAGCAAAGACAGAGACACTGGACACAGTGATCGAATCGGAAAATGAAACGAATTAATTTAAAAAGCAACTATACCTACGTAACAAAAATATGTATTTCACAAACTCATAGGATTTTTCTATTGACTCTTCAAATCCTTCCTTGAAAAAGAAATTAAGAAATGGGGGGGAGGAGTTCCCATCGTGGCTCAGTGGTTAACGAATCTGACTAGGAACCATGAGGTTGAGGGTTGGATCCCTGGTCTTGCTCAGTGGGTTAAGGATCCGGCGTTGCCGTGAGCTGTGGTATAGGTCACAGATGCAGCTCGGATCCCGCGTTGCTGTGGCTGTGGTGTAGGCCGGCAGCTACAGCTCCTGTTAGACCCCTAGCCTGGGAACCTCCATATGCCGCGGGTGCGGCCCTAGATAAGGCAAAAAGACAAAAAAAAAGAAAGAAATGGGGGAAAAGAAAACTTTCATCACTTTTGAGTTGATACTAAAAAGACCCTTTAAAAAAAAAATCACTTTTTTTTTTTTTTGCCTACAGTTACCAAAAAGTCCTAGATCTTTTTGTTCAAGTTTAATTTGGGGGCAGCAAAATGCATTTAGAATGTACTCTTTAAAATTCAGTTGCTTATAATTTAAGTACTATAAACATAAATACTAAATATATTAAATGTATTTTTATTTTAACGCATTTATATTTTAAGTGTAATTTCTTAAGCTATTTAACAGAGACTATTTCTAACAGACTGACACACTATAAAATCAACGAATCTTTGCAAATCCATTTTTCTCTTACATGGCGATGACCAGGTCTGTAATGACCCTATATTAAGTCCTATAAACATTTGTTTCCAATAATTTTACCCTTTCCCGAAGGGTGCGGGGGATTGGGTGGGGGTGGCGGAGAGCAGAACAAGATGCACTGCTGTTATAGGTTTCAGAACGAAAAAGGGTGTATCTCACCACGGCTACGCAGTGGCGACACCCCTTCTCCTAGCTGCTGCTCACCATCACCCATCACACGGCTGCTTACGTCATTCTGACCATTTCCATGTCTTTTTTTTCTGCATAAGCAACAAAACTTGCCACTTGCCAAAAATCTGCCTAAGCTCTACTTACACAACTCGCACCTGACATATAAATCCCCCACATGTCTTAGTGTATAAAAATAACCCTGGGTCAAGGTGTGACTGAATTGTGTCCATGGGACAAAATCCAAGGCCCCCTGTGGACTTTTTTTTTGGGGGGGGGTTGCAAGTCACAATTTTATTTTTTAATAATGATTTTTATTTTTTCCATTACAGCTGCCTCTGTGGATTTTAAAGACCTCAAAGCTGTGGGCAAATTTGCTCTCGATTCAGTGTCAATCTGTTCTCTCCCACTTCTGACTTTGACAACAACTGTTAAGACTTCAAAAGAAAACATCTTCCAGGTTCCTCGAGGGGAATGCATTGTCGTATAAGCAACCCCCACCCCACCCCACAACACCCTCACTTAGATATTAGGACTGAATTTGGTCAATAGCGACATTAGCTGGAATGATGAAGAATGGGCTCCCTCTAAAAAGGTAGGATAAATTTTAGTCTGAATAAAAAAAACCCTGAAAATCTGAGTCAGTAACACCTCTGGCTAGAAATAACACATAGAGTAGGTAGTAAGATTTTTTCTTTTCCTTCAGTTTTTATTTGAGTAACTTTTTTTTTTTTTTTTTTTGCTTTTTAGGGCTGCACCCACGGCATATGGACGCTCCCAGGCTAGGGGTCGAACTGGATCTACAGCTGCCAGCCTACACCACAGCCACAGCAACACAGGATCCAAGCCTCATCTGCAACCTATACCACAGTTCACGGCAATGCTGGATCCTTAACCCACTGAATGAGGCCAGGGATCGAAACTACAACCTCATGGTTCCTAGTCAGATTCGTTTCTGCTGGGCCACGACGGGAACTCCTTGAGTAACTATTTTAGATCATTTCCCCATTAGACTTTGGTATGAACTTGGAGTTAGAAATGACCTGCTAGAGATCCTATAGAAAGGGCCTAAGAATATATGAGCTACCCCATGAGCTGAATTTATAATTAATGAGTATTTGCCACATGAATGCAGTTTAAAGCAAATGCACAAGCTTTTTTAGAGAAGGATTTCTTGCTCGTTGTCTCACAACTTTTAAACATAAATATATAACTCCACATGCTCTTACGTCTTATTACACAGGAATAAGAATGTGTTACGGTGAATTTACTGTTCATGAATTACATTCCAGCAAAAAATAAAAATGCGCTCTTAAAACCCAAGAAAATTATACTTAAGAGAAAGGCACTTATTCCTCAGCCCTGCAAAATCCCTCAGGAATATCCACGATCGACATTTACAAGCATTCTCAGGCTGAGATAACACTTGAAGGGTTAGATTAACTTCCTTTAAAAATGCAGGATCGTGGCACCTAAGCACCAAGGAGCAGAAAAGAAAAGCTGTGAAGTAGACAGACTCAAGTGAAACTAGGCCAAATCCATTGGCTTATTTGTCAACCAATGTTTCCACCAGCACTCAGCCCAGGGAGTAAGAAATCTGACAACTGACACCTGCTAAGCAGATCGTATACTTACTACCGCACAATACAAGCTGTATAAGAGATCTTTCCTAATCACTGAGTAAATGTCTGAAGGCTCCTTCCTGTGTGCAGCAGAAAGGGGCAGATGCCACGGTAACTGGAGGAAGATGGCTTCCCTGGGGTGCTGAGTCCAGTGGGCAAGACGCTTGGACCAGCCACCCTAACACAGCTTGGGAACCCATAACACAGAGGCCAGACAGGGAGTTCCTGTTGTGGCTCAGTGGGTTAAGAACCCCACTAGTAACCATGAGGATGCGGGTTTGATCCCTGGCCTCGCTCAGTGGGTTAAGGATTCAGCATTGCCATGAGCTGTGGTGTAGGTCTCAAGCACGGCTCTGATCTGGCGTTGCAGTGGCTGTGGTGTAGGCCGGCAGCTGCAGCTCCAATTCGACCCCTAGCCTGGGAACTTCCTATATGCTGCAAGTGCAACCCTAAAAAGACAAAAAAAAAAAAAAAAACACCAAACAAACAAAAAAACAGAGACCAGACAGTAACATCAGTAATCCTTCTTCAGGGACTCTACTCAATTCGTGATTTGACCTCTCTCAAAACAACTTCCCATCATAGTGATTATGCATTTCTTGAGGTTTCTAATATCTGCATAGGTCTCTCTTCCCTGCTACAATTTCACACAACTTTACTGGGAAAAAAAAAACCTTAAAATGTCACTACTGGAGCCAAACGTCCATCACCAGAGGAACGGATAAAGTCCATGTGGTACATATACACAATGGAATACTACTCAGCCAACATTTTCAGCAGCATGGATGGACCTAGAGGTTATCATACCAAGCGAAGTAAGTCAGAGAAAGTCAAATGTCATATGCTATCACTTATATGTGGAATCTAAAATGTCGCACAATGAACTTATTTTCAAAACAGAAACAGACTCGCAGACAGAGAGAACAAACTGATGGTTACCAAAGGGGAAAGGAGGATAAGTTAGCAGTTTGGGGTTATCAGCTACAAACTACTGTACAGGAAATAGAGAAACCATCAGGCCCTACTGTAGAGCACAGGGAACTATTTTCGTTATCTTGTGATAAATTATAATGGAAAAGAATATGAAAAGAATATGCATGTGTGTAACTGATCATTTTGCTGCACTCCAGAAACTAACACAATTTTGCAAATTAGCTATCTTTCAATTTTAAAGAAGCGTCCCCACTGGTTCACTGATTTCTAATTCCCCCGCCTGATGACAGGTATCAAGCAATAGGATTCACAGTGCCTACTTCTGACATTTTTGTTCTGTTATTCTGTTAAAAAGAGAGTAAAAGAGTTTTAGCCTTAATATTTCTATCAACTGTGAAGCTATTTGCACTTGAAAACTCTTTCCCAGCACTAGGAGGATGTTCAGCACTTCACATCTATTTTTCGCTCTTTGCACCTCATAGGCTGTTGCTGTATTCTATTTCAAGTCAGTATTTCATCTCCCTTCACCAGGCATTATTGAATACATTCCTTTTCTTTCTTTTTTTTTTTTTTTTTGCTTTTGCTTTTTAGGCCACACCTGTGGCATAATGGAAGTTCCCAGGCTAAGGGTCGAATGGGAGCTGTAGCTGCCGGCCTACACCACAGCCACGTCAATGCTGGGTCCTTAACCCAGTGAGCAAGGCCAGGGATCAAACCAGAATCCTCATGGATACTAGTCAGGTTCATAACCCATTGAGGCACAACAGGAACTCTGAATACATTCGATATTAATCTAGGTTTTACCTCTTATTTAACATTTTCTTTAGTCCATTGTGCTCAGGTCTTCCACTCAAGACCGTTCTGTTTTGTTTTTATTTTATTGGACTATAGTTGACTTATAGTGTTGTGTTAGTTTTAGGTGTAGAGCAAATACATATAAAGCAAATATATATATTCCATTCTTCTTCCCCCACATGGATGATCACGAAATACTGGGCAGAGTTCCCTGTGCCATACAGTAGGTCCCCACTGGCCAGTCATTCCATGTACCACACTGTGTATATGCGAATCCCAGCCCCGAGTCCATCCCTCCCCCCAGCTTGACCCCTCTGCTAACTTTAAGTTTGTTTTCAAAGTCTGTGTGTCTGTTTCTGTCTGCAAATCAGTTCATTTATATCCCCCCCTTTTTTTTTAGATTCCACATACAAGTGATATCATGTGATGTTTGTCTTTCACTGTCCCGTTAACTTCACTTAGTCTGATAATTTCGAGCTCCAGCCAAGCTGCTACAAGTCTGCCTTTCCTACTTTAACATTAAAAAATCAGTGAGGTCCTAAAGTGGCAGAGCAAGGCCAGTGACACCCACGTATGGAGAGGCAGTAACATCCGAAAACTGAGTGAAATTCAACCTGGGGGACTTACGCCATCAATGGCTCGAGTTCCTGAGTTTACAAAGCACTCCTTTCAAAGTACCACCTAAATGCGTCCATGCTTACACGGCCTTCCAGCTCCTTCACGTGTTTTCTGTGGGACAGGCACCCAGCCCCAAAATCTAACACTTTCACGAATATGACATGCTCTTACACTGGCACAGAATTTACAGACCAACAGTCGATTTCTGTATTATTTTAATTTATCACATAAACCACAGCAACCAGGAAGTTAGCGGATACAAACCACGTGTCATGAGGCAGAATAGCTGGGAGATTAAATGGACTGGAGGGGTTTAGCACATCAAGCTCTAAACACACATGTGCACACCACCAAACGCCAGCTTGCAAAACAGTGAGAAGTCCTTTCATTTCTTTCCCTGCACCTGTTAGTTCTTATCCATTGGGTGTATTTTAAGCGTAGACGGTAAGATTGATGAGGGAACACCCAGAGGGATGAGTGAAGGGGGAGGGGTGTTAAAATATTCTCCCCAAGACCCCTTGAATTTTTCCAGTTCTGCAATAATGAGGAAAAACATTAATATAATTCAGTAAGCTGCATGACAGAATTCTAACAAAAATTACAAAATTCAAGAAATGCATAAAGAAAACCACAATGAACAACAAAGTCAAGGCAACACCAAGAAAGAATCGGGTCCGTAAGGCACGTTTAGTCCTCTTCTCTCTTCCCAGCTTAAGAGTTTTTGTCAGATAAACCCGCTTTCGGTTTTATTCTCCCAAACTCTTCAAATCCTTTCTTACTCACAAAACTATCCTGTCAATTCTCAATGGAAAAGAACTGAAGCACTGAAAACTGGTTATAACTCCTCGGTTCAATGGAAGAGAAAAATCCCAAATTTTAAATAAAGATGCAAAGATAAGCAGCCTCTCAAACTAAAACCTAATATCTAACTGCTGCAAATGCCACATAAAAAAAAAAAAAAGGAAAAGACCACCAAGTTAATCTGTCAGACAATTTCTACGGCCGTGAAATAATAATTCTCCATATAATTACAGTCCAAAAAAATTAACTTCGCGGTAATAAAACTGTTTCTACGTTTTGTCTGGCTTTGTAGCTTCTGTTATTTCCATTACAGATGCAGCAGCATTTCCAGTCCCCCGTGAATCTCCTTTGCAGATTTATCGGCTGAGTCTTGTCTGTTACTTACACTCTAATTACACTGTACAGTAAGCTATTTCTACGTCTGCAGTAATTTCCTTTTCAAGATACGGCAGCCTTCAGCTTTATTCTGCAAAGTCAGTGTCTGTGACACATTTAATCTCTGGGTTATTGGTTAAATTACATGTGCACCACCCCTGGAGCCCAGATCCTGGCTGGAGACCCTGGCAGCAGCTGCCACGCGTGTCCAAAGGCCACTATTATGAGGTCTGACAGGAGCTGCACGTGTTGGTCAGCCACTGCAGTTTGTCCCCTGCCTCCTAATTCAACCTATCAGATTTTGCCAAAAACTTTTAAGGGAACAAAGGGTAATCGCTAAGACTCGGGATTCAGAGACACAGAAAATGAATGTTCCAGAAGTGGGGGATCCTAGAAGCTTCGATTCCTCTTGAGATCCCCAAATGGATACTTGGAGAACAAGTATAAGCTGTACCAAATACTGTTCTGAAAACTTAAGACTTCATTCAGTGGTCACTGAAGAACGGAAGGAAATTATTCAAATTCATACATAGCGGGGGCGGGGGGAGGAAGGCGTCACTTCAGAAATCATTTGGTCTCAAAGAAGAAAAGAAAAGACCACCAAAAAGGTATGGAGGGCATAGCGGGTGTGAGGCATGCATGATCCTTAAAAAGAGAACAGCGTTTCAAATACTGATACCATAATTCATCACACAGGTCCCAGAAGACCCTGTGATAAATCAGGGCAGAACAAGACACTGTGAACTTTTCTCAAGCACCCAGGGGGGCAGAATGAATGAGTCCCATGAAGAGGGACTGCCAGCCTTCGGCTACGATCAGAGACAACCAACATCCTTTCCTGCCCGGCACAGATGGGGATTTGGAGCCGTGGAAACCTGTACGAGCTCCTGGAGAAAGCAAAGGCAGACCCACTGGGGAGACAAATGAGGCATACTCGCTGGCAGCACCAAGGACACGCACACCAAGCCGCTGGATTCCCACTTCCCGGCGCAGGTGCACAGGAAACCTGTGCAGGCAACGTTCTCAGCAGCACTCATGACAGCGTAAAAAAAAAAAAACAGAGAACAATCCTAAATGCCTTCCACCAAGTTTTAAATGCTGCACAGCAATGAACTAGATTTATCAATAGGAAAAAGGGTTGAAAACACCAGTGAAAAAGCAGACTGCACTAAGATACATCAAATACGATCTCATTTACGTAACAATGAAAAATCCAGAACCAGTTTCTCTACAGCTTATGGAGACACACACATGGATGGCAAAGGCACCCACACATTCCAGACAGACGGTGGGTAAAGGAGAACTAATGGAGCTGCAATTTGTCTGGAGTGTTCTGTTTCTTGCAAATGGATGGTCAACGGGGACCTGCTGAATAGCCCAGGGAACTCCACTCTTTATTCTGTGATAGTCTGTAAGGAAAAAGAATCTGAGAAAGAAAGGATGTGTGTATGTGAATAACTGAATCACTTTACTGTACAACATAAATCATCATGATGCTGTAAATCAATAAAACTTAAAAATGGAAAATAAACTTTAAAAAAATGAAAACAAATAATTAAAAAAAATCTTGCAAACCAGGACATCTAGCAATAAAAGGCATCACTGGCAGAAACATGCCCACCTCTCCACTTTAGAAATAACAAATCGGAGTTCCCACTGTGCCGCAGCAGAAAAAAATCCGACTAGGAACCACGAGGTCGCAGATTCGATCCCTGCCCTTGCTCAGCGGGTTAAAGATCCAGCGTTGCCATGAACTGTGGTGTAGGTCACAGACACAGCTCAGATCTAGCATTGCTGGGGCTGTGGCATAGGCAGGCAGCTGTAGCTCTGATTGGACCCCTAGCCTGGGAACCTCCATATGCTGCGGGTGCAGCCCTAAAAAAAAGAGCAACAAATCCATCACTTGACCATGAATGACAGAGGATTTTGCTGATGCACCTTATCAGGTTAAGAAAGTCCACTCCTACTCCAGGATTTAAACTGTGTGGCTGTTGCTGCTTAATAATATATGAATAACTAAATTTTTTCTGCATTCATTTAGATGACTGTACTTTTTTTTTTTCTTTTCTCTGTTAATGAAGTACATCAGTAACAGATTTTTCAAAAGGAGGTTTGAAAGGTTACTTTAAGCATCGAACTACATTGAAAAGTACCGACTTTACTTTTTGGTGAAGACTTTGTATAAAATTTTAACTATCTGTTCTTCTAATTCTTGACAAAACTAGACTATAAACACCACAAGGGCATCTGGTGTGCTCTTTGGAGGAAAAAACTCAGAAGTCGTGACACTATTTCTCTAATGGTTGTAGGGCTATTCAGGTTTCCTATTTCCTTGAGTCTCAAGTTTTATATTTTTCCTAGGTAATTACCCATTTCATTTAAGCCCCAAATTTATTTACACAGAATTACTCATATTTTTCTAACCGCTGTTCTCTCCATCTGGAGTTATTTCTCGTTTCTCATTCCCAACATTTTTTTTTTCCTTGACCAGCTTTGCGTGTGTTAATCTCATTAGACTTTTTGAAGGATCTTATTTTTCTTTTGTTGATATTCTCTTGCTCTTTTGGTAACATCTTAAAGCATATGAACAGCTTACTCATTTTAAGCCTCTCTCCTTTACTGGGATGAGCAATGACGCTACAAACTTCTCTCTCTGGGAAATTTGAATCCGTGAGTCCCGATGCCAGATCTTCTTCAATCACCGAATTCTAAGTACTTTCTAATTTCTAGTATGATTTCCTCTTTGACTCCTGAATTATTTGTAAGTACAGGTTTAAAATTTCCAAGAATCCAGATTTTTAAGATGATCTTTTTCACCACTGATCTGTTGGTTGGGGGCCTGCTAGTCAGAGAACATGAGCTGAATGCGAACCAATGAGAACCAACCGGACTTGTACAGCCATTTTTGGAAAATACTTAAGAACATGAGTGTAGGAAGTTCCCGCTGTGGCAGAGTGGGTTAAGAAGCCGACTGTAGCGGCTCAGGTTGTTGCACAGGTGTGGGTTTGATCCCCAGACTGGCTCCAAAGGGTTAAAGGCTCTGGTGTTGTTGCTGCTGCTTGGATTCACTGCCTGGCTCAGGAACTTCCACGTGCTGCATGTGTGGACGTAAAAAATAAAAAATTTTTTAAAAAGACACAGATGGGTGCATGATGTCCACGTGCGTGTATTTGTGTGAGTACTGTCTACAGACGCTTTCTCATTAAAAGGGAAGAGATGAGCAGCTGTGACCGACACATGCCCATGGCACACACAGTCTAAAATATCTACCATCTTGGAGTTCCTCTCGTGGCACAGTGGAAACGAACCCAACTAGAAACCGTGAGGTTGCAGGTTCGATCCCTGGACTCGCTCAGTGGGTTAAGGATCCGGTGTTGCCGTGAGCTGTGGTGTAGGTCGCAGACATGGCTCGGATGTGGCATTGCTGTGGCTGAAGGCTGTAGCTCCGATTAGACCCCCTAGCCTGGGAACCTGCATATGCTGCAGGTGCAGCCCTAAAAAGACAAAAAATATGAAATAAAATAAAAATACATGCCATCTCATCCTTTACCAGGAAAGCTTGCCAAGCCCCACCCTAGCTATCTGTACTTGACAAGACTGGAAATTACACGTGTCGCTTGTCACTATGTGTACAATTCTAGTAATCTGCCTGGCCTGTTAAAAGCACTCAAGCATCTGTTGATTTAACATCAACTCTGAAGTTCAACATGCATTCTTCTGTTCTCTTCCTCTGAGCATTCTCTTCATATCCTTTTTACTTCACCATTATCTGTCAAGAGGAAAACATCCTATTTTTAAAAGCAGCGTTTCTAAATCTATGTCGCTTTGCCTAAGTGTTACTCATCCAAAAAGAAGTTCAGGGGTTAAATAAGTCTGGTGAACGAATATATCATTCTCTAACAGATCCACAGTGCCACACACATCTTAAAGATTACACAAAACTTGCAGCAGGGAAATGTACTTAATTCTAACTATTTCCCCCAAATTAGCCAAAGATCCCATTCCTCCCACAATACTTGTTAATACTTCTATCACTTTAGAAGACACGGCAATAGCAGAGAATGGAACTAGAATGGGGTCAGCTTCTATTTGATCAGGGACGGCGGGAGTCCAAAAACGTTCTGCAAAGCACCAGACAGTAAAAGATTTAGCATTTGTGGCCACTTGTTCCGTGCTGCAATGACTCGACTCTGCCATCGTAGCACTAAAGCCATCGCCAATAATATATAAATGGTCACATTCCAATAAAGCTTTATTTATAGAAACAGGTGATCAAATCACTCTGCTGAGCAACAGGAACTAACAGCGCTACAGGTTTAGCATACTTCAAAAACAAACGATCTCCTGGAAAAAGAGATCAGATCTGTGGGTACCAGAGGTGGGGGGGGAGCTGGATAACGGGGTCACAGCTACAAACTGCCAGTTGTAGGATAAACAAGAACTGGGGGGCATGGTGGACTGCATGATAAATATCATTAACGCTGCTGTGTATTAGACATGAAGGCTATTCAGAGAGTAGAACCCTGTGGGTTCTCATCACAAGAAAAAAATTTTCTTTCCCATTTAACTTTGTATCTGCCTGAGATGATGCTGATCAAACTTACTGTGGTAATCATTGCACGATGTATAATTTCCAAGTCCTGAAATGTATACGGTGCTTTACGGCAATTATCTCTCAAAAATCTGGCAGGTGGAGAGCTAGACCTGGCTCAATGGGCAGCGTGTGCTGACCTCTGTGGCGGGGCTGAAATTCAACAACCCCTACTGTGTGCAAGCAGCCGTTTCAGTTACTTAAAACCGAGAGTTCCTTAATCAAGCGAGTTACATTTCAAGTAATTACTAACCACTTGTGGCAAACGGCTATTGTAGCGGACAGCATCGAAAAAACATTCTCACTGACCTCTTACAGAAAAAAAAAATTTTTTAACCCAATGATGGTTTTATTTTACACTCTTTTAACACTAAAGTTCTGAGGCATAAAGGGGGAAGAGCATCTGAATGGAATCATGTTAAGGCCCCAAAAGGATATGCCCAGTTGGACTAAAAGATCCTCCAGAAGGTTTTTAATTAGAACTGAAGCAGAAGAACTAGGCTGGTACACTGGGCGGAGGAGACCACGCTAAGAAGAGACAAAGAAGGTCCCCCTGAAAGCAGAGCCAAGAGCTCTCGCAGAGGGATTCCTACTTAGATAGTAAAGCTTTGTTTTTTATCTGCCAAGGAATTCCTTTTCTTCAACATGGTCTTGAATCATGCATTTAAAACCCTTCTCAGACTGAAGGATTTCAAAGAAAAGGGTCACCCAAATACAAGCAGAATCGGCGACCCCCACCCCTGAATTTCACGGTTCACCCAGCGTCGCACACAAATAAGGGAAAACAGCAAAGATTTGCACAAACTGAAAATTCATCAGCATTTGCAGTTAGTCTGTACAGCCATTTCTTAGGAATTCGTTTTATGTATCTATGTATATATCTATTCGTTTATTTACTCATCTTTTTAGAGCCACAACTGCAACATATGGAGGTTCCCAGGCCAGGGATTCCATCAGAGCTACACCTGCCGGCCACAGCCACAGCCACATCTGAGCTGTGACTGTGACCTACACCACAGCTCACGGCAATGCCAGATCCTTAACCCACTGAGTAGAGCCAGAGATCGAACCTGCATCCTCATGAACGAATACTAGTCAGATTCGTTTCTGCTGAGCCATGATGGGAACTCCAAGGAATTCATTTTAATATAAAAGCTCCAAATTGAGAACATATTAAATATAATCTCATCCCGGGGGATTTCAATTGCAGAAAAAACAAAGAAAACATTCAAATTTCCAACATTCATATCACCTGCACACGACTGGTAAGATTTTTTAACTTGCTAAAAAACTGCATGTAAGCAGTCAGAACTTATCTGGAGGGTCAAGAGGAGTGTGTGAATATATGTACATGCATGTGTGTGTGTGCGCCCAGGTGCATGAATAATTTCTATTCACAAAGGTGTTTTTTTCTTGACCTAGGATTCTTAATTCTAGGAATTTATTCTAAGAAAATAAGTACCATAAAACAAAATAAGGTATGTTCCCAAACATGAAAGGTTATGAACACCTCAATGTCCATTCACTGATGAGTTCAAGAAATCACGGAAATTCAGACCATGGAATTTATGTCATTTCCTAAAGGGGCACTGGAGCTAAATATTTATTGATCTAGAGACAGAATTCCAACTAAGAGAGAAAAAACAGGTCAGCAAGAATATCTGTTGTATATAATCCCACTTTTTAAAATACATATGTGTATTTTATATATATGTGTATATATATTTGTATTGTTAGTAGGTGACAGGAACCAAAACATCAGTACAATATATAATTATATTATTATAACAAGATACACAATGTAAATACAAATTATATACGGATGCATAAATGTATATCATACAACATACAATATACATAAGTGTATATATTATATAATATACATAAATGTATATTGTTAGTGGATAAAAAGAGCCAAAACCTAAGTACAGTACATAATTATAATACTATAATAAACATGATGCAAATATAAATTGTATATATAGATACATATATTATAGAATACATAATATACATAAATATATATTATATATTGTTAGTGGATAAAAAGAGCCAAAACCTAAGTATAATATATATGTATTATAGTAAAATATACAATACAAATATAAATTATATGCAGATACATAAATATATATCACATATATATTTAGGCAGACACATCTGAAATACATCTCTACCCACCTGAGGTAGATAGAGACATAAAACACATGCTTCTGTTTGCCCAGGAGGGAGGTCTTAGACTACAACCCACATTTCTAACTGCCGTTCTTTGAGTAGCGGAATTCCAAATAATTTTGTTTTTCTTATTTTTCTTTTCTCTCATTTATATCCATTTTTTCTGCTTTAAATGGATTGATTTTCAAAAGGGAATAAGTAAGGTTTAAGTCTATTTGATGGCCAGAAAGTCTAAATTATCCTGAGAACAAAGCTTGATGGCTACTCTCCCATTAATCTAGGGAATGACATCAAAGGCTCTGTCTTAGACACATCTTGGACGTCAATGCAAACAAAACACGCACAGGTCCACATAGTTACCTTATAAAGGAACAGCAGTGTTTAGAAACTTGAGCACAGAATAAACTTCATTGATAAAGGAGACAGACTTTAAGCCTCCTGTGCAGTCATTTTTCTCTTACAGAACCCTGGCTGAGGGTCACAGCAAAGCAGGTTGTTATCAGCCATCACTGTTAACACCACACATTTTTGAGGATATACCTTTATGAGGCACCCTGCAATTATGGATTTTCTTATCTTGGGAAGCCAGCAATGATAAGAGTCATCAGGTTCCCTGAAAAGTTATACCTGCTGTCTCTCGATGCTTTTGATGTTCTGAAGGGTACCATCAGCACCAGAGGTGGACACAGCCTAGAGTTCACCTCTAGTGAACTAGAGTTCACAGCAGGATTTCATGGACAGGGGTCACGTATAACAAATAGACCCATCAGATGGGAATCATATTTTAAGCAGCTACCATGTTACATTTGATGAAAAAAAAAAAACTATGATTATTAGATTATAAAGAATTTAGGACTTTAAAGTTCTAATTCACTCAAACTAGTTCAAGACCATTACTAACAAATATCCATCACTCTCACACAGACAAAATGGTAATAAAAGAAAACTTCATAGTTTGTGATGTGCGTAGAAGAATAAAGATACTCAACGTGCTGTCTGGAGTAAGCAAAGAGACTGCCTCACAACCAAAGGTCAAAAGCTTCCGCGAGACGGAAATCTCTACATTTGTTCTACCAAAACCTCTACACCCAATCCTTTCCAACTACTCCAGTCTGGTATTCATGCACTGTGTCCTCCAAACAGCTCCCGGAAGGTCTCCATGTAGCTATAAGGTGATCTAACCAAGCAGGCAAATTATCAGGAATTTATTATCATGCTGCTAGGAAAAAATGGAGAGAAATTTTTCCATCGAAGATTTTAGCAGCAGACTTGAAAAAAGACAATTTCCCTACCTTCAGGAGTTGCTAGGATGATTAAGAGGGCTAACTCCCATAAAGGGTCCTGCACTTAACAAATAAACAACACTCAACAGACAGGAGATTCTGTTCCTGGGGAGGTGGCTGAGGCCAACGCTTAAGCCACGTGACCCACATCTGCCGCAGTAAAGTCACATAAAAATACAAGCATTTTGAAACCTATCTTTTCAAAGTGTTCTCACCATACCATAAAAGAAAAGTCTTCATCACATCACACATTAAAACATCACCTTCATCCTACAGCAACAAATAACGGCTATGACCACATGCACGTATTGACATATTTCAAGTATGTTTTAAGTAACTATGGTCCCACCTGTTATCAGAGAAAAGGTCAAATTAGAAAACTGGACTTTTAGGATTTATTGTAAAGCACAGAATACTATTTTCAATATCTTGCTATAACCTGCAATAGAAAATAATCTGAAAAAACAATATATATATATATATATATATATATATATATATATTTATTCAATGGAGTATTACTCAGCCACTAAAAGGAAAAAAATAACGACATTTGCAGCAACATGGATGGACCTAAAAATTATGATGCTAAATGAAGTCAGTCAGATGGTGAGACACCAACATCAAATGCTACACTTACATGTGGAATCTAAAAAAAGGACACAATGAACTTGTTTGCAGAACAGATACTAACTTACAGACTTTAAAGAACTTATGGTTTCCAAAGGAGACAGGTTGGGGTGGGGGATGCGCTGGGGGTTTGGGATGGAAATGCTATAAAACTGGGTCTTGATGATCATTGTACAACTATAAATGTAATGAAATTCATGAAAAAATAAAATATTGAGATCTCAGATATCAAAATATATATATATAATATCTATGAATCACTTTGCTGTACTCCTGAAACTTACACAACATTGTCAATCAATTGTAATTTTATTTACCTATTTTTTTTGTCTTTTGTCTTTTCAAGGCCGCACCCGTGGCATATGAAGATTCCCAGGCTAGAGGTCGAATCAGAGCTACAGCTGCCAGCCTACACCACAGCCACAGCAACTTGGGATCTAAATTGCATCTGTGACTTACACCACAACTCACGGCAACGCCAGACCCTTAACCTTAACCCACTGAGCGAGGCCAGGGATCAAACCCACATCCTCATGGTTACTAGATGGGTTTGTTAACCACTGAGCCACAACACCAACTCCAATAGACAATAGCCTACATCACAGCTACAAGAACGTGGGATCCTTAACCCACTGACTGAGGCCAGGGATCGAACCCATGTCCTCATGGATGCTAGTTGGGCTTGTTAACCACCAATCCATGACAGCAACTCCTCAACTATAATTAAAAAAAAAAAAAAAAAAAAGGAAAGAAAACTGGACTTTGCCAAAAGAAAACTAGGAAAGAAATAGTGTAACTGACTATGAGAACTTCTTGTGGATCAAAGACCTTTCCAAGCACAGAGCGTGGGATACGAACCCAGCTGGGCAATCCTAGAGCCTGTTCCCTCAGCCGTTACACAGCCCCTCATCACCTTCAAGTCTGATGACTGTTGGGTCCCTTGTCTTGAGAACAATAGAAATAAAACAGTCAACTTCTCAGCGGTCCACGAGATGTCCATCATCACTGGGCATGGCATTACCAAGCGCCATAAAGAACCTACTGTAGGTTAAAGGTCTCACTTCCTAAAATCTGTATTAGAGTTGACTGACAATGCTGTGCCAGTTTCTGCTGTACGGCAAAGGGACTCAGTTATATACACATTCTTTCTTTATATTCTTTTTCATCACAGTCTATTCCAGGAGACTGGATATACCTGGCTGTGTTATGCGTGAGGACCTTGTTTTTATCCGTTCTAAAGGCAACAGTTTGCATCTACTAGCCCCAAACTCTGTATTCTCTCACTCAGTCCCAACCTCTTAGGTTCCGGAAGCTGGAACATCAACTGTGATTTCCGAAAGCCTCCTGGGGAAGAGGAACAGAGTCCTGACCTTGAGAACAGAGCCACAAACGTATAAACTTGACATCTGTCTACTGAGGGCTTGCTGACTTCTGCTCCGTCAGGATTTTCCAGCAATTTTGCAAGCACCTCATTTCCTGTTTTGACTTTCTCTACACTTACAATTAGTTTCTGGACCAGTAATGGAATGGACATCTCGCTGCCTCCAGCCTATCTGTCCACATTCAGCTTGTGACACAGGAATGGAGATTCTACAAACCTCACTACTGATCCGCCAGCAGCTCCCTGCAAGGCTCTGCCTTCGGTTCAAGTTTCCACCACTGGGATTCACTTTTGCGGCCACATTCAGATCCAGGGATGGTGGGCAGTGTAATCTCTGCCACAGACACCACCCATGAATGTTACATGATTCCATTTTCATTCCCTCACTGATCACATTGTACTTATTGCCTAAAACTGGCTTCAAGAATGAATCTTTTGCTCAAATATATGCTTACCAATTCATCTTTCTTTCGATGGCTCATCAAAAATAGTTTTTGTCTATCCTGTAAGTCATCGTAACAGCGGCATTGTCCTCCAAATCAATTTCAGAGTTTGTTCAATCGTTGGCGTCTTCGAAAGCACTAGCAAGATTTTCTATTTGTCTCCTTCCATATTAATTTTAGTCATCGCAGCACAGAAAACAAATTCTCCCCAAATGTCGTGGCCCTTTTTGTCCCTTACTGACAAATATCCAAAGACGTTTATCATTCAATCGCTGAATGGTGTGAAATTTTGAGAGAGTAACTGATTTGAATATTACCAGTTTTTTTTTTTAATTGCTAGTAAGACTGTAGATTTTTATTCTCACACTCAGTATTCTTAGTTTTTAAAGTCTCACTAATTTCAACAGTTTCCTTACCACAGCTAATGCTCCGAGGTACCATCACACGTTTAGGGCAAGGATCATGGCTGATCATCATAGCCTAGGCAGTAATACTGAAATTTATTTAACGTGGCACATCTGATCAGTGTGAACTCATGAACTAGCACACGTGTCGAGCAATGCCATTCTGCTCTAGCTTCTGTTTATGCCACTGTTAGCTCAATTTTTTTTTTTAAACAGGACATCCTTTAAGCTGGCACCCTGTGAGAATCCCAGTTTAACCAAAACTAAATCGAGTCCACAAATCCACATAACCAGGACACACATGGCAGTATTCCACGTGGGCCAGAAGCAGCCAGAGAAGTGACCGCCCCAGCATCACCCCTTCTTCTTTGTGGGGCTGCACAGCACCCCCCGTCTTCCCAGACCCACCCCCAGTCAGTGTACAAGAAACAGGACTGGGTGCCAGGGCCAAGTCCACACACTATCATCAACGGAGCTGATTTCACAGGATTTTAAGGTTAAAAAAAAAAGAGAGAGAGAAAGAAAACTACGTCTTCTTCTGGTGTCCTAACAGATCACCCAGTGCCACCACGACCACCAGCCCCGCGCCGCCGCCCCCGGGTGCACGTCCCCACCCGCCTTGTCTCCAAGACCACCCATCCCAGTGTCACTGAGCTTAGATGTGACTTTGGCGGCACAGGAAGGACTCAACACAGACACCATCCTGATCACTTATAAGCACTTGGGGTCCTGGCCCGGACGGACTGATGGGTCAGGTGAAGCGACAGAGGCCAGCTCTGGTCTCAGAGGTGAGCCCCTTCCTCCCTCCCACTGGCACACGAGGTGAGGGGAGGGGAGGAAGCCCAGGCCCCTGCTTCTAACACGTGGTTTTACCTCCTGGGTCCCTGTCTCGTCTGCTTCCTGATCGGAACCCTGCAACCTGAAACGCCAGCGGGGGACCTCACCAGGGTCCACCACCGTCTGACTGCACCCCAGGACTCTGCTCTTGCTCCACACCCACCAAACGAAACCTGAGTGAGCATATGACTTCCATTCACCCAACTAAAAGATGAGGGAGGAGCTGGAGGAAGTGCAGGGGGAGAGGGAGGGCTGTCGGCAGAAACACGGGGTGTCCCTTTGAGTGTGCACCCACCCAAAGCACACGGCAGCTGCCCCTCTGCTCAGAGATACTGAGCGCAGGGAGGTCCTTACAGTAAAAGATGATGGTCCCCGCGGGTTAAGGAAGAGGCACTGGGGACAGGCTACCGACAGACCTTGGGCACACACCCCCTAAAACCTCCCGTTCAGCTTCACAAGTCACACCTTGGTCTGGATAAATAAACCAAGTCCCAACCTGGGCTGCAGGTCTTACAGTCTACAGACAGCCCAACTCCTGCATCCCAGAGAACACGTGCTCTAAGAGGAAAACAGATGCTTTTCCCAGAGAGGTCGCCGCACAGGATGAGGTCACCCCCAGTGCTGATGCCAGGTCCCCCCGGCATCGGTCTGCTCTGCCTACCTGGTGTGTACGTGACGGTCCCACCCCCTCGTTTAGCCCTCCTCCACCCATGATTTCCCCTCGGGTCAGCTTAAGTTTGGTTTTGAAATCTGTGTCTGTTTCTGTTTTCTAAATTCTATTGTGCCATTTCCATTAGATTTCAGATATTAGTGATCTCGTGTGTTATTTGTCTTTCTCTTTCTGACTTGCTTCACTTAGTATGATCACCTCTAGGGCCATCCATGTGGCTGCAAATGACATCATTTCATGCTTTTCATGGCCGCATAGTATTCCACTGTATATGCATAATACATCTTTATCCACTCCTCTCTCTGGGAACATTTAGGTGACTTCCAGGTCTTGGATATTGTAAAGAGTGCTGCAATGAACACTGGGGTGCATGTATCTTTTCAAATTACAGTTTTCTCTGGACAGATGCTCAGTAGTGGCATTGCTGGATCATATGATAATTCTATTTTTATTTTTTTCGAGGAACCTCCATACTGTTTTCCGCAGCGGCTGCACCAACTTACATTCCCACCAACAGTGCAGGAGGGTTCCCTTTTCTCCACACCCTCTCCAGCATTTATTGTTGGTAGACTCTTTTGATGATGGCATACGTCTGTCAAATTATCACGACGTACACTTCAAACATCCTACTCTATTGTACGTCGACTCTACCTCAAGAAAGCTGAAATACAAAGTTAAAAAAAAGAAAGCAGAGGCTTGCTTTGGAGTCGCCTCCAGAAAAAGAGCTTCCTCCACGACTGTGGGTGCCTTGTAACTGGAGGGTCAACGGGACACGAAGGCGCCCCAGGCACAGCCGCCTGGGGGACGCACACAGGTGGTGTGGCTGCACCCCAGGCTAAGGCATTTCTCGGTCCCAGCACTCCATGTTGCCCCCAATCCACGTGCTGTGTTGCTGCCTCTGGTCTGAGTCCCTCCGGACATCCACGTGCTCGCGCCTGTCCACCTCATCAGCGAGACCTTCACACAGAAGCCGCAACTGAGAACCAGAAAATTATCTCGAGTTGGTTCCCTCTTCAAACATTTAACTGATTACCTAACACGCACAAAGCACTGGCTTGGAGGTAGAGATGCCCATTTAAATATCAGATGTTTGCTCCATGGACCTTACATGCTAAGGGACTAGAGGGAGACGGACAAACAATAAAGTGTCACACAAACACACACACAAACTAATGACCTTTAAAATGTCCAAAGGATGTCTTTTTTCCTTTTCATTTTTTTATGACCATACCTGTGCCATATGGAGGTCCCCAGGTTAGGGATTGAACTGGAGCTGCAGCTGCCAGCCTACGCCATAGCCACAGCCACGCCAGATCCGAGCCACATCTGTGACCTATACCACAGCTTACGGCAGCACTGGATCCTGAACCCACTGAGCAAGGCCAGAGATCGAGCCTGCGTCCTCACGGAAAGCAGTTGGGTTTGTGTCTGCTGAGCCACAGTGGGAACTCCCTAAAATGGGCTAAGGATTGAACAGACATTTCTCCAAAGAAGATACACAAATGGCCGATACGCACATGAAAAGATGCTGAAGGTCATTATTCTTAGGGAAATGCACAGCAGAGCTGCAGCGGTACTGACTCACACCCATCAGGACAGCTACTATCAAACATCAAACCAAAAAAATAAAAAATAAAAACCTAGAAAACAGCCAACATTGGCAGGCATGTGGAGAAGCTGGAACCCTTGTGTGCCACCGAGGGAAACTAGTGGTGCCTTCACGTGGAAAACGGCAGCGTGGTTCCTCAAAAAGTTAACATGTAAAGTTACCATACGATCCAGCAAATTCACTTCTGGGTTTACACTCAACAGAGCTGACGGGTTTCAAAGGGAGACACCTGCACACCTGGGTTCAGAACAGCTATATTCGCGACAGGCAAATGGTGCCAGCAACCCGAGCGTTCACGGAACAAAACACTGTCCATTCTAACAACAGAATGGTACAGACTGGTACTCCAGCCTTAAAAAGGAAGGAAGCGTGGACAACACGGGCTGTGAGGAGCATGAACCCCAGGGACGTTATGCTGCAAGAAACAAGTCGGTCACAGAAGGACAAACCCTATGATCCCGTTTCCACTCGGTACCAAGAGTCGTCAAGTTCAGAAACAGAAAGGAGGAAAGCATAGCTGCCAGGGCCAGGGTGGAGGGTGGGGCCGCAGGGAGAAGGATGGGCAGGTGCTGTGAACGGCACCCAGTGTCAGTTTTACAAGACGAAAGGAGAACGAGAGACAGATGGCAGTGATGGCTGCACAACAACAGGAATATAATTAGTGACACTGAAGCATCCACTGAAAAACGGTTAAGACGGTAAATGTTCCGCCTGCTTCACACTATGTAAGTATAAATATTGACAAGAGTACTTCTGTAATTTATCCCCATATTTGTATAAATTATCTAGGTTGTACATAAATACCATTTTATGTTATGCGATAATATATACTCCACGATTTCCAATGGTGCCAAGTTCTATAGAGAATAGTGAAGGCCAGGGACTGGGGGGGAGGGGTCTGAGGAGGGGGGATGCTTGGGGAGAGGGGGCAGCACGTGAGACTGGTGTCCAGGTGAGCAGAGGGGATCTGGACATGCTGGGCTCCCACAGCAGGGACCCCAGGGGAAGAGGCCAAGTGGCAAGTCCTTGAGCTCTCAAGCCCGAGGGTGGCACCTTGGCAGTGGGGACCGGAGGCACACAGACGGTGCCCCCCTCCCTCGAATCCTGCCCTCAGGGACCTCAGCAGGTTGAGGTCCTGGGCTTGGCAGCAGGATGCATAGCTCCCTGTCCTGCACTGCCCCCTCGCAGGGGACTAACCCTGTCACCTGCCCCCACGTGGGCATCTGAACGCACTGCACAGACTGCAGGTGTGGCCATGGCGCTGTCCACTAGCAAGCTCTTGTTAAACAAGCGAGCAAACGCATCTCACCGTTCAGCTCATTTCTTCCTACCACACCACCAGGAAGGTCCCTGGAGACTCTTAAATCCACTCCCAGCCATGGGAGTGGGCTTTGGGCCGTGACGGGGTGAGTACCATCTGTCCCATTCTCCGTGGGCTGGTGGCCCTGGGATGCTGGGGAACTAAGTGCCTAAGTACCCTATTGCCATATAAAGGTAAACCACTCCTGACACTTCAACGTCATCTTTATTTTAAAGTTCTTCCTACAAAGAAAATCCTGCAAGTCTCCTTAGCAACCAATACTGAAGCCCAGCACCACTGTAAGGAAATCAAAAGGAAGTCAAACAGGATTAAAACTACCCCCTTTCAAATGCACAGCCCTTGGTAAGCAAACTGTTATCACGAAGCACATGTTCTGAGCTTTCCTTTGCAACGTTTACAGGCATGACTATACGACATCCATTCATAGATACAAAGAGAAAATATACCAAGCAGTTGCATAGTTGTGTTTTAGTAAAAACAAGAAAAAAAAGCCAAAAAAAATTTCCCACTTATCAGCCATAGTAGAAACAAAGGATTGAACACAGTTACATCAAATATGACTTTTGAAAAGTTACTTACATCCAAAGAATCCTCCTTCAGTAGGATAAGGGCCATATTCTGTGACACCAACCGGCAGGAATAGCCTGAAGAAAGAACAACACAGGTGAGCTGACAGTCCCCACCAGGAGCTCCTCATGTTCAGTGGTCCCCTGAATTCAGCCTCCCCTCCTGCACCTCCCTTAGGAACATGTTAAGCCTGTGGGCTCCCCCAGAGGGATGAGCAACAGGGAGGGGGAGGAAAAGTTGGCACAGATTTTGATTCTTGCAGAGAGCGCTTACACAGCTGGCTGGGAAGGTCTCATAACTACTGGCTGAAATAAACACTCATTGGTATTCTGTGGATTTTCCTTTATCCTTGTTATTCTTGTAGAACATGAGGATTGGCCCTGGGTTGTCTTAAATAACTGCAAACACTTTAGGAAGACCAACGGAGTCCAACGGGATGGAATTGGAAGACCAATGGAATCCAATGGGATGGAATTAGAAGACCAATGCAATCCAACAGAAGAGAACTGGAAGACCAATGGAATCCAATGGGATGGAACTGGAAGACCAATGGAATCCAACGGGATGGAACTGGAAGACCAATGGAATCCAACAGAAGAGAACTGGAAGACCAATGGAATCCAACAGGATGGAATTGGAAGACCAATGGAATCCAACGGGATGGAATTGGAAGACCAATGGAATCCAACGGGATGGAACTGGAAGACCAATGGAATGCAATGGGATGGAACTGGAAGACCAATGGAATCCAACAGAAGAGAACTGGAAGACCAGTGGAATCCAATGAGATGGAATTGGAAGACCAATGGAATCCAAGAGAATGGAATTCGAAGACCAATGGAATCCAACAGAACAGAACTGGAAGACCAATGGAATCCTTAAAGCATCAGAGGCGTGCCTACTGAGATAGCGAGAGCCCTCACTTGCTTTTTCAAAAGGCAGGTAATTCTCAGTGGGTTTCTGAGGAATCCTATGACACGTGGAGGGAGTCCTTGTTCCTGCAAGAGCTCAAAGCAATCCCCATTACAAGAATAAACCTCGGTTTCAAAAACAAGCTAGTTTAGCATTATTTACAACCGCCGTGGTATGGAAGCAACCTAGGTGTCCATTATCACATGAATGGATCAAGAAGATGCAGGATTCACATACAAGGGAATACTACCTGGCCATAAAAAAAGAATGAAATGCTGCCACTTGCAGCAACATGGATCAACCTGGAGAGTATTATGCTACGTGTAATAAGTCAGACAGAGAAAGAAAGAATATATGATATCACTCATAGGTGGAATCTAAACAAATACAAACTAGTGAATAAAACAAAAAAAGGAACAGATGCACAGATACAGAGAATAAACTAGTGGTTACCAGTGGGGAAAGGGCAAGGGGGAGGGGCAGTATAGGCATGGGGGAACAGGGTTATATGAGATTGCAGGAAATCATGTGTAAAACTTTTAAAAACTGAAAAGCCCTGCTCAAAAATCTTCACTCAATTTTTTTAAATTTTGGATATACATTTGAAAAAAGTTAGCTTGGAGTAAGAGTATTCGAGCACTAATTCTTGACAATCCCCACTGCGTTTTTAGACAACGGCATCTCTGTAGGTTAAGCAAGATGCTCTTTTCCTTCTGGAAAGTGAACATATTCTCTATGAAGCTCTTTTCTATTCAGACTTGCAGCCCACGCACAACAGTTGGAGACGCCTGGGGACACCACGACCGAGGCAGGAGCTTCTCCTGACCCCTCCCCTTCAAGTCCCCACACTCTGGGGGAGACAGAGATCCCCCCCCAAGCAGATCCCAAGTCCAAGGGGGTCTTGGGGGGCCCTAGGCTTTCTTTCAAATCACCAGCCATCCTGTGGGCGCCCCTTGGGAGACCTGGCATCACACATGCTGCCATCAACCCTATCTCAATTTATCTCATCGACCAAAGGCAGGAAAAGAATCCTTCATATAATGGGGCCCTTGGAATAACAATGGACCAGCCACCACAGAAACAGGGAGGAACGTTCAGAGTGCAGGACGTCAACCCCCCGCCAAGGACAGAGGGGACCGTCTCAAGGGCCTTAACTAATGCTGTTCCTCAAGCCACAGGCACCTGGAGTCTCCTCCAGAGAACAGCCAGAGCACCCACCCACCCCCAGATGCCATATTTAAGTGGAAAAGGAGACGGGCACTTAATCGATGGACCAATCCCAGGACTGCTGCCTTTGTATGCTCGGTTTTACTGGCAAGCCCTCCTCTCATCCTTAAGAACACCTACTAACAGGCACAAGATAGAACTCGAGACAGACAACAGACAAGAAAAACCTTGGATTTGTTTTTTTTGGGGGGTGGGGGAATGATACATATTTTCATTTTAGAATGTTATGAGGTATATCCTTCATTAATGATTGTCATTTGACAGCAATATTTTGTAATATTTTAATATTCCATCTTAGAAACCAAATTTGTAAGCACAAAATAAAGGCTTTTCACCCAACGGTTTCCTTTTTAAGCAGTATCATTAAGATCTAGTCCAGGCAGTTTGCAATAGTTAACTCAGGGGAATGAGATCATCTTGCTAGTTAAAACCACCATGTGTCATTTTAAAAGTGAAAACAAGAGAATAATTTAAAAGCACACCATCACATGGGCAAACAGCTATTAAATCTCTAAGAGGAAAAATAAAAGGCGGCGATATGGCACAGTTCCCTACACATTTTCACACTTCTTCAAGTCTTTTCTTTTTTTTTAATTTTATTTTTGGCTGTGGCCACGGCATGCAAAAGCTCCGGGGCCAGGGATCGAACCTGCACCACAGGAGTAACCAGAGCCACTGAAGTGACAACACTGGATCCTTAACCTGCTGAGCCACCAAGATACTCCTCAAGTCTATATTTTAACAGTAGCAAGAGGTGAAAATGAGAATTTCCGATAACGCCATGATAAGTTCTACACCGCAGGATGGAAATAATTGAACTCTTTGTTTCCCATGAAAATTTTACAAATGTGTCCTTCCTTTCTTCAATTCTTAGATTAAGTGCAGAAAGAAGGTCTGTATCTTATTTCCATTTACAAAACGGGATACTGAATTCTAATCATTTTCCCGTGTGTTATTCCCTTATCCCAGAAACTTCCAGCAACTTCGTGTAATAGAGACTGCTGCAAACTTCTTGTAACTAAGGCAAAAGAATTTGCTGGTAGTTTTTGATTTGAACAACAGCTGCAGAAGCGAGCTGGAATTCTTAAGCCACTGCTTGCTACTTTATTTTACATCTTGCAATTTAAGCAAAAATCCTTTTGACAACTGAAGCTGCATGGAGATCGAATGGGAGGAAAAGAAGGATTTTTCTAGCCATTGCAGCAAGATGAGTACTAAATAAAGCCATTGACGCTTTCATGAACTTAAACACACAAAACTCAGTTTCTGAGAACATACAGGCTCTTTTTTTTAATTTGGAAAATGAAGCAAGATTATGCTGACAGGATTATCGCACAGAACACTTGCTCTCAACAGACCATGGAAGTTTAACACAGTGAAACGCAACTCAGCTAATGTGGCAAATTAAATTATGTCAGTCCAAGCTTGGTGTGCTTGATTGCTAAGGTTTTTGGATAAAATTAGATCAGCTCTTGGAGCAGAGCCAGGTACAGAATGTCAGTCCACACTTGTAAATTGAGGGCTATTTCTTTAATCTCACAATCTAACAAGACGACCGTAAAATGACTGTGGAGGTGGCCACTGGGATTTCACTTTTTTCTACAGCTGAAGTTAACGGCATGCCACAAAAGTGTTCAGCTTTCCTACTACCTGAGTATAATCAGCGCTCCAAGAAATCCAAATATTACAACGCCTATGGTACTTAGAGCTGATTTGATTTTTAAGAAAATAAAATAATCATTCCCACTGACAATATTCCCAAACCAAACCCCCCTCAGAACTCGCCACCCGCGTCTCTGTTTTGCAGGCAAGCATATAGTGTCAGAGAGGCCAACCCAGGTTCCCCCGGAGCCACTTCTGGAAGGGTGAGGGACAGCCCAGCCCTGCTCAGCCCTCCAGCCTCCCATCAGTGCAGGTCGACTGGGTCCCAAAACCCCAGCAAGTGCAGTGTCGGTTCTGAGTAATTTGGGGGAGAATCTGGTCACTCCACGTTTGAGCATAAGCATGTGAAGCACCAGACGTCAGGAGTGGACGGTGCAAGACGCAGCTCTTCATCTGCCCCAGACCGGGAGGCTCAGAGAGGGGACCCCGTCAGAGGACCAGGTGCACTGGGCACCCTTCCCTCCGTACGCTCAGGCCCCACCCACGAGGGTCCTCAAGGGGAGGCAGGTGCTGCCTCAGCCTTAGCTCGTCTGTCCCCCGCAAACTGGGCCATCCTAATCCATCCTCTGCTCAGACGTGGTTTTAAACCGATTCTTGAGGCCCGAGTTTAAACCGCTCTTAACCAGGAAGTCCTCCCTGGTCTTTCTGACGTGTGTCTTTCCTTCTGGGATGTGAGCGTCAAGGATCGTGGGCACATGCTCAGATTCTTAGCGCTCTCACACGTACGTGGCACAGGCTGAGTGATGCGGTGCCTCCGTGCCTGGTTCTGTCTTTAAAAGGGGGATAATTCCGACCTCAAAGGGAATTAAATATAAAACTCACATAAAGGACTTAGCTGTGATATGCCAAACACATCTTGGGCTGGGCCGATATTTACTGGGAAACTATTCCTAACGCCAGCCACACTTAGCATTTATACCCTGCGACTGATACTTTCTCATCTATTTCATTCCTGGGTTTGTCTCATAATTAACTCAGAACCGACTTAGGGAATGCAAGTCCCTCCAAGCTCACCGTGGACCATCTGGCAACAACGGAGCCACAGGTAATCAAGAAACCACACACCTGACTTTTCTGTGAACATCACTAGACTTGGCCATGGCCAAATTTCCCCAGCCCCAGCTGAGAACCAGACCTGTCTTCCTGCCAGTGGACAAGAATAAAATGGGTAAGTCACATCTACTCACCTTCAGAAATTACACTTCTGAGACTACAGAAGTGGTTGAAATTATCAAATGGTGGTGACAAGATGTGGGGGAGGGGCAGCGGAATTCTAGCTCAGATGGCTCACAGAGAAAGTGATTCCCAACATGATGACTTTAAAAGAGAATATGCACTAGGATTTTGCTCTCATTCAGCCTATGCCCATTAGAAAAAAAAAATTCTGAAGTTCCCGTCATGGCTCAGTGGTTAACGAATCCGATTAGGAACCAATAGGTTGCGGGTTCGATCCCTAGCCTCACTCAGTGGGTTATGAATCCAGCATTGCTGTGCGCTGTGGTGTAGGATGCAGACACAGCTCGGATCCCGCGTTGCTGTGGCTGTGGCAAAGGCCGGCAAGCTGTAGCTCCAATTAGACCCCTAGCCTGGGAATCTCCACATGCTGCGAGGGTGGCCCTAGAAAAGGCGAAAAGACAAAAAAAAAAAAAGAAAAAGAAAAAGAAAAAAAAATTCTGAAAACTTCACATCTGTTGTCTCACTGTGTAATACATGCTTTATCCAGCTGTAATAGGAAATGATGACTACACAATTCACAAAGACTACAGCTGAAGTTTCACTTTAGACTAGCTGATGACAAATTTTTAAGCCAAAAAAGGATATTGCCAACTCCTGGAAACACACTAGTCAGCATTAACCCAAGCACGGCATGGCAGGGCCTGGCATCAGGTCAGTTCCCAAGGACCTCAAAGCCACAGGCAGATGACGACCATCTACATCACACTCACAGGCTGATAAGAGACACAACCTGGAACTCAATTTGACTAAGTGTGTTTGGTTTCAAGGAATGAACTGAAAGTTACACGTTAAGGAAGCTCTCGAAACACTGCGAGATGATAGATGATAGAGGATGATGGACAAATGGAAGGATAGGTGGATGGATGGTAGATGATGGATGGATGCACAGGTGGATGGATGCACGGATGGATGATGGATGGATGGATGGATGGATGAAGAGGTGATGAATGGATAGGTGGATGGATGGACAGATGACAGACAAATGACAGAAAGAAAGCAAATGCTAAAGACAGCCAACAGCACCAAACACCCAATGTCACCTCGAAAGGGAAATGCTGCCAGTTAAACTTATGAGTCAACAATCATAAGACATCCCATCTCCAGAGGTGATGAAATCTGAAAACTAGATGTGTCTTAGAGTGGATGAAATATAGTACCCTTCTCCCGAGTTTTCAAACTCAAAGCTTAGAGAAGACTCTTGGTAAAACTGTCATGAATCTATTAAAATGAGCTCTGCATCAAGAGTCATGAGCCCTGGGACCCAGCACTAACTAGCTGGTCATTAAGTAGAGCAAGTCAGCTGCCAACATCACCAAAGGGGTTTTTAATCTCTAGTAGCAGTGATGGATCTCCACAGGTCCATCTCCACACTTTTTTCCAAAAACGCGTGTCAGGGGACAACAGGCACAAAGTCTACACCTGATGCTTCCGAGACTCGTCATGAATCACCTGTCAGTCTCTGGGGATTTTACGTTCACTGGTCTGGGAGTGCAAAATGCACCTGTGGGGGGATGGAGAGTGGGGGATAACACATGCAGACTACTGTATACAGCAGATGAATAACCCACACAGCTCTGGACAGTTACTGCTGAGCCACAACGGGGACTCCGGGGATGACTATCAAAAAAATTTAAATTAAATTTAAATTTAAGTAAAACAAAATAAAATAGATGATGGATGAGACCCTACTGTGTAGCACAAGAAAATCTACCAGCAGTTTTTAATAACCTATATGGGAAAACAGAATACATACACTTAGATGTATGACGGAGTCACTTTGCCATCCACCTGAAATTAACACAACACTATAAGTCAACCAGACTCTAATAAAAGGAATTTTAAATGTATCTGACTAGTCACAACCTTGATAAGAAATGATTAAGTGGCTCTTGTCTATTAAAAAAAATGAAACCCACCCCAGATTACAGGCACTGTCTAGAACTGAGGTTCTCTGAGAGATGGGGCTGATTTGAAAGGGAAGGTTGAAGGATAGAGGCCCCCTGGATTCAGCTGGTTATGCTCCAAGGAGACCCCTCAGAGAGGACACTAGTTGCTCAAATTCCGATCTTCTCGTGCAATTTCTTCCTGTAGTGACATGGAGTCTATTTTCATAAATATATTTGAAGTCAGGGGCAAGGATCAAGACGGCAGGGGAATAAGAGCCCACGCTCACCTTCTCCCCACATACGCATCAAAGAAACACAGCTACGTGTAAAACGACCCTCACAGAACATCTACTGATGCTGACAGAAGAACCTAAACCTCCAAAAAGGGCACGAAACCCTTGACATAACTGGGGAGAACAAAAGAAGGAGAGAGAAAAGGATTGAGGTTGGGACTAGCCTTCCTGAGAGGGAGGCTGTGAAGGAAGAAAGGAATCCACCCCCTGGGAAGCCGCCTAACCAACGGGGGAGATCAGCCCAGATAGAGGGACCTCAAAGTCACCGAGAAAAGAGCAGCAGCTGGACTGAGGGGGGCAAAGCAGAATGAGAGCTGCAGAGATCATCTGCACCACAGGCCAGAGCGCCACAGCCTGAGATGCTCGGGCGAGGGCTGGGCACTGAGACTCAGGCTCCGGAGGTCAGTCCTGGGAGAAGACTAGGGTTGGCGGTGTGGGGACAGCCTGGGGCCTAAGGAGCGATGTGCCACGGGCAGGGGAGTGGTATGCCACAGCAGAAGGAACCCAGGAAAAGGTCTGGACCCACAGGAGAAGCAAGGTGCCATTGTTGGGGAGGGGGAGAGGAGGACGGGCGGACCACCACAGCAACCTCCCTGCACACTCGCGGGCTCTCACAGGGGCGGCTCTGGTGCAGGCTGCGGGTGGCCTGGCACCTCCTGTGCGGGCTGGGGGCAGCAGGGGCCTAAGTGCAAAGCGGTGTCTCTTATTTGATCAGCAGGCAGCACGGACAGACTATGGCAGTCACCTAAGAGGCCAGGGGGAGGCATGGCCTGCTACCACTGAGGACCTGTGAGTGGGCTCCATTTGTCACCCCAGTCACCTCAGGGGTCGCCCCAAAAAAAAAGAAAAAAAGAGGGCACTGCAGCCGAGCACCACCTGTTGTTGCTCTCACTTCCCTGCTGCTCACACCCACCCTGCTGCTGCTACCGCCAACGCTCTGGGCAGCACCCAGACACTTAATCACTGTCCATTCCGAGTATCCTGCAACTAGGAGCAGCTTGTGCAGCACCTCCTGCGTGGGCTAAGCTGGATGGGGTGCTTCTTGCGTGATCTGCAGGTGGCGGGGCAAACCACCTCAGTCATCTCTGCCTCCAGAGGTAGGCGTGGCCCGCCACCACTAGGGGTCCCTGAACAGGCACCACCTGCGGCTCCAATCACCTCAGAGGAGGGCACTGCAATCGAACACTAGCTGTTGTTGCTCTCACTCCCCTGGGAACTCACACACCCTGCTGCTGCCCCTGCTAAACGCTCTGGGCACCTCATATATCTAAGGCCCATTACCACTTGCCAGGGGCCGGCAACTACGAGTAGCCTGCACCTCCTTCCTGCAGGTCCTTGCTGCTGTTCAGAGCCCAGCAACCAGGCACTGACTACTAGCCCTACCCATTGCCTCCTTCTTCCTGGACAGACACTCAGCACCCTGGGGATAACAGCCTGCTCACACCAAAGAAAGAGACAGCAAATAGTCAAACTTCCACACCAAAAATAAATAGTAATCCCCCACAAAATACAAAGGGGAGCTCTTGCATAGAGGTAGCCCCCAAGACTACAATCTGGCTTCTCTAAACTCAAAGAAAAAGAAAAACATAAGCAAGATGAAGAAGTTCAGAAACATTCCCAGATAAAGGAACAGGAGAATTCACCTGAAGCAGCAAAAAATAAAACAGACCTCTGCAGTCTGACAGACATTGAGTTCAAAAGGGAGACAGTGAAAATACTGAAGGAATTAAGGCTGAATATGAACAAATTAAGAGTGGAGATAAAAAGTAATGCAGATGCCTTTAGAAAGGAACTAGAAAATACATGGAGAAACATAGAAAAATTAGAAAATTCATTTGCAGAGATGCAAACTGAGCGAAAGTCACTAAAGAGCTGAATGAATAATGCAGAGGAATGAATTAGTGACTTGAAACATAGAATAATGGAGGAGAGTTCCCATCGTGGCTCAGCAGAAACAAATCCGACTAGGAACCATGAGGTTGAGGGTTTGATCCCTGGCCTTGCTCAGTGGGTTAAGGATCCAGCGTCAAGGAAGCAGAGAGGGCCCCAAACAAGTTGAACCCAAATAGGTCCATGCCAAGACATATTATAATAAAAATGGCAAAAGAGAGTTCTAAAGGCAGCAAGAGAAAAAGGGAGCCCCCATAAGGCTATCAGCTGATTTCCCTACAGAAACATTACAGGCCAGAAGGGAGTGACAAGATGCATTCAAAGTTCGGAGTGACAAGATGCATTCAAAGTTCTGAAAGGAAAAAATCTGCAGCCTAGAACACTCTATCTAGCAAGAGTATCATTTAAAATAGAAGAGGAAATTGGAGTTCCCGTTGTGGCTCAGTGGTTAGCGAATCCGACTAGGAACCATGAGGTTGCAGGTTCGATCCCTGGCCTCGCTCAGTGGGTTAAGGATTCGGCGTTGCCGTGAGCTGTGGTGTAGGTTGCAGACGTGGCTCGGATCCCGCATTACTGTGGCTGTGGTGAAGGCCAGTGGCTACAGCTCCTGTTAGACCCCTAGCCTGGGAACCTCCATATGCCGTGGGTGCGGCCCTAGGTAAGGCAAAAAGACCAAAATAAATAAATAAATAAATAAAATAGAAGAGGAAATAAAGAATTTCTCCAATAAACAAAAGCTCCAAGAATACAGCAATGCTAAACCCATTCTAAAAGAAACACTGAAAGGGCTCCTCTAAATAAAAAAGCAAGAAGAAATAGGATGGAGGAAACCACAGCTGGAAAGCAATCACTTAAATAAGCCAGGATACAGATCTAAAAGTGGGGTTGGGGGGGACTACTGTAAAAGCGATGATAAACACAGGAACAGCAAAAGGACACACATGAAGATACTAAAAACGGACTTCAAAATCACAGAATGTGGGGAAGGAAAGTAAGAAAATCTAGACTTTTTCTTTTCTTTTTTTTAATAATGTGTTTGATTGAGCCTATATGACTATCAGGCTAAAGCAAGCCAATACAGGAAGGGGTTAACATACTTAAAAAATAGGACAACCACAAATCAAAACCAAACATTACATTCACCAAAACTAAAAATCAAAGTACACAAGCATAAAATAAATGGAAAACATCCAACCGAAAAAAGAAGAAAGGAGAAACACAGAATCAACCGGAAAACAAGGTTTAAAATGGCAATAAATACATACCTATCAATAATGACCTTAAATGTCAGTGAACTGAATGCTCCAAGCAAAAGACACAGAGTGGCAGACTGTATAAAAAAGCAAAAACTTACAACCTGCTGTTTACAAGAGACTCACCTTAGGTCAAAGGACCCAATAGATTGAAAGTGAGGGGATGGGAAAAGATACTTCATGCCAATGGACGAGACAGGAAAGCAGGAGTTGCAATACTCATATCAGATAAAAGAGACTTTAAAATGAAAGCCACAAACAAAGACAAAGAACGACACTATCTAATGGTTAAAGGATCCATTCAAGAAGAGGACATTACGGTCATCAATACATATGCCCCTAATATAGGAGCACCCAGATACCTACAACAAATACTAACAGACATAAAAAGAGAAATCGATGGGAATACAATAATAGTAGGAGACTTTAACACCCCACTCAAACTGACAACTTAACCCACCACCTAAATGAATGGACAGATCCTCTAGGCAGAAAATCAGTAAGGGAACAGAGATCCTAAATGACGCAATAGAAAAGCTAGACTTAATCGACATTTTCGGGACATTACATCCAAAAAAATCAGACTATACATTCTTCTCAAGCACACATGGAACATTTTCAAGGATCAATCACATACTGGGTCACAAAGCTAACCTCAACAAATTTAAGCATATAGAAATTATTTCAAGTATCTTCTCTGACCACAATGGCATGAAACTAGAACTCAACCACAAGAAAAGAAAGGACAAAAAAACTAAACATGCTACTAAAAAACCAATGGGTCAATGAGGAAATCAAGAAGGAAATTTAAAAATACCTCGAGACAAATGAGAATGAAGACACAACCACTCCAAATCTATGGGATGCCGCAAAAGCAGTGCTCAGAGGGGAGTTCATAGCAATACAGGCCTTCCTCAAAAAAGAAGAAAAATCTCAAACTGACAGCTTAACCCACCACCTAAATGAATTAGAAAAAGAACAAACAAAACCTAAAGTGAGCAGAAGGAGGGAAATCTTAAAGATCAGAGAGGAAATCAATAAAATAGAGATTCAAAAAGCAATAGAAAAAAACAGTAAAACCAAGAGCTGGTTCTTTGAAAAGGTAAGTAAAATTGACAAACCTCTAGCCAGACTCACCAAGAAGAGGAGAAAAAAAAACAAATAATGTAAGAAATGAAAAAAAGAAATCACAATGGATACTGCAGAAATACAAAAAAAAAGAAAAAGCATAAGAGACTACTATGAACAATTGTATGCCAACAAATTTGATAACCTAGAAGAAATGGACAACTTTCTAGAGAGTTACAGCCTGCCAAAACTGAATCCAGAAGAAACAGATCAACTGAACAGACCAATCACTAGAAATGAAATTGAATATATAATAAAAAAAAAAACCTACAAATAAAAGTCCAGGACCAGATGGCTTCACAAGCAAATACTACCAAATATACGAAGAGGAAGTTATACCCATCCTCCTTAAACTTTTCCAAAAGGCTGAAGAAGAAGGGACACTCCCAAAGACATCCTATAATGCCAACATCACCTTAATTCCAAAACCAGACAAAGATACCACCAAAAAAGAAAACTATAGGCCAATATCTTTGATAAATATAGACGTAAAAATTCCCAACAAAATTTTAGCCAACTGAATCCAACAGCATATAAAAAAGATCATACACCACAACCAAGTGGGATTCATCCCAGGTTCACAAGGATGGCCCAACATACCCAAATCAATCAAAGTCATACACCACCTTAACAAAAGAAAAGTCAAAAACCACATGATCATCTCAATAGGTGCAGAAAAAGCATTTGACAAAGTCCAACATCCATTCACGATCAAAACTCTTACCAAAGTGGGTATAGAGGGAACATTCCGCAACATAATAAAAGCCATTTATGACAAACCCACAGCAAATATAATACTCACTGGAGAAAAGCTGAAAGCCTTCCTACCACTAAAATCTGGAACAAGACAAGGATGCCCACTCTCACCATTGTTATTTAACATAGTATTGGAAGTCCTAGCTACAGCAATCAGACAAACAAAAGAAATAAAAGGTATCCAAATGGGAAGAGAAGAGCTAAAACTGTCACTGTATGCAAATGAAAAGAAACTATATATAGAAAACCCTAAGGACTCAACCCAAAAACTGCCGGAACTGGTCAACAAATTCAGCAAAGTAGCAGTATATAAGACTAACATTCAGAAATCAGTCACATTTCTGTATACTAACAACGAAATTAGAAAAGGAATACAAAAATACACTATTTTTTAAAATTGCACCCAAAAAATTAAATATCTGGGAATAAACCTGCCCAAGGAGGTGAAAGACTTACATGCTGAGAACTATAAAACATTAATCAAGGAAATTAAAGAGGATTCAAAGAAATGGAAAGATATTCCATGCTCCTGGGTTGGAAAATTAATATTGTAAAAATGGCCATACTACCTAAAGCAATCTACAGATCCACTGCAATCCCTACCAAATTACTTATGAAATTTTACACAGAACTAGAACAAACAATCCAAAAATTTATATGGAACCACAAAAGACCCAGAATTGCCAAAGCAGTCCTGAGGAACAAAAACCAAGCAGGAGGCATACTCTCCCAGACTTCAGGCAATATTACAGAGCCACAGTAATCAAGGCAGCATGGTACTGGTACCAAAACAGACATACAGACCAACAGAACAGAATAGGGAACCCAGAAATAAACCCAGACACCTACGGTCAGTTACTCTTTGACAGAGGGGGCAAAAATATAAAATGAGGAAAAGACAGTCTTTTCAGCTAGTGGTGGGAAAAAGTGGACAGCTGCATGTAAACCAATGAAATTGGAACACATCCTCACCACCATGCACAAAAATAGACTCAAAATAGCTGAAAGAGGAGTTCCCGTCATGGCTCAGTGGTTAATGAATGTGACTAGGAACCATGAGGTTGCGAGTTCGATTCCTGGCTTTGCTGAGTGGGTTAAGGATCCAGCATTGCCGTGAGGTGTGGTGTAGATTGCAGCCGTGGCTCGGATCTGGTGTTGCTATGGCTGTGGTGTAGGCCAGAGGCTACAGCTCCTGTTAGACCCCTAGCCTAGGAACCTCCACACGCCGCAGGTGCAGCCCTAGAAAAAAAGGCAAAAAGGCCAAAAAAAAAAAACAGCTGAAAGACTTAAACGTAAGACAAGACCCCATCAAATTCCTACAAGAGAAAACAAGCAAAACATTCTCTGACATCAACCTTAGAAATGTTTTCTCAGATCAGTCTTCCAAAGCATCAGAAATAAAAGCAAAAATAAGCCAATGGGACCTAATCAAACTGACAAGCTTTAACACAGCAAAGGAAACCATTAAAAAAAAAAAAAAAGACAGCTTATAGAATGGGAGAAAATAGTGTCAAATGATGCAACTGACAAGGGCTTAATCTCTAAAATATACAAACAACTCATAGAACTCATCAAAAAAAAACCAACAACCCAACTGAAAAATGGGCAAAAGACCTGAAGAGACATTTCTCCAAATAAGATATGCAGATGGCCAACAAGCACATGAAAAAATGCTCAACATCACTGATGATTAGAGAAATGCACATCAAAACTACCATGAGATACCACCTCACACCAGTCAGAATGGCCATCATTAATAAGTCCACAAGCAACAAATGCTGGAGGGGTTGCGGAGAAAAGGGAACTCTCCTGCCCTGTTGGTGGGCATGTAAATTGATGCAACCACTATAGAAAACAGTATGGAGGTACCTTAGAAAACTATACATAGAACTACCATATGACCCAGCAATCCCACTCTTGGGCATACATCCGGACAAAACTTTCCTTAAAAAAAATACATGCACCCGCATGTTCACTGCAGCACTATTCACAATAGCCAAGACATGGAAACAACCTAAACATCCATCGACAGATGAATGGATTAAGAGGATGTGGTATATATACACAATGGAATACTACTCGGCCATAAAAAAGAACAAAATAATGCCATTTGCAGCAACATGAATGGAACTAGAGACTCTCATACTAAGTGAAGTAAGTCAGAGAAGGAGAAATACCATATGATATCTCTTCTATCTGGAATCTAATATAGGGCACAAAAGAACCTTTTCACAGGAAAGAAACTCATGGACTTAGAGAACAGACTTATGGTTGCCAAGGGGGAGGGGGAGGGAGTGGGATGGACTAGGAATTTGGCGTTAGTAGATGCAAACTACTGCCTTTGGAATGGATAAGCAATGGGATCCTGCTGTATAGCACTGGGTACTGTATCTGGTCACTTATGATGGAGCATGATAATGTGAGAAAAAAGAATGTATATATGTATGTGTGACTGGGTCACCTTGCTATATGTAGAAAACTGACAGATCACTATAGTCCAGTTGTAATGGAAAAAAAAATTAAAAATATTTTATATACATATGAAGTCATGTCCTCCTTACGAATTCTTTTAACCACACATGCACTATGGCCTGTCACACTGCAATGGTGACAGGAGTAGCAGATCATTTAAAAATAATTCCAATAAGCTAAAATAGATTTTTTGTATAATTAGTAGCTTCCCAACTCCTTTTCAAACTGAAAATGTGCTGCTTTAACACTAATGAAGTTATCTGGACTTAAATTCCCTACTTAAATTCCCTTTCCTCTGTTTTCAGTTCTGTGATGCTCAGACTCAGAAAAACCTATCAATCGGTAGAAATCATTAAAATGGTTATAATTATCTAAAGCACTAATGAATATTTAAACTTAGTGCAAGCAGGCTCTGAGTCTCTTAAATTTTCTTGAAGAAAGCAATGAGAACATTAAAGTTGACACTGTCAGCTCTTGAATTCTCTAGCCTCTGTATGTGCGTTTAAGTACTTTTCAGGAGGGTGTCATAGTTCTACTGTTTCTAACAGGCAGATAATGCTCGTAAGGATCTTCATCTCATTCCAATAGGCTTCCCCGGGCCTCATAAAGGGAGAGTTCTATAAAATGCCACCTGTCAGTGCATGTGAGGAATCTTAGGCACCCCCCAAAAAAAGACATTTTAGAAACATAATACAAAAACCACATCAGGAAATTATTTTTCAGCGCGTTACCTATATTAATTGCAGTTTCTTGTTTGTCGCCTGTCAACACCCATATTTTAATTTCTGCCTTCAACAGAGTTGCTATGGTTTCTGGAACGCCTGCCTGAAGGCGATCTTCTATGGCTGTAGCTCCAAGTAGCAGTAAATTCTAGAATGAAAAATAGCTTCAATTAAAGATGGGGACATGCTTAAGAGCAGCATTACTGACAAAACCCGTGACAAAAGGCAGCTAAAATGTTCCGAGACAATTATTTCCTCTACACGAAGCCTCTGTTTGCAGGTTATTAATCAGAGCCACACCCGTGGCATTTCAGAAACACCTGAGATGCTAGAACCCCTTCATGCACACAGGCAGGCACCTGCCATCTACTTCTGGGTACCGGGCTTGTGGGAACACCAAGCACCTGGCAGCAGAGCAGGTGGGCAAGTCATCCTGCACTTACTTCGGAGATAGAACCCTCTCCTCTCACTCCACTGCCTCCTCAGGGACCTGGTACACTTGACACCTGAGAAAACCTGATCCAAGGATGAGAAAAGCCAAGTATCTCCTTAGTGTCCACTGCTGGCCGGGGGCCACTGCGACACCGGCCCTATTTCATTGTTTTGTTCTGATTCTCCAAGTGATTCTGCGTATGTCCAGTGAAGGAGGGTCAATGAACACCTGAATTTAGTTCCACTCTGACCCAAATGCCATTAAAATGACAAACAAGTGAACATACAACTGAATATAAAAAAGCCAAGCAGGATTTAAAAAAATAATAGTAAGGGTATGAAAAAAGCAAGAAAGTGATGACTTTGGAGCTATAGAAACTGGAAATGGAAGGACCAGTGTTTGCCGACGTGAAACAGAGGAAGGTGAAATCCAGCTCCCAGGAGCACGGCCATCTCCCTGTGGGAAGTCACCCCACGTCCTGGGTGACGACACGAAAATAAAACCCACATAGGCAATGGGGAATGGCGATGGGGAACAGCAATGGCAACGCTCCAACGCTGTAGGACACTAAGCGTGAAAACATTTAGGATGGACGGTGGCCGCGGGTAACCTCAGAGGGTTGGCTAATCTCTTCAGCCTGGTCTTCAGCAAAGCCAGCAAGTCGCTGGTGCTATTTTTCACCTGATGCTTCTTAAGATATTAAAGCTTGACTGAGGGTGGCTGGACCTTTCATGAAAACTGAGGATCTTTTAAGCAAAGAGAGAAATGATTAAGAGCTAATGGTTAACTAAGATACTCACAAGATAAGGCAAGTCACTATGGAGCAAAAAAGGACCCTGTCCCAAGGCCTTGCTCTGTGAGCAGGTGGTCCTCACGGCCCTCCCTGCCGTCTCCATGAGCAGTTACCTTCTCGATCAACTCGTAACAATCCTCCAGCCGCTGAGTTCTCTCCTTCAATATGGTGCTGGCTTCCTGATAGACTTTGAGCCACTCCTCGTAGTCCCTCTCGGAGAGGTCGGCGTAAGCCACGCACAGAGTCCGCAAGCCTGCAAGACAGCCCACGTCTCCCTGCGATGCCACTGGGGGCCGGCAGGCAGGATGGCTCCTCCCCCACAGGGGACACCACAGGGCGCCATGTGGAACCAGCACGTGCGAGCCAATAAAGACAGCAACTGCTCCGCAAGTCGCATTGCATCAACCTTCACGCCTTCGGAAAGGGACTTGAAAAGCAACCTGTCGTAACATAAACCGCCTCTTCTAGAGGCGTGGGCCGCACGGGAGAAGCCAGGAGTGAGTTCTCCACGGCAGAAAACGACAGGAGCCGTGTGTCACCCACAGGCACATGGGCGGGGACCAGCCAGGAGGAGAGGCGGGAGCGCAATTCAAGGCAGCAGTCAAGGCCCCTCAGACAACATGTGAAAGACACAGGCTTGCCAGCAGCTGTGCCTGCATGTGTGCATGTGTGTGTTCCTGTGTTTTTCTGTGTGTCAGTGTGTGTTTTCTTATGTGTGCATGTGTGTGTTCCTCTGTGTCTTCCTGTGTGTGTACCTGTGTCTGCACGTGTGTCCCTGTGTGCATACAGACGCGGGTCCACGTGGCCGTGGGAGCCCGGAGGGCCAAGCAGTCACCTCTCCAGCAGGACCCCGCGCTCACCTCAACATGTGCAGGGGAGCTGACCTCTGTGTTGGTTAGACTTTTCCAGAGAACTCCTCTCCTGTTCTCTCTGCGTTCAGTGAATTATTCTTTTTTTTTTTTTTCCCTATCTTTCTGGAGCCACACCCACGGAGGTTCCCATTCTAGGGTCTAATCAGAGCTACAGCCACCGGCCTACACCACAGCCACAGGAACAGAGGATCCAAGCTGCGTCTGCAACCTACACCACAGCTCACGGCAACGCTGGATCCTTAACCCACTGAGCAATGCCAGGGGTCAAAGATGAGTCCTCATAGACACTACTCGGGTTCGTTTCCCCTGAGCCACAACAGGAACTCGCTGGGTTCAGTGAATCATTTGTGCCTTAAGTCAAGGGGAAGCCACTGTCGCCAGGATACCGAGAGATGGACCGAGAAGCAATGAGGCAAGTTTCCCAGAAAGAACTAGAAGACAGTTCTGGCAGCATCCTGGGCGGGGCGGCCGCGTCCCTCGCACACCCAGTTAATAGTGAGCAGGGTCACGTTTAAGTAACAGACCACGGTCAGCCTGCAGCCCTGCCTCTTGTCACTGACAGAGAAGGTCAAGGGTGGGGACAGGGGTTGGGGCCAGAGAGGACACACCTGTGAAGCAAGACAGGCACTGCGCAGAAATGACAGGTCCCTTCAGAACATCACGGCTCAACAAGCGCCCCTTGAAAACAACCCCAATGGCAGAAATAACACCGCCAAACCCCACTTACCTTCCGTGGCAAAATACTCCAGGTGGCACAGGGTCTCCTCCATGTATTTTGAATCTTTTGAGAGCCTCTCGAAAATCACATTATCCTGTAAAACAGGGCAACACCGTGACCAGCGGGCCCCAAGCTCCGCTGACGTTCCAGGTGGTACCGTGAGCCAGCCCTGTTTCTGAGGTGTGGATCCACAGAGCATCTGGCAGACGCGGGGAAACACGATTCTTGGCCGCATTTGTTCATGAGCTTTGGCAAACAAACGGGGTGCGGATCTGTGTCCGGACAAAACGTTCTGGAAGAAGCCAGCATCAGGACAAGAACCGGGGCCATGTCAGCCCGTGGTTATTACCTGCACCTGCAGAGCTCACGCCGAACTTTAGGACCTTTTGCAGAAGTGGCAAGCATAAAACCCACACCCCAAACTGCTCGGGTATGCTGTCCCTTCCTGACACTGCAGGAGCTCCCTCCCTCACCGCTGCCCTGGGAGACACAACTCACACCCAGGGACCCGGCTCAGCTGGGAACACGCAGTGTGGACAGCTCATCACTCAGTGACTACTTTCATGACCCACAAGCTGGGCCGGGGGCCGGCATCCCAGAGGTCATGCGTCAGATAAGTTATGAACTGCACAGTGTTAGTTCCCCCAATTTTTTAAGAAATCTAGTTTGGTTTGGGGGAAGCAGGTTTGACGCGAATAAACCCCTGTAAAAAGTAAAATGCACCTGTGCAGCCCTGCCTGGCAGTGCGGCCTCTTCCTCTGCACTGCACACTCACCTCTCCTCCACTTGCTGTGGTTCTCGGGACACAACGGCCCAGCAACCAACAAAGCGTTAAGAAAGGGCTTCACGTGAGAATGCACTCTAGGTGACCTTGATGGGACCAGACAGAATGCCTTGGGAATTCACACACATTACTCATTTTTTTGTTGTTCTGTTTTGTTTTGATAGCCACGCCTGTGGCATATGGAAGGTCCCAGGCCAAGGATCGAACCCTTGCCTCTGCAGGGACCCGAGTCGCTGCAGGTGGATTTTTAACCCACTGCCCCACAGTGAGAACTCCCAGATTTCTCACTTCTTAAAGCTCTGGTCACAATGTACTCAAACACTTCTTCCCACAATTGGTAAAAGTAAGATTTAAACAAACCCTTGATCCTAGTATCACTTCATACTCTCAACACAGTCTCACAAAACGAGCTTAATAACTCTTTCCCTTAACACGTAGGACCACAGTTTAGCAGAATATGCAGCCCTGCAGGTCAGGTTCATAAACAACACCATCTTTCCTTAAAGACAGTACTTTCTTTTTCCTTTTTTTTTGTCTGTTTGAAGCTCCACCAACAGCATATGGAAGTTTCCAGGCTAGGGGTCGAATTGGAGCTGCAGCTGCCAGCCTACACCACAGCCACAGCAACATCAGATGCAAGCCCCACTGCAAACTACAGCACAGCTCACGGCAACAATGGATCCTTAACCCACTGAGAGAGGCCAGGGATCGAACCCGCATCCTCAGAGAGACTATGTCGGGTCCTCGACCTGCTGTTGGGTTCTTCACCCACTGAGCCGCAAGAGGAATTCCTAAAGACAGCAGGTTTTCATTCAATCATCAAGAGACAGAGGGACAATAAACCTGATGCAGGAAATGACTAAAGGTAGCAGTAATAACGGAGCACAAATGGGCATGACCTCAAACCTGCCACACAGCCTCTGTAGTGAATAAAAACTAAACCACCGATGTTGAGAAGAACAGCTGCTAGAGGAAAAAAAAAATAGCTATCCAAGTACTTGGAAGATCACAGGTCAGTGCCAATGACCGCAGCTTCCAAAGTCCCAATATGAGGTGTTCAAGTGCGGATCAGACCGCACACTAAGCGCTCTGCAGGACACAGCGAGCCCCTGTGTCTGAAACCAACCATGAGGTACAAGCAGCTTTCCACCGGCACCTCTGGCCAACCTGGCCTGAAGCCCCTCCATCCCCAGGGCTTCAGTCCTAAGTCAGCTTCGGGCCTCTCAGCCCTGGGCCGCCTTGGGGGATGCGGATGCAGCGGGCGCCACCTGCAGACCCAGGCCGGTACTCACCGCCCCTTTACAGTAGAGCCGGAGCTGTCCCGAAGGCGTTCTCGCGATCACAGACATCCTCTTCCTGTCGCTGCAAAATGGGCAGCAAAGGGGAAGAGTAAGACTGGAGTGGAAAGAAATGACCAACTCCGAGAACACCCCTGACGGAGCCCCGCGGTCACGTGATGACCTGCCCCGCCCCCGCATTTCGCATCAGGACCACCCTCTCTCGCTGATGCCTCTTCTCACCCACCTCCGGCCACCTCTGCAGCCTAGCCTTCGCCCTCAGGAGCCCTCTCCCACCAGAGGACTCGTCACCCGGCCCACACCAGTTCGTTCCAGCCCTTTGCAGGTAACACACATCCCCATGATGCTGGGCCCCCGACAGCGGACCTCCGTGGACACTGTCTGCCCTCCGGCTCTGGGTGAATCCCTGCAGCCTAGGTATGCCACCTGTCTGACCTAGACCTGAGCTCTGTCCCAGCCACCCGGCGACTAGGGGCTCTGGGCAGGCCTAGACGGGTTCTGAACGGGTTAAGCAGGCGGCCGCCAACTGCTTGGTGCTGACAGGCCAAAGTGCCTCTGGACAAAGAAGAGGCAGCTAAAAGGAAACAGAAGCACCTCTACGACCACTGATGACCTCCCCTCCCTCTTAATCGCCCCTAATTTTTTTAAAAATACACCTTCCTGTCTTCATCCATAGGCACCTGTTTCTAATGCCCTTTCTCTCCAATAACCGCTGGTCCCAGGTGCCTCTGCACAACAACACGGTTTCCGGGACAACAAAAGGAGGCACAACAAGTCTGGAAAGATGACCAGTATGTCCCTCACCTCCACACACAGGCACCCCCACCCACTACGTGCCCCCAGCTGCGACCAGCCACCTGTCCCTTCCACTGAATACCCAACCCAGGGCTCCTGACCCGCCCAAGGTCAAGTCTGTGGTCCTAAAGCTAGAGACTGGGGCTGGAAGCATTTCCTACAAGGTAAAAAATAAATTGATCTTTTCACATGGCTTATATAGCTTGCTCAGTTAGCCAACAATCTGTTAATCGTTTAAAGAAAGGTAGTGAAAGACCTAATTTTAAACAACAGGAAGGAGTTCCCATTGTGGCACAGCAGAAACGAATCTAACTAGGAACCATGAGGTTGTGGGTTTGATCCCTGACCTCACTTAGTGGGTTAAGGATCTGGCGTTGCTCTGGCTGTGGTGTAGGCCAGTGGTTGCAAGTCCCATTCAACCCCTAGCCTGGGAACCTCCATATGCCATGGGTGTGGCCCTAAACAAAGAGTCAAAAAATAAAAAAACAAAAATAAACAACAGGAAAAGATGCTTTCAAGATATCCGGGAAGCTCACTCTCCTGTTCACAGCTCCATGGCAAGAGGGAGGAAAGAAACAAAACACTGAGATAAACTAGGGTTTTATAACAAACTATGAATGACCTAGCGAAGCAGACAATCCGATAATCCCAATCTTAAAATCAGTAACCCGCCCTGTGAAACAAAGAGTCCGCATGTGTTCAAAAACGGCCCTGCCACGACCGAGCCTCCAGCTGATCTCACCTGCCCTCACTCATGGGTGTCCCGGGTCCCGTGCTCAGGCGGGGCACAAGGGAGACCTCGCGGGGCCCCGGGAAAACAACAGAAACAATGCCCTCATCGCAGCCTGCAAACTACCCAGACGTGTCTGCAGCTGCTGACGCTAGAGCCCCAGGTCCCGGAAACCTCAAGACAAGGAGGATGCAGTGGCAGAACGAACACCTCATTTTTAACAAGAAAGAAGGTGGCCCACCCTCGCTTTCTTTCGTGAAAGGCACAGATTCCAGACAGAAGAGGGCTTCCGGGGGTGCAGTGACCACAGCTGATGCTCAAGTACCATGTTTAATCCACCCTATCGTCACGTCAACACTCTGATGAAGCTGAGTGTGCGTGTGCATGTGTGTGCGTGTGAAATAAAATCATCATAGAGATAACGAGCATTTTATTTCAAGCGCATAAAAAAGAAACATACCTAGAAAACTCCAGGACATTAAGGATTCCAAATGTTTGCTCCTGCCCCATCTAGACGAAGAAAAACAGGCTCTTACCGCAAGCGCGGAGAAGCAAAACCTCAAAAACAACCGACCGTCCCCCCAGTCATAAACCCCTCCCCTACCCCTTTTCCCTGCCTCCATCCATCCCCTCCAGAGGCCTTTCCACGTGTACTGGTGTCTCCCAATCCATCTGCTGGTGTCACAGCGCCCCCTCCTGGTGGAAGCATTCATTGCACGTGTGACTGTCACTTCCAAGACACACAAATAAAGGACACAGGCTAGCCAGGTCCATAGGAAACCTGGGGCCAGTTATGCTTCCTACTCTGGAATCTCACATGTCAGAGATGTGCATACACACACCAGGGGTCCAGGACAATGTCTGGAACGTAGCACGTAGATTTTCTGCAGACATACGAGTGTTCACAGCAGCTGAAATTTATGCAGACCCCAAGTGGCCCCACGGCAGTTCCCATTAGGTTTCGTCACCAAATAGCCACGCCCCAAATCTAGGGGGGGAAATTCGGAATTCAAAACCTGAATTTTGGATTTAGAAGTAAGCAATTATCGATGCTTTCGGGGGAGCTCCCGTCGTGGCTCAGTGGAAACAAATCTGAGTAGGATCCATGAGGACGCAGGTGTGAGCCCTGGCCTTGCTCAGTGGGTTAAGGATCTGGCGTTGCCATGAGCTGTGGTGTAGGTCACAGACACAGCTCAGATCCAGCACTGCTGTGGCTGTGGCCAGCAGCTGTAGCTCTGATTGGACCCCTAGCCTGGGAACCTCCATATCCCACAGGTGCGGCCCTAAAAAGACAAAAATAAAAATAAAAATAAAATAAATGTGTTCGATTTTAGGGCAGTTAATCAAATGTCTTTTTTCTTTGGGTTCTTCAGAATTGGAAGTCTGATGTTCTCAATTTTTTTCTAGAAGGTTCCTGATGATGTGTGTACCCTTTTCCAGCTTTTCGATCTAATCTGCTACTCCCCCAACCCAGCACAACACAAAGACGGTGGGCCTTGGGGTTAACAGACAGGAGCTGGAATCAGTTCTGCCACTGGCAGCCCTTGGCCCTGGTCTGACAGAAGCAGAAAAGGAGCGTACAGACCCCAGGCGCGTGGCTGACGCCCACGGCGGCTTGGGGTGACCATCACTGTCCCAGGAGCTGACCCCCTTTGCACGGATGTTCCGTCAGCTTCCTCACGGCCCCCCATGCGCTGAAGGATTATAGGCAAGGCCACTTCTTGTAAAGGGTGGGCCACAAACCGGAGGATTTGCGGCTGCAGGATTCCCCAGTGCTAACAGCTGCACAGGATTTTTTTTAAGTTATGGTTATTTATAAATCTTAGCTAATCACGTGGTCCATTTGACTCCCACCCCCCCATTCCCACGGCCACAAGGCAGAGGGACACGGCCTCATCCACAGAACTGAATCCTGCCACGAAGGCTCCTCAAGTTAAAGGCAAAGGCGACCTGGTGGGTGAGAAGCTTCTAACAAGGAAACTATAGGCAGTCAGCACACTGTCCCAACCTCCAGTGACTGCACACTTTGCGAAGCCAAATTCCCTGTGTTGGCAAAAATAAAATCAAAATAAGCATGATCTCATCTCTGTCCTCCACTGGAAAAAAAAAAAAAGTTGAAAATGCCAAGAAATGGGCACTGTGCGTTCAGTACGGTATTTTAGAAGTTCTGCATGTCAGGAAAAGAAGGGACAGACAGCTGTCAAGTCAGAAACGGCAGGTGGAAGTGAGCTTCAGATGCAGTCAAGAGACGGAGGGATTTAAGGCTGCAGAAAGCCCAAGGCTGTAAAAATCCCGACACCCTCCTTACATGGAGGGTGGAGAGCGGCAGAGGGGCAGGAGCGGGCACGGACTCGCCTGTGGGCCCCGCCTCGGGGACCGTAAGCGTGGCCATCCATCGACGGCTTCATCACAGACCCGCCTGTGACCCTGCTGCCGTCCCAGCGGTCCCTACCGGACCTTACTCCTGACTTGGGCTTTTTCTTATCACCAAATTTCTCGCTCTGGCTCCCAGAGAGAGAAACTCAGGGGAGAAAAAAATTGTAACATAAACCCTTGATTTCGGGGGGGGGGAACCATATAAATAAAAAAGACCTCAAGTGCCAAGTCCCGCCTCTTTCAGCTGAGGCAGGAGCCAGAGACTGAGGCTTTGTTGAAAGGGACGGGGCTGTGGGGTTGTTGCTAACAACTACAGTACGAAGCACTGGCTTCCCAGGCTCTTTACTGCACGTCCGTCCACACCAGTGGAGGGACAACTGTGGGAAGCCCCTGTGAGAGAGAAAGATGGTGACAACGCACCACACAGAGCTGACAGAAGCATGTGACATCATCAATTCTCAAGAGGTCTAGCTTCTCAGAGGAAAAAAACACAGAAAAACAAAAAACCAGCTCTCAAATTTACCATCGAGGTGCTATTTCAAACATGCCGCTTTCCCCAAAGCAGGTGACCGACCACAGCCAGCCACGCCCAGGGTCATCACTTACGGCCTCTATGATGACGGAGTAGGGTGTCCTGGCCGTGAAGACAAAGCCCAGCTTTCGCGCCCCTTTCACCAAAGCAGCTTCGTCTGTCGAAAAAGAAATGATGAGGCACTAACTAGTGTCTGGTAAGGACAGGGTTCTGTTCAGCAAGGACTTTTCCCGGGAACGAGACCTTCGCTCGCTACAGAGCCTGGCCTCACGCATAGGGGAGCAAAGACCGAGGACCAGGAGGCGCTCACTCCCCCCGGCAGGGCCCTGAAGGGGGCACTTCCATCAGAGGGGAGGCCACGGACCTAAGCCTCCGCAGACACGCCTGGAGCCAGCGTGAGCCCAGAGGCCCAGGGTGTCGGCTTCGTGGGGCAGGCTGCGCCACTGCAGCACAAAGAAGGGGACAGTGGGGAAGGTCCCGCCAAGAGGCCTCACCTGGGGAGGAGGCCTGGTAGATGATGCTGTCCCCGTCCCTTTCCGGAACCACGGTGTGGCACACGGCCAGCAGGGTGAGGAACTCCTGGATGCACGGAGCCGTGGGCTGCAGACGGGAGCAGTTAACACAGCTGTGAGGACACCACTGACCCACACCCCACTTCGAGTCAGGTCACCTTCCACTTAAAATCCCGCTGCTCCAGAACGGAGGTGAAGAAGCCTTGCACGGGCTGCGGGCGGCCTGGGGCCCGGCCTACCTGTACCTGCCACCCGCCACTCTGTCTGCAGTTCTGCAAGCAGAGTCCATGCTTCCTGCTGCTCCATCGCTGCCCCCGCCCCCCGACCTACGCTCACCTCCGGGGCTTCAGCTCACCGGTGGCTTCCTTGAGGAGCGTGTTGTCACTGCGCCCTGGAACACGGCTCTCTTCCCCGCTACTGACTAGCTAGCAAGGTGTTTGACAGAAACGAGGCCCTCAAACCCTGCTAAGTGAGTGAGTCTCTTATTTAACCAGTTTACTGTTCCACCGTTTCAAGAGTTTACTGCCATCGCCCTGAACATTGCTTCCGCTTGGCCACCCCACCTGAGCAGATGGTGTCAAGTCAGCCACCTGCATTATGACCCTCAGCCCAGGCACGGCTTGTGCATAGTGGAGTCCTCTTTCAGCGAGCATGTCCTCCCAGGGCACTCGCTCCTTCACCGTCCCGACATAAAACCACCCTCTCTCCAGAGAAGATGCTTCTGAGACACCGTCCGTCTGCTTGGAGGACCTTTTGCCCTGCAGCTGGTTCTACCTCTAAGATCAAAACCCGGCTCAGCGGAAAGAAATCTGACTGGTATCTGTGAGGACGCAGGTTCGATCCCTGGCCTTGCTCAGTGGGTTAAGGATCCGGCGTTGCCGTGAGCTGTGGTGTAGGTCACAGACGCGGCTCGGATCCCATGTTGCTGTGGCTGTGGCAAAGGCCGGTGGCTACAGCTCCAATTCGACCCCTAGCCTGGGAACCTCCATATGCCGCAGGTGTGGCCCTCCAAAGGCAAAAGGAAAAGCAAAGATCAAAATCCATGAAAGGTCGGTATCACTGCTTGTGACCGTGACAGAGCGCATGGGCATCAGCAGCGTCCTCTGTGCCGTCTGGGGCCACTTCCCCAGCATCACTGGGACTAAGGCAGAATGTCTGCATCCCAGCCGGCGAGCGTCGATGCCTCCCACACTCACGTCTCAGAACCGGTGCTGGGAAAGTTCTAGCATCAAGAAACAGGCACAAACTAAAAACAGAGCAAAGGAGCTGTCCCCACTGAAAATTCAGACAAAGTTATAAATACATCTATGTCCTGACAAAACTGGGGAAAGGTAAAGTTTTAATTTTGCTCAAGTTGACCTAATTTTAACATTAAAATCATTTTTCAGAAAAAAAAAAGTTCTTTTAGGTCTAATTTGTACTGGTTAAAGAGGTTGCTAAATGCCGTGATCATCGAGTCCGTTGCTACGTTAGTATTTTTTGGAGTAGCCATTAGAACACAAATGAATTTCGACGAACCAGCAGGAAATCCCAGTTTGTCACAGTCTGACGTCACAGTTAAAGAATGGAATAGACCGAGCTTCTGACTGTCATCTGACTGTCATCTGGAAAACATCTATTTTCCAGGTAACTCTCAGCCAAGTCAACTTTCTATGCAACTTCCTATCACCTCGTGGGGACAGCTCAGGTGCTAAAGGAACTGGACTTCAAAAGTCAAGCACATAATAGGATGCTGTAAATGGCCAGGTGATTGCAGCTTTGTTTCCTAAATTACCCTAGCCAAAGGACACTGTAATTACTTGTCAAAATCCATGACTTCTTCGACCACAGCTATGAAGAAACAATACTACAGAAATCTTAGAAAGCAACAGAAATCTCAAATGTTAGAGAATCCTTCAGTAACCTTCCCTGATCTTGATGCGCTACTTTTGTAACTTCACCGCATGGTTAATTCAACTTAAAATTAAGTTGCGCAGTGTTCATATCGCTTCCCTAAAGTACTAAGACCATGTAAGTACTAGACCACATCAGTACTAACACCACACGAGTACTAACACCACACAAATACTAACACTAGGTAAGCACTAACACGTCAGTACTAAGACCACGTCAGTACAAAGACCATGTCAGTACTAAACCACGTCAGTACTAAGACCACGTCAGTACAAAGACCATGTCAGTACTAAACCACGTCAGTACAAAGACCACATCAGTACTAAGACCATGTCAGTACTAAGACCACGTCAGTACTAAGACCACGTCAGTGAGGCCGTATCTCTTCTCCAGGCTCCAGAATAGCAACTTTCAAGACACTGCACGTGGGCGTGAAGGAGAGTGCCTCAGAAGCTATTTAATGTCTTGAGGCAAATGGTGGCCTTACATGATGGTCCTCGATGTTCTTCAAGAGCCTGGGGTCATCAAAGTCACATGAGTCGCTCGGCGGAGGTGGCATCCGGCTGTAGGAGAGAAGAGAAGACATTTACTCAGCTTACAAGTTCCTTTAAGGAGGTGCCCAGAGCACATGGCAGTGGCAGCACCAGGGTATGTGAGCTCCCAGGGGAGTGAGAGCAACAACAGGCGGTGTTCGGTCACCGTGCCCTCCTCTGTGGTGCCCTCTGAGGTGACTGGAGCTGCAGGTGGTGCCTGTTCACGGACCCCTAGTGGTGGCTGTAGAGAACTGACTGAACACTATCAACCACCTCTAACGGAAAAGATAAAAATTGTTTAAAAAAAAAAAGTTCCTTTCAGATAACTCAAACCTAATAATCTGTCTTCAAGAAGAACCACACCTAAAAAGTTTATTACTGTATATTAGATATTTGAAATATTATGTATTATTTCAAGACTCAAGACAGTAAATCTTTGACTATAAACAAAAGAGAGATGGCCCCTGACTTACAATGTGTTGACTTAGGGATTTTTCAGCTTTCCAGTGGTGCAAAGGTGATGTGCATTCAGTGGAAATCACACCTCAGGCTGTGAATTTTGACCTTCACCTGGGCTGGCGGCACACAGTACAGTCCATTCTTATGATGCTGGATGGCGAGCGGCATCATCAAAGTGACTAAGCCATACGGTTACCATTCTAGACCCAGACAACCACACTACTTTTCACTCAGTATCGATGAATTACATCAGATATTCAACACTCTAGTATGAAGCAGACTTTGTGTTAGATGATTTGACCCAACTGTAGGCTAATGTAAGAGTTTTAAGCACACTGAAGGCAGGCTTGACTGGGCTGTGATGTTCCGTAGGTTGGGTTTATTAAATGCATTTTTAATTTATGATATTTCCAACTTATGATGGGTAAGCAGAGGAAAATATATAAGTCACAAGGATAAGAAAGAGATGCAAGGATCAACGCCACTACTGTATCATTCCAGTGGGCTCAGCATCTGCCAGGGAAAACTGGCAAGAGTTCCTGTCCCAAGTACATAAATAAGAGGGATTATGGCATTGAACCTATGCAGTCATCCACAGTCAGTGTTCATAGGTGACAGAGAAAAGGAGCAAATAATTACAAGAAAGGAAACTGGATGTGACAGTTATGTGCCATCACAGTGAAGAGATGTGAAGGGCTGTGTACGCTCATGAACCTCCACTCCTTCCTGAAAGCCTTCCTTGAGGACAAATAAAATGAAGACAAGACAGCAGAGTTGAGGTCAGTCGGAACTATGAAGAGATAACAGAGTTTAGTATAGCAGAGAAAACAGAAACCAACACCTTGCAAGGGGGAGCCCCTAAAATGCAAGCCACTGCCCCCAGGAGAACCTTCTGAAAGCTGAGGACATGCAGCACACGAGGAACCTGTGATATAAAGGAGAAGTGGAAAACAGGACAGGCTTCAAATCCACCTGAGCAAGACTCAGCCTGCAAGAACCCCCCCTCTCTCCACACAGCCAGGCACCTGACCCTCTGCACCCAAAAGAAATGGAAAGTCTGTCCTCTAGAGGGCTCAAACCAGAGCAGCCCTGGACCCAGAGACACTGGGCACATGGGAGGGTAGCAAAGGGCACCCTTCCCAAATAGAGTTTTAAGTGAAACCCCATAAACGCTGAAAGAGAGGATCAATAACCCTCTGCCCTATTCAGCTCCCATAAGAGCTTCAGCCAAATTTATAGCCCTTGACAGGTAACTGGAGAAGTCTTCTTATGAGAAGATGACTGATGAGTTCTTAAGACCCACAGACACTGGAATCCAGGGTTACTCTAATTAAACAGTAGTTTCTGGGAGTTCCTGTACTGGTTCAGCAGGTTAAGGACCCAACACAGTATCCATGAGGATGTGGGTTTGATCCTTGGTCTTTCTCAGTGGGTTAAGGATCCAGCGTTGCTGAAAGCTATGGCATAGGTGGCAGAGGCAGCTCAGATCTGCTGTTGCTGTGGCTGTGGCACAGGCTGCAGCTGCAGCTCCAATTCGATCCCTAGGCCAGGAACTTCCATATGCCACAGGTGCAACCATAAAAAGAGGGAAAAAATAAAATAAAAATAAAGCAACAGTAGGTCCTGGCTGATGATCCTACAGGGAAGCCAGACAGTCATCAACCCACACAGTGCCCCCTACACACATAACTCTATTGATCAGCTTTCCTAGTATAAAACTCTTAAAACATTAGCAGCCAACATCACCAGCCTTAAAGGAAGTGCAAATCAAAACCACAATGAGATCCACTTCACAGTCCCTGGACAGCTATCGTACAAAAAAAGACAAACAGAAATTAACAAGTGTTATGGGGATGTGGAGAAATGAGGCATTACTGATGGAAATGTAAAATTGTAGAATTGCTATGAAAAATACGTCAGTGCGTCCTCAAAAAGTTAAATACAGAATGACCACAAGACCCAGCAGTTGTACTTTTAGGTTATAAACCCAAAAGATTTAAAAGGAGCAGCTCAGATACCTACATATCAGTGTTCACAGACGCATCATTCACAACAGCCAAAAGGCAGAGATAACCCAGATGCCTGTGTGTGGTGTGTGTGTGTGTGTGTATGATTCAGTCTTTAAAAGGCATGCGATTCTGATATATGCTACAACATGTATGCCACAACGTTGAAGATACTATTCTAAGGAGCAGAAAGTGAGTGCGACCTATCAGACCAGTATCTGGCTATTTTTGTTAAAGCCATGAAGTACCCTGGGACTTTTAAAACCATACTCGTGTTTAAATTTTATTCTGGTTCTCTCTTGAAATAACATATATGAAACTTTTATCTACAAAATATTCAGGTCAGAAGTGCCCATACAAAATTGTTCCCAACCCTTTTCCCCTAAAGTAGAAAGAACTGCTGAGATCTACTTACCAGAAATCATCTGAGGATGGCTCCCTTGTCAATTCTGGAAAATGACTGCCAAAACAGTATGGTATTGGTATTAAAACAAACATACAGATCAACAGAACAAAACAGAGAACCCAGAAATAAACTCATGCACATATGATCAATTAATGTTTAATAAAGGAACCAAGAATATACAATAGGGAAAGGACAGTGTCTTCAATAAATGGTGTTGTGAAAACTGGATAGCCATGTGCAAAACAATGAAACTGAAAATGGACTACCCCCTTACACTATAAACAAAAATTAACTCAAAAGGGATTACAGACTTGAACGTAGAGCTGAAACCATCAAACTCCTAGAGGAAAATACAGGTAAAAGATCCTTGACATTGGTCTTGGTGATGATTTTTTTAGATCTGACACCAAAAGCAAAGCAGAGATTAAGAAGTGAGACTACATCAAACTAAAAAGCTTCTGCACAGCAAAGGAGACCATCAACAGAATGAAAAGGCAACTTGCTGAATGGGAGAAATATTTGCAAATTATAAAACTGATAAAGGCTTAATACTCAAAATATAAAGAACTCATATAACTCAATAGCAAAAAAAAAAAAAGGCAATCCAATTTTAAAAAATGGGTAGAGGAGAGGAGTTCCCTGGTGGCTCAGCAGGTTAAGGATCAAGCACTGCCACTACTGTGGCACAGGTTTGATCCCTGGACCTTCTGCATGCAGTTGGTGCAACCAAAAAAGAACGGGCAGAGGATCTGAATAGACATTTTTCCAAAACAAATACAGATGACCAACGGGTACATGCAAATTTGCTCAGTATCCTGAATCATTGAGGAAATCCCTATTAAAACCACAGGCAAAACCTCACACCTGTTAGAAAGCTGTTACCCAAGTCAAGAAGTAAATGCTGACCAGGATTTGGAGAAAAGGGAAACTCTCATGTACTATTGGTGAGAATGTAAATAGACACAGCTGACATGCAAAACAGTACGGCGGTGTCTCAAAATTAAAAACAGAACTATTACATGACTACCAATTCCACTTCTGAGTATCTATCTGAAGAAAATAAAATGACTACCTCTACAAAATATATCTGCATCCCCATGTCAACTGCAGCATGACTTATGGCCAAGACATGGAAACAACCTAGGTGTCCACCAAAGAGAGAATGAATAAAGACAATGTGATAAAATACATGGTGGAATACTATTCAGCCATAAAAAGCATGGGACCTTGTCATCTGAACAACATGGGTGGACTTTGAGGGCCGTGCTAAGTGAAATAAGTCAGGGAGAGAAAGACCAAAACCACGTGATCTCACTTATATGCAGACTCTAAAAACAAGGCTAAAAAAAAAAAAAAACCAAGTTCACAGAGAGAACAGATTCGTAATAGCCAGAGGCAGGAGTGGTGGGGTGAAATGAGTGAAGGAGGTCAAAAGGCACGAACTTCCAGTTATAAAATAAAAAAGACCTGCGGAGGTAACATATAGCATGGTGACTATATGTTGCCATATAATGCTGTATTGCATATTGGAAAGTTGCTAAGAGTCAATTTTAAATCGATTTTCCATCACAAGAAAAAAAAAGATATTCTAATTTTGTATAGTGATGGATGTTAACTGGATTTACTGTGATGACTGTTTGGCAATATATACAAGTATCAAACCCTTATGTTACACACCTGACACTAATCTAACTTGTACATGTCAATTCCACTTTAGTTTTTTAAAAAGGACAGCTGTTCAGCTCACAACATGAGTAAGAAGTATATCATTACATCGGAAATGTAAATTTATAGGTAACTTCTGGCTAGATTCATCTTTGCAGAAATATACCATATTTTAACTGTTCTAAACTGGGACCGATTCATTTTCACAGTCCATCGTAATTACATATCCAAATCCCTTATAAATATCCTTTCATAATATCTGAAAGTCAAGGTATCTCACTAAGCAGCTAAAAATCGATTTATTTTGTTGGGAGAATACAAATCCAATTTCAGTAAGTGATAAGGCACTTACCCATAAGTGACCCCAGCAATGCTACACTTCTTGAAGTTCATGATATTGCATGTCAGAGTTCCAGTTTTGTCAGAAAACAGGTATTTTACCTAAATCAAAGAAGAAGAAAAAAAAGCACCCCTAGAATGCAGTAAGATACAAAGACCCATAAATGAAATCTTCTTAAAGTTTTCAAAATCTGCATCAGTTTTCAAAGAAAAATTTCCTTATGCAAGCAAAATGTGTTTTATAATTATAGGTTCTATGTAATAATTACACATTATAAAATATATTTCAATGTTTAAAGCACTTAAAAACACTTTCAATCACCAACTCTGGAGTCCAGCTGTGTGCCAGAGGGCTGCCATATGCTGTAAAAACGGTTATAGCACTCTGGACTCTGCATTCAGTCGTGTGGAAATGTACACACAAATGATCCGGCTTCACTTGAAGGCCCTTTGCTTGCTTTAAAAAACAATTCTCCTGTGGAGTTCCCATCGTGGCTCAGTGGTTACCGAACCCGACTAGCAGCCATGAGGTCACAGGTTTGACCCTTGGCCTTGCTCAGCGGGTCAAGGATCCAGCATTGCCGTGAGCTATGGTGTAGCTCGCAGACATGAATTGGATCTGGCATTGCTGTGGCTGCGGTGCAGGCCAGCGGCTACAGCTCCAGCTGGACCCCTAGCCTGGGCACTCCCATATTCTGTGGGTGTAGCCCTAAAAAGACCAAAATAGAATAATAATTCTCCTAAAGAAGTCAAATATTAAAGGTATGAAATCAATACCTTTATAGTTAAAGGTATGAAATAATGCTTTAAGTTTTTATGTAAGTTTTATATGCAGTACATCTGTGGGTATAAAAAGTTCAGTGGAATCAGCCTATTTCTTCCTCTTTTTAAAAAACTGAAAGATCCTATCGAAAAAAAAAAATTTTTTTTTGCCTTTTTAGGGCCGCACCCGCGGCATATGGAGGTTCCCAGGCTACGGGTCTAATTGGAGCTGTAGCCGCCGGCCTACACCACAGCCACAGCAACACCAGATCCAAGCCACATCTGCAACCTACACCACAGCTCGTTATCCCACTGAGCGAGGCCAGGGATAAAATCCACAACCTCATGGTTCCTAGTCGGATTCATTAACTGCTGCACCACAACAAGAACTCCTCAAAATATTTTTAAATGACAATTTCATAATAAGGAATTAAGACTCTTCTATCATTCTGTCTATTGGATTTTAACTCATCCTTCAAGTTGACACTCATATCTTCTTCCCTGGGCAAACTTTCCCCGTTCCCAATTAAAGGAACTACATCATCCTGGGGGCTTGGCTACGTTGTATCCTTCAGTCATTCATGCCCAGTTCAACGGCATCTGAGAGCAAAGACGGACTGGGGTCTGTACTAAAAAGAGAGGTGACCTTGCCTCGGACACATCCACACCCTTTAACGGGCTCAAGAGTCCCAGGACGGAAACAGACATGTGTCACTACCGCCTCTTATTTTCCTGTACTCATGTTTGCAAAAGCCGTTATGAGAACACAAAAGAGTGAAAAAGTGACTTTACTGGAAACTGGAGAAGGGTCCAAAGAGGAGGCAAATTTCGTCTGATACATATCGCACTCACCTCGTGGGGTGGTTGGGAGGTTCGTATAAGACGTATAAAACGAAATTCGAGTTCATAATTGTGGTGCAGTCAAAAGAGGTGTTCCCCACAGCGATTTCAATGTAAGATAAAAACGTGGTGCAAAGCGTAACTCAGTCAAGGCAGGAGGGATGCAGGGGTGATGGTGGAAAAGACACTGGTCCCCTTAAATATTCCAGACAAAGGCTGGACCGTGTGAGAGGTTAGGGACTTCTGTCCTTCAAATTGGCCCCCACATATTCTGTAGGTTCCCCAAAGTCTGAGTATCCCTGACCTGTGCTCCGGATTAATAATGAGAGGAGTCCAAAATCATGCTGTACTGTCTTCATATACCACATTTGTTGAGGGCACCTTCTCAGTAAGATAAATTCATACCTCACAAAGTCAAAATCAATTAACATTCATATTTAATAATACCTCTAAATATTACAGAGCTCTTTAGACATTAAAACCACCGAATTATTTCTGCAAAATATCCCTGCAGTTCTTCCAACAGTGGTCTGCCTCCGTGCTCCCATCACCACTCCCAAAGTTCCCCAAGCGGCTCTCACCTGCCCAAGCTCTTCATTAAGGTTTGACGTCCTGGCCATGGCAGGTGTGTCATTTTCTAGGTAATACATATCTGTGTCCTGATAGAGAGAAGGGGGAACAGTTGAGAAAATATCTACCAACGACCCCTCATTTAGATTAACACGGACAAGAAGCTAAAAACAGATAACTCAATACAAAGGTTAATCTTTAATCTGGGGGTAAAAATACAGCATCTATTAGCAGAGAGTCTGATACAAAGGGAAAATATGGTATTTATGTACATACAGATTTGGCTTCAAGATGACCATTTCCTGACACAGACTAACTTCTACTTGCGAACTCGTATCTCATTCACAGGATTGCTGTGAAAATCAGATAAAAATGCACCTGAAAGCGTCCAGTGTCCACATACTGGCTGCTGGGGTCCAGTGCTTAGTGCCCACGGAAATCTCCTGAAAATCCTACCTCCACTCTTGAAACAGAATCCAAATTTACTGTCACTCTGAGTTTTGACATATAGTAGATTCTTAAGCAGATACACCTAAGAACGTTCTTTCAACACTAAGCAGACCTAAGCATCAACATCTGCAGTCATTTCATCCCCACTCACCTGAGGACAGGTACCTGCTCAGCATTTGCTCCATCGTGCCACTGATGCTCATGAGCGCCCCTGACCTGGCCATCTCATCGACTAGGAAGGTGAGACCTCAGGTGACCAGTCACCGCTACCACTGGCTCAGGGACAGCCCTGCCCATTCTCCCTGGCAGAGTCGTGAGTGAACTACGTTATTCCCTTTCTGGGAGCTCCTTTCCATCACAAAGGTTCTGAGAGGGTATCAACACAACAGCGGCTCAGCGTCTAGCCCTGTGTGATACTCACCCAGTTTATAAACAGGGCCTGTGTGTACTTCACAACCTCAAGAGTCACCAGCAGGCTGATGGGAATCAGATTGTTGTACAAGATGATGAATGTCAACAAGTTGTATCCAAAATTGTCTGAGCTCGTGTCTGCAGAGGAAAACCAGAGTATCTGTAGAGTTTAGTCTCCGTTCAGGTTCCTTGTACTTTATTACACTGGCATTTTTCTGAAAGATGTTCACCAAAAAAGTTGACTGTCTTAAGTATAAACTAGAGATGCAAGTTAAAACAGCTCCTGAACACCTGCTCTGTGGCATCAACTGTGGACACAAAGATCGTTAGGACACAACAATCCTTCCAAGAAAGAGCTGTTGGGACATAATACTTCAGAGCAAGAGCTGGAGAAAGAGAGGAGGACGTGGGGAAGACAAGAAAGCAGAAGGAAGCATCCCCTCGATGTGACCGTGCAGGACACACCGACCAAAGAGGCACTCACAGGGCACTGCAGAAACCAGGGCAGAGGTTTTAAATGGGACGGCACCATCACTGAAGACCATCCGGCAGAGAGGCTTTCATCAAGTTCAGGAGGATAGAGAGCGAGGACAGCTAACTAAAAACGATACAGCAAAGAGAACAGATGCTTGAGATGTTTGTGAGGAACACCTACCACCTGATAAGGTATGACTGTATCTAGGACAAGAGTTGGTAATCCTGGGGGAAGGGAGTGTGAATAGGGGAAACAGGTGAAGGGGGGCAGGCAAGAAGCCTTGAGCCTGTTTACAGAAGATAAGAGATGGAATGTCTTGATGAAACAGGGTCCTTAAGGATGGAGTCCAAAGCAGAGGCAAGGTCAGCTTGGACAGGAGAAGGGACCAGGAGGGGAAAGAGGTCCAAGGTCTGTGGGTGTCCAAGCACCAAATTCTTTGAACTGAAGTCAAAGCTCTGGCAGTGGCAACAAAAATGCAATGTATGATGGCTTTTATCAGAGCTACTCAGACTTTGCCTTAAGAATAACAAGGTACAAGCATTACGAATGGAACCAAAAAAAAAAAAAAATGTAAGAAGAAGAAGAAACACTCTTCCACTGTAAATCGTGTAGCTACGAACTGGATTTTGACATTATCTGCGGAATTTAAATGCCAGTTTCCACACAGCTGCACGCCAACAGTGTCAACGCTATTTATTTACCCATGACATTTTGGAACTAAGTACACAAATTTATCTCTCTCCACATTTGAAGCTAAACCTGTAACATGGTTGAAACCCAAGTTTTAAGAACCAAAATCAAGGGATTTTGATCCAAACTGCACCTGAAGTCCTAGTAACATTTCCCCCATTGATAAAGTAATAACCAGAGTTCTCCTGGACAGTTCAAAGTGTGTGAGATTTCTACGTGAGATAACTAGAAAGAGGAAAAAAGTTTTCATAACTAAAATATGTTAAAAGACAGGAATAATAATCGCCCCAAGAAAATATCCCGAAATTTTAAAATTCAAATTTATTATGAAAAAAGGTCATTAAATTGTATTTATTTTTCTGGAATTGTTGGCAAATCTTCTCTCAAAGAAGCAATAAGGCTGGACAAAAAATTGTCAAAAACAAGCATTTAAAGTGCTTAGAAACTGATCATAGAGCATACAGAAATTCAAAAGCATAAATTCAAGAGTATCTACTCAATCTTAGCAAGAGGGAACATCTGGCATTTAAGGCCATGTCTGCTTTCCCCTTCTCTCCCCTAGACCCACATTGCATAAACTCTATCCCTGGGTGGGACAGGCTGTCAAAACAGGAACAAGGAAGCTGACATTACCTGAAGCAGAGCATAAAATCAGCCATGCCCAGGGCACTGTCAAGAACAATAGAGATGCCAGTGGTGCCTGACAGGAAGTGATACCAGACAGTAATTAAATCCACATAAGCAAACAAAGGGCAGTCAAATAGCTCACAACACTGTTAAGGGCAAACGAAACAGCAGACTAGCCAGAAATTAAACAGGCAGATCCATGGAGAGAGATGGTCAAAGACACCTTGCTAAGATTATACCCAACCCTGGTGGTCCAGAAGGTCAGGTCCATGTGCAAAGCTGCACCTGCTCGGGAGACTCTGGAGAGAGTACTGTGAGCCTCCGGTCCCTGACTCCATGCAAGGCAGACTTTCAACTCTCCCAACAGTGACACACCTCCTAAGCCACATACAGATCCAACAACTTGCTCCTTACTGGTTCAAGGGAGTTAAGGATAAACTCTGACCAACCACTGGCTGAATTCTAAGAAGGTATGCTGACCCCTAAGGATCCAGGCTTAAAATAAAAGCAAAGAGAAGAGTGACTGCTAATGAGGGTAGGGCTTCTCTCTTGAGACAACGTAAATACTCTAAAGTTGGGGAGGGGTGAGGGTTGCAAAAAACCTGTGAGTATCTAAAACCCGCGATATACTTTGAACTACGTATTTTAAAAGAATGAAAACACTAAAACCAGGGAAATAAAAACTGAGTAGGAACATCAGAGGCTGTACATTAACAAACTTCCCAGAATTCAGGCAAGTCACTAAACAAACAAAGAGTAGCAAAAAAAAAAAAAAAAAAAAAAAAATGCCCCAGGTCGAAGAGGAAATCAAAATCCAGAGTTGCTACAACACAACAAAATGCCCAATTTCTTATCAAAAAAAATTATGATGTATACAAAGAAACAGGAAAAAATGAGCCACAGAAGTTCCCTCTGAGGGGTACCCGAAGGATGAGCCAAAGACTCCAAAGCCATTATCATAAATACATTTGAACAACTAAGGAAAACTACTTGAAGAATTAAAAGAAAGTATGAGGACAATGACCAGTCAATTAGAAAATAGCAGTAAAGAGACTGAAGTTTAAAAAGAAAGAACCAAATGGAAATTCTAGAATTGAAAAGTACAATAACTGAAATGAAAAGATCACTAGCAGGGCTCAACAGTAGATCTGAGCTGACAGAAGAAAGACGGGACATACTTCAATATGTATTAATAAAGATTATCCAGGGAGTTCCTGTCGTGGCTCAGTGGTTAACAAATCCGACTAGGAACCATGAGGTTGCGGGTTCAATCCCTGGCCTTGCTCAGTGGGTTAAGGATCCGGCGTTGCCGTGAGCTGTGGTGTAGGTTGCAGACGCGGCTCAGATCCCATGTTGCTGTGGCTGTGGCGAAGGCCGGCAGCTACAGCTCCTGTTAGACCCCTAGCCTGGGAACCTCCATATGCCGTGGGTGTGGCCCTAGATAAGGCAAAAAAATAAATAAATAAATAAATAAAACCCAAAAACGGCCCTAGATAAGGCAAAAAAATAAAATAAAGATTAGCCAGCATCAAGAACAGAAAGAAAAGAAGCGTCAAAAAAATTAACAGAACCTTAGAGACCCATAAAACACATCAAGTGGACCAACACATACCTAGTACAAGATGAGAACTTGCAGAAACAAGATTTGAATAAATAGCTGACAACTTCCTAAGATGATGAAAACTGCTAATGTACATATCCAAAAGCTCAACAAACTTCAAACCGAATAAACACAGAACTATTGAAAACCAAAGATGAAGTTGAAAGCAGCAAGAGAGAAAGGACTCGCCCACAGGGGAAAACTCAAGATTAACAGCTGACCACACTGTTTCAATGGAGGCCAGAAGACAATGGGATGGCATACCCAAAGTACGGAAAAGAAAAGAATGTCAACCAAGAATTCCTCTAAGAATTCCTCATCGGCAAAACTATCCTTGAAAACCAAGGATGAAGAGACTTGTGGATGCCGAGGGGGAGGGAACAGGATGGACTGGGAATTGGGAGTTCACAGAAGCAAACTATTGCCTTTGGAATGGATGAGCAATGAGATCCTGCTGTATAGCACTGGGAACTATATCTAGTCACTTACGATGGAGCATGATAATGTGAGAAAAAAGAATGTGTACATGTATGTGTGACTGGATCACCTTGCTGTACAGTAGAAAACTGACAGAACACTGTAAACCAGCTACGATGGAAAAAATAAAAATCATCAGATAAAAAAACAAAAACAAAAACAAACAAGGATGAAATTAAAACCTTCCAAGGTAAAAACTGGGGTAATTGGTTGCTATCCGGTCTAACTTACAAGAAATAATAATGGACATTCTCCAGCATGACGGGAAGTGATACCCGATAGAAATTCAATCCACATAAGGAAACAAAAGGCAGTCAAGGTCATTAGCTAGGTACTTAAAAAGGACAACACAATAAAATTCTTATCCTTTCTTTTAGATTTTAAAATAATGGCCAAAAAATCATTATCAAACTGCATTGTTGGACTTGTATCTATATATAACACACATGATAGCACAAAGGTGTGAGGCGAGACTTAAGCAACATGAAGCCAAGACAGGACACAAGTTGGTAACTCCAACGCACAGGAAGAAACAAAGAGTGCCAGAAATAAGAATAAACAAGTACGATAACATGACAATTCCATCAATAGATTTTTTTTTTTTTTTTGCTTCTTTAAGAGACATGAAACCATGTAAGGCAGTAAGGACCACACTGTATGACTGGGTTGATAACAGTAATGGATGGAATATGATATACGAAACACCACAATAACAACACGAAGCGGGAGAGGAAATGGGACTACACTGGAGCACGGTTTTTGTATTTTATTGGAACCGAGTTAGTATTCATCTGAAGTAGATGCTGATAAATAAAGACCTGCACTGTAATTCCTAAAGTAACCACTGAAAACATAAACACAAGCCGTTACTGAATATAAAACAGTCCTCAAATGTGTCCACCTTCACTTCGTACATGACTCCTAAGCTTTCGGTTCCTGCGAGGCTACTGGACTACAGCTAGAGGGCAGAGGAGGGTAGCACAGCCCCCACTCCCACGCCAAGCTGGGGCACATGGGCTGTGTCGCCAAGTCACCCACCCCACCACTCACCCATCTTCTTGATGTACCAGTTCTTTCCTCCTTGAGACCCGTTCCAGTAGAGGGCACCCACCGAGCTCACCAAGGCCATCACCAGGAGGATGCCGAACAGCACCAGGATCTGCACGTTGGTCACTTTCTCCACATTGGATCTCTTGAGAGGTGCTTTGGTGGAGTTCTGCACAAGAGCATTTAAAATCAGTAAGGGTCACAGAGCCAATGTGGAGGCAAAGAGGAGGGAGAGAAGGAGGTACTTTGACCCCATTCGCCAAATAAAAAAACTTTTTTTTTTTTTTTGCCAAATAGGCCATGAGATTTAAAAGCATACTATGCTCCTGAATCAATAGCTAATTCTAAAATCAAGAAACCAGAAGACACCCTCTACCGTTTTAAAAGTGTACCTTTCAAGACTATGTTGAGTCAATCTGTATGTCTTACAATGACATTTAGCATAAAACTAGCTACTTCCATGATCTTAGGACACAACAGGTTCTAAGACATTGAAGTCGAGTTGGAAAGAAATTAGTATGTTGCAAATTCAAGAGAAACTTCAAGATTCTACATCATAAAAATCTAGAATCTTCCAAGGAATGACACAGCTTCATAATTAATACACAAAGAGACTTTAAGTCCAGTAGCTCAAAATTTGAGGCAAAGAAAAAGACATATACAGACACATACACATCAGTAATGCAAAAGAGCACAGGAGGTGTCAAAATAAATGGATGGATAAAGAGTTCATTTGAAAAACTGTGAAGAAACAAGCAAGACAAGTTCAGAAAGCTCCAGTGACCAGAAGAAATCTGAACGGAGTCCTAAACCATGGACAGACTGTGGACGGGACATTAAAAGCAGGAAGACAGCCTAGCCATCTGTGAATGCTCACAGCCTGCTTTCTCACTGCCAGTGGGAACCCAGCCCACCTAGAGAATAAGTCAGTGTGGGGAGCAATTCAGAAAGATTTCTGAAAGCCAGATTCAAGGACCACTGTACCTCAGGTGGAAAATATGCAACTACAGTGGGCAGTCAACACATCTCTTAGCACTGGACAGTCTTTCACTTGAGGTCGTTTTTATTAAAAACGTTTCTGAAGGCAGTTGTGGTGGCCAGAATAACACTCTTCCCCAAAGCTGTTCTTGTCCTGGTCCCTGGACCAACGAATATGTTACTTCCTACGGCAAAGGGACTTCTCTGGTGTGATTTAAGGTACAGATGTGGCCTTGGGGAGATTAACTTGAATGATCCAAACAGGTCCAATCTGATGACATGGGTCCTGAAGAGTGGAAACGGGGGCGACCCTTACCCAGCGTGGCAGGGAGGGGATGCCACTGCAGAGGGACTGCCGAGGAGATGCGGGGCTGAGGTGCAGAAAACAGAAGAAGTGCATCTGGGACTAAGGAATTCGGGGAGCCTCTAGAAGGCTGCAAAGGGCAAGGAACGGATTTTCCTCTAGAGCTCCCTAGAATGTTCTAGAAAGGAAGGCTGCCCGGCTGACCTCAAGATGTGGGTGAGACGCACGTCAGACTTCAGACCAACAAAACTGTAACCTAAGAGCTTCGCGGTGTTTTAAGCCACTAGGTCTATACCACTGGCCCGGCAGCGACAGGAAACTAGCACCGTAACACGGCAGACAGCAACACCTTTCCCGGAGGTGGGCAGAACCGCGACTAGATCAGGGGCTGGGAAGTGGAGGCAGGAGATGGTGAGGCCCCCACCCCCAGGTCTCTGTCCGTGAGCCCCGAGCCCCATCCCTCTACAGGCTATACCGAGTCACAAGATCAGGTGCCCTGAATGTCCGCAGGGCACTGAAGGGCCATAAAAACGGGGCCGTGAGCCCAGCCTGAGTCCGTTCCCTCCTTCACCGTCCCCAGGCGAGACGACCACTGACAGGGCACCAATGGCGATGCCTCCGAAAACGATGAAGTCACAATGTGAAAACAACACGGAGATGGAAACAAGAGGCCGCCCCCTCCTACGGTCCACACAGAACCCCATACCACAAGGCCGCTGAGATCTATCTGAATTCTAACACCAGGCCCAGCAGTGCCACATCATGGCCATGACTTTCCGGGGGGGGGGGTGCAGGTGATTTTGGAGTATCTAAGCAAGTATCTAGGAGTTCCCATTGTGGCGCAGCGGAAATGAATCCGACGAGGAACCATGAGGTTGCGGGTTCGATCCCTGTCCTCGCTCAGTGGGTAAAGGATCCGGCAATGGCGTGAGCTGTGGTGTAGATCGCAGGTACAGCTCAGATTCTGCATGGCTGTGGCTGTGGTGTAGGCCAGCAGCTGTAGCTCTGATTGGACCCCTGGCCTGGGAACCTCCATATGCCGCGGGTGCGGCCCTAAAGAGCAAAATAAATACATAAAAATTAAAAATCTTTGCTATTCTACCTTAAAATAAAAAATTTAAAAAATGAAAAAATAAACAGGTATTTAAACAGTGCACTATCTACAAGTATTTATAGAGCACAGCAATGTTTCCCGTTGCATGGACTCTTTTTTTCTTATCCCCCCCGCCTTTCACTTTAGTTCTCCAATTTACTTGTCTCTTACAGACTTTAAGAAATAGTCCCCTGGAACCTAAATGGAAATCCATTAGTAAAGGCCAACCTGTCCATCAAACAGCACGTCAAGGTCGACAGGGACGGCATCACCTTAGCATCAGAGCAAGAGCCAGAAGACAACTTTCCAGACTCCCGACCCTAGCATTTCATTTTATTTCATGTCTTTTTAGGGCCACACTCGCAGCATATGGAGGTTCCCTGGCTAGGGGTCGAAACAGTTGCAGCTGCTGGCCTAGGTCACAGCCACGACAACACAGGATCTGAGCCGCACCTGTAACCTACACCACAGCTCATAGCCACACCGGATCCTTAACCCACTGAGCCAGGCCAGGATCCTTAAGTACTGAGCCAGGACAGGAACTGCCCTACCCTAATCTTTTAAAAACTAAAGATAATCTTATCATTTTTAATAAGGTTTCACGGAGGCCTGAATAGGAAAATAATTGACATAAACGCTATTTCTCTGACTCCATGAATTTAGTGACTTCTGATCTTTCTTTCCCCATGATTAAATCTTGGCCAGGGAACAGGTCAAGACAAGCTACATTTCAGCCAACACCAAAGCGATGACCCCAAACTTCAGGCTTCACCCCACACCCTTGGGTAAGTCAAGTTCAACCTACTCCCCCATCCCCCTCAGCGTCCTGCTTTGCAGTGAAGAGCTTGAAATGCCAAATTCCTACTAGCGTTCTAAGTTCTTTCACAAATTCCTTAAAAAACACTGCTACATTTTTTTTCTTTTTAGGGCCGCACCCACGGCATATGAAGGTTCCCAGGCTAGGAGTAGCATCGGAGCTGTAGCCACCGGCTTACACCACAGCCACAGCAACACTGGATCCGAGCCATGTCTGCGACCCACACCACAGCTCATGGAAACTCCAGATCCTTAACCCACTGAGCGAGGCCAGGGATCAAACCTGCAACCTCATGGTTCCTAGTCGGATTCATTAACTGCTGAGCCATGATGGGAACTCCAACACTGCTACTTTTGAATGATGAATTTCTCAATAGAAATAGGCCAGTACGTCAGATTTCAGAAAAGCTTAAATCTGATCTAATTTTTACATGTTTGATCCCCTAAGAAAGCAGCCGGCAGAGTACTACGCAACATGGACCCAGAAGCCAGGCTGCCTGGGTTTGAATCCCAGCTGTCTCTCTCTCACTAGGTCTGTGACTTTGGTGACTAACAGAGATTCCGTGCCTCAGTGTCCTCATCCAGAAAATGGGAACAACACTTGTCTTTCTCACAGCACAGGGCCCCCGTGAGGAGTCTGTGAGTTAATTCATGCAAATTTCTCTGAACAACAGTTGAGGGCACGGCTTGCTGCAATCGCCGTGCTGTAACCATCTTTCTTTACCATTCAATCAACCACAGAAGCATCAGACTTTGAAACATTTCTTTGGGTAACTACACTCCACACCCAACGAGGGGACTTGGTAGAAGGCACTGCAGGGAGAGTTTAAGAAACAAGTAGAAGAAGCTTGAAAGCATCTGTGTTTCCTGTCCGGGGTCAAGCAGCCCAAGAACAGAGGAAAAATGTTATTTCACAGGGAGGATGGCTCCCAGGTACGCATGCTACACAGCACTCCTGTTAAAAGCTCATTATTTCCACTTGTTGTTTTAGCCCTAAAGGCACAGCCGGTCTGGCACAGATGTTCCAGTTATTTTATACTGGAGCAGTCAGCATGTGATAAGCCTGGCAAAGCAGTTTACCACATGTGGGCGCAAGGAAGGGGCCCAGCACACTCACGGGATCAAGACTTCATGAGCTGACCATGCACCTTGCTCACGGAAGGGACGCTGCAATTATTTTAAGTGTCATTTCATCACTTCTTACTCTTTCGCTACAAAGCTAAAACACTAATACGCGATCTAGAGAAAACAGTCTTGCACCCTGAAAAAAAACAAAACGCCCAGGGTACAAGGAATCTTTGAGAGTGGTTACATTTGTAAAATGCACCATCCGAAAATTAGTCTTGGGGCCCTGCTCAAATCTGAGCGAGTGAGTCGCAATCCGCCAACTTTATCGTAAAAACAGAAGTGACCGGTGGTCGGCGGGGCTCCAAGTGTTCAGCGGTGGCTGGCGGCGCTGGACTGTGGAAGTTCAGAGACACCCACTGAGCGGCAGAGCCCTGAACGACCCGTCCAGGTAGCCCCTGAATACTGCCACTCAGAACCAACACACTGTTGCAAATTTTACTGAAGTCGAGTTGATTTACAAGCTGTTCATTCCCACTGTAGAGCGAAGGAACTCGGTTACACATAGCTGGGTTCTTTTCTTCATTTTCTTTTCCATTACGGTTTATCTCAGGGTATGGAAGAGAGTTTCCTGTGCTAGGCTTGTTAGATTTTCTGGGTTTGTGTATTTATTTATTAAATTAAAGTACAGTTGATTTACAGTGCTGTGCCAGTTTCTACTGTACAGCAAAGTGACCCAGTCATACAAATACATACATCCTTTCTTCATGTTACCTTCCACTACAGGCTGTCCCAGGAGATCCACAGAGTTCCCTATGGTGTTCACTAGGACCTTACTGTCTACCCCTTACGAACACGCACACACACACACACACAGCAACCGCCCACACCTGGGGCCCACCCTCCAGAAGCAGAACGTCCCTCTGTCCTCACTCAGTTGAGGACACCCTCTCCCCGGCGTCCCCCAGCAGAGGGCGCTCCACAGACGCACATCCTTCACAAGACGATGTTCACGTAAGGAGGTTCAGGACCCCGTTATAATTCTTCGGACCTAATGCCATGTGAAACACCCACTTGTCAAATACAAGCCACTTGGTGACACTGCCTTCCGCCCCTTTCCTGGGCAAGTCCGCCACCCCCACCCCCCTGCCCCGAAGGCTGGAGCCACTGGCTCTGACAGCCGCCTGCACCTGGCCCTGCTGTGCTCCCATCCTCATCCTTTATTCCTCCAACTGCCGTCCTTGAGCTGCCGGCCACGGGGCTCAGGCTGGCTCTCTCTGCTCCGGAACCCTCCGCCCTGAAGGTTGCAACCGGGTGCCCTGCACGCCGAGGCCTGTCACTCAGCAGGTCCAACAACTACCTCACCTTCAGCCAGTCTCGTGGCCCTTCTAAGCCTCCCCAGCCTTCCCGTCTCCACTGCATTATCCAGTTGGTGTGGATGCTGGGATCCATCACTTCAACGGTTTTAACCATTAACTCTCTCCTCCACCATCTTTTGAGCTCAAAGAAGGGACCAACACAACCAGCGCCCTTCGCCAGCTCGACGTGTCAAACGTGCTCCTTAGAACCTGGTCAGCTGAAACCACCAAACCCTTCCACGTGGATGCCCAGAACTTGGTAACGACACTCATGACACGGTCATCTCTGCACTCTGACTCCCGTCACGCCTTAGCCTGCCTGGCCCCAGGGGTAAGGCTGGGCCCTTCACCCGATCCACACAGCCCAGCACAAGAGGTGGCCCACGTTTACATCAAGGAATACTGCCCAGTATGTGCTGCAGAATTTACACAAACGGGCAGACAGGCTGAAAAGCCAGTCCTCATTCATGCAACCATTAGCAAACTAAGATGTCGAGTGACATCAAAGAAATGGAAGAAATGACACGTAGGGACACTGATTTTTGAAGGATTCTGATGTCATCAGGCAAAAAATTTTCTAAGAGAAATGTGGGGTATAAATTCACAAACAGTATTTAAAAAAAAAAATGTACTGGGAGAAAGAACAAAATCATTCAAGTACATTTCTCTCTTTGGTATGTGACATGAAGAATAAACATGCGTTCAGACATAACTGATGTTAAACTGTCTAGAATTCTGTTGAGTAGACTATTTCCTATAAAAATCCTAATTAAGGGGGTTAAGGAGGAGAAGTAAAGACAGAAATAGAGAAACTAGAACCAATCCCACCTGGAGTTTGAGGATAAAATAGACAAGGACTGACTGACGCACTAAATCCGGAAAACAAAGTCTGCTGAAATTTCAGGCAAGAGATAAATACCTGACAGGATAACAGATCCAGGAGAAACTACCTAGGAACCCAAATAAAGGCACTGCCTTTCCAAATTTAGGTTCACATAAAACGTGAGCTTCCTACATGCAGTATCTGCGTTTTCCACCCTCTACTCTATAAAGACAAAGAAAAAAAAAAGAAAAAGACTAAAATCAGCATTGTTTTTCAGGACAGAAATGTTTTACCTGCATCAGTTTGGTGTCGTGTCCAGTATAGACAACTATGCCAAAGACCCACTGAGTATTTCTAAGCTGTGTACCTCTTAATAAGATCTGGTCAGGCCCAAGGGCGACGGGGCTAAAAATAAGAAACAACATTGATATTTAATGAGTTGGAAAAGCAGCACGAGTTCTTCCCCTTAAGCATCAACCCACAATATATCCAACGCTTCCTTCAGTCACATTCGAACCATTTCACTGGGACATGGGGACCATGAAAGGTTGCCACTGGCTTCATTTGCCCTCAAGAGATCCCCCACACAGAGAGAAAGAAAGGTTTATCTCCTCCATTCATCAACACAGGAAAAGGCGTTTCCTAGAAAACATTAAAAGGGAATTGTGTCTCTAAGAACTACTATGAAACTTAACACCCAGGAAAGGAAATGGCTAAGATAACCAGAAGGTTATTTGTTTGGGACACCCAGCTGATTTCAGAGACTGTAAGAAAAAAAAAAAAAATACAGCCACAGTATCCAATTTGTCAAAGACGACTTAGTGATAACAGAAAAGCCTGAGTGCTCATTAAGAAGTGCGCAACGGCAGCCTTCAGAATTGGCCTGTACATGGCATGACACCAAGAGGGCAGGCACACTTTGAGGTGACAAGGCTATTCTGAGCTGATTTCCTCCATCGGGCATCTTCCCTTTGAGTCTGTTCAAAACATTAAGGTGGGAGCATGCAGGTGAGAGAGGAGCGGGAGAAAGAAACTATGCAGCAGCATCATGACAAAAAAATGATCCAAACAATATAGGAAACAATGAAACAGATGCCAAGAAGACACAGACAACAGAAAGCAGACAGCGGGGTAGCATACGCTCTAAAGGAAAGTTAACTGCTCCTTCCATTCAACTTTCTAAAAACATACACTGCTTAGAAGAAAGCAAAGAAAAAAACAACAAAAAGATTTCTCTAATGAATGTTAGCTTTTATACACTTCAGACACTTTTCTTCTGCTTTTCTGGACAATTTTCTGCAGCCAAAACCAACAACTCTCCCCCCTGGTGGATAAATACACCCACAAAGAGCAAGCCAGCTCTGTAAGCCTCACTTCAACCCCTTAGCATATTTTCTTGCCAAAAACCAGGTCTTGGCTTAAGGGAAGGTTTCAATTGATGAAAGCAGAATTTCAAGAAAAGCTCAGGGCCTCCTCTCTAACCTAACCATCAAGACCTCCGCTTGAAATACTATGAAACCAGAGAACAAGCTGTCATTTTCGAACACTCCTGAAATTCTCAGTCACATTGCAGGGGAAAAAAAAAAAAAAAAACAGTTAAGAGGAAGCGGTCAGTACCTTTGCCCATCCAAGTTCAAGTTCCCGGTGAAGTCGTAGAGGTGACGGTTGGGTCCTTCACACTCTATGGTCCCAGACAGCCTCCTCAGCACCTCCCTCGTCTGCATGTCAGCCGTGTGACTCAAGCCCTGAAATGTCCAAGCCAAAGAGGAGACTCAACACGGTCGTCCAGGCTTAGCGATGGTGCGCAGCGTCCCTTCTATTTATCAAAAGGAAGTAATGGATCAGCTGAAACAGAAGAAGGAGGGTGGGGCTGGGACGGGGGTCCTCCAGCCGTCAGCCCCGCAGGAAGGACTTCACAGGCAGTTTTGGCCTCAGGACCTAATGCAAAGGGTTTGAAAGAATTCAGTGAAGCAGAAAGGGGACCACGGTGCTGACACACCTAGGCCCGAGGCATAGTTAACGTTCCCAAACACCTTACAGAAAGCTCACTTCACTAGCTGTACCCTAACACGGCCATTGACACAGAATAAAGTACCTCTTTGATACAGTGTGACATGGAGCACCCTGTGTTAAAGGAAAAAAAATAAACTGTCAGGAGTTCCCATCGAAACGCAGGAGAAATAAATCTGACTAGCATCCATGCGGACGCAGGTTCAATCCCTGGCCTCTCTCAGGGTCAAGGATCCGGTGTTGCCGTGAGCTGTGGTGTAGGTCACAGACCCGGCTCGGATCCCACATTGCTGCAGCTGTAGTGTAAACTGGCAGCTGTAGCTCCGATCCGACCCCTAGCCTGGGAACCTCCATGTGCTGCAGGTGCAGCTCTAAAGGGACAAAAGAAAAAAAAAGGGAATAAGGAAAAAAATTGTCTACACCAAATATTGAAGGTACAAAGGAAAGATAACTTCCTATCTGGACAGAATCATTAGATTCACCTTGATGCAGCAGAAAACAAGAAATGTCAAAAAGAATTCTTCATAAACTTTAAATTGTTATCCTCTTATTCTTCATCCCAGAATGAAAATACATGGGAAAAATAGCTTTATTCAAGGCATGGAAATTTTGGATCTAATATACTGAATTTCAATACTCTTTAAAATTGGGATCGAATATTCTGCTCTCTAGAATTGCAGTCTCCACGAAAACAGCATCAAGGGAAGTGTCCCGCCATTACACACGGCCCTGTCCACCTGCGCACAGCTGGACGGCTCCACAGATGCCCTCCACCTGCCCCAACGGGCAGAGAGCCCAGCGGGACGTAAATAAGGGCTTGGTTCCCTGTGCGACTCACACTGTCAAGCTCCCAAGGAATCTGCTTCCTGAGCAAACACACGCCCTTCCCACAGCGCCCGTAGTCAGGGTTAGGGCGTAACCTTGTGAGACAGAGGATTTCCTGCTCCCGCAAAAGCACCCACTGGTCCGTGAGAGGAGCACCTTTGCCATCTGGGCTCCACACAGCGACGCTGCTCAGAAACAGTGACTTTACCTGCCGTATTTTAAGGTTCGTCTCTCCGTCTAGATTGGCCGTTTCGACGTAACACATTGCCTGAGGTTCACTGAGGAGAGAGAAAAACAGGGCAAGATGAGGAAGGCCCCCTCGGGAAGCCTCCGCTACGCACAGCGTCCGCTGCTCGGCCCTTCCAAGTGGTGTCATCAAGGACCAGCGCGGAGTAGCGACCGATGAGACAGACAGACAGACGGACACTCCCGTGAGGGCTCAGCACCAAGACATGGCTGTCTGTCCAACAACCCGCACGGGCCCCACGTAACCGCTGCCTGACCCCAAGCGGACAGAAACGATGGGGGTGAATGAGAAGCAGACGTCATGGGAAACACAGGATGTTCTGGCCGAGACCTGACCGGGGTGGGGGCGCTCAGGCGACCCCGGAAAGTCAGAGGCTGGTGTGCCCTTGACTGGAAGGACCGCCTGGGCCAGGCCAGCACACACACCTCTGCAGCAGATCACGGCCAGAGGCGGTGGCGCCCGGAGCCTTTCCTTCCTGCAATTTTTACTATGTCTACAGGCAACTTTTTAACCAGGTCCCCTAACTGTAAGGACAGGAAACTGCAAGGATCAGCATAAGCCTGGCAGGTGCTATGATCCTATCTGTGATGCTCAGGACCAGGTGGCTCGGTTGAGGGCCGAGGGAACGGGCTCTCCAGCCACCGGCTACCTAGCATCGCCCAGCACTGCCCTCCTGGGCCACGCGGCCCTGACCAGCTGCACCATCTCTCGGAGTCTCTGGGTTCTTGTGTAGAAAGTAGGGATGCCAAGGGCTGTTAGGGAGGTTAACTGGGATAATGTGCTTGGCACAAACATCGACAAACACCCAGAAAACATGCCATCAGCTCAGACAACCTGTATTCAAACCAGGCTTTCTGAAGCTCACGACCAAAACTCACAACCATTCTTAAGGGACCAACGCCCCGCTACATCTGAGAGCTTCTCTGTTACTGGACAGTAGGGACAGACACGAATCCTGCCCCGTGTAGATGGTGCTTTCCCCTCCTCGAGAGGCCTGGGGCTCTCCTATTAAATCTCAAGCAGAAAAGTCATGCCAAGGCTTAATATCTAACAGAATGAGTCTTTAAATCCCATCAAAGAAAGTCTGTTTGTATTGCAGTCAAACGCAGACAGACTGGGATCCATGTATCACGTCAATAAAGGAAGGTTGGTTTGCTTTAATCTTGAGCTCAAATAGAAGGTTATCCTTCTCCTGATTTTGGCTTCTCTTCTTCGATATGAACTTTTATGTGTCACCCAAGGTAAAGAAGTCAAGGACTGTGCTGTCCAGCATGTACGCTACCCAGCGATAATATCTCTGCAGCATAAATTCTCCCAGAAAACACGGCAGCGATGCCTGGACAGAAAGGGGCCAACACAGACCACCTATGAGTCGTTTACACTGAGAAATGCCCGTGGTTCTGAGCCACTAGCGAAGGGAGATGCTGGATTCTGCAGCGGCAGCTGCTGGCTGGACCTGTCAGAACCAGTCCTGAAGTTCGGAATACACCACGACCAGCTACTGCACAAACCCCTCCAGCGCTCTAGGATGTTCCTTTTAATGGGGAACAGCCCAGGAGGGCCGCAAGATGAAGACGAATCAACAAACGTAAAAAAAAGTTCGGAGACAAAGTACAAAGCAGTGGCTGGGAGAAGAAAACTCGGGGTCAAGGCAGGAAAATGCAAAGACGAGTCAAAGAAGAAGAGGCTAGCGATGCACAGGGAGGAGGGACGGAGGCTGGAGGCGCCCGCCAGCACCCGGTCACATCCCATGGTTACCCACACCGACGCCCGGGAGCACATCTGACCTTGAGGACAGCAGGACCATGTCCGCCGGAAGATACTGCCCGTTGACGACCTTCACAATGTCTCCCACTGCCACCTAGACCGCGGGACAAGGACAGAGAAGCGTAAGAGACAAAAAGAACACAACTCGTAATAAAGATGGTTAGACTTCAGGAAAAAAAATTAGTGCATCACTGTGCCAGGAAGCTGAAGGGCAGAGAAGCTCAAACTCTGTTCCTCAATGAGAGTCAGAGGAAAATCTTCAACACGGACCAACGGTAATATGGGGTTTTTTGCAATGATGATGAATAAAGAAGAAAGAAGTGGGGCAGGAGAAAAAAAGACAGGTCAGAACAGCTACCAGGGTATTGCTTTCCCCCAGTTTTTCTTCCACGTACAAACACACACGCGTCTCTCCACCACCGTGCAGTGGCTGAGCTGCTAAGTGTGCACGGTTCCAGAGCCACCTACCCCCCTGGGTCACATCCCCCGTGGGAACCCTTCTGGAGTGTGTGTAAACCTGGGCAGCTCATGCAGACTCCGGGGCCTCACTTTCCCAGCTGTGTCCTGAGGTCAACAACACACAAACTCTTTGCAGAACAGACAATGACACACGGACTTTGGAAAACCTTGGTTTTTCAAATAAGACAATCTGGGGGGTGGGGGGATGCATTGTGGGTTTGGGATACAAAATCTGTAAAATTGACTTGTGATGATTTATGTACACCTATAATTGAAATAAAATCCATTAAGAAAAAAAAAACAAAACAAACATAGACCCCAGGCTCATTGTGAAGATTAGCTGACCGAACACGTGTCAATTTCCTCTGCTTTACAGCTGGGAAGTGAAATACTTGGTCAAGATCACACAACCAGCAAGAGTTAGAACCCAGATGCAAAGCCAGGCCCTCAGGTTGGAAGGTCAGCGATCTGATCAACAGGTAAACACTAAACTCACCCAAGGGCAGTAGATCCAAAAGGTCCCCTGGGAACACACCACAGGAAACCCCTCTGTCTGGTCTCAGGAAATTGCCAGAAAAAGCCAGGGCCCATGTCACAGGCCATCTTGGGAAACAGACTTCACTGGACAGAAGACCCCAGGCCAGATTAAGATGAGTTCATCTGCAGAACGCGAGCCCGTGGCCGCCAGTCTTCGGGGCCTTTAAATAACATCACAGATGCACCTGCCTGGCGGGAACGTGGGCTTTCAAGCCAGGCAGGCCCAGGCTTGGACCCGAGCTTCACAGACACACATGAGCTCCGGGAGCCTGGCTGACTCCTCTGAGCTCCCACAGCCTCGCTCCTAAAATGGGCAACGCTGACACTGACCTCACAGGGGTGATGCCATGAGCAAGGGAGGGTCTGAGGAACCTGGCAGGAAGCAGGTGTGTGAAACTGTAAGCCTCCAGCGTAACTGAATGGGGACCGTGAGTGCGGACGCCAGGATGACGAAGCTCCCTGATGGCCAAGAAGAAAGGCTGCCCCTGATGCACAATTTCCAAACTCACAAAGTGTACCCCTTTGGACCCTGTGGGGGTCTTCGAGGGACAGACCCCTCCCTCATATCCTCTGCTGCAGCTCCTCTTCACAGCGACTAGATCATAGTATCTGACATCCATTTGCTGAGTTATTTCACAGATGCTGAAGCCCCAACCCAATGTAGGAAACCAACTACTTGATGGCCATGAGCACACAGCCCCCAGCCCTACTGGCACCTGAGGACTGATAATGTGAACCCCTGTGGCCTCGCCCTGGCTGTGACCCCACCATCAATCAGGGAAACTGTGCATGAGCTGATCACATACCCTGGGACACCCCTCCCTCACTGGGCCTTTAAAATGCTCTGCTGACAGGGAGCTCTATCCAGTCTCCTGGGATAGAACATGACGGAAGGCAATAAAAGAAAGGGAATGCATATATACTGGGTCACTTTGCTATACAGTAGAATTTGGCACAATATTGTAAATCAACTATAATTTAAAAAAAAATTAAGACATAAAATAAAAACGCTTTGGTGAAAGCCTTTGAGAAGCGCTGGTGTTTGGAGCACTAGCTGCCTGGACTCCTTGTTTGGCACCTGCCATAAATGCTTCCCTGTCCTTCACCACGACCCGAGGTCAGGAGACGGGCTCTGCTGCACGTGGGGCAGGAGCACCCAGGTTTGGTTCACTAACACAAGGGCGCTGGATCCGCTATTTCCTGTTCTAACCCAGTTACTGTTCTCCCAGAAACCGGGAATTGTAAAAAACTGCTAGACCTTACCAGCTAGGACAACGGCCCTGGCAGGCGCCTATGTTTAATTTTCTTTTATTAGGAAAAAGGAATGTTGCTACAAGTTGACCTGTAAGCGCTTTGATTTGCTTATCAAAGCGTGTGGCACAAGTTCCCTTCGTGGCTCAGTGGTTAACGAATCCGACTAGGAATCATGAGGTTGCGGGTTTGATCCCTGGCCTTGCTCAGTGGTTTAAGGATCCGGCATTGCCATGAGCTGTGGTGTAGGTTGCAGACACGGCTCAGATCCCGCGTTGCTGTGACTGTGGCGAAGGCCGGCGGCTACAGCTCCTGTTAGACCCCTAGCCTGGGAACTTCATATGCCGTGGGTGCAGCTCTACATAAAGGCACAAATATTAAAAAAAAAAAAAAAAGCATGTGGCAAGTCTAAGGAACCATGCTCAACATCAAGAAGGGTGGTAGACATTAAATCCCAGAGCCTCTGTACATTCCAAGTTCAAATCCCATTAAAAGGCAAAAAGAAAGATGTAGAATTATAGTGGGTTCAAATTGTGTTTGAAAATGGTTTTCTATCTGGTGTTCTTACATCTGCTTGTCCCAAGTGTGTGCAGCTACCTAGAGCAAGAATTACTTTATTTGACTGAGGCGTAGTTGATGTACAATGCTGCATTAATTTCTGCTCTGCAGCAGAGTGATTCAGTTACACATAATACACAGTCTTTTTCATAGTCTTTACTGCTGCAGTTTATCACAGGGCAGCAAATGCTGCCCTGGGCTCTACAATAGCACCTTGCTGTTTATCCTCGAGAAACTAAGACTTCCTAAGGTGGGAAAGAGCCCCTCTACGTTCCTGAGTCCCCTCTAGCCTCACACGATTGCTCAAGTCTCTTCCTCTGAACAAGCTCAGAGGCAGGTCTGCTCAAAGGCCAAGGCCATGGAGTCCCCCCAGGGCTGACCCTCTGCACCCACGCAGCAGCGGCCCAGGGACCAGTGTGGCCACCTCAGCTTTTGCAGCTCAGATCAGAGGTTCATTGCCATGGGGGCCCCCATGGCTGCCACCCTCGGTGTTAACCCCCTGTGCTCTCCCAGCCGTCTCATCCTCGTGCTGAGCAGTTCTGCAGACATGCTGGCTTTCCAACCCACCCCCCCCCTTTCTTTTTAAGGCCGCACCCATGACATATGGAAGTTCCCAGGCTAGGGGTCAAGTTGGAGCTATAACCACTGGTCTACACCAGAGCTCACAGCAACACGGAATCCAAGCCGCGTCTGCAACCCACACTGCAGCTCATGACAACGCCGATCCTTAACCCACTGAGTGAGGCCAGGGATTGAACCTGCATCCGCATGGATACTAATGGGGTTCATTACCACTGAGCCACAACGGGAACTCCCCCACCCATCTTTCACCCAGATGCCTCCTGTTCACCCTTTAAGCGAGCCCTGCAGCATCTCACGAGGCAACCTTTCCTGGTTGGAACTGGCGGGTCCAGACTCCCTGTCCCTCCCTGTGTTCCCTGGGCACCTAAAGCAGGCCCCGCCCCAGGCCTCAGCCCTGCCCAGTGTTACCTGTCCGTCTCTCCCATGCCACCCATGATTCTGAAGTGGGGTCCCCATACCAATAGTGTCAGCCTCACCTAGGAATGTGTTCAGGATGCAGATTTCCAAGGCCCAGCCTGGATCTACTGAATCAGCGAGTCTCAGAGGGTCCGGCAGCCCGTGGTACCAGCCCGCCAGGTGAATGGCCTGCTGGCTGAAGTCTGAACCAGCTACAAAGCCCCTCAACGGGCAGGGGATCCTGCTGCTCTGCACCCCCAATACCTAACTCGGCCTCGGGTACACGCCGGGAGCTCCATTTAAATAAACAAATGCATTTTTAGCTGAAATAAAAATGCACGTGGCAAAGCAGCTAACAGGTATATTCGTTAGGGTTTCTGTTTTCGTTTTCTCCCAAAGGTGTGTGAGAAATGGTACTGAGCTTTGGGAAGCTGGATCCACTGACTCCTGGATCCAGAATTCTGAGATCATCATTGCATTTTCTTGTGTTCCAAGTGTTGTTCAACGACCCAGATCTAAGTAATTCTCCCCTGCAGCAGTATGAGCCCTCTGGGGGGAGGAGAGTAGCAGTGGGAACACTGTGGAAAAAGAGGCCATTCTGAGAGCCCTGGGTGCTCCTGAATTGCTACAAAACTGGGAGTATTTCCACCTTCTGGGAAGGCAAGTATCTCCAACAACTTGAGAAAATGAGAGTGAGGTCAACTAATATCTAGAATACAGCACTTCTAGATGGCCACCAAGCAAGAATATAAAATGGGGAAAAGATAGTCTTTTCAGCAACTGGTGCTAGGAAAACTGGACAGCTGCATGTAAATCGATGAAACTGGAACACACCCTCACACCATACACAAAAATAAGCTCAAAATGTCTTGAACTCTTGAACATAAGACAAGACACCACCAAACTCCTAGAAAAGAACATAGGCAAAACACTCTCTAACATCAACCTTACAAATGATTTCTCAGGTCAGTCTCCCAAAGCAACAGAAATAAAAGCAAAAATAAAACAGTGGGACCTAATCAGACTGACAAGCTTTTGCACAGCAAAGAAAACCTTAAAAAAACAAAAAGACAATTTACGGAATGGGAGAAAATAGTTTCAAATGATGCAACTGACAAGGGCTTAATCTCTAAAATACACAAACAACGTATACAACTCAACAGCAAAAAAGCCAACAACCCAATGGAAAAATGGGTAAAAGACCTGAAGAGACATTTCTCCAAAGAAGATATACAGATGGGCAACAAGCACGTGCAAAAATGCTCAACGTCACTGATTATGAGAGAACAGCAAATCAAAACAACCACAAGATACCGGCTCACACCAGTCAGAATGGCCATCATTAATAAGTCCACAAACAACAAATGCTGGAGAGGGTGTGGAAAAAAGGGAACCGTCCTACACTGCTGGGGGGAATGTAAATTGGTACAACCACTATGGAAAACAGTATGGAGGTACCTCAGAAAACTATACATACAATTACCACATGACATAGCAATCCCACTCTTGGGCATATATCTGGACAAAACTTTCTTTGAAAGAGACAGGTGCACCTGTATGTTCACTGCAGCACTATTCACAATAGCCCAGACATGGAAACAACCTAAAAGTCCACTGACAGATGAATGGACTAAAAAGATGTGGTCTATATACACAATGGTGTACTACGCAGCCGTAAAAAAGAACAAAATAATGCCATTTGCAGCAACATGGATGGAACTAGAGACTCTCATACTAAGTGAAGTAAGTCAGAAAGAGAAAGACAAATACCATATGATACCGCTTCTAACTGGAATCTAA
>PVHT020004944.1:42360131-42378602 GCA_004024745.2 Catagonus wagneri
GAGAGAGAGAGAGAGAGAGAGAGAGAGAGAGGGAGAGAGAGGGAGAGACTGGGTCACTTTGCTGTACAGTAGAAAACTGACAGAACACTGTAAACCAACTATAATGAAAAAATTTAAATCAATAAAAAAATAAAAAATAAATGACCGCCAAGGTTAACGTGCTACCACAAAACTCCACGAAGGGGCTCAATGGTTCTCCTGTAACAAAGTAAAAAAACAAAAACCAAAATAAAAGCTGCAGTTATCATATCTTGGGCAGCCTGCAGACTCATGAGGTCCAAGAGTCATTTTTAACACTGCTTATCAAAATGTTTAGCAAGATAAACTATTAGAAGTTACCTTTCTAAACCGTGGTTTCCTTCCGAAATCACCTTAATGAGTTCTGAATCTTGGAGTCAGCCTCCAAAAACATCTTGTGACCACTAAGAGGTTCCAGCCACAACAGAGACTTACCAAAAAAAGCTAATTTTGGTCAACACAAAATCGCCAGATGGCACAGTGTATTTCTTCTCAATCTTTCTATTTATTACTAGTAACCACCAAAACGCCAAGCCATTCCCAAACTCTGCCCACCTCACACCCCAGGGATGTGTCAGGAAACCGTTCTTGTTCCTGTCAAGCTGAGAGCAGCAACTTTCAGCCTCGGAACCAACACAGGATGGTTCCCAACCCCTTATAATAGCGCTAATCATAAACCCAAAGTCTTTCCACCAAAAATGTCAGAAGTGACACTCTCAAAGATTTAAAAAAAAAGAAGTACATCTTTAAAAAACTGAATTTAAGTTAAGAGAATAGAAGGCCAGAGACAAACGTTTCTTATATTGGATTTGGAAACTAGAAAACGCTTTGAAATGTCAGAAATATTTATCAAGAGCAATGAATTTCCTGGCTCTGAAATGATGCAGGGAGCATCTTTCTAGACGATGCAGGAACGGAGGAAACACGCACTCATTCTAAGAAAAACTCAGGGGAAAACTCCACGATGCAAAACTTAAATCTACGGGTGATGGGGCTTAACACAAACTTTCCACTGCGATCAACACTAACAATTAATGACAAGTTTCCACACCAGTACTTTCTGGCGTGTCTTTAAACTTAGTTTTTACCTCTTTCCACATGATGGTACACCACATACCATTTCTTAACACTGCAAAAGAAAAACAGAACAACGTAGCAGTTAATACCGATGATAATCCAAATAAAACCAGCTTGCCAAAATCTAAAAGCTTCCTTGTAAAATTCCACTTGTTAACTCCAATATAGCACATCCTTTCCTATAAAGGTACAATGCCATCACTGCCCCCCAAAGGAGCCACAATCTAGGCACTCGGATACCATATATACAGGAAGAGATGCACCCACATAGGTTATGCAACTAAATTAAATCTATTCGTATTTAGCCCACATGAAGGAAAAGAATCACCGTGCTGTTCCAAGATTTACCGAAACACACGCTCAAATACACGCACCCCAGGAACAACACAGAGCTACTGTTCTAGGACTACAATAATCAGCAGGTCGAAGAAGACGGCAATTTTAAACCAAGAATATGAATGCTTTGACTTTTTATAGGTATACAGTAGGCCTAGCTCCTGAAAACTACAGTCTTTCCTCAAAGTCTAAAACAGAAAAATCCTGTTCAAAGTTCAATTAGCACTCGCCTTTTCTTGGATTGTTTGTGATTTTGCTATGTTTAAAGTATTTCGTATTTCCCATGATTTATCCCCATACCACTGACTACCTACAAAAACTCCTTAAATGCAGGTCTTGTTCTTAAGCTTTCAAGAGGAAGAAGGGACTCAGCCCAGCATCTTACCTATGGTTTTCTTTTTGTTAACTGCATTGTCTGCCTTATGTCGCTTCTGTCACAGAAAGAAAAATTAAAAAAAAAAAAAAAGGTGTTAGTTTCAAAAGTTCCAAATGAATAACTCAAACAAGTAGTAAGCAGTAAGATCAGGCAAGCACAGGATAAGAAAAGCAACTGGCAGCAACACTAAGGCCTTAAAATTCCGTCCAGTGGTCGTGACGCAGCATCACTCACTAAATTCAGTAAAATACTATGGTAAACACAGATACAGTTGAAATGATTCCATCTTGGTTCTAGCAAGGAACAAGCACGTTGAAGTGTAAGATTTCTCGGTCAACAACGGTTTTAGATCAGACTCAAAGATTATTCTGATCAACAGCAAGCAAAGGAATTCTTGTTACTGATAAATACCTTTGGGGGCAAAGTACCGTTGCTTCGATTTATATCCCATTTATTCATGTACCTATACCCAGAAAATGTGCATTATACGCATGGGGTGGGGGACAGACAGACAGATGGACAGAGAGGAAGGGAGGAGGGAGAGAATGAGCACAGGGAGAGGGGAGGACAGGGAACAGGGGAGAGAGAAAACAAGAGCATAGAAATACGCTGCAGCCAATGAACTTGGAGATGCACAGTAACAAGTGTGAGAAAGGAGGAAATTCTTGTAAAATGACCTCAGTACCGCTGCACTGGGCAGCCACACGGCCCTTTAATTCGCTACCCAAACTAGCACCCGCTGGTGGAGAAGTATACCAGAGGTAGAATCAAAGGGGCCCTTGGAATTCCCGTTGTGGCTCAGTGGTTAACGAATCCGACTAAGAACCATGAGGTTGCAGGTTCAAACCCTGGCCTTGCTTAGTGGGTTAAGGATCCGGCGTTGCCGTGAGCTGTGGTGTAGGTTGCAGACGCGGCTCGGATCCCATGTTGCTGTGGCTGTGGTGCAAGCCGGCGGCTACAGCTCCTGTTAGGCCTCTAGCCTGGGAACCTCCATATGCCGTGGGTGCAGCTCTATATAAAAGGCAAAAAAGACAAAAGGGGGGGGGGCATAGCCCAATGTCAAAAAACACAGATGGAACTACTTCTGTCTCACTGCTTAAGTATCTCAGATGCCGTGCATACCTGTGCCCTCCCCAAACACCATCCCACACCCTGCAGGGCTGGTCAGCCCACAGCCCAGTGTTTCTGTCCCCAAGAGTCCAAAGCAACCAAGATGCTGAACTATATATAGTCAAGGCAATGCTGTTATTATCTGAAAGCAAAGACTTACAAAATCTTCCACGATCTCCTTGATGCCTGCGATGGTTAAAATAATGATTAGTGGCACCAGGGTGGTATATCTTCCTGTGGGAGATACATCTGGAATTTGCTGTAAAATAAAAGACCGAAAGTAGGACATGGGCCAATCAAAATCCTCTCTTTGATAAAGAAGATGCAGCACTGAGCCTGCACCCTTCTGCAGTTCCGTTTCTGTTACACCTGATGTAACAGAAGTGACTACTTGATTTGGAAAACCAGCCAAAGGTGTTAGCTGTTTTTAAAATGTTACCCACCATCGCTTCATGTTTGGAAGAGTAAAAAGGATTAAAAGTAGGACTCCATGGCCATTTTTCAATGCCTCTTTTCCTAACTGTGAGGCTCCTTAAGACAATGCCTGAATATATGTCTTTAGGTATCCACCTGTATGCAAAGATCATGCTTGTTCACGCCAGCAAGGAGTGGATGGCGGGACCAAATTTCATTCTAGTCTGATGATGCTTTCTCAGTTAAGTGACCTTGTAAGCAAAAATCTCATTTTGCATGCCATGAAGGTCATGAATTTTAAATAACCTAAAAAAAAAAACCTCACCTGTAATAAGGCAATGAAGAGGAAGAAGGCGTTGGCAGCTCTCCGGATCTGCTCATACAAGAATCGAGGCAGAAACGTCACCACACTGTACTTGGCCGTACTGTGGACAGAGCGCAACACTGCTGTCAGTTATAGACAGAAACACTACACAGCAAGAAAACGAAGGTTCAGAACTTACACAGGGGATTGTAAAAACAAAATATTTCAAAACTCAGGATGAGCACACAGCAGCGCTGGCCCTCTCGTGCAAAGCTTCGTTTTGTAAAAAGACCCACATGATCAAATCTTCCAGAGTGACCTTGGTTTTCAAACTTTGACAGATGTGAGTTCTGTGAGCATCACGTGGTATAAGCAGGGAAATCTACTCACCTTCTAGGAGCCTTGTGCTCTGAACTCGGAAAGCATATAAACATCGTTGTTTGTGGAGTTCCCGTCATGGCTCAGCCAAACCCAACTAGCATCCATGAGGATGTGGGTTCAATCCCTGGCCTCGCTCAGTGGGTTAAGGATCCGGCGTTGCCGTGAGCTGTGGTGTAGGTTGCCAACGCAGCTCGGATACCGCGTTGCTATGGCTGAGGTGTAGGCCGGCGGCTACAGCTCCTGTTAGACCCCTAGCCTGGGAACCTCCATATGCCGAGGGCATGGCCCTAAAAAGACAGAAGACAAAAAAAAAGAAGGTCCAGCTCCAATTGGACCCATAGCCTGGAGACCTCCACATGCCGTGGGTGCAGTCCTAAAAAGACAAAAAGGCTAAATAAACAAACAAACAATGTTTGTAAAGCAAGATAGGTTTCAAAGACCAGAAAGAGGCACACGTTCCCAGTGCAGTAAGATCAGAACGTGGAAAGAGAGCCGGAGGCATCAGCCAGGTGACTCACAAGACCAAGGTAGGTTTATTACCCCAGAACTGGTGCCACACTAAGCCCTACCTCCAAGCCGCTGATCCAGTGTAGATAGTCAGCTCTGTGAAGCGTGTGCCCTGGTAACTAGCGTGTGGTTAACAGTTCAACGTGACCCTCTGGATACTCAGCACACACGTTTTATTCTCCACCAGAGCCTGGTAAACTCCTTGCCCACAGCCTTTATGCTGCCACCTTCACTCAGCTCCCACCTGAGACAACCCCTCTTTCTACGCGTGACTCCACGACCAAACAGTCCCTCCCCTCTCTCCCTCCCACCGGACCTTCCTTCTCCCATCAAGTCTGGTCAAGTTCACAAACGCTCTTCTCCTTCCGTCCACATCTCAGTATGGTGTTTACACCTCCATTATATGGCCTCTGTGTTGCTTTGTGTTACATTTGACCATCCCAGGATAGATTCTGCGAACAGTAAGAATGTTCACTGTTTGTTTTTTTAAAAAAAGAGAGAGTGACCATCGGTCGCAAATGGAGGCACATGTGCTCAGTCCAGGTCCCCAAACCGAGACTCGATGCCCGACCTAACTGCAGTTTCCGCCTCTCCCAGGAATATGATCTGAACCAGTCAGTCTGGAGTCACCTGGTCAGCCCTGGTGATGTAATCTGAGTGACAGACCCCAGTGGTCCCCAAAGTAAGGCGACCTCGCCCCAAACCATCTACTCTTTGCTAACGGCCTCCTCATCCTGCCCCTGTCTGCCTATAACATCTTCCACTACGTCCAGCTCCTCAGAGCTCCTTCCCATCTGCTCAGTGGGGTGCTGCCTAGTTCATGAGTCATTGAACAAAGCCATCAAGTCTTTAAAATTTACTCAGTTCCCTAGCAGCACGGCACATTAAGGACCCAGTGTTGTCACTCCAGCAGCTTGCATCACTGCTGTGGCACAGGTTTGAGCCCTGACCCAAGGAACTTCCACATGCCACGAGAGTGGCCCAAAAGAAAAATTATTTGGTTGAATTTTTTTTTTAACAATTTCAACTTCATACTTTCTTAGCACTTAGCAGATAATCAATGAACAATGAATAATCCAAAGGAGACCTGAGAGATAAAATGACCCGTACCTGTGTCAGCTATTCAAAGGCTTATCACAGATTGACCTGGCCAAGTCCAAGTTCACCTTCTGCAGCCTGACTCAAGCCAACTCTTACCTGTAGCCTCGTTACATACACAGGAATTACCACACCATACACATTACATACACAGCAATCACACCATACAGGTTATGTACATGACAATTACCATAAGGCTATCAGCGGATTTTTCAGCAGAAACTCTGCAGGCCTGAAGGGAGTGGCACAATATACTTAAAGTGACCTAAAGGAAAAAACCTACAACCAAGAATACAGTACCCAGCAAGGTACTCATCCAGATTTGATGGAGAGATCAAAAGTCTTAAAGGCAAGCAAAAGCCAGAGGTCAGCATCACCATCTAACTTTACAAGAGGTATCAAAGGGAATTCTCTAAGCAGAAAAGGCCACAACTAGAAACATGGAAATTACAGAGGAAAAAACGATTGGTAAAGGGCAACATAAAACCAAGGTAGTAAATCAACCACATAGAAAGCCTGTAGGAAGATTACAAGACAAAACTAGAAATATCATCTATATCTACAATTATTAAAGGATGCACAAAGATGTAAAATATGTCAAAAACAGTACACCAGCGGGTAGAATATCATGTCAATTATATTTCCATAAAACCAGAAGGAAAAATAAAAACACTGTGATAAAAATATATTGAAGTTAAACACACACATAGTAAACTGATGGGAAAAAAATACTTGGTATGTTTTAAAAAAAAGTTTCGGTAGAAAAATGAGGCAGGAAAAGCAAGTTACACTAGCAAAGCGACAAGCACGCGTGATATGCTGCTTCACTAATGGACCCTGAAGTAAGTTAAATCTTCATCTCCAAAAGAATTCCGAGAGATCTCTTCTAAACCCAAGTTAGAAATACAATGGAGACAACCACAAGAAATAATGACAGAAAGTTCAAAGTGGTTGCCTTTGGTGGAAGGAATGAGAATGAAAGACATGCGATGGAGGGTACCAATTTTCATGAAAAGCTTCCGTGGTATTCAAACCTTAGCTACCTGTGTTATGTAACAGCTTAAATAAAATTAATAGTACCCAGACATGTTAAGAGACTCAGACCTTCTACTTTTAGCTAATTGCAGGAATGGTGGTACACAAGGGGCTGTTTATTAGAACATGAAATTAGGCTGAAGACTTCATGTATTCTTCATCCAGTACTTCCCACCACAAAATGATCCAGTCATGCTCAGATCTGAGAGTAATCATGGTGATCACTTCCTTCTCCCAGCAGCACCTGGGCCCTGGGCCCTGGTGAGAAGGAAGAGAACTGTAGCCTGCCCTCCACGAGTCTCGGGAGAAGCCAACCTCAGTCCAGCACCCAGAGCACAGTGCATGTGTATGCGCGATCCTTTGAGAGCAGTCTTTACCCTGTAACGCCGCCCACAGGAGAATGAGAGTCAAGCTCTTCCCCCTTAAATGGAAACCACTTTATCCTGCAGCGTGTTAGCTCCTGCTAAGTTCCCTTCCTCCCTTTGGTCCTCTGCCAAATCCCGGCGCATCCTTCTTTCTTCTCATCAAACCACATCCTTCTTTTCTGAGCCAGCAGCCCAAGGGGCACCCCCTCTGCAAGCTTTTCGTGTCACGCGTGTCGTCCCCCAGCGCACAGTCCCTAATCCACCCACCCGTTTATTTCAACACTGCCTGAGCACGGGACGGGGAGGGAAAGCACCTCCTCTCAGGGTGAGCTCTAGGGCCGCTACGAACATTTACGCCCTTGATCAGCTGCACTTGCCTTGCAGGTGCTGAGGGCACCGCACACCGCAGACCAACGGCACAGCGCCCTCTGCCGGCCGGCCGTCACAGCAGCGTTTGTGCCGTGTAAACCTCACTGCCCTGTCCAGCCTGAGCCTGTCCCCGTTCCTCAGTTACAGTCTAATACAAATCCCCAGGGAAGCAAGGCTGAAGGAGGACCTTCCGCGCTTTATGTCATCTTAATTGGCCCTCGTGGCCACTGAATATAAGAAAGAAAAAAAAAGCAATACTGTAGTCATTCCTAAGTAATTCTAAAACGTTTCTCATCTTGTAATTTACTTATTTCTATACTTAGTGTTAAATCCAGTTAGATCCAGCGTTTGTGCACCCCAGGACAGAGTGTGCATACTATACGTACACAATTTGGGAATCTTGTTTTTCAAAAAATACAAAATGGCAGGAATAAAAAAATAGTACACAAAAGTGAATATTGTGAATGGGGGGAATGACCACATAATTCATGAAAGTTGGAATATATGACATTGCAACATCCAAAGACAATATTTTTATTAAATATCGGGTATTCTATAATACTTATCCACCTACCTTTTTAATGCTTTTTTTTAATTTATTTTCTTTTTAGGGTCGCACCTGCAGCATATGGAAGTTCCCGGGCCAGACGTCAAATCGGATCTACAGTTGCTGGCCTACGCCACAGCCAAAGCCACAGCCACACCAGATCCAATCCACATCTGTGACCTATGCCACAGCTCACGGCAATGCCAGATCCTTAATCTATTGAACAAGGCCAGGGATCGAGTGCACATCCTCACAGACACGACATGTCCAGTTCTTAACCCACTGAGCCACAATGGGAACTCATAATTTTCACTTTTTAATTTAGATTTACATATTTTATATATATATATATATATATATATACACACACACACACATAGACATACTTTTTTTTTTTCCTGAACCTCTTGTCAACATCTCAACCATCGGCCAATTCAAGGTCATGACCTTCTCTGGCCTTTCCTGAACACACGAAGTGGGTACCAACCTCAATGATAAGAGAGAGGTCACACAGGGTCCTTCTCAATCCCTCCTCCGCCATCTTCGCTTTGTGTGCCCAGACCTTATCCTTCAAAGTCTTTACGACAGAAGAAGACAGCTGCTGGGAGGGAGACACGGCTGAGAGGAGACCTGAGGACACACCTGTGGGTCACCAAGGGGAATCCTGCAAGGATGCAGGTGTCCAGGGATACCACTTAGCGAAGGGCCACCAGCGTACATGCAGGAGCTCACGGGGGAGGCCCCAGGAAACCGCTATGATCAAGGAACTCGCCGCAGTGGCACACTCACTGCTGGACGGACGCAGACATGAGGTGTCCAAAAGAATAAACAGCAAGTCAGAGGTGACTGTGTGTAAACAGTGATGACACGCTTCTGTCAGAAGCTTCAGCTCAGGTTTTGCCCTTAGGTTTTCAGTTTTTAAACACAGACAAAGGTCCTGTGACTTTCAGGAAAGCCAAGCTCTTCTAAAAACCCACTAATACCGGGAGCCCGGCCCCTCCAAAAACAAAGAAAACCCAGGTGGCGTCCCCTCCTCCAGGCAGCCCTCCCGGCCCACCTCTGCAAGCAGCACCCTGGGCAGCACCGCTCTGACCTCAGTGAAGCCTGGTGGAACGAGTGTGCACGTTTCAATAGAACCAGAACCCTCTGCAGGAAGGGCAGCAAGTCCAAAGCGCCCTATCTCACACACGGCCCTACAGGGACCGGCTCCCCCATGCACAGAAGGAGCTGCAGCACAGCCAGGTCTTTCCACTTCATTTGGCTTTTTTTTCTGCTGTTGTTTGTTTTTAACCAAAAGATTAAAAACACTACAGCCAACGCTCAAGGAGGCAAAAGCCAGCAGGCACCCTGCTGAGCAGCGACACCAACCTCCCGCCACCCCCAAAGCCTGTTTCCTCGGTGTCACCCGGGGTTCTCTGGGCCATGGGTGGGGGGACAGCTCCCTCCCCCAATCACCAAGGCCCTACTCCTGCCCCTCCCCCTCCCTCTGAGGCTGGGCCCCTCCCTCGGCCACGGGAAGACCAGGCTTGACTCACCTGGGTCCCCACACACTAGCTGTCCTGCTTCTTGGGCCCCAGCCCTCCCCACCCTCCTTGGGAAGGATGGGTCTCTGGTCCTGGTCCAAGTTCATGGTCTGCCCGCACCTCCCCCACCCCAGGTCTGGTACCCTCTGACCAGTCCAATATCTTGGCCTTCCCATCCTCCCTTCTCTATCTACCCCTCAGCCTACAAAGATGTTCACAACTCTTTATGGCAAGATCTAGTTTTGAATTAAATCCCTCCCCGGCTTCTCCCCTTCCACTGGCCTCTCCACCTCCCTTCACTGCCCACTGCCCACTGCCCAGCCGCCCCTCGCTCTGGCCTGGCTCCTGGGTGCTCTTTGTTCATCAACTTCTCTCAGGGGAAGGGTCCTGCCCATTCCCCCTCCTCCTGAAAGGCTGCCCTTGACTCCTGCAGCCCCCAGCCCCCCTTCCCCAGGCACCACCTCCCCTCTTCTGCTGATGGGCCATGCAACACCGTCTTCTCTCATTCAACGTCCACCTCCACATCTCCACTGCCACCAGTGTGCACACGGTCACCAAGTCCACCTCCAGCTGTGATCTCGACCACAATGCCCCCTCCCCTTCCTGGAACAATTACGTAACCTCTGCATACACCTGCCTGCCCATCCCAGACTTTCAAGGTCAGCCTGGTCCAAATGGATGCTCTATTCTATTTCCCACTTTCCGATGAGCTCCAGCAACCATGCCCAGGAGTCCAGAAAAGAGCAAAGGAAGCAAAAATAGCAGATGAAATAAAGCAGTGAGGTCAAGTGCCCCCGCAGAATCGAAGAAGGCTCTCTGCAGGGATTCTACCACTTAACTCAGAAAAAGTAAAAACGAGCCCATGAGCAACAACCCAAACACGAACGAAAAGAAAGCAAAGGCTGTACTAGTATATCAAAACCAAGGCCAAAAGAACACACATGCATGAGGCCAAAGCACCACTTAGAACCAGGTCACCACCAGCGTGATAAATTCTATGTCAGCGACACAATATAAAATATGTCAAAACAAAAATCACAAGCAAACTGACCAAAATTCTGTGACCAGACATTAACGCTATTATCAAACTAATTGGATAGGTAAGAACATGGTTTTGAAGAACGTACCTTAAAAAATCTCAGAGTTCCCACCATGGCACAGCGGAAACAAATCCGACTAGGAACCATGGGGTTGTGCGTTCGATCCCTGGCCTCGTTCATTGGGTCAGGGATCCGGCATTGCCGTGAGCTCTGGTGTGGGTCACAGACTCAGCTTGGATCTGGCATTGCTGGGGCTGTGGTGTAGGCCATCAGCTACAGCTCCGATTAGACCCCTAGCCTGGGAACCTCCATATGCCATGGGTGGGGCCCTAAAAACAGAAAAAAAGAATCTGAACAAAGGAACTCTGGGGCCCACAGGGAGAATTTCCTCCCAAATGCAGAAGGAGGCCAGCTCACCCCTCACTCCTGGTCCCAGGGACCAACACAACGGGGAATCCACAACCACCTGCAACGTCTGCCAGGGGACGAGTAAAACAGGATCCCTAGTGCGTAAGAGCTGGCAAGAGGTCACGACAATTACCCGTCAACAGGTCACCTGAAGCTGTTCCCCCAGATCCAGGCCCTGGCTTCAGAATTTCATCAGTCAGCATTTCACAGCTGGAACAGACCTTAGAAGGTCTAATTTGAGCCCCTCATTTCACACACAAAGAAAGCCAGGCCTGGAAGGATGCATGCTACAGCCAAACACATCTGCCCAGATGCAGATGACACTGCCCTCGGTCAAGGCTTGAGGTGTGTCTCATCAGGTGTGCCTCACACCCGAAGAAGTGTGTTCTTTGCGGGCAGGGGCTGGTTTGTTTTTGCCTTTTACGGCCGCCCCGCAGCATATGGAGTTGCCGGGCCAGGGATCTTATCTGAGCTGCAGTTGTGACCTATGTCGCAGCTATGATCTAAGCCACAGTCAGGGCAATACTGGATGGATCCTTTAAACCGCGGTGCCGGGCCAAGGATCAAACCCATGTCCTAGTGCTGCAGAGACACCACTAATTCTGTTGCACCACAGCAGGGTTCCAAAAACTGGGTTTTAATAGTCCTTTCTAGGTGTGCAAAATTGCTTTCAGTCGCAATGATGAAAGTAAAACATAAAAAACTGACCAGAAAGCAGCAAATATTGTCTTTGTTTTTATCTAATCATGCCAATAAATACTCAAATTGCAGTACGAGAAAAAGCACAGCTATTCGTTCAATCATTTTTCTATCTACATAGCAGTGTGAACTTTGTTCCTTTGGTTACAGGCCGCTACCATGCTTGGGTGAGTAACTGTCAAGAAACTTATAAGTGAAATTTGACAAAACCAAAACATCTGCAAAAGACATAATTTAAAACATTGAATCAGACCCCCGTTAGGTTTTATTTTCACAATTTGGTCTCCAATTTTATTTTTTAATTATATAAATGATTTTTTTCCATTTTAGTTTGTCTCCAATTTTACAACAGTGAATTGGGAGTTCCCATCGTGGCACAGTGGTTAACGAATCTGACTAGGAACCATGAGGTTGTGGGTTCAATCCCTGGCCTTAATCAGTGGGTTAATGATCCGGCGTTGCCATGAGCTGTGCTGTAGGTCGCAGATGTGGCTTGGATCCTGCGTTCCTGTGGCTGTGGCATAGGCCGGCAGCTACAGCTCTGATTTGACCCCTAGCCTGGAAACTCCACATGCTGCAGGTGCAACCCTAAAATAACAACAACAAAAAAAAAAGCAGTGAATAATTATGAGGTTTTTTAAGATTTTTATTAAATCTACTCTGGGTGTTTTGAGGGCCAGAGCGTTACCTGAGAATGCTTCTAACTGATTCCCACATTGAATAGAACACTAATTTTAGAGCAATAAAAATGTGCTAGTTTGAAGCATAAAATATCTGTATCTATATAGAGAGATATATACAAATAAAATCTTTAAAACTAAATAATCATTGCTGCAATTTTTGGGAACTTAGTCCAACTGAAAACTTTTTCAGGAAGGAGTATGTTTACTGTCAATGCTGCTGACCACTGCTGGTGCACGAGGACAACACATAGCTGATACGCTTTTCATTGCTTTTACTGTTTGCACCTCCGGCAGATGGCTCCTTGGTTCTCCATGGACTGTGGGGCTCAAGGTGAGTTATGTAACCTTTTCCTGTAAGTTTCCTCATCTGTGAGGTGGGGACCCCAGCGCCGCCTCCCCCACACTTAGTCTCCCCTTGGACATGGGAAGGTGTTGTGGGAATAAAAGTCACAAACAGCAGGATCCGCCAGGGAAGGACACACTGGAAGCTGCTCTGAGCCTCCTGCTCCTGGACTGTCTAAAAGCCAAGGGTGGGGGACAGAAAGCAGATGGAAACTGGCGTATCCAGGCCTGGATAACATGGGTGCTCTCAAAGACAACACCTGCACACAAACCACCCAAAAAGCTAACGCAAAGATCGGGAAAGGAGGAGAGCCCAAGATGATCAGAGCGCGACTACAAGGCCTTGCCTTCCCATTGGGTCCCCAAGGGCGACGGTGATTGCTGTGTACTAGCAACTGAAAATAAATCTGTCGGAAATTTAAAAAAATAAAAATAAAATAAAATCCAAAAAATAAAAATACAAAAAATAAAAATAAATCTGTCGGATGAACGAATCTTACACTTCAACTGAAGTAAACAACCAAGGATGCCAGCTATCACGTTAAATGCCACAGGCACCTGCATCTGAAGGCAGATATCTATCTGCTACATCTGAGAAAACCAATGTTAAAAGCATTTACTCAGCGGCCCCCTTTCAAGAGTGCTTTACATATTAAAGCACAACATCAAAACCACACAATACATCAATTTCTAAGGCTTAAGTAACTGCTTGGGTGGTGGGGTGGGGAGGGTTTGATTTCGTTCAATAAGCAAATAAGCAGGAAGGAAAATCTTAGAACAACATCTAAAGCCCATTCCTATTTTCTGCCTGGTTCTGACCTTCACCAGCAGAGCAAAGTCCATCAGGAAAGACTTTCTGTGACCAAGTGGCCTGGGACTGTGCTGGGTGCTGGAGAGGCAGCTAGGGAACGCGGCAGAGTTTGCCATCAAGGATGGCAGGGGACAGCTACCAAGTCGGGCATCAAACAGATGCAACAGGACCAGCTAAGTCCCCAGCAGCAAAGTCCCTGCAGTGCTGCAGGGCTGGGAGGGGGCTGGTCCTGCCCAGGAGATTGCAGGGGGAAGATGGGAGATGAACGATGTACTTCTTAAGAGATGTGAGACCCGAACCTTAAAAGACCTTGAAAGACTTTTGCACAAAAGGTTTTAGGCAGAAAGAAGCAACATCCCAGGGGGAAAAGCGCTGATTGGGGGCCGAGGAGTAACTGCAGCCTCGCGGCAGTGGGACAGCAAGCAGGGGCAGAAACAAGCACAGCCTCGCACCTCTTACTGAGGACAAAACGCAAGCAGCAACGGTCCCTGGACGGCGAATCCCAGCGCCCCAAGTGCTCTGGAGGACAAGGACCTGGAGGGGCAAGAGTCAGGGAGCTGGGCGGGGGTGGGGTGGTCACAGGAGAAATTAGAGCTTGAGCCAGGGCAGCAGAAACCACCTGCTTGACAAAGTAGGACTGGTTCAAGCCCAAGCCCCATCCTGCCACGCTTCCTCCCAGCCGTGACTCGCCATCCTGGCCCTGAACATCGCGACTGTCCCAAGACCAGGGGAGAAGACACGAAAGACAACCGTACTGCAGATATAGGGAGGAAAAAAGGGTCACCTGCATTGCCGTTACACTTTTTTATTTATCGTGTAGGTGGTCTTAACCGTGGTGCACAGCAGACCTAAGATCAAGCACAGAGGAATCAAAGGATAGAAACACCAGTAAATAAAATGACAGCCTGACAAGAGTCCTGAGCCTGTGGGGCAGTGAGGCCATTACCTGAGGTGTCTGCAGGTGTCAGGTTCAGAGAGAAGGGAAGAGAACGGTAGTGTGGGTGGGGTGGGGGAGGGAAGGGGGAGGGGCGTAGTTGGATGGACAGGAAGTCTCAGTTTGGGAAGATGAAAAGCATTCTGTAGATGGCACGACCATGTGAGTGAACCTAACCCAGCTGAACCATGCACTTGAAACAGCAAAGACGGTACATCTTATGTTATAGGTATTTAGTGCCATTCAAGAGAAAAAAGGAAAGAAGAGGAGCCCACATGACATGTCGTGGAAGAAGGGACAGGCGCTAACGCCGGGGCATTACTTTCTGGCCGTTTTCACATTTGGAACCTCACAAGAGGCCTTGAAGAAGCACGGTTTCCCGGGAACAAAGGATCTGATTTGCGAATATGGCAAAACTGCAAATTACTACAAAACTGTTCAGCTGGGAATCAGAGGAGCCAAGACTCAAGTCCTAGGTTTTCACTTTACCTGACTGCTTTCCTTCCCCCGGCTATTCAGAACAAAATAAAATAAAGACAGTTTACACTGCTAGTTGTTTCTGTGACCACTTTTCCAATACATACTTCGTAACTGAAATGTCTCCATGATAACCTCAGGCAAACACTAAAATTAAATCTTATAAATCAAGTTGATACAAAAAGAAAATGTTTGTGTTTGTTTCTTACACCCCCTTAGCCCTATTCAATTTCCACATTATTTTTTAATCTCTGCTAATGCAACTCAAAACCTGTTTTTTAAACTCAAGTGTATGTACAAAGTTTAGGGAAAAATTATGGCTGAACACATGAAATAAAATGCAAACAACGCTAACATTTAAATTCACCAAGTGTGGAGTTCCCAGTGTGGCACAGTGGAAATGAATCTGACTAGAACCATGAGGACGCAGGTTCAACCCCCGGCGTCACTCCGTGGGTTAAGGATCCAGCGTTGCCGTGAGCTGTGGTGTAGAGCACAGATGCGGCTCAGATCCCGCGTTGCTATGGCTGTGGTGTAGGCCAGTGGCTACAGCTCCGATTAGACTCCTAGCCTGGGAACCTCCACATGCCGCGGGTGCAGCCCTAAAAAGAAAAAAAAAAAAACAACAAGTGCTCAGCCAGGCACTCATTTAAACTGTTTTCTGCGTATTAACTGGGCTAATTAACGCTCATGTCAATCCTGTGACACACGCCCTGCAGGACAGGGTGACGCAGAAAACCACCTTCCACAAAATCACCGAGTCCCAGCTTCAGACAGAAGTCAGAGCCCCAGCCCAGACCAAATAAACACAGATTTTTCTTATGCAATATAAGGTTTCTTCAAAAATGATCTACAGATCCTGGTCTCCCCAGCCAGGCCACAGGAAATGAGAAGCATGGTACAGCCTGTGAGGGCAGGCTTGACAAGAACAAGAAATTGAGAGCCAAACTGACAACTGGGGAGTTCCCGCTGTGGCTCAGCGGGTTAAGAACCCAACCAGTACCCACGAAGAGGCAGGTTCGATCCCTGACCTTACTCAGCGGGTTAAGGACCCGGCGTTACTGTGAGCTGTGGTGTAGGTCACAGATGCAGCTCGGAACTGGCGCTGCCGTGGCTGTGGCGTAGGCCAGCAGCTGCAGTTCTGATTTGACCCCTGGCCTGGGAACCTCCATATGTCACAGGTGTGGCCCTAAAAAGGAAAGAAAAAAAAAAAAAGACCATCAGCGCTGATGCCATTTTGCAATGATTCCACAAAAGTGCTCATGATCATTTACACGCTATATAAACCTGCGACAGTGTTTTAGAGACAATTCACTATTTAGTCGGAAACTACCTTTGAAGTCTTCCTAAGTAGAGAATACATCTTAGGTGTTAGGATATAGCCCTGGCACTCGATCAGCTCTATTCACCACATTAGTATAACTATTAAACATTATTATTATTCCGTGGATGTATGTGGACACGTTTTTACAGTGTTCTACTTTTTTAAATACCCGATTTATTTCACAAAGTAAACAGCACATGAGTTTCTCACAAATCCTAGACATTCTGATTGTTTTCATTCTTTCTAATCACAGTACCTCAAAATATGAAAAATCATGAGGGAGGAGATTGGATTAAGATGGCGGAATAGAAGGACTGGAGCTCAACTTCTCTCCCGAAAAACAGCGAAACTACAACCAAATGCCGAGCAGCCTTCAACCAAATGGACTGTAAACTTCCAAAAAAGATATTCTACTCCAGAAGACAAAGAGGAGACCACATCAAGAGGTAGGAGGGGTGATTACATGATAGAAGCAACCCCATACCTCCCGGGTGGGAAGCCCCACAGACTGGAAAGTAACTGCATCACAGAGACTCAGCTACAGGACTGAGAGTTCTGAGCCCCATGTCAAAACCCCATGCCTGCGGATCGGGCACAGGGAGAAAGAGCCCCCGGAGCATCTGGCATTGAAGGCCAGTGGGGCTTGTGTGCAGGAGCTCCACAGGACTGGGGGAAACAGAAACCCCATTCTTGAAAGGCACACACAGACTTTCACGTGCACTGGGTCCCAGGGCAAAACAGTCTCTATAGGAATCCAGTTGGAACCTGACTATGATTCTTGGAGGATCTCCTGGGAAAACGGGGGTGACTGTGGCTTGTTGTGGGGTAAGGACATTGGAGGTGAACTTTTCGGGAACATTCATTAGCCTGCATTTCTCTGGAGGGGGCCATTTCTGGGAAAATCTGGTCCCTCCCATCAGCGCTGAGAAGCCCCAGGCCAAACAATAATCCAGGTGGGATCACAGCCCCACCCATCACTAAACAGGCTGCCTAAAGACCCCTCAAGCACACAGCCAGCCTCTAATCTCATCCAGAGACAAAACCCCACTCATCAGAGGGCTAGGAATCAACCCCACCTACCAGTGGGCAGGCATCACTCCCTCCCATCAGGAAGCCTACAGCAAGCCCCGCCCATACCAGTTTTAGTCACAGGGGAGGCAAACTCCAGAACTAAGAGAGGCTACAACTCTACTGTTGGCAAAAAAAGTCACCACACCAAAAATCTATAAAAATGAAAAGACAGAAAACTCTAACCCAGATAAGGGAGAAACAGAAAACCCCAGAAAAACTGCTCAGTGATGAGGAGATTACCAGCCTCTCAGAAAGAGACTTTAGACTGTTGATGCTGAAGATGATGTAAGGCATTGGAAATAGATTGGAGGCAAAGTTTGATCATTTACAAGAAACACTGAGCAGAGAAATACAAGCTGTAAAAATTAAACAAGAAGAGATGCAAAATACAATAGCTGAAATAAAAAATTCATTAGAAGCAGCCAACAATAGAATACAGGAGGCAGAAGAACGAATCAGCGGGGTGGAGGACAGATTAGTGGAAATCACTAATGTGGAAGAGAAAAGAGATAAAAGATTGAAAGGAAATGAGCTGAGTCTCAGAGAACTCTGGGATACTGTTAAATGCACCAATATCCATATTATAGGGGTGCCAGAGGGAGAAGAGAGAAAGAAGGGGACAGAAAAAATATTCGAGGAGATAATAGCCGAAAACTTCCCTAATATGGGAAAGGAACTACTCAAATTCAGGAAGCACAACGAGTACAATATAAAATAAACCCAAGGAGGAACACCCCGAGACACATATTAATCAAAATGACCAAAATTAAAGACAAACAGAAAATACTGAAAAGCAGCTAGGGGAAAGAAACAAATGACATACAAGGGAACCCCAATAAGGTTATCAGCAGATTTCTCATCTGAAACTCTGCAGGCCAGAAGGGAGTGGCATGATACACTAAATGTGATGAAAGGGAAAAACTTCCAACCAAGATTGTTTACCCTGCAAGGCTGTCTTTCAGATTTGAAGGAGAGATCAAAACCTTTACAGATAAGCAAAAGCTAAGAGATTTCTGCAACACTAAACCAGCTTTACAACAAATCTTAAAGGAACTTCTCTAGGCAGAAAAGAAAAGGCCACAACCAGAAACAAAAACACCACAAATGACAAGGGTCACCAGTAAACGCATATATACAATAAAGATACTAAATCATCCCTGCACAACTATGCTACCAAAATCAGAAATCGTGAGAAGAGAGCACAAATGCAGATCACTGGAGA
>PVHT020004944.1:42379602-42403569 GCA_004024745.2 Catagonus wagneri
AAACAAGAAAACAACCAATGGATCACTGAAGAAATCAAAGAGGAAATTAAAAAATACCTAGAAGCAAATGACAACAAAGACACGACACTCCAAAACCTCTGGGATTCAGCAAAAGCAGCACTAAAAGGAAAGTATATAGCAATACAAGCCAACCTCAGGAAACAAGAAAAAGCTCAAATAAACAACCTAACTTTACATCTAAAGCAGCTAGAGAGGGAAGAAGCCAGGTCATGGGAACAACCTAAATGCCCACCGACAGAGGAGTGGATAGGGAAGATATGGTACATACACATAATGGAATATTACTCAGCCATTAAAAGGAACGAATTACCAACATTTATAGCAACATGGATGAACCTAGAAATTATCATACGAAGTGGAACCAGTCAGACAATTAGAAAGCAACACCCAGTGCTACCGCTTACATGTGGAAACTAAAGAGACACAATGAACTTCTTTGAAGACCAGACAATGACTCACAGATTTTGGAAAACCTTGGTTTTTCAAATAAGACAATCTGGGGGGTGGGGGGATGCACTGTGGGTTTGGGACACAAAATCTATCGTATTCACTTATGATCTTTGTACATCTATGAGTGAAATAAAATTCATTGTTAATATGAAAAAAAAAAAGAAAAAGAAAAATCACGAGGCCCTTAGCACAACAGTTGACAAGAATATCTGATGGTTAAGCGTCTAATCTTCAAGTGCAATGTGAGAGAACATATTTGGCTGTGAAGAAGGCTAAGTCCACTGTCTACAAGCTACTTCTACAGAAATTATTATGATTTAAAATCAAAGTCGGCTAACTTTCTTATCAAGCAACCCACCATTTCAAAATCCTTCAACAGCATGGGTTGGTTTCTAAAAAAACATTTTTTTTTTAAACTGGATAGCAAACAGCAGTGCTATATTAAAAACAGCTCCTTGTCTAGTTAAGCATATTGACGTAAAAAAAAAATTTTACAACACTGCATGGTGCCGACGAATCATCTGAAGAAAACACTACCAAATGGACCACAAAACTTGAAATACATGGGCGTCAGAAACTGTAGTTAGAAACAAAAAAAAAAATGGCTAGGAGCTGATTAACGACAGCAAGCGTTCTCAACATTTCATCCAAGTTCAATACTGGCTTGTAGCTCTGGCATTTGGGGGCACAGTTTTAAGGACAAAAACTACCTTCTCTAACCCTCAAAGGACACAGATGTTCACTCGCAGGCAAGTGAATCACAAGCACTGGCGACAGTGCCAGGTGTGCGTGTGTGCACATCTGCACAGGACGGAGGAAGGAGACCGGCGAAGGCATCTGTGGGAATTTCCACTGATGTCTGTCGGTTTCTGCCTTGGAGTTTCCTGGCTTCATAATATGGACCATGTTTGGCTTATAAACAAGGCTGACCCAGGTCGAGACCTGCATGCAGATAATAACTACATACGGACACACACACTCCCTCCTGTCCTTAAAATGCTTTCTCCTGTAACGTCCAAGCGTACACAGTGAACAAAACTTGACCGAAATACGACTGGCAGTGAAACCTGGGACAGCTGGCAGGGCCAACAGTAACAGCGAGAGAAGTCAGTGTTGCTGTGGGTCCTCGCCATAGTCGCACCAGGAAATAATTCGGTTTATGCGATACAGCCACACTAGGATGAGGAATGGACCCTAATTTGTAAAAGTAACATTAAAAATTAATACGAGGCCCTTTTCCCAGAAATGGAATCCCGGGGAAGTAATTACGATACTCGTCAGCAAAGCGCCTCCCCGGGCTGAAATCAAGAGCTCCGTTGTCAAGTTGTCGGCGCTCTCGGTAACCGTTTCACGGGCCAGACAATAATACTGGCCCAAACCTCCACCCTCTGCAGGAACAGCAATAAAGGAGTCATCTGTTGATTGGATGATTTAAGGACTATTCCTTTACATAATGGAATCTGCAATTAACTTTTCAGATTATGCATCATTCACAGCACCGAACGCCTTCGGGAAGGTCAAAGCAGAGGCCAAATGGAGGAGAAGATGATGCTCCAAAGACAAGGAAGGAAGAGGGGGAAACGATGGGAAGAAGCAGATACAGACTCTATGTTCACAAGCTGGTAACAGTCTAGGTACTTATTTGGACCAAGTTTAAGGTTCTTACCATTCTGCAGGAAAGGGTCTTCAATGGCCTTTGGCTGTAGTGGAGTCATGGTTAATTTAATGTGGATTTACACACAGCTCTGTTCTCTCACAGGTACCCAAAGCAGGTGCCCAGCACACTTCAGCCCTGCCTCAGGCTCTCAGAGCAGCAGGTCTGCTGGTGGAAGCTTCAGGATATAAAACACAGACCAACACCCTACATCCCAAGTTCACCTCGGTGCCCTTCAGCCTGCACGTCTACTCCCCAGGCACTCAGAGAGTGACAGCGTCAGTGTCCAGCTAGGTGCATTTATGACTCATTTCTCTAATTCCAACTAAACTAACCCTCCCCAAAAGAACAAGGACAAGTACAATATGATATCACTTAAATGCAGCATCTAAAATAGGACACAGAGGGGAGTTCCCACTGCAGTGCAGCAGGTTATGGATCCAGCGCTGCCACAGCTGTGGCACAGGTCACAGCTGCAGCTAGGATTTGATCCCTGGCCCAGAAACTTCCATGTGCTGCAGATGTGGCAAAAATAAAAAAATAAAATAAAGAACAAGTAGCTTAAGAATCACACAATGAAGCAAACCTCAAATTTAAAGTGATAAACTAATGACAAGTGGATAAACGGCAGATTCGGCACTTTGAAGAAACAAAAGTTGTTCACAACTATTTTTCTGGGTTACGTGTTAGGATGATATGACCCAATCTGATAAAATCTGCCAAAAAATATCCAAAAATGAAAAAAAACTACCAACAGTGAGTGTCCATCGTGGCTCTGTGGTTAATGAACCCAACTAGTATCCATGAGGACATGGGTTTGATCCCTGGCCTCGCTCAGTGGGTTAAGGATCCAGCATTGCCGTGAGCTGTGGTGTGGGCTGCAGATGTGGTTCGGATCTGGCGTGGCTGTGGTGTGGACCAGCAGCTACAGCTCCGATTAGAGCCCTAGCCTGGGAACCTCCATATGCCGCAGGTGCAGCACTAAGAAGACAAAAAAGAAAAAAAAACTACCAGCAATATGGATTTATATCTGTAATTCTTAACCCAGAATCCTGGAGAATATGTATTGGTTCTTGATGTAATAATGAATGACTGTAACACATGTGTGTAGATACTTAAGCAGATGTATTACAAGTTTACGGTGAAGAGTTTTACTCATGGGACAAGTCATCAAGTTCAGGGACCACTGATGTGGATGCAGAACTGACGTGCCAGAGCTGGGCCCCTCTCCGCTGCCATCCTGACTCAGGCAGGCCTGAGAGCCCGACCCAGCCAGCACTCCACAGGAGCCCGTGGGGTGCACATATGCAAAACACAGAGAACAGTCCCTCCAAATCCCCAGCAGCAACATCCACAGCCCTCCCCAAATCCTTCCTTTACAGCCTCTAAGGGCAAACAGGCAAAGGTGGCTAAAGGCTTCCAACTGAAGTTCCGAAGAGTTGGCTTTCATGCGGGAGAAAAGCACGGATCAGCATTTACAGGATAAAACCCAAGCTCATGCATTTCAGGAAACTTCTCTGTAAAACACCCCTGCATCCCAACAATGGTCACGGTCGGACCTCTCCTTTTGTCCTCGCTGAGCATTGTCCCTCTTGAAAGGGGTGCTGATTAGCATTTCTGCAGCCCACATTTCTGCTTTCTCAACTTCAACACAACCAGATTGGACAAAGTCATGCAAACAAAGTCTGGTGCTGCTGTCTGAGGGGTCCCGCCTTCCCATGTGACCAGCACAGTCAACACTGGTCCAGTCTCCCCTGACCGCCACCCCCTCAAAACATGTCCATCTCCAGTAAAGACCCAATGCTTTCTGAAGCACCCGACAGAAAGGCAAGGGTTGAGCATTTAGTTCTCATTCACCCAGATACTTGCGGTTTGTAACAGATTTTTATTTTGAAGTAAGTTGCCAACTTTGTGCAGGGTCACCATATACCTTCACCCAGTCCCCCGCAACAATATCCTGTCGCCACAGCACCACGATCACAACTAGTTAATTAACACTGGCACAATACTACCCAATCACGGAGTTCAAAGTTCACCAGTTTTTTTCCTCCGATGGTACCCCATTTCTGTTCCAAGATCTGATGCGGAACCGTACTGCATTTGGCCGTCGCATCGATCCTAGTCTCCAATTCTGGTTAATTTTTAACTTTTCACAAAGCCTGATACTTCCTCTTTTTATCCCTAAGAATTGGAAGGGCTCAAGTTCACAGCAGACAGTACGAGTTAAACAGAATCTGGGAAACAGGAGCAAGAAAATAAGTTACTGGCTAGAATGCAAAACCAATGCCTTTAGAGCTGTTTTGTTTTGCCTTTGCTTTTGGTTTTGGCTGCGGTGACCATGCCGGATCCCCAACCCACTGTGCCACAAGACAACTCCTATCTGTTTTCATAAATGAGAATGGCATAGACATTTCTTGGGTCAAGTTCAAAGCATGCACCACATCCACCCACACAAGGGTCGATTTGATAAAGAAACCACCATCCCAGTCAACTCTCCTAGACATTTGCTGTTTCCTTAGAAACATCAAATACAAAACTGGCTCGACGCTGACACGCTTTTCTGCTTCTAAAAATAGCACGTTTCAAGAAAGCCCAGGAGTTCCCGTTGTGGCTCAGTGGTTAACGAATCCAACTAGGAACCATGAGGTTGCGGGTTCGATCCCTAACATTGCTAAGTGGGTTAAGGATCCGGCGTTGCCATGAGCTGTGGTGTAGGTCACAGACACGGCTCGGATCCCGCATTGCTGTGCCTGTGGCCTGTGGCGTAGGCCGGCGGCTACAGCTCCGATTAGATCCCTAGCCTGGGAACCTCCATATGCCATAAGTGCAGCCCTAGAAAAGGCAAAAAGTCAAAAAAAAATAAAGCTCAAGGGTTTCATGGTCACCTGAAATACACAGTGCCCAAGGCCCCCAGTTTGAATGCTTTTATCTGCCAGATGCCTCGAAAGCCTTAACCAGCGGTGCAAACCTGATCAAGGTTCTAGTACAAGCATCTTCTGGGGGCATTCATTGCTACTTGCATTTATATAAGGATTCTCAATATGCCGTGACGTTCGTGTTCAGGAAATACAGGATGGGAGTGCCTGGTTTGGAGATTAACCGAGAATATGCCTCTAAATTAAAAAGAATGAACAGAGTTCCTGGTGGCTTGGGTGATTAAGAATCCGGCATTGTCACTGCTTTGGCTTGGGTTCAATCCAAGAGTAAATGGTGATTATTCAAAGAGATTTTATGTTTGCTTGGCTGTAGTATTTATTTCACTATGTATATCAAATCATCATATTGTATGTCTTAAGTATGTACAATTTCTATTAAAAGTAAAACAGATAAATAAAAACAACATGAACAGAAGAAAATCTTGAGGCTGTTTTAAAGTACGTAAAGGGAACTTTCAACATTATCAACTACTTTTTTTTTTTTTCACCACACCTAGGCTATATGGAAGTTCCCAGGCCAGGGACTGAACCCATGCCACAGCAGCAACCCAGCCGCTGCAGAAACAAAACCAAATCCTCAACCTGCTGCACCACAGCGGGAACTCCATTATCTACTACTCTGGCTAAGGATTTCCACATACCTTGACCTCGGCCAAACTTGACAAAAATGACTGTCCCAGGTAAGAAAGGTCAGTTAGTCTGTCTGGGGTTTTTTTGGCTGTGCCTGCAGCATACAGAAATTCTAGGGCTGGGGATCAAACTGACACCACAGCTGCAACACCAGCCACAGCAATGACGATGCCGGATCCTCAACTGCCTCTTCAGTGTGTTCTGAAACCTGTGCTCACACTGTAAACCACGAGCTCAGAAACAGTATGATTTTAAGATTTAGTGTTTTTAACAGATTCAATGATACAGTCACACAAGGCTTTAAAAATACAATAGTTTGTGTCTACCTACTTTATTCTCAGCCAACCACAGATGCTCCCACCAACTCTTCCCTCACCCCAGAAAAGTACTAATGAAACTGTCCAACAGGCAGCCACTGGAAATCTCTTTGACAATAAAAGTTAGTCTTGGAGCTCCCACTGTGACCCAGTGGGATCGACATCTCGGGAGCACTGGGACGCGGACTGGACCCCCAGCATAGTGGGTTAAGGCTCTGGTGCTGCCACACCTGCGGCTCGGATCTGATCCCTGGCCCGGGAACTCCATATGCCACAAGGCAGCCAAAATACGTCCCCAAAGTCAGTGAGTCGATTACACAACAGTTTGTGAAGCTGCAAGGCTTTTACAAATCCTCACCTTCTGTGGAAACTAAGGAATTTTGAGAAAAAACAAAGACCCCTATTTTATTCTCTCAGCTTTAAGTATGCACAGATGGGTACCAAAATTAAAGAAATCGGAACTGGAGTTCCCGTTGGTGCTCAGCGGAAATGAATCTGACAAACATTCATGAGCACGCAGGTTCGATCCCTGGCCTCACTCAGTGGGTTAAGGATCTGGTGTTGCCGTGAGCTGTGATATAGGTCACAGATGTGGCTCAGATCCTTTCTCTTAGCGTCATGTTTGCAATTAACCCATGTTGTAGGAGTTCATGCTTTTTTTTTTTTTTGCCTTCTGTCGTTTTAGGGCCGCAGGCTTGGCATGTGGAGGTTCCCAGGCTAGGGGTCTAATTGGAGCTATAGCCGCCGGCCTACGCCGTAGCCACAGCAATGCAGGATCCGAGCCGCGTCTGCAACCTACACCACAGCTCACGGAAACGCCGGATCCTTAACCCACTGAGCAAGGCCAGGGATCAAACCCGCAACCTCATGGTTCCTAGTCGGATTCGTTAACCACTGCGCCACGACAGGAACTCCAGAAGTTCATGCCTTTTTACGGCCAAGTAATATTCCACTGTGGGGGGCATCACATTTTCTTTTTTCCTTTGTCACATGACCGAACCTGGGATTGTTGCCACTTTTGGCTAGCATGATAAGGCTGCTATCAACATTTGCACCAGCTTTTGTGTGGACATACGGCTTCCCATCTCTTGGGTACATATACCTTGGGAGTCAAATTGCTAGCTCACGTATAACTTTACACTTAACCTTTTAAGAAACTGCCAGACTGTCTTGCAAAGCAGCCGCACTGTTTCTCATTCCCATCGGCAATACATGAGGGTCCCCGTGTCACTATGTCCTCGCCAGCACTTGTTACTGTCTTTTTGATAAGAACTGCCTTAGTGTGAAGCACTAACTCCCATGCTTGAGGCCCTGTATCTTCAACCAAGCCCACCCATCCTTGAACCTGGCCTCGGCCATTCTTCTAAGCTACACTGCTAAGTCTAAAATCGGTCCCGATGGTTATTCTTAAAACCCAAGATGAAGCCAAAATAATCTACCATTCTCCTAATAAACACACCATTACTTCATACAGTGCGCGCACCATTCCTGGATCCCAAATCTCATCAAGTTACAACAATGTCCAATAGCCAGGCCTTTCTAAACCGCCATGTCAGACTACAGGGCCTGTACAAGTACTAAGGCTGCTGGGGACGCTTAAGATGTAACAAAGCTCTTCTGGAGCTTTCCGGAAGGAGCCCTGGGTTGGAATTCAGATCTGTCAATAATCTGTGTGTAACCTGGCCAATCATTTACTTTCTCTCCACCTGAGCATGTGGTTCCGGGCCACTCACAGGGCTCCAACTTCTCCCTGAGATAAAGTCATCTAAGCCTGCAAGTTTAATGAATTTTACAAACAGCCTAACTCCTGTGCCTCAAATATCGAGCTTTGCGGGGCAGAAAGAATTAGAAATGGGTTCTATTTCCAGCTCTGCCATTTAGCAGCTAAGTGGCCATAGGTTCTTTTAACATCTTGCTATGTCAGTTACCTCATCTGAAGGTTAAGACTGCCTTCTTCAAGAGGTCATCGGGTTTATAAAACTCGGCCTACCTGAGGCACCCATACAGTGACGGGCAAAAAGCACATCAAATGTTAGTGTGTGTCCGTCTTCTCGCTAACTCTGGGCAAAGTCTCCTAGCAAATAAAGCCCGGTAACCAGCGTCTTGGGCACTGAGAGCTGAGCGACCCTGTTAGAAAGCTCTTCACATTACAGTCGACAGATTGCTCAGGAGAGCTATTGAAGGCTTAAAACAAAACCGGGGAATTCTTGGGAGGGCCCTCAGGGATGAAGAGCTAAGAGACCTCATTTCTGACAAGGACAAAAGACTGAAAACATCCTCTGAACTCAGAGACAGCCTAAGCACAGAACCAATGCAAAGGGAGACAAAACGCCAGGACTGAAGAAGCCAATGTAGACTGCCAGGGTTCGGGGGAGGGGCGAGAGAGGGGCTGGAGGAAGCAGAGAAGACTGGGGGTTGGTGGAAAAGCCAACAACAGGAAGCCTAGCCCCTCCCGGTTGTGAATTAACTGCTTCATGCCTCTCCTGTCCGCAGTCTCCTACCTGATCTGGTTGTCACGGAATTTGTTGAGATGCAGCTGGTTGAGGTAAATGGTGCGGGTTGGTGCATCCAGCTGGTCTCCAACAGATGTGGCCCGGGACATCTCATCATCTGCCTTCCTATAGCCGGAAGAAGGCCGAACAGGTCCTGCAGAGAAGAGGGGCAGGCGGAAAGCAAAACACAAAGAAGTCACACCAGGCAGAGGGAGCGGCGGGCAGCAGCAGTAGCAGCACTGGCGGGAGGGACCAGCTGGAAAGGATGCTCTGGGCGACGTAGCGCCTCTGTACCTCCGCTGCCCCTGGAGACGCGCTCACTGTGCCCTGCTCCGCTCCACCCCGCCCCGCCCGGCCCCGCCCACGCTGGTACCCAGTGTAGCGAAGCCCCTGGGGGGTGGGAGTCTCCGCCCCTCCCGAGCCCGCGCCCCTCCCCCACCCCAGCAAGCCCGGCCTCAGCGCGGACTGCAGGACCGCAGGACCGGCAGCGACGGTCAGGTGCGCCCTGCTGAAAGCAGGGCCACATGGCCCTCAGGGATGCAAGGGGCAGAGGCCAGAGCCTCCCCTCCTCCAGGCAAGCTCCCTTTCAGGCCCAGGAGCTGCATTCTGGAGCTAGGCTTTCTCGGCTTCTTTGTGCTTAGAAGCCGAGCTGACAGCAAGGGGGTGTGCCCTGCATTCGCTGCAGAGGAGGATGGCGGCGGAATCACATCTCTGTACTCCAAGATGAAGCTCCCAAACCTCAGCGCTGGGGGCTGGATTCGCCGTTATCTTAAACACACCGGCTGCTTTTCTCCCCAGATGCACCTGGCAACCAGAGCCCTGCCCGTCGCAGCTCACGGACGCTCGCGAGCCCCCATCCTGTGTTCTCATTACTGCTTCTGTGGTTAAGATCCAAGCAAGTCTGCCTCCTTTAGATGTGATTTCAGTCCTAGAGCCAAGCCTCTCTTGGGCTAAAATTCCCCTTAACCTTCACTTGAGAAGTGGGTGACCAGGCAAAGGAGGACATACCTGTTCCTGAAAACACTGCCCTGCCGCGGGCACAGCCCACACCTCCAACTACGAGGCAGGACCCCTCACTGGTCAGGACGACCCCCCCCCCACCTCAAGAACTGACCTTCAGGCCTGAAGTCAAGACTCGAGGAAAAAATAAGCTGATGGAGGCTTCTCTCCTTTTCCTCACATGCATGCATCTGCTCTAATTCCTGACGCACTTTGCACCTGTAAAGCAGGTGTCGCGTATTACTTAAGAAATGGACACTTTATTTCAGTCAACAGCCACGTCAGAGCTACAAAGAGTATTCACTGGCACAGAGAAACATTTTGGAAGAGAAAGTTTGGACCATTTAGGTCTGTCATTTTTTTAAAGTGGTTAGAATCTTCTCATCATCTTCACCCCAGGGGACGACCCAAACGTAAAATCTAGTGTTAAGCGCTGACACGCCATCATGAGACCTGCTTATTGCCACGTCCCTCGTCACAGGCCAGTCGCAGGGCTCAAGTAAGACCCCAACTTCCCCTCCTCCCCTCCAGTGTCCCCCACCCCACCCCCTGCCGATCCTTCTGCTGTGCCTCTGCTTGTCCACAAGGGGCAGCAGAGAGCAGCAGAGACTCCAAGGCAGGCTGGCCGGTGAGCTCAGCAGGACTTCAGAGGAGTCTGGTTTCAAAGCATTTGTTGATTTGAAGCAGACGGAAGATTTCTGAAACCAGCCTTTATGAAAGTGCCCTTTGCTCTCTGCCCACTCATCCCACTTTGTTCTCCACCACATCCTTTACCATCATTAACTGGCATTAAATATGTATGTTCTGTCTTCCCAAGGCCAAGAGCAGAAACTCCAGGACAGCAAAGTCGTTTTGTCCAGTGCAGTGACCTCAGCGCCCAGAACGGTGCCTGGTACATGGTGGGCACTCGTATTTGCTGGCTGAATACATCGTTTTTACTTAAGTCTCATAAAGGGTGGCTTTGAATTCTCCAAGCAGAGATGCAGATTTGCATCGAGGGCTCGGACCACGGGTAGAAAAGTTCACTGCCAGGTGGGGTTCACTCACTGGCTCTCAACTCTGTACCTCATCATCCTTGAGGGAGCTCACAAAATTAACTAGTTCCTGGACCAAACTTTCACTGATTCCGACCCTTTTGTTTGTTTTGTGGTTGGTTTTGCTTTTTAGGGGCACCCACAGCATATGGACGTTCCCAGGCTTGGGGTCAAATCGAGCCTACACCACAGCCACAGCAACGTGGGATCCGAGCCACGTCTGTGACCTACACCACAGCTCACGGCAACACCAGATCCTTAACCCGTTGAGTGAGGCCAGGGATCCAACCCACATCCTCATGGATACTAGCTGGGTTGTTAATCCGCTAAGCCCCATTGGGAACTCCCTGACCCTTTTGTTTTCAAAGCTTAAGTGCTAAGAATGGGCAGCCACAGTTGAGAATCCCCTGTGAGAAGCTGCTGGGAACATAAAACAAAAGATCCGGCTCCTTGCTCTCAAGAACACTGACCAGTATAACCACGGTTACCGGTGCAGAGCCGCTTTAGTGACCAAGCGACTAAAAGTGGGCTTGAAGGTGCTCATGGGGTCAACCTTTTTGTTCTGACCAACTCCCACCGGGCCACAGGGTGTAAGGACAGATCCACAAGCCTTAACATCTGGGTCATGTTTATTGCAGGAAGGGACACTGCAGGTAAAGGCACGAAGAACTCTGGCCAAGGTCACTAGACAAAACGCACAGGGGGCCAAGTGAAAACAAGGAATACCAGCACTAAGGGTCCAAATTAGCAACAAATACAAAGGAAGGCCACAGAAAAAAAAAAAGTCTGTGACCAGACTGTGGATGGTCTAAATGCTAGGGGAAGAAACCTGAACTTCCTCCTGAAGGTCAGATGAACCACAGAAGGTTTCTAAGCAGGAGGGACGTGCACCTGGCAGTGACTTATAAGCTAGAGCAGGAAGAGGGGCGATTTGGAGATAAGGAGTTTAGAAGCTAACTCCACCACCTAGAAGCAAAATGATAAAAGCATCAATTAAAAATGGGGGGGGGTTATGCACATAAGAAACATCTCAAAAGAAAAGTCTGCCTGACTTCTTCAGAAAAAAATCTGTGGACCCGAAAAAAATCAGCAACACTGGAATTTAAAACAGAGAAGACTAGGACCCCCAAAAAAAGTATCAATGATGGAAGAAAGAATTGAAACAATCGTTTTTCCCCAGATTCGAAACGTTGGATGATAAATACTGGGCTGAACCGTTACTGACAAAGTGTCCATCACCCAGCGGGCCAGCTCATCTTTCCCTCATCACAGGACAGATCGGCAATCATAGGTTCAGTGGAAATAGTTGCCGTCCCCACCTCGCCCCACCCCTAAGACTCAGATAACTTTCTTCTGCCGCAGTGGCCTCCTTTCCACCCAACCCTGCTCTGGAGGAAAATGGTAATACCTGCCAAGGAACACAGCGTGTTGACGAGGCCCCCGCCTAAGGATGGTACAGGAGCCACGCACAGTACGACTACGGCTTTGCATTCAGACTCATGAGATGAACCCTGAGTAAGGCACTTTGAAGACAGCACCGCACAAAATCACAGCGTGTGCTTACAACCCCTGCCCCCTCACCCCATATACACAAGCATGGCGTCCGCGGACAGTGAGGGTTCAGGCAACAGGTACTCAACGAAACCGAAGTCAAAGGACAGAACAGACGCAGGAGCAGGAAAACGGACACGCATGTGAAAGGCAGACCTCCTGGCCACGGCCACGGGGGCAGGGGCTCTGTCTAGGTCACGGCCCTACACAACCCCCCGTCCCCCACCCCGGCATCCTGAGTAGTAACACCCAGCACACAGGAGGCGGCCTGGAGGTGCGTCACATGGACATCCAAGGGCTGGTGTATTGAAGAGACCCAGCCCGAGCCAAGGGCTTCTCCCTGGTCCAGTAGCCTCCCCCGCCCCCAGACAGCAAGCCCAGCAAGGCAGGTAGGGACTGAGCAGTCCCCTTCATCCTTCCTACCATGGATGGTTACTTGGGCCAACTTAGGACCACTAAGGTTTCCAGGAGACCTTGGCATGGGACCCAGGGAGATGGTTTGTTTTTCTGTTCATCTCTCCATGCCAGTGTGATTATGAGACCAGCTCAAGAACCTACAAGGATGGAAAGGCTGTTCTTCTGCCCTTTTCCTTGCAGCGGACTTGTGCTGTCTCACGCAAGAAACCCTCGGCAAAGAAATCCGCCAGGCTTCCTAAGTCAGAAATCTATTAAAGCGACAAGCCTTTGGGCGGCACCTCTGGAAGCTCTCGTTGGAAGCAGTCGGACCGCAGATACTGTCGTCAAGGTTCTGGACAGTCTTAGGCCTGGCCTCCTGGGGGGGGCGCCTCTGGCCCCTCCGAATTCCTGCTACTCACGGTGGGCCCTTCTGGCCACACCTGAGCTTCTGCCAATGAGCTGACTCCAAGTGGGCCCTGGTCCATCTTAGAATAGGGGCTGAGCTGCCAGGACAAAAAACTCTGATTCGAGGGTTGGGGGTGGGAGCAACGCAAGGACTGAGACCCAAAAGGCAACCGTGTGACCGCAGCTCATACAACATCCTGGGCTCAAGATGAGTAAGACGCAAGGACGGGTGACCTTTCACAGGAAGGCAGAGGAGATGTCTGGAAACCAAAGGTCACCCTGTTATGCAGGTGAGTTGCTTAGGCACAAAGTTCTCTCTGACCCGCGTTCAATCATGTGGCCAAGTACTAACACCTATAAAATGAAACACTGACAAAGCCACCGACACCAAGGCTCAGAGGACACGTCCTGAGGACACGACGCTTCCTACAAAGACTCTCCCCAGACTCACTCTGTCTCTTTCCACTGTTCCCGATTTTGCACCTCCTCTGATAAACCTGTAATCCTAAGGTTAGCACTCGTTTCCTGAGCGCTCACAGTCACTCTCGCTCATTAGTGAAACGGAGCGGGGAAAAGGAACCCCGAATTTGTAGCCAGGCGCTCAAGGTGTGGGTAGCCTGGGAACCCTGGACCTCGCAGCCAGTGTCTGAGAACTGTGTCCTTAACCCATGGAGTCTGGCTAACTCTGGGTGGTCAGTATCAGAATGGCACTGCAGACCTGACCCCGAGAACTCTAGGATGACCGAGTCAAGAGGAAAACCTTATTAACAATCACAGAAGTTTCATTAGGTCAAATCCAAGATGAGGTCAGAAGCCAGATCTCATGATCCGGCAACCCCACTCCCAGCCATAGAGCCAGACAAAACTATAATAAAAAGGATACATGCACCCCAATATTCACTGCAGCACTGTTCAGAGTAGCCAGGATGTGGGAGCAACCTAAATGTTCATCAACAGAGGAATGAATAAAGAAGATATGGTACATATACACAATGGAATACTACTCACCCATGAAAAAGAATGAAATAACGCCATTCACAGCAACATTAATACAACCATAGATTCTCGTACTAAGTGAAGTCAGAAGGAGAAAGACAAATACCATATGATATCACTTATATGTAATCTAAAATATGGCACAAATGAACCTATCTACACAACAGAAACAGACTCAAGGACATAGAGAACCAACTTGAAGTCGCTAAGAGGGCGGGGACGGAGTGGGATGGACTGGGAGTTTGGGATTAGCAGATCTAAGCTACGATGCATAAAACAGATAAACAACACGGTCCTAGGGAGCTATTTCAATGTCCTATAATAAACCATAATGAAAAACAAAAAAGAATGAAGCCAGACCTGCAGAAACTTGAACCCAATTCTCCTTCCCCCGGAACCAGCTGCCCCTATGAGCTCAGGCCACCTGAGCCTTGGTTTCTTCATCCACAAAACGGAAATCCATTACACACATCAAGGGTTGGCAAACTTTTTCTGCCAAAGGTCAGGTAGTAGAAAATATTTTAGGCTTTGGGCCACATATGGCCTCAGTCCCTTCTTTTTTTCCCCCAAACATGAAAATCTTTACAATGTAAGAACTATTCCAGCTGCCGCAGCCAACCACCCCCCGCCAGCCTAAATTTTGCTACTTATCATATAAACCAAGGCTTTTCACAGCTAAGTAGACTACATCCGAAATCCCACCTCAAGGAAAAAGGAAGCTAAATGTCTTCTGCATCAACAGGACACAGCAGCTTTTATGTATGGGAAGCATGGAGTTTAGGTGAAGGAAGCTAAACTGACTGTTCCAAAGGATGCTGGAAAACAAACGATACCAAGAAATCCGAGGCCATAATGGGTAAAGGCTTACTTAGCATATCCTGCAACGCACGGCCACATGGGCTGTGTCATCTCAGGTGTGCCATTTAAGTGGAGAATAGGTGACGGCCTCCTTACTAAATAACTCAATGTTTGATTCGTGCAGACAAGACATAAAATTCCTGGCAAACATTGTTGTTCGAGCTTTCCTTATATGAATTAAAAGTTGGTCATGCTGGAGTTCCCGTTGTGGCTCAGCAGGTCAAGAACCCAGCTAGTGTCCATGAGGATATGGGTTCAATCCCTGGCCTCGCTCAGTGGGTTAGGGTTCCAGCACTGTTATTATCTGTGGTGTAGGTCGCTGACGCGATTCGGATCCCAAGTTGCTGTGGGTGTGGAATAGGCCGGCAGCTGCAGCTCTGATTCGACCCCTACCCTGGGAACCTCCATATGCCACGAGTGCAGCCCTCAGAAGATAAAAATGAATGAATAAATAAATAAATAAATGTGTTGTTTTCCTAGTTTTTTATGCACTTGAAAGGTATGTAAAGGTGTTTTTTTCTTTGCCTCCAGGCAAACAGTGCAATTAGCACAGATTTGCGGCAAGAGGCACGTGCATGAGTGTGTACACACACAAGCACACGCACACACTGTCTCTCCCCAAGAGTTTCAAGTTCAACTCTGGTCTCCCCCAGGTTTACAAAGATGTTTCCCAGTCCTTCAGAACACAGATCCAGAGCCACCCACTAGCCAAGGAAGCATTACGTGTATTGTCCAATCAACATAATGGAAATGCTGTGCGAACGCACAATGTCCTCCCTCTCACCTTGGCAGACACACTCTGGAGGCCTTATCTAGACCCCGCTTTGCACAGACCACATCTCTCCCAACCCAGCAGCTGAGATCCATTTCCACCCAGGAATTCAATGGAAATACACACCACGGGCAACAGGCACCAACAGCTCAGCACCTATCATTTCTGAACGTGGTCACTGCTTCTCTTTCCTCAAAAAACAAGATGCGCAGGAGAGTAGCAGGCCACGGACCACTTGTGATTTCAAATATTTGGGGGCCTAACTCATCCAAAGCCACGGACCCCCTCCTAGACGAAAGGCACAGGGTTTAAGGCAGAAGCTTACACTTCAGCAGAGGCAACAGAAACGAGAGAGAACCACAAGAAAACAGGACTTCAGGGGACAAAGGTGAGGCCCAGTCCACACAGGCCAACGACCAGGGCGATTTCATCGGGAAAGAGTTTGAACTCTGCTTCTGAGAGTCGCTATGAGTCAGTTGTGCAGAGAAGGCGCGAAGCCTTCCAGGAACCTCACCGCACGAGCAGACGTGGGCCGGTCGGTGATGCTCTCACCACCTAGCCAGCTCCAGCCAGGGCATCCAAGTCCAAACCCTCATCACCCGCGGCCTGGCGTCCAGGAAGTAGAGCCATACAAACTGGACTCTAGTCCTTGAGAAACGTGCTACACCCGATACGTGTTAACATTCATCATGTAAATCAAATGACGACGAGTGTGCTTTTAAGGAGATATATTTAGTAAATGAAACTCAACACCAAGAAGAGAGCCACGTTTCACACATTCAATGCAGAGGATTCTGTAAGGGCCGCACCGGCGCAGCCTTAAAATAGAGGCCCAGTGCATTTTCAGGAGCAGCTCCCCCTCTATTGTTGGGATGGCCGTTCTCCATCGCTCGGGCTCAGTCAGGAGGCAGACAGGCCCCTGGGCTGGGCACGGCTGGCACCTGTTGAGCTGAGTACATCGGCCTTGCTTCTCTTTGACAGCTCGAGGAGAAAGTTAAGAGCGGGAGCTGAGCTCTGCTGGAGCAAAAAGATAAGATGACCCCATCAACTACTCCTGGGTTCAAGGAGACCTCCTCAGTGACACATGTGCACCAGGCCACAATACGTCCTGTTTGCAGCGCCATAACCCTTTGCTCGGGAACCCATCTTGGCCTCAAGATGCACGCACATAGCGGGGAGGGCCCTGTGTCCATTCAGGGGTGGGAAAAACAAGACAACTGGCCAAAGGAAAACAAACACCCGAAGCAATGTCCTATCTAAGCTATTTCCATCACCTCTCCAGCCACTCCGCATTCAGCAGGACACCTACACTCCTCTTTCGGGTGTGTGTTACTGTCCTGCTTCTGTTTTAATAAACTACTTCTCCATGTGCTCACCCACATAGGGTACTACACTTCTAACAATCAGCTTTGTACCTGATTTCATAATCTTTGCCTCCTTGAAACATTCTTCCTTCCAACAGGGGGCAAGACTGAGGGCAATTCTGCTTTTAGCCTCCAGCTGCTCCCGTGGGTAGGATTCCTGCTGTTCACTCAGGCCACCAGGGTTCAATTCCTGAGCAGAAAATAAAGATCTTGCTTCAAGCCACCACTCACTGCTCGCTCGCTCTCTCTCCCACACCTCCCTCTTGAAATCCTACCATCAATTTGACAAGCATGGACGCGGTCCCCAAACAGTAAATCCCAGGAAAGCAGGATGCTCAGCTCCCGCTGAAGCGCAGGAGGCCTCTCCTAGGTTCTCGGCCACACACACAAGACCTGGGCCAAAGGCACCCGGGTTCACAGCACGTGGTCTCACAGCCACATACCGCTCCAGTGTCCTTGGTGTCCCATCTCTGCCTTATTCTCGAAGCTCCCCTGACAACAGCCTTCTGCCCCCTCCTCACAGGTCAACTCTGTGCCCCCCCACCCAGAGTCTGGAAACCTGCTATCCCCTCCATGCCAAATTCCATTCCCTGGACTTGACTTGGTAACTCCGTCCCATCGCTCGAGCCTCTGCTTAAACATCCCCCCTAAACAGACGCACCCCTGAACCTCCTCCAAGGCACGGCCCCGCCCAGTCACTCCCAATGCCGGTGAGTTCCCTTCCCTTTGGAGTTCCTGTGGATCTCCAAAGGGATCCCAGCACTGGCCGTACACCCACAGGGCGGGGCCGCGCCCATCTTAATCCCCTCCAAGGCCCCAGGGCGTGGGACACAGAAGGCGCTCCATAAATGCATCCAACAAGTGGGCGTGAACACAAAACCTCAAGTCCTATCTTAAATGGACAGAGAAAACATGCTGTAGACCGAATTCACAGAGCTACAAGCTGGACCCTAAGGTTCCACCCAAAAGAGGACTGAGAAAAAAAATATACCCAGTTTAGTTTGAAACTCAGTCCAATTTAAAAATGTTTAAAGGTCACGTAAGTGGCACAAAGCCTCTCTTGACTAAAGATGCTTTGGCTTCCAAAATTTCACCCTCTTCCTCTCCTTCAGGTGGTACTGGGGATGGAGGGCGGGGACAGGGTGTGGAGAACAGCTGACCTCCTTGGACACAGAGGCCTCCGGCCTCCTCTGCCTACCGAGCAGTATCCCTCGTGTTCCCGCTGGCATCTGTGGCTACAGCCTGTGACAAGAGATACCCGTGTCCCCAGATAGCTCCCCTTCACCTGGGCGCCCTCCGCCAAAACCACAGCACTGCCTCCAGACCGCCAGTGTCAGTCAGGCATCTTCAGCCCTGCAGGACTTGGGGGGCCCGGGACTTGCCAACCAGCTCCCAGACCACCCCCAAAGTACACGAGTGGGCTTCAAGAAAACCAAACCTATTACCCCTCAGTTTTATCTTTGTGTGTCCCACACACCTCGGCTCTGATTGGGGAAGCTTCCCCCAGATAGAAAAGGTAGGATGTGTCTTGTCAGACTGGCTTCCTCTAGCCCCAGCCCCCACCTTCCGACCCCCTAAAGAGCAAAAACAGAGGCAGACTTTCCGACTGTACCACCCTGATATTCTCCTTCTGGATTCCAAACCCTTTCAAAACCCAATGCAGCATCCTCCTCACCTATGTACAAGACGCTGAGTCAAGCCCCCCAGTGTGTGCTGTTAACTATGGGAAAAGGAAGAGAAAAAAACTGATCTACACAGTCCGCTCGCAGACAAAAGCCCAGCTGGCCCAGTCCTGCTCTCCCCGCAAGGCCTGAGAGGCAGACACCTGCACATCCCTTCTGAGATGCCCCCTGTCCCTCCTGGGGAGGTGGGGGCTCTGAGGGCCTGGAAGGCAAAAACCACACGCAAGGCCCATGTATGTGCCTGTCAGCCACCACCTGTTTCACAAGCAGACCAGCCCTTTAGGGTTCTCGGACCTGTGGTGACAAGCCAATAGGACATTTGACATCCAAGCTTAACCTGACCCCCAAACCTGCGTGCAGATGTGAACCAGCAACACAGCCAATGCATCCACCTGCATTCCCAACTGCGCCCACACCCAAGACACACTTGTGCAGCTCCATGGCTCTTCCCGACTTCCTCACTGATGTGACATTTGGCACATTACATTTCTTCTCAGAGAAGTGAGAAAGTTGCCAGTGTGGAAAAAAAAACCGTTACAAAGGCAGCGTGATGCCCAGGAGATGCAGATGGCGACACTCGGATCTCTTGCCCCTCTGCCGACCCTGTGTCCCCCGATCAGCTGACTTAAGTCATGAGGTCATAAACCATCAGGGTAAAAAGCAGCACTTAGTCGAGCCTTGTCTAAGCACTTTGTCTGTATTAACCCTAATAATCGCTGTACCAAACCCAGGACGACCGTGCTCACCTCAGAGATACTAAAAATGTGGCCAAAAGAATCTCTTTAGGTTTTATACTGTATAATCCCATTCGTGTGAAGTTCTCGAAATGACCAAATTACAGAGAACGTATTACTAGCTGCAAGGACAAAGGAGGGGAGAGGAGAGAGAGAAGGGAGGCCACAGAAGAGCACAATCAAGGGTCCTCGAGTTGATGAAAATATTCTAAATCACGACTGCGTCTCTGTCAATATACTGGTTCTCGTACTGGACCGTTGCTTTGCAAAGTATCATTTGAGGAAACCGGATCAAGACTACATAGGATTTTTTCTGTATTATCCCTCTCCAGTGCACTACAGTTATCTCAAAGTTTCACATACTGTAAAAGTAAAAAAATGGGACAAATTGTGGAGTGTCCGTTGTGGCTCAGTCGTTAACGAATCTGACTAGAAACCATGAGGTTGCGGGTTCGATCCCTGGCCTTGCTCAGTGGGTTAAAGATCCGGCATTGCCGTGAGCTGTGGTGTAGGTCGCAGACGCGGCTCGGATCCCGCGTTGCTGTTGCTGGGGCGAAGGCCGGCAGCTACAGCTCCTGTTAGACCCCTAGCCTGGGAACCTCCACATGCCGCGGGTGCAGCCCTAGCTAAGACAAAAAGAAAAAAAAAGGGGGGGGGAGGGCAAATTGTAACCAAGCAACTAGTTCAATGTGTGCAAGTTGAATTTAAGTATGTTACTATGTGAGTCCTTTAGGCAACCCATATCACAATTTGAGGGATGAGTTTCAAGGTAAGGTGCTTCCTAAAACAGACAAGTATTTTTACCAACTCCATCTTTATCCTTTTTAAGATCTGTTTTTTTTTTTTTCCCCTTTCAATGAAAGTACACTCCCAGAGTCTACGCACTAAAAAAGGGAAACTCGCAGGTGGGTCTGGTGACGGGTATGGAACCAGGTGCTGCGACCACAGAAGCCGGGCCCCAGTCCCTACACATCGCAGGGTCCCGGACGCAGGAGGGTGTAGAAGAAATCCGCCTGCCACTCAGGCAAGAAAAGCGCTGATCAGACAGGAGGTCACTCATTCCCCCAGAGCCCAGCAGGTCCTGGTGCACAGCACTCAAGGCCAAAGCCCACCCCCTGCCCTCGGAGAGCTTGGGGTCTGGTGGGGAAACAGACCAGCACAGAGTGACTAACACAGCCTCAGATATGAGTTTTTTTTTTTTTTTAACCTGGATTTTCATCCTCTGGGCACGGTCTCTGCCTGCCAACAGCTCACCCTTTAAGGCCGGCTTAGGTGCTCAGTGCTCCGAGAAGTGTTCCCTCACCTCACGTCCCCCCTGGGTTAGATGACGCCCCTCCCCATATGCCCGGGCCGCGGAGACAGCCAGCCAGCCAGGGGATAATCCAGGATGCATCCCGCGGCAGCTCACACCCCACGTGACCTCGCGCAGCGGTCCAGTCTCTGCGCGAAGGTACCTTACTGATCTGACTATTCTCAGCGCCTGTGGGAGGGGCCGCCGAGTAAACCGGAAGGCCCAGCCCTCCAGCCTGGGGAGAAAAGTGGGGCGGGGTGTCGGGAAGAGACTGAAGATGGCTGCCACTGCGCAACCAGCACTGAGCTTCATCTGAAGTGGTGGTGGGGGGGACCCGCCACAGAGCCACCTGCAGACTTGCCATCTGGGCAAGGACCACGTGGCCTCCCAGCCCACGCGCTTTCTCAGGGTGGGAGGCCACGCCCTTCCACGCCAGACACACAAGTCAGACAAAGCCTCCTGGTTTGCCTACTACTCAACCCTGCCTCCGAAGACAAAAGCCAAGGGGAGAAAATGAAAAAGCTTTTTTTATCAACCAGATGGATGAGGCAAAACGACCCGGGGTGTGGGGGGGGCACAGAACATTACACGGATATCAAATTTTAAAATGCTAAAATAGAGCTGCAGATCAGGTAAGGTTGGGTACAGAGAAACGTCTCTGGTTACAGGTTAGATAGCAAGGGACACCACAGTGTGGCAGCCATACTAAAAGCAGATCTAAGGAATTCATGAACAGAGCCTGGCCCCCAACTGGAGGGCAGGGAGCAGAGAGAGGAGGCCTGGTACTTTTTAAGACTCTTCACCGATGAACTGCTCATTATTTTAATGACTAGTTCCCCCCTGGGTGAAAGGGTTTTCATATGGATGAGGAAGAAATCCAAGTGGAAAGTTAATGCAACCAAATAAAGTCTGCATAGCACAAAATCCTTAGGAAGCCAAGATTCTCTGAAGGTGAAGGGTGCTGAGGCCCAGACAGTACATATTACATCCTATTCATGGGCAAGAGGTCACCTTCTACCAAGGGCACAACTTACAAATAGACTGAGTGCATGCACAACAGCCAAGACATGGAAACGACCTCCATGTCCATCCACAGAGGAATGAATAAAGAAGGTTTAGTACATATACACAGTGGAATACTACTCAGCCATAAAAAGGAACAAAATAACGCCATTTGCAGCAATATGGATGGAACTAGAGACTCTCATACTAAGTGAAGTCAGAAAGAAATATCATATGATATCACTTCTATCTGGAATCTAATATATAGCACAAATAAACCTTTCTACAGAAAAGAAAATCATGGACTTGGAGAACAGACTTGTGGTTGCTGAGGGGTAAGTGGGGGGACTGGGAGGGATTGGGAATTTGGGTTAAGAGATGCAAACTATTGCTTTTGGAATGAATAAGCAATGAGATCCTGCTGTATAGCACTGGGAACTATATCTAGTTCCTTATGATGGAGCGATAATGTGAGAAAAAAGAACATATACGTGTATGTATGCCTGGGTCACCTTGCTATACAGTAGAAAATTGACAGAACACTAAACCAGATATAGTGGAAAAAATAAAATTAAAAAAAAAATAAAAAATAAAAGAAGCCTGAATTCTAACTCAGGCAAGACAGTTCTTTGGGACATGAGTCCATCATCTTCTTGGTGTCTTGCCTTTGCCTAATAAAGTCACTCTTCTAGTCCCCAACACCTCATCATTGACTGGCCTGTCGTTCAGTGAGCCGTGCAAGCCTGGACTCAGCAACACTGTCAACTATCCGCACGTCACCTATACTGCAGTGTAGGGGTGCACGGATAAATCTTGAACACAACAGTGTTGATCTACTAACCATCAAACTAACACCGTGCTGTCCACATGGTACCACTGGGCACTTGAAACCAGACTTCTCAGAACTGAGATGTACCTAAGTGTAAAATGCACACCGGAAGGTGAAGGTTTTTTATTAAAAAAACAATGTAAGATGCCTCAGTAATTTTTGTCATCATTACTATATTGAGATAACATCTGGGACACATCGAGCTAAGTGAAATAAACTATCACAACACAAATATGCTCACATTATACTTCTACTTGACGGTACTGGTTTAACACCTGTAATTTCACTACGAATCATTATCTGACCCCTCAATCTGTTTCTTACCTGTCAACCTCCCCACAGTCCACCCCACCCCTGCAACCTACAGCTTGTATCTAAAGAAGGAAAAGTAATTTCAGCACCAGCTTAAGGAAAACATAATGGGGGAGCCAGATTTGTGCCTAAAATCACCACATCCGGCACTACGTAACAACACTTGACCTAGCTATAACCCAGCCCACTGACCAGCTGCCTTTTCAGCTGCAATGTGAGCACTGAAATGTGTGTAGAGACGTCCAAGTTCACGGAAGAAACCTGTTCCCTAAAATCCAAAGTCTTCTTGTAAGAGAACCTTAGCCCTGCCTTAGAAGGTAGCACACACTTAGTCTACCGTTGTTTCTAGATTAACTAGAAGCAGGTCTACGTCAGGTCAGAGAGGAGAAGGGGAAAGCCTGCCACTGTGAGGCACACTCAGCACCGGTCAGAAGTGACAGCTCACACCAAGGAAGGGCACAGGACAATAAGAACACAAGGTGACCAAGCACAGTATCTCCTGAGGCCATCAGTTAGAGCGAGGGTGCCCCCTCACCCCAGCCACACAGACAGCCCTAAGCAGGCACAAAATAGCCACTTAGGACCACAATTCCCATTCGTCACTCAGAGAGTTGGCGTAACGCCTTCCTAGGGGCCCGGACGCTTTGCTCAAAACCATCTTTAATTTGAAGGTTTCCTGTTACATTTTGGTAAATTAACACTGAACGTATTCAAAACTGCATTTTTGGGAGTTCCCCTTCTGGCACAGTGGAAACAAAACTGACTAGTATCCACGAGGATGCAGGTTCGATCCCTGGCCTCACTCAGTGGGTCGAGGATCCAGCGATGCTGTGAGCTGTGGTGTAGGTTGCAGACGTGGCTCAGACCCCACGTTGCTGTGGCTGTGATGTATGCCGACCGCTGTAGCTCCGATTCAAGCCCTAGCCTGGGAACTTCCATATGCCACAGGTGCAGCCCTCAAAAACAAAACCACCATAACAACAACAACAAAACAAAAAAAACCCCTGCATTTTTAAGCATCAATCTTCAATTCTTTATTACTTACTGATAAAGCTAAAGAAGATATTTGCTTTTTTAAGTATTTGAGATCTGGAGTTCCCACGATGTGACTGCAGCAGCTTGGGTCATGGCAGGGGCACATGTTGGCTCCCCAGCACGACACAGTGGGTTAAAAAGGATCTCATGTTGCTACAGCTGCAGCCTAGGTCACAGCAGCCGCTCAGACTCAATCCCTGGCCCGGG
>PVHT020004944.1:42410021-42450513 GCA_004024745.2 Catagonus wagneri
GGCGGGGGGAAATGATGAATAGAAAAAAAGAGTTGCTGGGTTTATTTGGATTATTTTTTTAAGGCATTTTGAGCTGATGGTTGCTGTGAACCCTTCAGGAGACAGGTACAGCACATTTGGGCCCCTGGACACAGAGGTGGAGGCCAGATCTGTCTGGAGCTGAAGGAGCTCTGAGCACACGCAAAGAGAGGGTGAGGCCATCTGAGGAGCGCGTGTCACTGAGAAAATCCAGACAGGCCCTGGCTCCGAGGTGCGCAATGCCTTATGGGAACAGTAAGCTTTAAAGGCTGTCCCTTCAGAACAAGACAAGTCCAAAACAAATGAGCTAAGCTTTTCTCTCCAGAAACTAGACAAAGAAGACCAAATTAAGCACAAAGGAGAACAATGAAGGGGAAGACAGAAGAGAAACTGATAAAACGGGGAAATACCAATAGAAAATAAACTTTCAAAGACCAAGATTTGTAACATGTCTGTCCTTGACAATTTGAACACAGAATAAAAATGCCTTCAAAGAAATAGAAAAAAAAAGCGTTAAAAATAGGCATTTTTCCTGAGATCTCTGATATACCTTAGTATAATAAAGTTAACATGGCCTAAAAAATTTCTAGTAGTTCATGCTACTAAGTAATCACTTGACAACATACTAGGAGAAATATGGGCTCCAGAAAGGGCACCGACCCCACTGCATGACTGCTTCCCCCCAAAGCCCCATCTTAAGGAAGCACTCCACCACCGCAAGCCCCCTTGAGGTGCAGTGGGTTAGGGATCCCATGTTGTCACTGCAGCAAGTGACTTGGGCTGGTGCTGTGGCTAAGGTTCAATCCATAAATCCCTAGCCGGAAAATTTCCACATACCGCCAGCGTGGCCAAAAAAAGGAGAAGTGTCTAAGAAAGAATTCCACCACCAGACAAGGTCTGGAAACTATTTTTTTGGCCACACCCACAGCATGTGGAAGTTGCTGGGCCAGGGATCAAACCTGAGCCACAGCTGTAACCAGAGCCACAACAGAGACGATGCTGGATACTTAACCCACTGAGCCACAAGGGAACTCCAGAAACAATGTTAATAGAATTAAAAGTGTACAGTCACCTCAAATTTCACCAGGGATTAAACTGCACAACAGACAATAGATTGAAACATCACGATGCACTCTGACGTGCATCATGGCCATACTGCTGCTGCTTTTAGCAGCTGGGCTCTCACATGAGGAAAATGATTTATAATAGGAGTTTTAACATCATACCTGTTAGAATGGCTACTATCAAAAAGACAACAAATAACAAGGGTGGAGATGTGGAGAAAAGGAAACCCTCTTTCACTGTTGGTGAGAATATAATTGATGCAACCTCCATGGAGAACAATAGCCAGGTTCTTCAAAAAATTAAAAACAGAGCTACCATGTGATCCAGCATTTCTACTTCCGGTCTGTTTGTTGTTGTTGTTGTTTTCTTTTTAGGGCCACACTAGCGGCATACGGAAGTTCCCAGGCTAGGGGTCACATCGGAGCTGTAGCTGCCAGCCTCAGCACAGTCACAGCCACACCAGATGAAAGCCACATCTGTGACCTATGTCACAACTTGCGGTAACACCGGATCCTTAACCTACTGAGCAAGGCCAGGGATTAAACCCACATCCTCATGGGTACTAGTCAGGTTCTTAACTTGTTGAGCCACAATGGGGTTGAACCGCAATGGGAACTTTTGGGTTTTTTGTTTGTTTTTTAATTTTTTTCCCCAAAGGAAAAAAAACACATTGACTTGAAAAGATAGCTGTGCCCTCATGTTGACTGTACTATTTATAACAGCCAAGATATGGAAACAACCTCAGGGTCCATCAACAGATGAATGGATAAAGAGGTGGCGTACATACACAATGGAATATCAGCCATAAAAGAGAATGAAATCTTGCCATTTGTGACAACACCAGTGGACCTAGAGAGTATTGTACGAAGTAAACCAAGTCAGAGAAAGACCAATACATATGATTTCACTTAAATGTGCAATCGAAAAAAGCACATCAACAAACATAACAAAACAGAAACAGAATCACAGATACAGGGAACCACCATGCAGTTGCCAGAGGGAAGGGAGGTGGGGGGAGGAAAGAAATAGCTGAGGGGGATTAAGAGGAACCAGCTTTCAGTTACAAAGTAAGCGAGTCACAGCAATGAAACGCACAGTGTGGTGAATATATCAATACTACTGTAATAACTTTATGCAGTGACGGGTGGTAACTAGATTTATCAAGGTGATCACTTGGAAATGTACAGAAATAATAGCATCAGTATGCTGTGCCCCTGAAACTACTGACACTGAAGGCCACTTATACTTCAGTTAAAAAGAGGGGAAGGCGCTTATACTTTGAAAGCTCACCAAGGAAAGACAGAGGGCAAACCAGGCAAGTTAGGACCAACAATTTAAGGAGTAACAGGACAAAGCTTCTATAGCCAAGTCTAGCAATCGATTTGCTCTCCAATTACTACCCCCTTGCTATGACCAAACATGTTCTCTCGTAACATTAGGCAGAAATAAAGTTTTATTTAAAAACAGTTGTGACGCATCATGGTGGTGTCTGTCAGTCATTCCTTTTTTCTGTCGCCTTTGGTTTACAACTCATCGGACGTTCATAACTTGGGAAAGCACCTCTGCACAGCAGACTGGGGCACAGGAGACAAGAAAGCCACCCATCTGGGCATCTGCAAGTGGCTGGACTGGACCTTGGAGGGTGCAGAGTAAGGGACCCGGCTGGGGAGCCAGCGGTGGGCTCTAGCAGCAAACTAAGCACCACCCTTCCAGCAGAGGTGGTTGGAGGGGCAGGCGGGGTGGGGGTCGGCCAGGAGCAGTTGCTCTATCTGACCAAGGGGAGGAAAAGCAAAGGGAGGGGGGCAGACAAAGAGAACCGGAGGAAGGCGTCTCCTGGGCTTGTCCCTGGAGAGAAGAGCATGATACCCAGACTGCTGAGATCCCCCGCCTGCTTCGAGGATTCTCTTACCAGGTGCCGGCTCACCCCAGTGTCAAGTACACCTCTCACCCCACTCTGCCCCCACCCTCAGTTTCTCTGGTTTTGATTTTTAACGCATCCGCCACCAACCTTAGCGGGGAGTCAGCTCAGAGCAGAGAAAGCAACAACTTGCGCTATGCCACCAGCTCCTGCAAAGCAAGACTCCCACCTGCCAACCTGAACTCTCGGAATGGAAGTCAGCAAAGAACTGGCCCAATGAGGAAGCTGTTCACATCTTCAAATGAGGCAGCAGAGGCACCTTTCACCCAACACTATGAACAATCACAGTAATATAGTACCACGAAAAGAAAATGACAAACTTCCAACAGCTAAGCACAAAGAGATGGAATACTGACATCCAACTGATAAAGAATTCAAAATAGCTATTATGAAGAAATTCAACGAGCTGCGGGAGAACTCAGAAAGGCAGTTCAAAAATTCACCAACAGGAGTACCTTACCAAAGAGACAGAAATTTAAAAAAAAAAACCAACAAAAGATTTCTCAGCAGAAACTCTACAGAACAGGCAACAATGGAATGACATTCAAAATACTGAAAAATAAAAATACTGAAAAACGCTGAAAAATATTTCAATATTGAAAAAAATATGGTGCAAAATAAAACTGCCAGGCAAGAATAGCTAGAAAAGCTAACCTTCAATGCCAAAGAGAAATAAAGGCTTTATCAAGCAAAAGCTGAGGGCATCCACCACCACTGGACATACATGACAAAAAGTGCTGAATGGAGCTCTTCAAGCTGCAAAAATAGGAAAGTACACACACACACAAAAAGATAGTCCCTAAACCATCATCTGGATTGTTCCTGCTTCATTTTAAGCTATAGGACCCATAAACCCATTCTAGGAATGAAGAATTGCCAGCTACGAGCTCACCACCTGCTCAAAACCTTACCGCTCTTCCGAGGGTTCCCCATCAGCCACGCCTGGGTGAGCGCCATCTATTAAAACAGCTGTGCAGATGTGTCCTTACCTACAGAGCGTCTCCTCCAGCCGTGGGTCGGAGGCATGGCGCTCTGTCTTCTGCGCGGTGCGGGGAGACATACGCAGCGGTCACCGCTGCTGGGTGTCTAAGTATTATGAGAGCTCAAGGCTGATCCCCAAGATAATCTGGGAGAATTGTATTACGCCCTGAAGCCATCCTGCTCTCATTCGCCTGCATCCAACACAGCTCCTGAGCACGAGGAACTCACAGTGGATGGTAGTGTCATATGGGATGGGAAGGGGCAATTTTTAACAGAAAAAAAAAATAAAACAGGGAAGGAAAAACAAAAACCTTTACGGTGAAAAAAGGGAGGCAGGAATAATTCTCAGTGGTATTTCCCGCTCCATTACAGTCAACTTTCTCAATCAATAGGAAGTCTTCTTGCTGGCTTGACTCCCCCGTTACACCTGAGGGATTCATCGTCCAGCCTGTCATCAAGTCACAGGCAGAAGCATGACCCAGACCCCGGTTGTGGGTCCCAGCTGGAGCTCCTTCCCTTTCACTGCGTCTCCCTCTGCAGGATTCCATTACACCCAGGCGACTGCCACCGTCACGTCACTTACAAAGACGGTGCAGGCGGGAGACATGCTGCCCACAGCATTTCTTCCTGGTGAACCTCTGCTCAAAAAACGGCTCTTGGAGGGTGTCGAGAAAAAGCAACCCTCTTACACTGTTGGTGGGAATGGAAACGGGTGCAGCCACGATCAAGAATAATATGAAGGTTCCTCAAAACAAACTAAAAATAAAACCACCATATGATCCACCAACCCCACTCCGGAATATTCCCAGACCAAACTCTAATTGAAAAAGACACATGCACCCCTACGTTCACAGCAGCACTATTCACAATATCCAAGACACGGAAGCAACCTAAATGGCCATTGACAGAGGAGTGGATAAAGAAGATGTGGTACATACACACAACGGAATATTACTCGGCCCTAAAGGAACAAAGTAATGCCATTCGCAGACACATGGATGAACATACTAAATGAATTAAGTCACCAAGGGAAAGACAAATACTGTATCATTTATTTGGGATCTAAAATATGACATAATCGACCTTACCTACAAAACAGAAACAGATCCCTAGACATAGAGAACAGACTAGCAGATGCAAACTGTTATATATAAGATGAACATGCAATAAGGTCCTACTGCACAGCACAGAGAACTGTATTCGATAACCAGTGATAAACCATAATGGAAAAGAACATATATAGAAAAAAATGTGTGTATATATACAAATATATAACCGAATTACATTTTTTTTTCTTTTTGCCTCATCTAGGGCCGCACCGTGGCATATGGAGGTTCCCAGGCTAGGGGTCTAACAGGAGCTGTAGCTGCCAGCTTTCGCCACAGCAACGTGGGATCCGAGCTGCGTCTGCAACCTACACCACAGCTCACGGCAATGCCGGATCCTCAACCACTGAGCGATGCCAGGGATCGAACCCGCAACCTCATGGTTCCTAGTCAGATTTGTTAACCACTGAGCCACGACAGGAACTCCTGAATTACTTTCTCACACAGCAAAAATTAACACATTATAAATCAACTATACATCAATAAATAAATAAATAAAATGGCTTTTGGATTTTAATCCTTCAACTCCAAAAACTGCAAAGATCATTCAGCATGATGGCTTTTGGTTGAGATTTACATAGAAAACATAATATAGGTCCCCAAACCCAATATATTTAACAAAGCCGTATGTGGGATACAGCCTAGTTAAAAACCCCAAAGTGTGTGTGGGGGGGCCTGTGGGTGTGGTTAGAATCACGTGATTGTTCTGTTTCTTTTTTTTTAGGGCCACACCTGCAGTATACAGAAGTTCCCAGGCTAGGGGTCAAGTCAGAGCTGCAGCAGGACCTGAGCATCATCTGCGACCTACGCCACAGCCACAGCAATGCCAGATCCTTAACCCACTGCTCAAGCCCAGGGATCTGACCTGCATCCTCACGGGTGCTGGTCAGATTCACTTCCACTGAGCCACGCCGGGAACTCCTCGCCTGAATTTCTTGTCCGGCCCCTGATCAATTTCTATTGAATAAGGAAGCCAAGGACCCGAGAGTTGCTAACGGTTTGGAAAATTAATAGTCTACACTGTATTGCTCTCATGCAGAACTCAGGTAAGAACAGAGACAATTCAATATAACAAATGTATTTTCCCTGGGGAAACCCAATGAGATCCATTAGAGGCAAATAAGCCTCAAAAGGAACAGAAACTCCAGCCCAACAAAAATAAATAGTCATCTGTACCATCAATTCCGGGACATTCACACCAGAGAAGGACTTTTCAAGCTTGAGGCTGGAGGACTCAAAAGAAAAACCCTACCAAGATTCTGCTGATAAAAGCAAAATCTAACCTTTTGTGGTTTTCCCTCCCCGCAGATGGAGCCCACCTCACTTAACTGCCTGGCAAGACCGCCTCCATCCAGAAGCAGCTGTAGTTCAGATGCCTTCTGCAGCTCTCACCGGCCAGTAAGGACACGTTCAAAGCAGGGTCCAACAGGTAAGCTCACAAGCTCCAAAGGGTCCCAGCACAGAACAGGGGACCACATCCCACTGCCCATGAAATCCCACCATCACCCAGGGCTGAGAAGATGAGAAGTAAAATACCACACAAGCCACACTGGGAACAACCACGCAGAGACGTGTCCACACTTCTAGACCACAGCCACCCTGGGAAGGGCAGTGCGGGTGGGGAGTGACCCTGGGTGCACACAGTCAGCCCTCAACAAAACAGAACCAATGGGTGGGTGGCGGTTAATGGGGAGAAGGTAACAAAGGTTGGTGAACCGCTGATGTGGGTAAAACAGCAGGTGACAAAGAAGCATCTTGGTCCTGGATACCGAGCAGGTGGTCAGCCCAAGCCTGACATGGTTAAGTGTCCTCAGTGCAATGAGAGCCCCAGGCCCCAGCCATCACCACCTCTGAGGAAACGTCCCCAGCCAGCCCGGGGCACGGAAGGATGTGGGGAGCAGCGGCTCTACACACCTCCCGGCCAGGACTGTCAACAACACGATTCTAAGCCAGAACCATTCCATGTGGAATGAGGCATTTCGGCCAAAACACAAGAATCAGGTTATTGGAGTTCCCATTGTGGCTCAGTGGTTAACGAATCCGACTAGGAACCATGAGGTTGCAGGTTGGATCCCTGGCCTCGCTCAGTGGGTTAAGGATCCGGCGTTGCCGTGAGCTGTGGTGAAGGTCGCAGACGCGGCTCAGATCCCGCGTTGCTGTGGCTGTGGCGAAGGCCGGCGGCTACAGCTCCTGTTAGCCCCCTAGCCTGGGAACCTCCATGTGCCGCGGGTGTGGCCCTAGATAAGGCAAAAAGACAATAAATAAATAAATAAATAAATAAAAGCAGGCAGAAAGGATATGAGCTGCAGGATGCAACTGAGTCAGAGAAAATCCACACCCGCCCGTCCCCCTCCCGACACGCACCAAGTCAAGGAGCGAACGTCTGTTCCACCCCCACGAGACCCTGGCCGGACATGGGGACAAAGCTGAGGCCTCGGGAGAGACCTCCTGACACCTCGACTCCCCCAGGTAAAATCAAAAGGGAACAAGAATGAGAGGTTTCTCAAATTACTGAACGTGAACTCAAGGAGCCTCGCTAGCTGACCACGCCACACTCCACGTGCAGCCAAGAAAACCCAGCCTCTGCATAGATGTCCTTAGACAACACAAGGGCAGGAGAGCACTGGGCACAGATGTCCCCGTCGTTTCTTCTGTGGGGGAAGAGATTAAATATGTGGGGTTTTTTTTTCCAAAAAGTTAGGGGTGTTAGGTTCCATGAGAGACTATCTATAGCTTAAGAACACGCGAGTATGCAAAAGTCCACTCAGGGAAGAATCCAAAATGAGAAGCCTGAGTGTGGCTAAGTGTCCATGGGAACCAGGGACAGAATACGCATGGGCTGAGCCTCCTGCTATGGTTCCCAAAGGCCCCCCCTCCCTGGGTTCCCAAAAGCTCAGCTCACAGCAGGGGTACCTACCTGGAGGTTCGCTCAAGCCTCCTAGAGCCTCGGATCTGCTCATCAACACGGGACCAGCTGCAGCCCTAGGATTTTGCTAGAAACCACCAAAGCCCCCAAACTGAAGTGTTCACATCAGGAAAATAAGCTCACTCGGAGTTTGTGCAAATCTGAAGATCGCCCAGGAAAGGAAGCCAATGCTCTGTGGAGGGTTTTTGCTCCATCCTGGGGTCCCCAGAAACACTCCATCCTGGGTGCACTGCAGAGAAGACCCAACGCTGTCCCCTGGCCATAAGCACCCCAGCCTGTGAACACACCAGGGTCCCAGAGGTCAGTCAACAAAGGAACCCCAAGTGCAAAGAGGAGAGGGTGAGCCTGTGCATGGGCTCCTGTGGGGTTCTAGCCCCAGTGCTCAAACTAGAACACACCCCACATCATGTGCAAAAACCAACCCAAAATGCCTTAAGGACTTAAACAGAACACAAGGCACCATAAAACTCCTAGAAGCGAACATAAGCGGAACATTTTCTGACATCAATCGTAAAAGCATTTTCTTAGGTCAGTCTCCCAAGGCAATAGAAATAGAAACAAAAATAAACCAATGGGACCTAATCAAACTTACAAGCTTTTACACAGCAAAGGAAACCATAAAAAACCAAAAAGACAATCTACGGAATGGGAGAAAACAGTTGGAAAACAGTGCATCTGACAAGGGCTTAATCTCTAAAATACACAAACAACTTGACAGCAAAAAAACAAACCAACCAATTGAGAAAATGGGCAGAAGGCCCAATTAGACATTTCTCCAAAAAAGACATACAGATGGCCAACAGGCACATGAAAAAAATCCTCTACATCACTGATGATTAGAGAAATGCACATCAAAACTACCATGAGTTACTACCTCACACCAGTCAGAATGGCCATCATTAATAAGTCTACAAATAAAAAATGCTGGAGAGGGTGTGGAGAAAAGGGAACCCTCCTGCATTGTGGGTGGGAATGTAAATTGGTACAACCACTATGGTAACAGTATGAAAGTATCTCAGAAAACTAAACATGGAACTACCGTATGATCCAGAAATCCCACCACTGAGCATATATGCAGACAAAACTTACATTCAAAAAGACACATGCACCCCTATGTTTAGTGCAGCACTATTCAAAACAGCCAAGACATGGAAACAACCTAAATGTCCATCCACAGATGAAGGGATTAAGAAGATACGGTACATCCAGTGTTCATCGCAGCACTCTATGCAATAGCCGTGTCATGGAAACAACCTAAATGCCCATCAACAGAGAAGTGGATAAGGAAGATGTGGTACATACACGCAATGGAATATTACTCAGCCATTAAAAGGAACGAACTACCAACATTTATAGCAACATGGATGGACCTAGAAATTATCATGAGAAGTGAAACCAGTCAGACAATTAGACAGCAACACCCAATGCCACCGCTTTCATGTGGAAACTAAGAAAATACAATGAACCTCTTTGCAGAACAGACAATGACTCACAGACTTTGAAAAACCTTGGTTTTTCAAATAAGACAGTCTGGGGGGTGGGGGGATACACTGTGGGTTTGGGACACAAAATCTATAAAACTGACTTGTGATGATCTATGTACACCTATAATTGAAATAAAATCCATTAAGTTAAAAAAAAAGAAGATATGGTACATACATTCAATGGAGTATTACTCAGCCATAAAATAGAACAAAATAATGCCATTTGCAGCAACATGGATCGAACTGGAGATTCTCATACTAAGTGAAGTCAGAAAGAGAAAGACGAATACCATACGATATCACTTATATGTGCAATCTAAAATATGACACAAAGGAACCTATCTGCAAAACAGAAACAGATTCACGAACATAGAGAAGAGACTTGTGGTTGCCAAGGGGGAGAGAGAGGGAGTGGGATGGACTCGGAGTTTGGGGTTAGTAGATGCAAACTATTACATTTAGAACAGATGAGCCATGAGGTCCTGCTGTACAGCACAGGGAACTATATCCAATAATTTGTGATGGAACATGACAGAAGATATGATAAAAAGAAAATGTGTGTGTATATACATATATATGGGTCATTTTGCTGCACAGCATAAATTGACAGAACATTGTAACTAATTTGAAATATTCTTTTCAAAAAAATGCATTTAAAAAAACACACACTATGAAGCAATCATGAATATGTATAAACAAAACGTGGTACCTCCCTGTAAAGGGTTGTTTTTATAAGCAAAGGAATAGCATCCTAATTAAAGCTGCAACATGAATGACTTTGGAGACATTATGTGAAGACAAAGAAGCCAGACTCAAAAGGATATGTACCCTAAGACTTTCAAGAAATGTCCAAGAGGGCAAATCCATAGAGACAAATCAGGCGAGTGGCAGGCAGGAGCTCAGGGAGTGGCAGAAACAGGGAGGGACCACTGTTGGGTGCAGGGCTACTTAGGGGGTTAGACAGTGGTAATGGGTGCATGACTTGCAATATAGCAAAACCCAATGAATTGTACATATGAAGAGGGTAAATGTATGCACTTTTTGCTCAAAAATAACAAGCATGTGCTTTTCTATAAGTAGATTATAGTTCAATAACGACTTAAAAATGCTACAAGCATTTTTCTAAGAAGCATCTCCTATTACATGAGAGGCAATCAAGCTAGAGCTGAACTGAAACTCAGATAAACTCAGGTTTTTCTAGCGCTTGGAGGGGGGAAGAAATCAATTTCTGTTTCGTGATGACTGCAAGGCTGTCTTCCCAAAGCAAAGGTCACGGATATGATCTGTTTAGAGAAAGCATGCGAAATTAATGGTGTTGAGGTCTTGTGGCCCAAAGGCTTTATTATCAAAATTATAAAGAAATTTAAGATATTATATATGTGTCTGTATATGAGTGTGCATTACGTACTGTAGGTAATACATGTATTTACACAACACACACCCACATGCCCGCTTTGTACAATACATGTTAGGAAGGAACAGACACGTGTGCGAGGAGAGGCAACGCTCCCCAGGTCCCTCATTCAGCCGGTAAGCAGCCCGCGTCCCTGTCCCCAGCGGTCCCACCCAGCCACCGCTCATCCCTCACGCCCCTGCAGTGGCCTTCCGCCTCCATCCTCGGAAACTGCTCCGCAAGGTCAGTGCCCACCCCTCAGCCACCGAATTCGGCCTCCAGGCTCCTGCAAAACCTCCTGCAGCGCTGGCCTCCGGAACGTCCCCCACGTCTTGCAGTGACCCCGCAACGGCTCCTGGGAACCCTGTGCCCAAGTTGTCCTCATGCCCACGTTTCTTGCCTCTCTTTCCCCACGAGCGCCCCCTGACGAGGGCTGCGCCGTGACGGGAACTCCACGGAACAGGTGTTTTTAATATTAAGTCCAACTTAAACTTTTTATGCATCACGCTACTAGGTCATCGCCAGACCCATTATCACCTAGATTTTCTCCTAGGTTATACTCTAGGCATTTTACTTTTTTGTTTTATATAAGTCCATGATCCACTTGATTTGATTTTTATGAAGGGTACAAGCTATGTGTCTACCTTTTTTTTTTTTCCCCACATGTGAGAGCAGTTGTTCCAGCACCATTTGCGGAAAAGACCATTCATGCCTTCTCCACTCAACTCCTTTTGCTCCTTTATCACAGTTCAGGGGCTTCTGTCTGTGCAGGTCTGTTTCTGGGCTTCTCATCTATTTGTCTATGCTTCTGCCCATAGCACACAGTCTTGCTTACCATCGTTTTATAATAAGCCTTGAAGTCAGGCAGTGCCAACCCTCCACCTTCATTTTTCTCCCTCAATATTGTGTTGGTTATTCCAGGTCGTTTGCTTTTCCTTGCAAACTTCAGAGTCAGTCTGTTGATAGCCACAAGCTGACTGCTGGCATGCTGAGTGGGACTGTGCTAACCTGTGAAACCAGCCAGGAAGGCAGGCCAGCTCCCTTAGAGGAGGCACTTTGTATCTCGTCCTTCCTAAGTGCCAGCCCTCGACCGTGCTCTTACATCCTGCACTCACTGGTCTCCTCTTCCCTTGGGTCCAGGGCCCCAGACAAGGTCTCCAGACCCAGCAAGCACATCACCCACCAGTAACAGGTCTCCATCACCCACCAGTAATGCAGGAGTTTCACGACGATGAGGCTCCAACAAGGCCTCCCTGACTCACCAGCTCAAGCATCCTACTGTATCCAAGACTTGCTTTCCAAAAAAATCTGGCAAGTAAAATTTTTCGCTAACATTTCAAGACAAGCGATTCCGGGAGGTAGAAGCAACACAGAAAGCCATCACACACAGGCAACTGATTCTTTAGAAAAATCAGATGATCTTTCCCACACCCCTCCCTCTAAATTTAAAATAACCAAAGATTTAGGAGTTCCCGTCATGGCTCAGTGGTTAACGAATCCGACTAAGAACCATGAGGTTGCGGGTTTGATCCCTGCTCAGTGGGTTAAGGATCCGGCGTTGCCGTGAGCTGTGGTGTAGGTTGCAGACGCGGCTCGGATCCCGCGTTGCTGTGGCTGTGGCAAAGGCCGGCAGCGACAGCTCCGATTAGACCCCTAGCCTGGGAACCTCCATGTGCCGTGGGTGCGGCCCTAGATAAGGCAAAAAGACAAAAATAAAAAAAATAAAATATCCAAAGATTTAATAGAAAAACAAAGCTAAAATTAACAAGAAATCCAGTGTCATTCAGTAATAAAGTTCTACTCACCTGACGGGTGGGGAGGGGCAATGGCACTATCAACTCCGACCTGGACCTCAGAGGTCAGCTTTTTACCCACCTTAAAACCACCTCTCAACAGAACTCAGCAAGAATGCTCTCCTGCTGTTTCTTCCACACATGTTTCCCATTTTTCTTTTCTTTTCCTTCTGGAAACTTCCAGCTTGAAATAAAGATTGGTCTTGGGCAACAGTTGGAGGAAATACAAACCGGTCAAATGTATTCTCCAAACACCACAGTAACAGAACACACAAAGGATCTCATAGTACAAGGAAAGAAGCCCGTTTGCTGAGATGTTCACTGGATATCTATTTCACTGTTTTAATCCCATGAGTCCCTTAATTTTTTAAGAGATGTGCTGTGTCTGCAAGGATCAAAAACCACCAATAGCTAGAAATCAAGATAAATCACAAGTACCCCCGAAATGCACCTGATCATGAAAAAAAATTCAGCAAGTGTCTGTAATAACATCAACTCAGCCATTTGACAAAACGGCTTAAGCGAGCTTGTTTCCAAAAAAGAACTTTAGGGAGTATTTACAATTAAGTTGGGGGGAAAAAAAATCACCAAGGCTCTCACCTGTTTTGCAATACACTTGAAGTGTCGCAGCATTAAAACCTGCAGATGTGCCTATGATGGGGACACCTGCTCAGAAGTCCCCGCAGACAAGGGCCCGCACACAAGAGACAGAGGAAAGTAATCACCAATTTTCTCTCCCAAATTGGCATTTGGCCAGAATTCAAAACCACCTTGCTCAAGGATGCGATTATAGAGTCCCTAAGGCTAAGACAAAACTGCTACTTGAATGATAGGTTACAGAGTAAAGGACACAAAGGAGACGGGGAGGGAGTCAAGGGCAATGCAAGGGCTGAGGTCGTGGGCACCTGTTCCAGCAACGCGCACCTGATTTGGACAAGCAGCACTTCTGGAAGAGATCAGGGCTCCTCTCCTAGGCCCCTTGGAGGGAGCCTCCGTTCCCGGGCCTGGCACAGCTGGTCCCCAGCACTTCCCACTCAGAAGCCTCTCCCAGCCCCTCAAGACAACTTGAAGGCCCGTGTGCTCACAGTTTTGTGCTGTTCCTTGGGTCCTGCCCACTGGCCTTACCGCTTTCTACTGGAAAAAAATCTTCAAATCTGGCTCCACCCTTATCCTTCGACACCTCATTCTCACATCCCTCCTTCAAACCCTGGCCACGCCCTCAACGGAGCAGTTCCTACTTTATGATGCTCTGGGCACACGTGCTGCTCACGGGCCTGCGTCCCCCTTAAAGGGGATGCTTCACCTTAACCGCTAAACGCCAACCGCCAACTAGTCCACGATACACACACCTTAAATCGTCTTGTTGAGCCATCTATGCCAGCCAAACAGCTGATCTCCCACGCACAGACCGACCACCCAGCACAGAAAGACATGTTCAGGCTAACAGCAGTCCTAACATATCAGTGACTGCGAGTACCGTGTATCTGACACCCTTTAGCTGTGCACAGCCTCAAACAGCCGGTGACACTCAGTGGGCCTAGGGCTGTGTGGAAATGGCCACCCTCACAGATTCGCATCCACAGTGGTACAGCGTTCATGGAAAAAAAAAAAAAAAAAACATGGGGAGTTCCCACCATGGCACAGTGGATTGAGAATCCTACTGCAGCGACTCGGGTGGCTGCGGAGGTGTGGGTTCAATGTCCTGCCGAGTGCAGTGGGTTAAGGGGTTGAGCACTGCCACAGCTGCAGCTCAGATTCAGTCCCAGAACAAGAACTTGAATATGCCGCAGGTGTGGCCAGAAAATTAAGAAGCAACAACAACAAAAAATGGAAGTACTCCAAATTCAAAACTCAGTTCCGCCCTTGGATTCTGTATTATACAAAAGCAGTAAGAAGTGTGCACAAAAATACGTGGCCAAGGCTCACTCCATGTGCTTTGTAAAAGCTAGACTTCCCCAAAGTTTCCCAAAGAGAGAACATTTAGCCATCTTTATCCTTACATACTATGGAATATAATATTCCATGAAAAAACTGAGTAGACGTATACAAGTAAGATATCATAAAAATTTAAGAGGAAAAAGTTGCAGATAAGTGTAACCCCGTCCAATTAATGTCAGAAGAAGAAGAAGAAGAAAAAAGGGAAGGTTGAATGCCTGTGAAAAGACACAGAGGACATTCTGAAAGTGAAGCTGACCGGCACAGTCAGAGTGGGGAGGTCGATGCTGACCCCCCCGCTGGGGAGGGGTGTCACAGATGGAGCAGAGGTCATCACCAGTCTTACCCGCACCCTGACTATTAGGGGGGATTTCTGATGACATAATTAAAAGATGCTAGAATTTTTTAAGTTACAAAGCAGAGAAGGCAGGATTTTACTGACACAGCTCTACAATGAGGAGGAGGATTCTGACTCGCTAGTCTGACTGGGGACATTTTGAAAGTCTCCAAGGGGCGTATGTCGCCCGATTAAGCACTATCCAGCCTCACCTGCGTCCTCAGGTGAGGGGTGAAAAACAAGTCAGAGCTTGCAAATTAAGCCTCCTTTAGTCTCTTAAGCAAATGCTTATGCCAAAGCACATTGTAAAGCTGAATGCAGGCTCTCCCAGAACCTCTGTGGGTATTTTAAGTCCGGAAGGAATTTTTTTTTTCCATTTCATAATGGATTTTATTTCAATTATAGGTGTACATAAATCATCACAAGTCAGTTTTACAGATTCTGTATCCCCGTCTGGAAGGAATTCTTCACCTTACCCTTGATTCACACGGGTTTCGGCTGATGAGCAACAGTAGAGTTGAAGAACAATCCAGAAAAGGGCAATTATGCCGCTCTTTCTCGAAAACCAGAAATCAAGGTTTAAGCCCGACACCAGTTTTTAATCACATTCCAACTGTTGCTCAGGGTCACCATTTTCTAACTGATGGGGCTGGAGAAGGGCAGATGTAAGTAGAGTGAGATGTAGGTATTACATGACCTGGAAAAACTGGTGATTGATTTACAGAGCACAAAAAGATTCAAATACCCTCAAAGGGACTGTAGTCTGATGTTGCCTTTGTTAGCCGTGCCAGACCCCAGGGTCCAGCACTAAACACACACACACACACACACACACACACACACACACACACACAGCTGCTTCATCTCAGAGCCAGCACACAGGGATAGATGGAACGCCACTGGTGGCGTCCTTGTCCTGCTGTGTATCTCCAGCTCTGTGCAGGTAAAAAATGTTAATGACACCTGTAATTTTGAGGTTTATTCTTTACAAGGAAACGAGGAGAGACCTGTAAGTTATTGTAAAATATGTTAACAAATGTCAAAAGAACCATCGCCAAGCCCACCCCCAGAGTGAGGAACAAGGCTCTACATGGACCTGAAAACAGAATGCACTGCCAGGCAATCGCTGCCACACCGGCCTGGGTGGGGACACTCCACCTGAAGTGAATTGAACCTGCACATCTGACACCAGAGCGATAAGGAACAACATTTCTTAAAGAATGTGGGGTCTCGGAGTTCCCGTTGTGACCTGGTGGTTGATGAACCTGACTAGCATCCATGAGGACGCGGGTTCTATCCCTGGCCCCGCTCAGTGGGTTAAGGATCTGGCGTTGCCGTGAGCTGTGGTGTAGGTTGCAGATGCGGCTCAGATCCCGCGTTGCTGTGGCTGTGGCGAAGGCCGGCAGCTACAGCTCCGATCAGACCCCTAGCCTGGGAACCTCCATATGCCGCGGGTGCTGCCCCCGGAAAAAAGACAAAAAGAAAAATGTGAGGTCTCTGTCCATCTGAGGTTTTCTCACACTTTACACAACAGGCAAAATACTCGCCATTTGTTTATTCAGTCCTGACCTTGAGGCAAAAGTTATGGAAATAAAGGGATGGCATAGCTTAAATAAAACCAACCCAGGGATGTAACGGAAAGATAAACAGCGTTTGGACAGAGCTGTGTGTGGGGCTCCCAGCTAAGTCTTAAAACTGAAACGCATCCTTTCAAGTTGGAGCTCTACTAAGAGAAGCTCAAGGTTCCCATGACAGTGATCGTGAAAGCCTAAGACTTGAGCAAGGAAACGTGAAGCCCATTTCAATTATCGCCCCCAAATGTTATTGGGTAACTCACAACACTGCGTCTCAAGCACGGCTACCGTCCAGCATCCCACTGTCGAGCACATCACACTTCTGTGAAAACAAGTTTTAAAATGCTAAGAGAGCGGTGCCTTCCTGCGGCGTCTCGGGTCAGCCACGCCCACGACCTCGCCCACGCCGCTGCCCCGCCCGCTCTGCACGCTTCATCCTGCTCTTTGATTGGCTATTCGCCCCAGCTGGGGTCCTACCGGAACCAACCTTCTTCCCGCTGAATCCTTCCAAAGTGGTTCTCTGCAAACGGTCCCGAGGATGAAACTCCTTTGGCCCTATCCCCATCCTCAAAATGAGTCAGATTCGGGGTGCCTCCAAGCTTTAGCGTGAAGGCTGTGCCTGGGAAGGGTTTTCTAGAGAAACCCTTTGGCAGAAAACCCTAGAACGCTGGCAGGATTATTTACTCCCCCAGGCCGATGCAGGCGTACGAGCGCGCGCGCGCGCACACACACACACACACACACACACACACACACACACACACACACACGCCGCGAGTTATTTCTAATGATCCTTTCTAGAACTATTTACACACCTGTTCCCATTCTTTGTTCCCTGTTAATTGCCAACAGGATCCTAGCCGAGATGGCCCTTTATGTGGATTGTTCAGAAGAGAAAGAGAGCCAGGGCCCTTTCCTGGGTGAAAGTGAGGCCAGCCAGCACAGTCGAAGGGGAGAGGTCAATGCTGAAGCCACCTACAGCTGTCATCACTTTCCTCCCTACTTCTCCTCACGGGTCTCAACTATATTCACCCTTGCAAAATTTCCTTCCCGATAAGCTTGTATTTCCAATTAAACATAACCTTCCTAAAGCAAGTGATCGTGTCTTACAGTTCCCTAGAGGCTGCTCAGGATCAATGGTTGCACTAAATATACTGTCGTTGATGGAAGAAAACAAGTTTACCGATGGATCCTGTTGACTGTTGCCAGTATGCACACAGCGCATGCTCTGTGACAGGGAACTCCGAGCGGCCTGGTTCCAAATCATAAGACTTCCACCTCGTGGCAAGACCTCCACCTGACCTTCCACGGCCTCTGACCCTGAGCGGAAGGCGACGCAAAAGAAGCCTCTGGCAGAGGGGAGGTGTTCTCAGACAGCCAGTCTATTGACTTCCCCTGCCCCACTCTGCGGAAAATGCTTGTTTTGCCTCCTTGCACCTTCATTTCAATAATCCTGACTCTGAAAATCTCGGTTCTCTGGATTATGCTTTGAACCCCTTATAACAGAGGGTTAAGGGCCCGGCGTTGCCACGGCTGTGGTGCAGGTCACAACTGCTGCTTGGATCTGATCCCTGGCCAGGGAACTTCCATACGCTTCCAGGCGGCCAAAATAAAGAAAAAAAAATGATGATAAAATGAGATCATATCTGTGAAAGTCCTTTGTGTGCTATGAAAGCAAATATTCCTAATCCTTAAATTCGCCCTGGAACAAACTTGAATGAGTTGATGAATAAATGAATCAATGAAAAGTTATCGGTGGTCCAAGAAGATGATAAAATCCATAAATATCTGTTAATGAATGAACTCTGTGACACATGGTATAATACATCTGTCTCATCCAACAGATGAAAAAACTGAGTGACAAAATGTCAACACAGATGGGCAAAAAAACACATGAAAAGATGCTCCACATTACTAATTGTTAGAGAACTGCAAATCCCTTTTGAACGAATAAGCAATGAGATCCTGCTGTATAGCACTGGGAGCTACGTCTGGTCGCTTGTGATGAAGCATGATTAACGTGAGAAAAGGAATATATATAGGTATATGTGACTGGGTCACCTTGCTATGCAGTAGAAATCTGACAGAACACTGTAAATCAACTATAATGGGAAAAATAAAAATCACTATAAATAAAGAGAACTGTACATCAGAACTGCTATGAGCTATCACCTCAACACTAGTCAGAATGGCCATCATCAAGGAAACTACTAACAATAAATGCTGGAGAGGGTGTGGAGAAAAGGGAACCCTGCTACACTACTGGTAGGAATGTTAGCTGGTGCAACCACTATGGAAAACAGTATGGCAGTTCCTAAAAAACTAAATATAGAATACCATGTGAGCCAGCAATCCCACTCCTGGGCATCTATCCAGAGAAAACCCTAATTAGAAAAGATATATGCACCCCAATATTCATTGCAGCACTATTTACAATAGCCAAGACCTGGAAGGATCCTAACTTTCCATCAACAGAGGAGTGCATAAGGAAGACGTGGTACACAATGGAATATTACTCAGCCATCAAAAGGAATGAAATAATACCTTAGAAAGCTATCCATAGAACCACCATATGACCCAGCAATCCCACTCTTGGGCATATATCTGGACAAAACTTTCCTTGAAAAAGACACCTGTACACGCACGTTCATTGCAGCACTATTCACAATAGCCAAGGCATGGAAACAACCCAAATGTCCATCCACAGATGATTGGATTAGGAAGATGTGGTATATATACACAATGGAATACTACTCAGCCATAAAAAAGAATAAAACAATGTAATTTGCAGCAACATGGATGGAATTAGAGACCCTCATACTGAGTGAAGTAAGTCAGAAGGAGAAAGACAGATACCATATGATATCACTTAAATCTGGAATCTAATATACTGCACAAATGAACCTTTATGCAGAAAAGAAAATCAAGGACTTGGAGAACAGACTTGTGGTTGCCAAAAGGGTGGGGGAGGAAATGGGATGGTAGGGGGGTCTGGGGTTAATAGTTATAGACTGTTGCCTCTGGGCTGGAAAAGCAAGGAGATCCTACTGTATAGCACTGGGAACTATGTCTAACCACTTGTGATGAATCCATATATGTATGTGTAACCCTGTCACCATGCTGTGCAGCTGGGTATAATGGAAAAAAAAAGTTAAGGATTAAGAGAACTAAAAATGATTTCCTTGTAAAAAAAAAAGGGGGGGGGAATGAAATAATGTCATTTGCAGCAACATGGATGGGCTTCCAGTTACCACAGGGTAAACCACGGTAAGGAGCAATAAATTTGGAGAATGGGATTAAAAGATAGACACTACTATATAGAAAAGAGATAACTAACAAGGACCTACTGTACGGCACAGGGAGATCTACTCAGTGTTTGGCAATAACCTATATGGGAAAAAAAACGAGTATATGTACACGTATGACTGATTCACTTTGCTGTATACATGACATTAATACAACATTGTTAAGTCAGCTAACTCTATCCAATAAAAAATATTTTTTATTATTTTATTTATTTATGTAGTCTGTTTTTAGGGCTGCACCTGAGGTGGTGCAGCTAGGGGTCAAATTGGAACTGTAGCTGCTGGCCTACGCCACAGCCACACTAACACCAGATCTAAGCAATGTCTGCAATCTACACTACAGCTCACAGCAATGCCGGATCCTTAACCCACTGAGTGAGGCCAGGGATCGAACCTGCATCCTCGTGGATCCTAGTCAGATTCATTTCCACTGCGCCACGATGGGAACTCCAAAAAAAAAAAAATGTTTTAAATGTCAATGTAACTTGGCCAAGATCACGGAGCTAGAGTGTGACAAAACCCTGCCCAGACCAAGAAGGCAGAACCCAGGGCCAGGCATCTGGGGGGAGGAGAAAGGCCGCCTTTCTGGGGTGGTCAGGGCGCCCAGGAGATAGAGACCCAGTCGTATCATCAGGCGGAGGGAAGGAAACACCAGGTCCAGCTTAAACTGGGAAAAAGAACTCACGCCTGCCTCCAGAAACGGCCACAAATGTATGGAAATCTGGGCACAAAAGCACACAAGGGACCAAGACGTTATCTCCAGACATGTGGAAAGGAACCAAATGCTTTCCCTTTGTGATGACAGTACGGATAAAGGCCATCACTTTGTCTGGAATCCAGTTGCCGAAACGCACCACCCCCCACCCCAGGATGGTCCGAGTTTGAGCCCCGTGGTGGTCCCACACAGCAGGGGTGCCCCAGACCTCATATCTCGACAAGGAACGCAGGTCACAGGGACCCAGCACAGCCCTGGGTGCTGCTGCTCTCAAGATCTTTAACTTGCGTGTACCTCCCAGAAAGAAGCCAGGGGCTTCTACTGTCTCCCACGAATAAAAGGACACAGTGCAATGACAAGAAACCATTCGGCCATTCATCATCAACATCAATGATGTCAGTCATAGATCTTGCAGAATGACTGACAGTTCATGCTCTTCCTGGGCAATGTAAGTCACAAGATGCAAGCAGTTCAGCAAAGAATGACGGTGGTGTGGGCCCCGGAGGGGCCTGGAATCTGCCCACTTTGAGAGGATGGGGGTAGGGAGTAAGCCAGACCCTCAGATTTCTGTAAAGGCGATAAGCAGACAGCACAGCTGCCCAGAATCCGCACGCAGTCTCAGCTTGCTGCCGCGGATTCCGGGTGACAGTACAACCGAGCAAGGCCTGGGGGGCTCTTGGGCACAAAAGCCTTTCTGGGTCCCCCATTTCTTGTTTTTAGGAAACAGACCTCATTCAGCCTCCATGGCCTTGCCTGATCTCCAAGAGGCAGGTTCGGACAGTTGATCAGGGAAGGGAGGGGACGCAATGACAAAAACAGTAGAGCAACAACAGTATTACAGCCTTGGAGTTCCTGTCGTGGCGCAATGGAAATGAATCCGACTAGGAACCATGAGGTTGCGGGTTCGATCCCTGGCCTTGCTGAGTGGGTTAAGGATCTGGCATTGCTGTGGTTGTGGTGCAGGCTGGGGGCTATAGCTCCGATTAGACCCTTAGCCTGGGAACCTCCATATGCCTTGAATGCTGGCCTAAAAAAACAATAGTACAGCCTTGGGGCAGGGTCCCAGTTCCCTTTCAAGGAATATACATAATGACGTAGGCATCTTACATACCTAAGATAAAAGTGATATTCTATATGCTTCTCTTAGAAATGAACAGCTTAGAAATGAATAGTTTAAAACTGAACAGCTTGGAGTCCTTGCTGGTGCTTGCCCAGCTTCATCGTACCCTAAACACAATCACCCTCAGCACAACTGCCTGCGGATTAAAGATTAAAAGCACATGAAGTTTTTCAGGAACTTTCCTAGTTTGTTCAACTGATCGATACGCCCTTTTCGAAAGTACTGTCGTTCTAACAAAAGGCAAGATGCCATACCCCAGAAGCCCACCGCCAGGCTCGGGCTGAGACCCTCCTGACACCAGCTTCCACGCCCAGGAGTCCCCCAAAGGAAGAAGAATGCATGTCTGCCCCAACTCTGACTCTTACCTGAAACCCTGCTTTTCTCCATTTAGACTGTAAAACTCCCTGCAATTATTCCCCAAAGGAGGGCACGGCCTTTACAGCATTAGCCTGCTGTGGCCTCCTTCGCCTGGCAAAGCAATCAAGTTATTTTCAAGTTATTTTCAAGTTTTCTTCTCTTTCACCCAAAATTGTTGGCACAGGTGGACAGAGGCTGAGTTTTGCAACAATAAGAGGAAGCCCCCGGTGCCAGGACCTGCCCCAGAGTCTTCGGGAGACCTTCATCTGAAATCTATAGATGAACTTTTATAAGAGAAAGGGAGCTCGGCTGGGGGTGGGGGACGTACGTCAGCAAAAGCAAATCCAGAGACGGAAAACCCTCAGGTTTGACCATCTGCAGGTTGCCAGCGCCCTTCCAGGCCCAACACACAGCAAAGCTCTAGGCTTTAATTGGAATTTTAATCGTTGTAATACAATCTCAAGGTATTCAATCGTTCGTTTCACAAATCCTGATTTTTCTGCAGCAGAAACAGTGAACAAAACCGGATGCTGAGAGTTCCCGCGATGGAGCAACAGATCACTGGCACCCGGAGAGCTGGGTGGGTTGGATCCCCGGCCCAGCACAGTAGGTTTAAGGATCCTGAGTCGTCGCAGCTGTGGTGTAGGCTGCAACTGTGGCTGGGATCCGAACCCTGGCCGGGGAACTCCATATGCCACAGGGTGGCCAAAAAAACACAAAAACAAACAAACAAACAAACAAAAAAACAGTACCTGGGGGCAGGGGCAGATTACAAATAAATGCATGTAACGTACATTCATTGAAGGAAAATACAGGCTAAGAGTGGGCCAGGAGTTCAATCTCAGATGCGGGAAATGAGGCAGCCCCGTGAGGACAGAGCATCTCGACGGAGGTCCAAAACGGTGCATTTGAACATCGGTGGCAAAGCGCGGGCTGCAGGTGCAGGCCAAGAGCAGGAGGCTGGCAGGGGGGCCAGTTCGGTCCCCAGGGCCCAATCACCGAGGGCCTGCACATGTGATGAGCTTTAGACTAAATTGCAAACGGGACTCAAAAGACATGTTCGTATTTAAGCCGGAATATACAGGTTTTAAGAGCATCTGTTCCCCCAGAAACCACCCATACTTAGCGTCCCCTTGAACTGCAAAATACCACGCTCCTTTGCTTCTTCCCTGAAAATTTCAACTAGGGAAGCTCTCCTGGTTAATTATTCACGGTACCCACCTGATATGCCCTAGGCCACGAGGAAATGAAAAAAGAACAAATGAAGAGATGAAATAACAGCTGGGTAGCAGTGAGGGCACAGAGCAGGGATTAAATCAAAAGTAACCAAGGGCAATCCTCCGAGAACAAAATGGACATTAGGTAATTAACCACAAGCCAGCCAATGAAATTCCGCATCCTCTGCGGTTCTGAGACGCTGCCGCATGGACTTAGCATAAGATTAGGGTCATTAATATGTAGGAAGCTTCAATGAGCTGGATGGAAGCAGTTATAATTAATGGGAAAATGACATATGTGAGTTGATTTCAGGGACTGATTAACAGACATTTCTAATCATGTCCTGGGGTAAAAACAGCCGGCTCCATCTCCTAGGACTTATTATCCTGTAGGCTAATGCAACTGACAGTTCTGCTTAGAAATACAGTCCTTCAAGAAGACAGTCACGGCATCGAGAGTCTTGGGTCCCAATGACAGCTCTGCTGTCCGACAAGCCATTGGGTGTCCATGGGTCTCAGTGTCTCAGCTTGAAAGTGAAAATCGGACCCAGGGACCATTCAGACTCCTTCTCTCTGTCAGGTCTGCTCTCTGGTCATGGTCCAGGGATAGATTTTAGCTTAAATAAGAATCAGTAATAGTGGAGTTCCCATTGTGGCTCAGTGGTTAACGAATCCGACTAGGAACCATGAGGTTGCGGGTTCGATCCCTGGCCTTGCTCAGTGGGTTAAGGATCCGGCGCTGCTGTGAGCTGTGCTGTAGGTTGCAGACGCAGCTCGGATCCCGCATTGCTGTGGCTGTGGTGTAGGCCGGCAGCTACAGCTCCGATTAGACCCCTAGCCTGGGAACCTCTATATGCCGCAAGTGCAGCCCTAGAAAAAGCAAGAAGACAAAAAAAAAAAAAAAGAATCAGTAGTAGTAACCAGACCCAGTTGTGAACTCAGATGCTCACATGACCCAGTCAGTCAATAAATCTTTTGCAGAATAAGCTGAGGTCCCATCGCCCCTAAGCTGTCCTAAGTCCTCAGGCAGCCACCTGGCCAGCGTCTTTGTGGACATTAAGTTCCAAGCTTTGCCCTCCTTAAGTGGATCCCTTTGGCATCCAAGACACTGAGCCCAGCCCGTGGCCGCAGAAGGCAGGTGATCTCTGAACAATCAAATCATGTCTCCACAGGAAACAAGAGTCATTTTTTTTTCTTTTTTGGTCACCCCGTGGCATAGACAGTTCCCAGGCCAGGGATCAGATCCAAGCCGCAGTTTCAACCAAAGCCACAGCTGTGGCAACGCCGGATCCCTAACCCACTGCACTGGGCTGGGGGTTGAACCTGCATTCCTGTGCTCCCAAGATGCCACCAATCCCGTGGCGCCACAGCGGGAACTCCGGAAATGGAGTCACTGCTATCACATAAATGCCATTAACCATCCCCCGGTGCCTGAATACCGTGACTTAAGCTATAGGTTTTGGACAGCAAACAATTCCTTACTTTTGGATCCCCATATATATGGATGGGCCTGCAGGTGCCATCGGGTAAACTGCTGCCCATTATTAACTAAAATCCCGAAGGACGCGTGCAGGGACTCGGCCATTCCCATGTTCCAATCAGTTTGCCATCCTGACCTGCCCGGCCCTGGGGTGGATGTTTGCGCAGTGCAGCCGACCCCACCCCCCGCCTGCTCAAGTGCACTGTCAGTTCACAAAGAAGCCCATATTTTAAGTCAGACCACTCGAACATGCCCTGCCAGCTTCGCTAGACAGAAATCCACGGGGTCATTTTGGCCTCAAGCAAAAAAAAATTCCAGGAGTTCCCACTGTGGTGCGACTGGATGGGTGGTGTCTCTGAGCCCTGGGACTCAGGTTCAATCCCCAGCCCAGCACAGTGGGTTGAGGATCCGGTTGTCGCCAAAGCTGCGGTGTAGGTTACAACTGCGGCTCAGATCTGATCCCTGGCCCAGCAAAGGCAGGATTCTATGTGGACACAAACTGCATTTTATTCATGCAGCACCAAGGGGAAAAGAGTTTCGTCAAGAAGATTTATGGTTCTTTTCACTAATTCTTGTTAAGTGTTTCGACAGAGAAGGTAGCAGTCGCCGGAATGCCACCATTTTCAGAAATGAAGTGGTACCAACTTCTCAACCACACTGTGTCTCCTCCTGGGATTGGCTCCTTCTCCAACAGTGTAGACACACACACGCACGCACGCACTTTTCTTGCATAAGAGAGAATCACAACACTACAGCCTTGGGGCAGGATCCTGGTTCCCCATCAAGGGATACACATGACGATGTTAGCGTCTTACACACCTAAGAGAAAAGCGGTATTCCCTGTGCTTCTACTATTCCCTGCTTTATGTGTAAGAAAAATAAGGGGAATGTTAGGTGACTTGTCCACTGTCTCAAGGCTGATAACTGGGGAAGCCAGTGCCCTCCCAGTCCCGGCCGCCTCGTGTGAGCCACTTAGCAGGTGCAAAGCACACCTCCCACGGCCTCCCCGCGGCTGTCGAGGACACGGCATGAGCTGCGCAGGCAGGAAAGCTTCACCTTGGCAAACGAAATCTTCGTTCTTGAAATGCATGGAGAGCGTGACGCCAAGAGGGTTTTTTTTTTCCTTAAGTAGGTTTGACAACATTCAAAATAAGCCACTGGAGAGTTCCCATTGTGGCTCATCAGGTTAAGAACCTGACTAGTACCCATGAGGATGCAAGTTCGATCCCTGGCCACGATGGGTTAAGGATCCTGCGTTGCTGTGGCTGTGGTGTAGGCCGGCAGCTGTAGCTCTGATTCGACCCCTAGCCCGGGAACTTCTATATGGTTCAGGCACAGCCCCCCCGCAAAAAAGACAAACAATAATAATAATAAGCCGTTGTCTGTGGGTAACACTGACTGACCAATGGGCAGCTCTCCCTAGGGGCTGGGGGACAGCATGCCTGGAAGACAGGGTCACCGGGAAGCAGAGATGCCAAGAGCTGGACAGACCTTGACGGATCCCAGCATGAAGGTGTGAACAGCCAGAATGAGAACAGTCAAAGGAGCGGTCAGGGGAGCACGGGAACAAGCTGCAGGCCCAGGACGGGGTCAAGGCCAGGGCCGGGGATTTCCCCAGGTGGAATTCCTACGGAGAGGTTAGCTCAGTAGGTGACAGGGGTAAGGCCACCGCAGGGCTCATCAGTGGCAGAGAACTTCCTTCCGGTCCTGGCCGAAGGCGCAGCAGCCCACACCCTCACCTGGCGCCCTGCTCACTGGATGCTGAAAACCCGGGTGACTTAACGCGACCTGCTACACGAGGGTACCGATGACTTTGCTTCATTTAGAACTAAGTTTTTCCTCCCACAGGTATTTCCTGAGAGCCTCCTATGTGCCAGGAGTGCCTCTGAGAACGCGTGGGAGGAGAAACCACGGCCTTTGAGCTCAAATAAGCCAAAACCCAATGGGAGACGAGCCCTCTTGCGACACAGCAGGTTAAGGATCCAGCGTTGTCACCGCTATGGCTTGGATTGCTGCTGTGGTGGGGGTTCAATCCCTGACCTGGGAACTTCCACCCGCCTCAGGCATGGCCAAAAAAAAAAAAAATCCCATGGGAGAGACAGGAGCAAGAATTAACACAGGACCATGACGTCTCCCTAGAAATAGACAATGATGCCCTGGGGGTTTTAAGAAAAGTTAAATCCACGCTGATGAGAAGAATGAAGATCCCACAGGAAAGGGCATCTGGCCAAGGTCTTGAAGGACGAGTAAATTCAATACTCAGAAACTGGACGGAACATTGGCAGGAAGCAGGAGAAAACCCACGAAGCCTGTCTGCAGAGACTCATCTGCCCTTGTAAGGGCCCCGCGGATGGGAAGCTGGGATGTGAAGCTGGCTGTGAGCCCCACCGCAGACAGCATCGCATTTATTCTGGAAAAGCACTGCAGCTGGTTGGCCTCTTCGGCCCCTGCTCCTAGCTGAAAGTGATTCGGTGCTGGCGCAGTAGGAAAACTCTGCTGACCCGGCGGGCAGACTTGAAGGCCCATTGTCCTCCCTGAAGATAAGGCAGTACATCCTGTTTCCTTGGTGAAATGTTACTTTTTTTTAAACATTTTCCACGTTTTCCCCCAGTTACGCTCTGCTCCAGAGCAGGACCACATTGGACAGGGGGCTCCATGTGGCTGGTGGTACAGATTTCTGTGTCTGTCTGAAGGTCACGATGTAACCTGAGAAGAACCCAAAATACAACACTATCATTCTCTTGGATCGCTTTTTCCATTTCCCCTTCCGGCTTATCAGCTTTACCATGTCGGCCTTACTTCTTTCTCCTTAGCGGTTTGCTGTGGCATTTGGAAGTTTTCATCTTAGCGCTTGGGTCCTGGCTGCGGGAGATCTTGTCTTTCTTTGTTTTGTATTTTTCATGCTCCACAGCGATCACACTCAGACCGATGTACAAGATTCCATAACCATCTCCTTCCTCCCCTAGAGGAAAGGAGGCCCAGGCGAATTCCTTTTCTGTAAATAGACACCGCAGACACTGTTACTAAGCCTGCAGACGGTGAGTCAATACCTGAGTAGCCAGCCTCATGACACTGCCTACTCGGTATCATGGCAGAGAAAGGATGAGAGCCAGCCTGCTTATCTAGCCGGTGGTGCTATTTCCAGAAATTGCTGTTTGCAGAAAAGGAGAGATTTACAGGAATATCCAAAGAGAAAAGAGCACACTCCGGCACAGGCAGGGCACAGAAAATTAAAAAAGCAAGATTCTCAAATAACAATTGCATAACATGGTATCGGCGTTTGCAAACTATAATTGAAGATGCTAAAACCAAGGCATCACAACCATGCTTTACGAAAGTGCTATCATCAGTCTTTGCATGTCTTCAGAAAGCATTATTTCTGTATTGAAGCTGTTCCCTGTGCGACACTCCACGAGAGCCATAGCACTGTTCTACATCTCCAAGCAGAAATTAAAATTATTAGACATAAAATCAGTTTCCTTGCACTATCTGATCAAGGAACTTTGAGAGCAGTCTCAAAGCCTGAGAGCAATGAGGATTCCCTAGTTAAACAGTCTTTTATTTTATGTTTTGCTTTTTAGGGCCGCACGGGCGGCATAGGGAGGTTCCCAGGCTATGGGCCCAGCCGGAGCTACAGCTGCCATTCTTCGCCACAGCCACAGCAACGCAGGATCTGAGCTGCATGTGCAACCTACACCACAGCTCATAGCAATGCCGGATCCTTAACCCGCTGAGCAAGGCCAGGGATCGAACCTGCAACCTCATGGTTCCTAGTTGGATTCATTTCTGCTGCGCCACGACGGGAACTCCTTAAACAGTCTTTTAAAGTAAGGCCAAGACTGCAGTGCGGGCCGACAGCTGCAGCTCCTATTCACCCCTAGCCTGGGAACTTCCATGTGCCGCAGGTGCTGCCCTAAAAAGCAAAAAAATAAAAAAGATAAAGATAAAAATAAAAAATAAGGCCGAGAGAGAGAAAAGTTTAAGGTAAGCACTTAGCACAGATGACCCCCAAAGAGACCTCATGAATGAGATGCTAATGCAATGATACTTGGAGAAAGATATTTTGCTAAATTTCCAACCTGGCTGCCAGGTAAACAAACACCCATCTGCAGAAGCCTGGGAAAAATATCTTCCAGCAAAATGAACACATCGCCCATCGCCGCGTGAGCCTGCCCGGAGACAGGGCCTTCCTAGTGAGCAGGGTCTTCACTGCTTTCATTCTGCGCCTCGGGAACCCCCGGGGCTGGGCCGACCACCGGGCCCCGATCACGCTTGTTAACCAAGGAGAGGGGCCCCCGCCAGCGCCAGTGGGGACGTTACCTTCGGCCACAAGAGACACCAGCTTCGCATCAATACAATGAGAGCGATGACACCAGCTATGGCTGTGGCAGCTCCCATCACCCAGACACAGGCACGTCTCCTGGGACGGAGGCCACAGGATCTGCAGTTGAACCCACTTTCTTCCAGGCCTTTCCGTCACGTCCCCACTGTGAAGTGCCTTAACAGCCGCTACCGAGGTCCCCATACGGCCGGCCCTTGCAGAAGCCGCCTCTGGATTAAATCGGCCCTGCTTCCCAATCCTACCCATCCCCTGGACCCCGTATGGACGATCCTGGGGGCAAGGAGGGCAGAAGCCAGCCTTTCTCACGCCTCGTTAACTTCACTGGGAATCTGGGATACAAGTTTCTAATTCCGACTCTGGTTTCAGTATCACCACAGCGAATTGCACTTTCTAAAATACAGAAAGCTAGATGCGTTTGTGTTTGTTTGTTTGTTTTTTGGCCAAGCCCACGGTGTGCAGAATTTCCCAGGCCAGGGATCAAACCTGGGCCACAGCAGTGACAGCACCAGGTCCTTAACCCACTGAACCACCAGGGAGCTCCCAAGTTGGACTTTTTAAGTCGGCTTCCTTGTTTGGTAGATTTTAACTCTCGGTCATGAGTAAGTCTCTCCACAGGGAACCCAACACACAGCTGCATTCTCTCCCTCAGGGGACGGGGCCCAGGATGGGAAGGAAGCCCATGGATGAGGCATAAAGATCCATCTTCCTGCAGTTCACGTTGTGGCTCAGCAGGTCACAAAACCAACCAGTATCCACGAGGATGTGGGTTCGATTTCTGGCCTCGCTCAGTGGGTTAAGGATCCGGCATTGCTGTGAGCTGTGGTGTAGGTTGCAGATACGGCTTGGATCTGGCGTTGCTGGGGCTGTGGTGTAGGCCGGCGGCTACAGCTCGGATTAAACCCCTAGCCTGGGAACCTCCATAAGCTGCAAGTGTGGCCCTAGAAAGCAAAAACAAAAACAAAAAGAAGGCATCTTCCTGCTTCCCTGCTCTCTGCAGCCCCGGCCACCCAGCATCCTGTCACCTCAGAGCCCTCAACCAAGCTGCCCAGGGGGTCTGGTCCTCTCAGAAGTGCGTGCCTTCTCACAGGGGGCTCTGGAGCTGGAACGTGGTGACACAGATCAAGCCGCTCCTGTAGGCAGGCTGCTGCCTGGGCCCCTGACGCGGGCCTGGTCCGGACCTCAGGGCCGCCCAGAATCTTCGGGAAGTATGACACGGCCTCATCACAGAGGGACCGGGAGCTGTCAGGGTGCGACCAGCTGGCAAGAACGAGCCAAAATTGCCTCTGTCAATGCACAGAAAAGCCCACGGATTTCTCGCTGAATGGAGCCCTTGTGCGATTTCCAAAGAGTTCTGGGTGGTGAACACAGCTTGGGCTGCCCCCAAAGGCAGAGCTCCCTCGGTCCCAAAGTGGGAAAAGTGACCTGGGAGAAGAGAGGGGGTCAGCCAGCCAATGCTGCTCCATTTCTAACTCACCACAGGGACCAGGGCCAGAGGGAGGCCCCCCGCTCTTAATCCAAAGCGGAAACCCTGACCCGAACGGCCAAGGCTTATGGGAACCTGAACCTGAACCTTTCAAAGGAGTTTGACCACTGCCATCGGAGGAGATGGCCTTGCCTTCAGTCTCTCCTTTATTAGCAGGTGTTCACTGCCACATTTTTTGGTTTCCCATCTCACGGCAGCTGTGCTCCCCACTCACCCGTGTGCCTGCATCAGACACCTACACAGCTGGCTTGCCTCCTCTCTCCCCCGCATCCCAACACCCGCCTCCGCCCCCAGGATTCCGCACCCCCATTCCTCTCCAGTTAACCCTTTCCTGGACATAACCCCCCTCACCTCCAAGCCATTCCTCACCGCGGAACCAGAGTCAAAACTCTCTAATTCAGATCCCACTGTGGGACCTTAAAATCCCCGAAAGTGTCCCCCACCATCTTGGAAGTCAAGTTCAAACCGTTTAAGGAGGCTGGGCTTTCCGGCTCCTCAGATGGGTCGAGTCCAGCCCCCTCGCCTGACCACCTGAGGCTGTAGGCTCATTCTCCACCCGGCAGCACTCTCTTGGAACTTAAATCAGCACCTGCACATGGCGAGCAGTCAGCTAGCATCCCATCCAATGGATGAGAACACAAACCAGCTTCCCCCTCCGTCCCTTGTGCTTCAAGGATATCTCACCTTGATAGCTTCCATGCAGATCACAGAATCATGCACATGGACCTCCCCCCAACTTCAAGTTCTCTACCCCTCTAAATACCTGACTTTCAATGAGTCAAGGCTGCAGCTCCCAAACGACTCAAATCCATGGGCAGAGATTCCTTAAAGATAAATACGTTAGAAAAATATATGTTCCCATTGGGCTCTGGGGAAACATGGTGGCCACTCATACAGAAGAAACCCCCAGCTCACTATAGAGAAAGCTGGCCCGGAAAGAAGCATCTGGAAGCAGAGGAGTTGAAAACTTCAAAGTCACCCAGAAAGTTGCTGGCCAAGGTAGAGGTAGACTTTACAGCACATACATCTCAGTCTGAATTCTGTCTGGAGATGGTTTTTTCCATATTTTCTCCAGCACCAGACGATGCTGTATTGTTACAGCCTGGTTCAGCCAGTCTCTTCCAGCTCAATGTTACTAACAAGATCAATTTTCCCAGGCCCCGTAAGTGCAGATGGGGGACTTCAAATTCAGAGGCCCTGTCTTTTTTTTTTTGAGGGCTGCACCTGTGGAATATGGAAGTTCCCAGACTAGGGATCAAATTGGAGCTGCAGCTGCCAGCCTGCACCACAGCCACAGCAACGCCAGATCCAAGACACACTTGTGACCTAGTAGCAGCTTGCGGCCACACCAGATCCTTAAAGCACCGATCGAGGCCAGGGATCAAACCTGCATCCTTACGGATACTATGTCGGGTTCTTAACCCACTGAGCCACAGGGGGAACTCCTCTACCAGAGGCTGATCTGGTGCCCAACCAGACTCAGCACCCCTTCCAGAAAGGCAGAGAAAGGATGAAATTAAGCCAGTAAATCCTGGGCCTGTTTTGATGAAAACCCGGGAACCAGCAAGGAAGACAAGCTACACGTGAAGGGCACTTGAACTCAGCCCTGTCCTTTCAGCAGCACAGAAAGACATGCCCCCCCAACACACTGAGGCCCCACAGTCATACCACCTGCTTCTCCTGCGTGAGTGTGCAGCTTCTCCCTTCCAACCCAAAAGCACTTAACTTGGTCACTCACAATCTGGCCTAAATTGTATCCGCTGCTAAAAAAAGAATAGCTTGAAGCAGGAGAATAGGGATGAAAAACGGTTATTTGGGGAGAAAACAGCTTTTGGCTGCCGCTTCAAGGAAACAAGAGCCTCTACTACAGCCTGAGCAAGCATTTATTAATAATATTACTGCTGGCCCTCTTTCTTCTTCCAGATTTATAAGCTGACAGATACAAGCACTTGCTGTAGTGAAACAGGCTGAAAGCGTGTGAGAAAATGCTCCATCCATTACAGCATCAGGCCATTTACCAGCAGATCCTTTTCTTCTTTTTTTTTTTTTTTTTATTTTTTTGGCCACACTTGAGGCACATGGAAGTTCTTGGGCCAGGGGTCAATCCAGGCCACTGCAGTGACAACACTGGATCTTAAATCTGCTATGCCACACGGGAACTCCTGCAGATCTGATTTTTTTTTAACACTTTCAGTAGAAGGAATAACAACCCCTTTCGTTTGCACAATGCTTAACCATTTTAAAGGATTTTTGCACACTTTTCATTTTATCCTCAATAGTCTTCAATACTGCAAGGGTAAGGACACACTCAAATTTTACACAGAATAGGAGTCTCAGGGAAGGTAGGGACCCCGTGTCATTTCCTAACTGGGCATTTTCCACTGCGTGCCTGACTGATCTTTGTATAAGCCCAGAGTGTGTGGCACTTGTTCAATGAACGGATACAAATTAACGATGAATGACAGCTGAAAACTAGACAATGAAGAAGAGACACTACATAATAAGACACCCAAGGTTGAACCAGGCAGTCACAGGACCCACGTGAATTCAGGTGGTCACCTCAACCTCACCCACGGCTTTCAAGAAAATGTATTATATTGTGGAGTTCCCTTCGTGGCTCAGTGGTTAACGAATCCAACTAAGAACCGTGAGGTTGCGGGTTCGATCCCTGGCCTTGCTCAGTGGGTTAAGGATTGGCATTGCCGTGAGCTGTGGTGTAGGCCTCGGACACGGCTCAGATCCCGCGTTGCTGTGACTGTGGCGTAGGCCGGCAGCTACAGTTCCTGTTAGACCACTAGCCTGGGAACCTCCATATGCCGCAGGTGCGGCTCTGGATAAAGGTAAAAAGACAAAAAAAAAATTAAAATTAAAAAAAAATAAAAGAAAATGTATCATATTGTATGAGAAATAATTCTATAAGCATCTTGCCCCTCATCTGAGTTCCTCAAGGTCAGGAATCAAGTCACATTCAAATTTGTATTTCCTGAAAAGTATGGAGATTCCTCAAAAAACTAAAGATAGAATTACCATTTGATCCAGCAATCCCACTCCTGGGCATCTATCCAGAGGAAACCATGACTCAAAAAGACACATGTACTCCAATGTTCATTGCAGCACTCTATGCAATAGCCAAGTCATGGACACAACCTAAATGTCCATGTGCAAAGGAGTGGATAAAGAACATGTGGTACATATACACAATGGAATATTACTCAGTCATTAAAAGCAATGAAATGATGGCACTTACAGCAACATGGATGGACCTAGTGAAGTCAGACAGCGAGACAACCACATCAAATTCTAACACTTATAAGTGGAATCTAAAAAAGGACACAATGAACTTCTTTACAGAGCAGAAACTGACTCAAAGACTCTGAAAAACTTAAGGCTACCAAATGAGACAGGTTGCGGGGGGGAGGGATGGGCTGGGGGTTTTGGATGGAAATGTAGTAAAACCAGCTTATGGCGATGGTTGCACAACTCTAAATATAATAAACCTCACTGAGTTAAAAAAAATAAAAAATATGTTGGCATTCATTAAAAAAAAAAAAAGGAAACCTGGGGGAGGGACCAACAACAGTCTAACTGGGGTTTCAGGAGGAGGGAGAGCAGGGCAGAGGCCATACCTGACAAGGGAGCTAAGATGTGAGAATTTCCCCCCAAGAGAGACACGATGGTGAGGCTGAAAGAGCTTTTTTCTAGCACAAGGCATTTAACTAATGGGAAAACCAAATAAAAACAAAACAAAAACCTACTTAGGCCATCACACTGAAATTGGAGACCGTCAAGGACAAAAATACTAAAAACTAATCAAAAAGAAAAACAGCTCAGTTGCAAAGGAAGGAGAACCAGATTGAAACTGATTCTTATCAGCAAATCCGGGTAGAGGCAGAGTTCCAGGCAGGATCTTTAAAGCGCTGAAGGAAAAGCATTTCAAGTCCAGAATTCTGAGTTCAGCAACACCAGCCCTTTGCTGTGAGGAGGATATGGAAGCATTTTCAGGGGCACAAAGAATCAGTTGACCACCCACAGGGGGTCCCTGGGAAATACAGAAGGAAGGAAGCTTTGGGGAGCAAATAAATTAGTAAGTTATCTGCTCCCTGCTGCCTGGAGCCAAGGCGGGTGAGGTCAGCCAGGAGGCAGTGGGGGAGGGGAAACACCGTCCTGTGCTGGCCGTCCTTGTCCCTGGGGGGCTCGGAATGGCCAGGAAAAGGATCTATGTACTGATAATCCTAGCCATTGTTAGGGGAAAAGAATAAGGAAATGTGTGTATTTGTAATTTAAATGTACTCTCTGGAAGAATAAGTTTACAGGTGTAAGTTTCAAAAAGGCTAAGGGAAAACATTACCAAAGAAAATCTGAAGCAGCAAAAGCAAAATCCATGCAAGAAAATATGGATAAATTGGATTCTTTTTTAGTTAAAAACCTCTGCTCTGCAAAGGACACTGCTAGAAGATAAAAAGACAAGCCACAGATTGGGAGAAAATAGCCTCAAAACACACTTTATGAGATAAAGGACTTGTATTTAAAATAGACAAAGAATTTGGAGTTCCCGCTGTGGCGCAATAGAAACAAATCCAACTAGGAAGCATGAGGTTGCAGGTTCAATCCCTGGCCTCGCTCAGTGGGTTAAGGATCCGGCGTGGCCGTGAGCTGTGGTGTAGGTTACAGATGCAGCTTGGATCCTGTGTTGCTGTGGCTGTGGTGTAGGCCGGCAGCTATAGCTCAGATTTGACCTCTAGCCTGGGAACCTCCATGTGTGGCGGGTGCGGCCCTAAAAAACAAAGATAAATAAATAAACTATACAAAGAACTCTACAAACTCAACAATAAGAAAACTGGAGTTCCCTTCGTGGCTCAGTGGTTAACGAATCTGACTAGGAACCATGAGGTTGCGGGTTCAATCCCTGGCCTTGCTCAGTGGGTTAAGGATCCAGCGTTGCCGTGAGCTGCGCTGTGTAGGTTGCAGACACGGCTTGGATCCCGCGTTGCTGTGGCTGTGGTGAAGGCTGGCGGCTACAGCTCCTGTTAGACCCCTAGCCTGGGAACCTCCACATGCCGCAGGTGCGGCCCTAGATAAGGCAAAAAGACAAAAAAAAATCTGTGTGCAGGGTTTGGTGTAGACATGAGTTTTTCAGCTGAATTCAGACTTAACGCAGACGGCATCGCATCCCAGATGTCACCTTCTGGGTCTCCACATAATATCACGGGCATCGCCCTGAGTGTATCCTGCAGAAAAGAGCCTAGATGAGTGGCTTAGGGGCGCAGAATACTTCTCTGACTCTGGAGCATTTTGTCGTACTCGCAGCCACGCTCGTAACATCCAGATCTCGACTGAAATATATCAGAGACTACAGAGCACATCGTACAGACTGCCAGTTAAATCATACCCAGAAAGCAAAATATCCACACACCTTGATACAAAGTATCAGGCCACTAAAAACAGCACAAACATCATCCTGGTTACCAACACTGTATGTATTATCACTGTCCATGATTTCATCAATGAAGCTTAGAAGAACTTCCCCAAAACTCAAAGTCATGAGCAACCTAAGACGTCTAGCTCCATCCCCTGGTCATAAAACTCACTTTGCTTTCTCAGCAAGACTCATTTCTACTAACTGCCTGGTGATATCTGAACCCTGACTACATGGATTTTTTTTTTTCCATTTGTATTTACTTCCTCCATTTTTTTCTGCGACACTCATTTAAGCAAGCAGTGCCTCACAGAGAAAAGAGACACAAGAGGGGACCTTTAAAATGTGGTGCTTAAAGGAATTCCCGTTGTGGCGCAGTGGAAACGAATCTGACTAGTATCCATGAGGATGCAGGTTTGACCCCCAGCCCCACTCAGTGGGTCAAGGATCCAATGTTCCCATGAGCTGTGGTGCAGGTTGCAGACAAGGCTCGGATCTTGGGCATTGCTGTGGCTGTGGTGTAGGCCGGCAGCTGTAGCTCTGAATCGACTCCTAACCTGGCAATTTCCATATGCCGCAGGTGTGGCCCTAAAAAGACCAAAAATAAAATAAAATAAAATGTGTTGCTTAAAAAAAAAACCAACTCAATGAGAATTAATGACTGGCCCCTGGGAAGACAATGCCACTGGTTGTGAAGGAAGTTGGTTTGCCTTCCGCTTTCCCTGAACAGTGGAACACATGGCCAAAAAGTTCCTTTAACCATAAACTGCAAGCGTATATATTTGAAGAGCCTCCGCGCGAATATCGACTGATAATATCAGACAACAAAGACCCAAGCAACTAGGTTTTATTAGAGATTAAGCTCAAAGAAATTAAATAGGACTCTGCAGTACTATGACCCAGTTCTTCTGCAAAATTAATTCTAGATGGGTCTCTCAGACTGTGCCCAAGAGAGATTTTCACTTAATATAAGAAGAAGACAAAATAACCACTATAAGAGCATGGTCGGAGGAGTTCCCGCTGTGGCACAGTAGGTTAAGGATCTGGCATTGCCACAGCTGCAGTGTGGGTCACAGCTGTGGCTCGGACTCAATTCCTGGCCCAGATGCTTCCATATGCCATGGGTGTGGCCAGAAGAAATTAAAATTAAATAAATTAAATTAAATAGGACACAAATTAACTTACCTATGAAACAGAAACCGACTCACAGACACGGAGCAGAGACTTGGAGTTACCAAGGGGGAGTGGGTTGGACAGGGAGTCGGGTTATTAGCCGACACAAACTAGTATATACAGGATGGATAAACAAGGTCCTACTATAAGCACAGGGAATTATATTCAATATCCTGTCATAAACCATAATGGAAAAGAATACGAAAAATGCATATGTACACGTCCTGCGGTTATACTCAGTTACATGTAAAACTAGTCACTGTGCTGTACAGCAGAAATTAACCCAACATTGCAAATCAACGATACTTCAATAAGGTTTTCTTAAAATTCTGCAGCTTTCAAAGCAACGTTGTGTTTCCTCAGTGCATTTGAATAAAGAAAATAAAAAGAAAATGGAAAAAGGCATCTGAAATGAGGATAATCATGATGAGGCTAAAAATAGTTGATAAGAGGCCTGATCCTGCAGCGCTCTGACCTGAATAAATCCCCAGCAGTGCAACCGTTTCTCCCTTTGAATATGAACAAACATCTCTTTGATATGAAAGTATCCTCTAAGTCAGAGGAAAGCAAGAATCTTTGCACTTAGGATCTGCAAGGAGATTTCTCACGTCAGGACAGACACATTTGCTCACCCTGGTTCTGGTACTGTCAGCATGGTAACGCGCCTACAGCAGTCCTGCGCTCTCAGCGCGCTGCTGACAGAGACAGAAAAGGGAAAAACACCCAAACGAGCCACCAAAATGTGCCAAGTGTGACACCTGCTTATTAGGCGGAAGGGGATTACAACACAATGGAACAATTGCTCACAAAAGTACGACCTCCAAATCAAAGTTAACCTGGATTTTTAGCGTGAAAACTGGTGAGATACCAGATTTGGGTTCTTACAGAGAGACAGTGAGCAAGGTAAAAGGATGAATTGTCCCAGCAGGAGACTTAGGCGCAGAGACGTCTCATACATACGCACGGGGCGGGGGCGGGGGGGGGGTGGTGGTGGTGGTGTCCCCACGTGCTGTCCTTGTGTTTGCGGGTGCCACCAACCAGCACCGCGTGGGCGCTCTCCAAGGTCCTGCTTCCATGATTGCCCTTGACAGCAATGGGGAGAAACTCCCAGGGCACGATATGACCTCGCTTTTATTTTTAGACTTTAATGGCTGTTAACGTTTGTTCTGAGCATTTTTTCTTTCCACCTAAATGGGTGTAAATAATACACTGCAGGCAGTGCGGTACTGGCCAGAGGTTATATTTAGTAAATGTAAAGATCCAGGCCGGAAAGGTGCTCTGAGCACATCCTTTCTGAAACGTGTGAAGACTTTTTAGCGAGTAAGTTTAACTTAATCCATTTGTCTAGCTGGCACCTCTGTCAGATGAGGGTTTAAGATAAAACATCCATTGTAAAAGTAAAATCAATGAATGATGAAACAACAGAAGCCATTGATTGAGGGGCTTACTGGCTTCTGTAGGGTAGAAAACAGCCTTGGAAGCAGGGCTACTTTTTTATTTTTTATTATTATTATTATTATTATCACTATTATTATTATTTTGCTTTTTAGGGCCACACCCGAGGCATATGGAAGTTCCCAGGTTAGGGGTGGAATTGGAGCTGTAGCTGCCGGCCTACACCACAGCCACAGCAACTCTGGATCGGAGTCACATCTGCAACCTACACCACAGCTCACAGCAACACCAGATCCTTAACCCACTGAGCAAAGCCAGGGACCGAACACGCAGCCTCATGGATACTTGTCAGTTTTCTTAACCCGCTGAGCCGCAATGGGAACTCCTTTAAAATTTTTTTTTTCTTGCTAGGATCGCATTTTAAAACAAAACGACCATGACTGAAGACCAGGAGAGGGCAGAAGAGACGGATGGGACAGTGTGTGAACCTGGAGATAACCAGCCTCCAGTGCCTGCCCTGGGTCTGCGTGCTTCCTGCATGCCAGCTCTTCATTGCTCACCTCTCGTCCTTTGGCCAAATCTAAAAACTCAGTACGACAGGGCTGAGCTGTGCCCTGGGGCACCGCTGCCAGCCTTGGCCACCGTGTCCACAGGAAACGAATCCCCTCCCTGCCGAGCCGGCCGCTCGCCCCCACCACACGCCCATGAACACACGCACCGTTTCACCCGTGTGCATCGCGAGGCTGGGTCTTACAGGGTCGAGGGCACACTCACCCCATGGGCTGGCACACAGTAGGCCCTTCAGACAGATGTGCTCAAATCACCCACTCTGTTTCCACTCGGCCTCCCTCGCTAAACTAAAAGGCTCCATCCTAACCAGTTTATAAGCTCCACTGGTCTTTGTATTCCCAGCCCCTGGCAGAACATCTGAACGCACAGGTGCAAAGCATGTTTGGGGGGAAAGGCAGACCTGACCAGGTTAAGAGGGGTGTCTGAGATAGCCATGGGCAGCAAGCAATAACTCCAGAATTATTTTACTAAAGAGTATCAGCTCGGCATGCAATCTTTTTTTTAATGATTTTTATTTTTTCCATGATAGTCGATTTATAGTGTTCTGCCAATTTCTACTGTAAAGCAAACTGACCCAGTCTTTTTCTCACATTATCCTCCATCATGTTCCATCACAAGTGACTGGATATAGTTTCCTGTGCTGTATGGCAGGACCTCATTGCTTATCCACTCCAAATGCAATAGTTTGCATCTATGAACCTCAAACTCCCAGTCCAGCCCACTCCCTCCTCCTCCCTCTGGGCAACCATGAGTCTGTTCTCCAAGTCCGTGAGTTTCTTTTCTATGGAAACGTTCATTTGTTGGCACACAATCCTTTTTTTTTTTTTTTTGTCTTTTTGCCTTTATGTAGAGCCGCACCCGTGGCATATGGAGGTTCCCAGGCTAGGGGTCTAACAGGAGCTGTAGCCACCGGCCTTCGCCACAGCCACAGCAACGCGGGATCCGAGCCGTGTCTGCAATCTTCACCACAGCTCAGGGCAACGCTGGATCCTTAACCCACTGAGCAAGGTCAGGGATTGAACCCGCAACCTCATGGTTCTTAGTCGGATTCGTTAACCACTGAGCCACGAAGGGAACTCCTGTTGGCACACAATCTTAAAGCACTGTAACCACTGACCCTTTCACTCCGGGCTTGTGAAAAATGAGCAGCGTACTTTGAAGAGAACACCCCAGTGTCTAAGCTCACCCCACCCCAGACCCTACTAAGACCATCAAGCAGGAGGTCACGTGGCCAGCACAGAGTCTCTTAAACCCAGAGACTCTGTCCTGCTACAGAAATAAGTGACTCAACTGCCTGAAGGACTGTGACTCACACGTCCTCAACAAGAGTCTCCTACGAGACCCGAAACATAATTACCGATCTCATTTGGAGAAAACTTACTATGGTTT
>PVHT020004944.1:42461871-42495327 GCA_004024745.2 Catagonus wagneri
AATAAAATAAAATATGGAACATATGGGAGTTCCCATCGTGGCGTAGCAGAAATGAAACAGACTAGGAACCATGAGGTTGCGGGTTCAATCCCTGGCCTCACTCAGTGGGTTGAGGATCTGGCATTGCTGTGAGCTGCGGTGTAGGTCGCAGATGTGGCTCAGTTCTGGCGTTGCTGTGGCTGTGGCTGTGGCCAGCAGCTGCAGGTCTGATTGGAGCCCTAGCCTGGGAACCTCCATATGCTACAGGTGCGGCCCTAAAAAAAAAAAAAAGACAAAAAAAAATAATATGGCACATATGAACCTGTTTACAAAACAGAAACAGACTCATAGACATAGAGAACAGACTTGTGGTTGCCAAGGCAGAAGGGGAGGGAGTGGGCTGGACGGGGAGTTTGGGGTTAGTAGATGCAAACTATTGCATTTGGAATGGATGGGCTAATGAGGTCCGGCCGTACAGCACAGGGAACTGTGTTCATTCTCTTGGGATAGAAAATGATGGGGGATATGAGAAAAAGAATATATTTATTTATTCTTTTTATATGGCTGGGTCACTTTGCTGTAGAGCAGAAACTAGCACAACATTGTAAATCAACTACGCTTTAATTTTTTTTTTTTGTCTTCCTGCCTTATCTAGGGCCGCACCCGTGGCATATGGAGGTTCCCAGGCTAGGGGTCTAACAGGAGCTGTAGCTGCCGGCCTTCAGCAGAGCCACAGCAACGGGGAATCTGAGCCGCATCTGCAACCTATACCACAGCTCACGGCAACGCGGATCCTTAACCCACTGAGCAAGGCCAGGGATCGAACCCGCAACCTCATGGTTCCTAGTCGGATTCGTTAACCCACTGAGCCACGATGGGAACTCCAACTATGCTTTAATTTAAAAAAAGAAAAGAGAGTTCCTGCTGTGGTGCAACCATATCGGCAGCATCTTGGCAGAGCCTGGACGAAGGTTCGATATCCCACCTAGCACAGTGGGTCAAGGATCCCAAGTTGCTGCAGCTTCGGCTTAGGTCGCAACTGTAGCTCAGATCTGATCCCTGGCCCAGGAACTCAGCATGCAGAGGGGCAGCCAAAAAAGAAAAGAAAGGAAAAAGAAATAAAGAAAAGACCCAGAAGTGTGATGTGCTCTGCCTCCCTGAGAGTAGAGAGATGAGACACCATTGCTCTCGATGGCTAATTGTGTTGTGGTAATAAACTATTAAACTGGGATTGTCATCCTATGATAATAAACCGCAATTGCCATGGAGAAGGTGGGGGAGGGGAGGGAGAAAGGGCCACCCTGCCCTGGGGGAGGGGAGGTCCGGCTGGTTTGCTTCCTGAATGTGAGCAACATCTTTTAAAAGGTCTTATTTATAATGTAGGGCAGATCTCATGCCTTGCCATTGATAGACTATATCTTTCCTCTCCCCAGAGGAGACTCTTTGTAAGTAGCTAAGCCCAGGTTTATCTTGGGCTGCAGGACAGATACAGGTGTTGCAGATTCTGTTACTCCCGTTGCTCGTGCCAAAAGCGCTGCTGAAATTACAGGATTCAGAAGACCCAGTTTTAATTGGGGAAAAATTCTTGATGCCCTTCCCTTAGGGAGCAACCTTTATAAAAATGATACATAGCTTATGAAAAATAGAAACACGAAAGCTCGGGGCACGGTCTCCTCACTCCCGACTGACCCCCACAAAAGGAATGAGGTAAAATCAGAGTCCACAGACCCCCTCTGGGCACCCAGGCGCCTCAAGTTTGGAGATTGCCTGATGGGCAGAACCCAAAGGCAGTCTTTTTAGATGCTGACTCTTAACGTTTGGTTTACTGCTTCTATCGCAACAAATATTACACTTTCTACCGGCTAAGAATATTTTAGAAACATTCATGTTCCTATACCATTAACTTATAACACGTTTTTTCCCCTTTTCCCCCACTTTTTTGAGTTTTAAGAGGAGCAACAGCGACAGAGGAATGTTCGGACTGACGAGCTATTCCAGAGTTATTTAACCAGCACGCGCGCTCGCTTGCATTTTGGCGGAGTGGCCCAGGCAGGCGGGCCACCACGCAGGCCACCGCGCGCACCGCGGGGTCAGGGAGGAGAGACGGGCCCCGCGCCCCAGCCCAGCACGGACGCACGGCCACCCCGCTCCCTCCGGCCCCCCACTCGCTGATCTGACTGCAGGAGCCTGGAGGGGCAGTGAGGACAGAGTAAAGGGACGAGAGAACAGGAGAGGGGAGGAGAGAAGGAGCGAGGGCACGGGGACGGAGCCCTTTCAGTCCTCCCACCCGCCCGCGGTGCCCGGAGTCCACAGCCGCCCGGGAAGCCGCACCCTCCCCGCGGCCCCAGCGGCTCTCCCGCCACCCGGCCTCCCCTCTCCCGCACCCGCACCCGCACCCTCCCTCGGGAGCCCTGGCCAGGGGCACCCATTCTCGCCCTGCTCCCGGCGCCTCGAAACACGCGCGTGGACGCACGCGCACCGTCACCTGCGCAGGTAAACGCCACCCATGGCCCTGGACTCCCTCTCCCCTCCTTTGCTGCCCCCTTCCTTCCCTCCTCTCTCTCCCTCGTCTCCCGCCCCAGACCTGGCTCTGCAGCCCTCTCTTACCCGGGGCGTCCTCAGCAGCGCCCGCCGTGGTTCCAGGGACCCGGGGCAAAGCTGCGGAAGGAGAGCCGGCTGAGCAGCCGCAGGTGGAGGCCAGGCTGAGCCCCTGGCAGGCCCGCGTTCACCCGGCTGACCGCGATCTACGCTGGGCAGGGCGGCCGGCCTTAGGCTTTAGGCCGTGCACTGTGGACGGTTTAGACACAGAGGAAAGCACGGCGCGGGGCGGGGGTGTCCAACTCGCCAGAGGCTGGAAAACCTAAAGGTTAAGGAAATAGAGATGCTCACGGAGAAAGATGACCCCGGGAAGAACAACTGCAAAATACAGCCTGTGTGTGACTCTGCAGCGAGCAAATCTAACGGTAGAGGCTAAATACGTGATTTTTTTTTTTTTTTTTTTGGTCTTTTGCCTTATCTACGGCCGCACCCGCGGCATATGGAGGTTCCCAGACTAGGGGTCTAACAGGAGCTGTAGCTGCCGGCCTTCACCACAGCCACAGCAACGCGGGATCCAATCCAGGTCTGCAACCTACACCACAGCTCACGGCAACGCCGGATCCTTAACCCACTCAGCAAGGCCAGGGATCGAACCTGCAACCTCATGGTTCCTAGTCGGATTCGTTAACCCCTGCGCCACGACGGGAACTCCTGTTTTTTTTTTTTTTTTTTGAGGGGGTTCAATCCCCCAACTGGCTCAGTGGGTTAAGGATCCGGTACTGCCTCAGCTGAGGTGTAGATCGAAGTGGTGGCTTGGATTCAGTCCCTGGCCCGGGAACTTCCATATGCCTCCGGTTCAGTCCTAGTTAATCAATCAATCATCAAAGTAAAAGAGGAGAATAAAATTTAGAATAGTGGTTACTTCTCTGGGAAGCTGAGGAGATGGGGTCTGGTAAGAACACACAGGTAGATTCAAAAGCACTGACGGCGTTCTGGTTTCTAAATTAGACAGTGATTTCATGAGTGTTTATCATTAATACTTATAACTTTTACTATTATGCTGATATTATGCATATTATATATATCACGTGCTTGTTATTACTATAGACTTATACCAGCACTTATCATTATCCCATATAACATGCATTTGCTTCTTTTATATGTATCAAAGATTGTATAATACTTTTTTTTACGGCTGCGCCTGCAGCATATGGAAGTTCCTGGGCTAAGGGTCAAATTAGATCTGCAACTGAGGCCTACACTACAGCCACAGCAATGCCAGATCTGAGCCTCATTTGAGACCTACACCACAGCTTGCAGCAGTGCTGGATCCTTAACCCACTGGGTGAGGCCAGGGATCAGATCCACATCCTCAAGGATACTAGTCAGGTCCTTAACCTGCTGAGCCACAACAGGAACTCATATAATACCTTTTTTAAATGAAAAAAAAAAATGTAGGAGTTCCCTAGTGGCCTAGCAGTTAAGGACTCAGTTGTCACTGCTGGGTCAGGGGTTTGAGCCACAGCCTGGGAACTTCTGCACATCATAGGCGTGGCCAAATGATTTCTATACAGCAGAAATCCGCACAACATTGCAAACTCAGCATAATAAAAAAATTTTTTTTAACGTATCCAGGAGTTTCCATTGTGGCTCAGAGGGCTAGGAATCTGACATAGTGTTCATGAGGATGCAGGTTTGATCCCTGGCCTTGCTCAGTGTGTTAAGGATCTGGCATTGCCATGAGCTGTGGTGTAGGTTGAAAATGCGGCTCGGACCCTGTGCTGCTCTGGCTGTGGTGTAGGCCGGCAGACATAGCTCTGATTGGACCCCTAGCCTGGAAACTTTCATGTGCTGCAGGTGCAGTCCTAAACAGGAAAATGTCTCCTGCATCATCAAGCTTCTTCAGCAGCCCACGGCCCGGCCCAGCCACCTCCTTTCTCAGCTGGCTCAAAGGGATGGCCCCTCTGCTCATTGCCTCTTTCTTCTTTGTCCCAGGGTTTTAACTCGAGGTTCCTGCTGATTCTGTGGAAGATCACTCTATATGTCAATCTGCTTAGCACAATCTCTTTAGCATCCCTGGTCTCCGGTCACTGTGGCGTGGCAACAACATTACCTCACCCATGTGTGTATGTGCATGTGTGCATGCATGCACACACACACACGCATGTCCACATATGTAAGTGGGGCCAGTGGTTAACGACCCCGACCAGTATCCATGACGATGTGGGTTCAATCCCTGGCCTCACTCAATGGGTTAAGGATCCGGCGTTGCCGTGAGCTGTGGTGTAGGCTGCAGACACGGCTCGGATCCCACGTTGCTATGGCTGTGGCGAAGGCTGGCACCTGTAGCTCTGATTGGACCCCTAGCCTGGGAACTTCCATAAGCCGCGGGTGTGACCTAAAAAAGCAATTAAAAAAAAAAAAAAAGACAATAGCACAAATCCCCCCGCCCCCAATCACTTAGGGACTCAGCGTTGTCATTGCTGTGGCTCAGGTTTGATCCCTGCCCTGCGAACTTCTGCAAGCCACAGCCAAAAAAAGAAAAAAGAGAGAGGGAGAGAGAGACAGACAAAAATAGGAAATGAAGATATTAGAACCCTCGTACATTTGCAATGAAATGTAAATTGGGGCAGCGACTTTGGAACAGTCTGGCAGTTGCTAAAAATACGAAATTCTCCTAGGTGCATACTGCATAGAAAGCCTGTGTGCACACCAAAACCTGTACATGAACAGCCACAGCAGCGTGATTCACGACGGCCAGGGTGGAAACAACGCAAAGGCCCGTCAGCTGATGAATGGATGACTAGATCCTAGCCACACAATGGAATATTATTCAGCAATAAAAAGGAACAAAGCACTGATATATCCTGGACATGGATGACCCTTGAAAATGTGACAGCAGCTGAAAGAAAGAAGCCAGACACCTTTATGTGAAAGGACCGGAACAGGCAAATATGTAGAAACACAAAGGAGACTAACATTTCCGCCAGGGCTCGGGGTGGTGGTGTTGGGGGGTGGGGACTGACAGCTAATGTATACGGGGTTTCTTTCTTGGGGTGGCAAAAGTGTTCTGGAATTAGATTGTGATATTGCACAGCTCGGTGAACACTCGAACAACTATTGAAATGTACCCTTCCTTCAATGTACAGTATGTAAACTGTATCTCAATAAAGCTCCTTTTTTTTTTTTTTTTTGGTCTTTTTGCCTTTATGTACAGCCACACCCGCGGCATATGGAGGTTCCCAGGCTAGGGGTCTAACAGGAGCTGTAGCCGCCGGCCTACACCACAGCCACAGCAACGCGGGATCCGAGCCGCATCTGCAAACTTCACCACAGCTTACGGCAACGCCAGATCCTTAACCCACTGAGCAAGGCCAGGGATCGAACCCGCAACCTCATGGTTCTTAGTCGGATTCGTTAACCACTGAGCCACGAAGGGAACTCCAATAAAGCTCCTTTTTAAAAAAGAATTGAGGTGCATAGTTAAAAGTTAGCGAACATTTAATTCATCTACTTGCCAACTGCATTTTGCATCAGCTTTCCTGCTCCATCCGTGGGTTTCCCAGTCCCTTCCAAACACTGGATCAGACCATGTGTGGTTGCTTTCAACACTCCCAGTATCTGCTACGTGATCCCTTAGGTCGTCCTTAAACATCAAGGGCAAGTTTTCTTTCCTGAATCCTAAAACTCTTGAACGAACTCACTCCAGGACCCACAGTTCTGTTCTTAAAGAATGACAGTCACAAAATGACCAGCAGCAGTTCCTTGCCAAGTAGGTACGTGCTGATTCGATGCCCGCTCAGAACTGGATTTTCCTTCCTACTTCAGTGCTTTCTGCAACACTGGGTTTTCGAAATCCAGTTAGAACGTGTGATTTGTTGCCTGAGAGAAGAAAAAAAATAGTTTATTAGGACAAGTGTTTAGTTAATATCTATTATGCGCGCTCAGCCTACGTATTTAAGCATCTCACACACGCGAACCCACTTTCATTAGCACCATCCATCTGCAACATGGGATCTCTGTTTTACTAAAACACTCTGTTCTACTGAAAAGAAACAAAGATGTTAAACTTGGCCAAGGTCATCCACCTGCTAAGGGCAGCGGAGATTCTACCAAGCGCCGTGGCTTCGACTGAGATAGAGCAAGGCCAGCAGTGGGTCACTGAATGAAAGAACCCTTTTCCCATTGCACTAGTTACTTAATTCAGAGGTCTTGATGGAGTCCCCACATTTACTGATGCCACACAAAGCAACTGAAACAAGATTGCTGTTCTGGAATTACTCAGTCTCAAGTGGGAGACAAATAGGCCACCGGGGAACCAAACCGTTAATGTGGGCAGCCCATCTGCCGAGGACCGAAGTCTAAGCAGAGTGACCAGGGTGTTCAACTGGTGGGGCTGCAGGAGGCAAGAGGACGAGGAAGGAAGATGACACTAGAGGTCAACATCCGCTCCAGACCAGACACAGCTCGTACCCGAGCCAAGAGGTGTGGGGGAAGGGCCTTGGTGTGGGGGAAGGGGACCCGAAGGGGCCAGATGAAGTTTTCCCATAACCCTACCTGCATTTCCAGGAGATAAATAGGAGTTCTGAGGATGGACAGAGTCAGTGAAAGGCAGGAACACCAGCTAGGAAGCTGTTACAATTGACCTAGGAGCTCCCGTTGTGGCTCAGAGGGTTCAGGACCTGATACAGTCTCTGTGAGGATCCCTGGCCTCATGGGGTTAAGGATTCGGTGTTGCCACAAACCACAGACACAGCAAGGCCGACACAGTCTGGCGTGGCTGTGTCTGTGGTTTAGGCCTCAGCTGCAGCTCCAGGAATTCAACGCCTAGTCTGGGAACTTCCAAATGCTGTGGGTATGGCTGCCAAAAGGAAAAAAAAGAATTGAGGTATCTTTGGATCAAGTTCTCATGCATATGTAGGGGAAAAGGTTTTTTTGTTTTGCTTTTTACGGCAGCACCCGTGGCATGTGGAGTCTCCCAGGCTAGGGGTCTAATCGGAGCTACAGCTGCCGGCCTAGGCCACAGCCACAGCAATGTGGAATCTGAGCCCACACCACACAGCTCACAGCAACACTGGATCTTTAACCCACTGAGCAATGCCAGGGATGGAACCCGCCTCCTCATCGATCCTAGTTGGGTCTATTAACCACTGAGCCACAAAGGGAACTCCCGAGAAAAAAAAATTTTTTAATAAATGAAAAAAAAAAAAAATCACTGGCCACAGTAACTTAAGCTTTCTTCTGCCTTCTCAACACCTAACAACATAGATAGCACTCGCATTTAACTTGGAAATGACCCTGAGCCTCGAGTGCGCTTCATGGGTCATCTGTTCCACAAGGATCTCACTAAGATGACTCCTGGATGCTGGGGTTTGATTCTCAACAGCAACACTGGGCAACTGCATAGCCTTGGGGACGTGACTCAGCTTCTCCCATCGCCTGTGAAGGAGAAATGTCTGCACACCCGCTTAGTGTTAACGCACGGCTGGGGCGTGGGCTCCAGGCCCGACACTCTCCTACAGTCTGACCCCAGCAGCCCAGCTCAGCCTTATAAAGACATCTTCATAACAACACTGCAACACTTAATGTGTCTTACCCTCTTCTCGCCTCCCGCTGAGGTCTCACTCATTCCCAGAAACCGTTTTCAAAAGACTAACACACTTTGGCAACGGAAGAAAATTAAAATTTCTGCACAACCAAAACAGGTAACGATAAGTGCAGGTGAAAAGATTTACTGTGGAGGAGTTCCCTGGTGGCCTAGTGGGTTAAGGATGCAGTGTACTCACTGCCACGGCACGTGGGTTTGATCCCTGGCCTAGGGACTTGTGGGTGCTGTGGGAGTGGCCAGGAAAAAAAAGATTAACTGTGGAAATATCTGCTATATATAAGACAAATAATTTAAACATTAAGAATATCTAAAAACAGGAGTTGCCGTTGGGGCTCGGCAGAAATGAATCAGACTAGCATCCATGAGGATGCAGGTTTGATCCTGGCCTTGTTCAGTGGGTTAAGGATCTGGCATTGCCGTGAGCTGTGGTGTAGTTTGCGGATGAGGCTTGGATCCTGTGTTGCTGTGGCTGTGGTGTAGGCTGGCAGCGGTAGCTCTGACTGGACCCCTCGCCTGGGAACCTCCGTATGCCGCGGGCGCAGCCCTTAAAAAAAAAAAAAAAAGGAGCAATGCTATCCACCTTGCAGGACTGAAGAAAATGAGTGAAGCCATGGGAGATCTTAAGAGCAGGTGCGGGCTCCTACTCGGCCTCAGCAGACGATCTCCTGCCCGTACTTGCATCCTCTAAGCTCCCACTCAGCCACTTGCACCCAGAAAACAGTAATATTTACTGAATGAAAGCAACTTGTTACCAAGGGATGCAAAGGGGGGTGAGGATGAGAACAATAAATTCTCTGCGAGTCCAAAGGGCAGCCCACCCCTCAGCACTGCAACCTCTATGAATCTGGAGACCCTTTTATTTTTGCTTTTTAGGGCTGCACCCGAGGCACATGGAGGTTCCCAGGCTAGGGGTCGAATCAGAGCTGCAGCTTTGCCTACGCCACAGCCACAGCAATGCAGGATCCAAGCCATGTCTGTGACCTACAACTATAGCTCACGGCAACGCCGGATCCTTAACCCACTATGAGACCAGGGATCAAACCTGCATCCTCATGGATCATAGTTGGGTTTGTTAACCGCTGAGCCATGAAGGGAACTCCTAGAGGCTTTTTTGATTTTACTAATGGAGAGATTAGGTGGAAGAAAAAAACATGCATCAATTCAAAAACCAGTGGGACAAGGCAAATGGCCTCTGGGCCAGGACCAATTTTTCCAGTAATCCCAGCCCGGCCCTCTCTGCTGTCTGTGCACCTGTAGCTCCTTGCCTGTTTCCATGGTTTTCGCGGGCCGTCGGGGGTGGTCAGTATGGCAGGAAAGGCTTTATCTAGCGGCACTCAGTCTGAGCTCCCAGAAACCACTGTCCTCCTCTCTCAAGTCCGAGCCCTCTGTCCACCTGACCTGGACATCATGGTTCTGTGTGTGTGATTTCCCGCAGGAATGGTGTCATCTCATTCCCTTCTGTGCCTTTCAGAGGTCAGGCGTGAAAACCCTAGAGCGCTAGTCCCGCGGCCCAGAAAACCCATTCGAGTAAACAGCTTAACCTAAGCCTCAGTTCCTTCATCTACACACTGAGGACAGCTGCCTTCCAGGGAAATGCTAAGTCTGCACGCCGTCAAGCAGACAGAGTTCCGGGTGTGCCGCCCAGCGCGGAACACACACTCCAACAAATGAGATTTGACCCGACTCAGACCCCCTCCCGGCCCAGCGGCCCAGTTAAGAGCCCAGGGCCCAGGTCGCGTTCCTGAGAGCCTGGTGGTGTGTGTTCTGCAGGGGCAGTGCGGCCGGGCTGATGCTGTGTACCCTGTGATCGACATTCGAATCCAAATTTGTCACCCATGAAAAACATCCCATTTCAAAATTTCTAAAGCCCCTACTCAGATTCCCATGTTGCAAAGAGCACCATTTGAGATCAGTAGTACCTCCATTTGAGCTTACTCTACCTCACAAAAGGACAGCTAATCTTCATTTGTCGTGATATAAATGAGCTCCTGTATACAACTAGTTACAGGATGAAAATCCTGGGACATAAAATTAAGATGCTGTCAGGGAAAACCACCAGGGAGCTGACAAACACTGTAAAAACCTTGCTTAAATAAGACATTAAAAAAATGCACATACCATGCTGTACGTATGAAGATGTCAATTCTCCCCAGGTGAGAGTATATTTTATTTATAAGAACCTCATCAAAATCCCAACAGGGTCCTATTACATAAGGAAAATCACAGTCGATACAACAGGTACATCGTAAAGAGCAAGGGGCCTGGAATAACCGCCCGACACAAAAACACAACAACACAACAGAAACAGAAAGCAGGGCTTCCTACTAAGAAGCAAAACAAAGCAGCCAGCTCTAAGTGGCACTGCGTACCAGTGCGGGCAGGCTAGCCGCCTCCACCGGTCAGGGGCTACAGACCCAGTGCCTTAACCCAGTGCCTGTATTCTTCACACTGCCGTTTACTTGCCCCAATCCTCCTTGCTTTTCAGATGATGAGGGTCTTTTCAGATGAAAAGAGACCTGCTCCCACTGTGGAGTTCCCGTTGTGTCTCAGCAATAACAAACCCAACTAGTATCCATGATGATGCAGGTTCAATACCTGGCCTCGCACACTGGGTTAAGGATCCGTGAGCTGTGGTGTACGTACCAGATGAGGCTTGGATACCGTGTTGCTGTGGCTGTGGTGTAGACTGGTGGCTGCAGCTCTGATTTGACCCTTAGCCCGGGAACTTCCATATGCTGCAGGTGTGGCCCTAAAAAGACAAAAAAAGAAAAAAGGAAACTTGCTCAAGATCACACGGGTTTAGGGCAGGGGTCTGAACCAGCTGCCTCCAGGAGCCCATCTCCTGAGAAAACGAACAGCACACCTTGTCTACAGAGATCAAGAAAGAACTCCTAGGGATGGAAATGCTGTAAAATTTGGTTGTGAAGATTGCTGTAAAATTCATTGAGTCATTAAAAAAATAAAAGAACGCCTAAAGGCCTGCTGTCGGCATGGACACAGGATACTATCCACTCACATGCAAATGGGTCACATATACACTTCAGAGTGATCCGGGGGGCTGCAGACAGAAAGCCAGGAAGCGGGTAGTCACACACAGCAGGGTGTCTGTTTACACAGCATTTTTGGAAGGCAGTCTGACATCAAGACAGACAATTTGTATGCCTTTTCAGCAACCCCTCTTCTAGAATCAATCCCAGAGAAACATCAAACCTAAGCCAAGTTCAAGGGTACCCACTGCAGCTCTTTGTGTGAGAGTAAAGTGGGAAGGGGAGGTGAGGGGCCAGCTCCCGGAAAATAAGCCTGGGCGGGTGGCATGGAGGGGCGGGTGTATGTCCCGAGCGGAAAAGTAAGTCCCAGAACACACAGACTTTTAACACATCTGTTAAACAAGATGAAAAGGATGTAAGAGAGTAAAAATGTGAGAGAAAAAGAAATCTGTACACATGTTAAAATGGCATTTTTTTTTTCAAAGGGTCTGAAAGGATACGCCGCACACCAGGAAGGGTGGACAGCGCGGGGAAGAGAGTGGGGTTAGGGCCGGCAGAGGAAGGCCTCTTTCATTTACACTCAATACGCTTCGGTAGGAGCGTTTCCGTAATTTTGAGAAGACAAAAAGAGTGAGTGACCAAGAACTTACTGTCTTATGTTCAGCCTTTTTTTTTTTTTAAACACGTATAAACCAGTGAAAACAAAACACTAAAATCCAACCAGAGAATAAAAGAGGAATAATAAGAAAATGACGTATTAAGAACTACTGACACCTATAAAGATTTAAAGCCATTGACACAGTAAATTTTATTGTTTACCAATGACAGGCTCTGGACAAGGTGGAGACAATGGGACACAGTGACGACACATTTAAACTCTTGTCACAACTTATCAGTTACAAATTCCCAGAGGTCAAGGTCAACATACTAAAATCTGAAATATATAAAGAAAAAAAACAAGAAAATATAAATACACAGATTTTTGCAGCACGATGCAACGTCCTTTTTAAAAAAAAAGCTTGTTGTGACTGTGCAATTAATTCTGACAGTAATTCAAAACACAAAACCCCATGTTTTCCTACCCTTCCCCCAAATCTGGATCTGGGAACTGCGGTGTCATAGAAGTACGCAAAAATAAAAACAGTTTAGTGCTTAGAAACACAGCATTTTCCTCATTTTAATGCATCAAGGCGCAAAAATTTCAATTCCAAAAGCCAATCATCGCTATGGGCAGATAAATAAAACAGACTTGACAACACTTCTATCATCAAACCCAAATAACATCATACTAAAAATATATGTGTATGTGTGTGTGTGTGTGTGTGTGTGTAATACCTATTTTAGAAAAAAAGGTGCCTTGGTGAAAATGATTCTGAAAATATTCACTTGTTGCACATTATGTACAAAACCTTCTATATAAAAAATTAAATTATTTTCAATGAAATTCCATGTTCACATGCCACCTGAAAACTATACTTGAAAGATAAATACGTCTACCTAAGGGTTTCTGTCCGAAGTCATGGCTAAGGCAGTTCTCCTCCCGAGGGCTCACCTTTGCACCTGCTCTCTGGCACGACTACTCGTACGAGCATCACAGAGGCCACCTGACCTGTCTATGCGTTCTTACCTGCGCTATCTGTTCACTGTTAAGACAGGGGATAGTTTCCTGTCACTACAAAGAATATTTTTTTTTCCCTTAAAATATATTGTTTCTCTATCCCAAATTAATCACTTAAGACATAAAAGAAAGAGGCTGCTAATGCCACTCCCTTTGATGTCAGTTATCAGTAGCCCTATAAGAAAGAACTCTGGGTTGGAACAGCGAGAAGATTCCACTCACGTAACAGTGCGTCCTTCACCTGCATAGAATCGATTTGGCTTGATAGCTCTTCGCCCCCAGAACAGCGGTCTGGGGTGCAAACGTGCTCTTGGGGGGTTCATCTCAGATATGGAAACATGGCTCCCACGGACAAGATGAGGACAGGTGGGGCAACGGGGTTGCTTAAAGCTGTTCGAGGGTTGCTCGTTTGCAGGAGCTGCTCAAGGTTCAAGTGGAAACAAAAATGGGAAAGACTGGGGGCAATGAAGTTGAGTTGGGCAAATATTTACACTGGTAACCATTTCACTAACTCTTTAAGCAGCTAACTACAATGACCTGGCATCTCTAAGCTCCTTGTTCTACGAGCACTGAGAGTTTGAAGCACAGAAGGTGAAAAACGGAATACCCTTAGAAAAGGGAAACAGTCTGAGGCAAAAGTTGTAGGTCTGTAAATATATATTTTATATGCACACACACAGTCGTGTGCGTTATCCTGTATATAGTTTACATACATATTCACAAGATGCCCTGCAGTGTAGTTCAAAAGGCCTTTATCAGGGAACAAACTGCTTCTAGTATAGGCCCCGGAGTTCATACCATCTCTGTAAGAAACAGGTGTGCATATATTCACATAATGTAAACCTTATCAGCACAAACACTGCTATCACACAAGCTTACACAGTAGTTGTTTTTACCAATCGGTGATGTATAAGAACATTTCTTACACTGAGAAACAAAATAACGAAAAAATTCACAACTAGGTTTCAAGTTCACAAGAAAAAAGTTGTTTAGCATGGCCAACAACAACAAAGTTCAAATTCCAGAAGTAAGGAAAAATATCAAAACTTTATAAATCTCCTGGGATGCAAATCGATTACTGCATCAACTTTAGAAAAATAGACTCAGAGAATGAACGATGCTACAGATTCTCACAACACATCAAGCCATGTTTATCTCTTTCCTCTTTTGTTTCCAGCTGGGGGCTTCTTCAACTGAAGGAGCTGTCCTCCCGTCCCAAAGCCTGCAGAGGCAGGATTGGACACCCCAAATGTCAAACCAGCCGACGCCGTGATGCCAGGATTGCTGAAGTTAAACCCAGACGTACTTGAGCTGCCAAAGCCTTATGTTTGGGGAAGAAAATAGTCATATGAGAAGTTAAATCACAAAAACAAACGTTAACAAGTAGGGATGAGAGGCACATTTCTAGCTGAAAGACTGTATAACCTACAAAAATTGCAAATATCTTAGGGCCCTTCATTTGTAACGTGGAATTTTACAGGAAATTAATTCAGCTGATGACTAAATGGCACCATAACGGGCAGAGGTTTAGTGTTCCAGGCCAAGAGAGAAACCCTTACGCAAACGACTGAGGCCGACAGGTTGGCAGCCACTTTGGTGTTTATTAAACAGACCAAGGTGCCTTCCTCCTCTGCCCTCCAGAATCATTTTATCAAAATGTAGAGGAAACCCTCACCAACTCTGAGCCCACCCCTGCAACCCCAAGTCCCCCCAAAGGGCCTCAACCCCCAACTTGCAGGACAGGGAACATATGGAAGAGCAGACCTCCCGTTCTGATTTTTTAAGAGCCCCACATGATTAGGATCAAGTACTATCCAGCAACTGGTATGAACGTATCATAACCCCGATACTGCTGAATTCTGTTATCTTACTCTGCAGGAACTACTGAATTTAAGCACTGCTTAATATTAAACGGAATTTCTTCCAGATTCCTCAATTAAATGGTATTAAACTGTTATTATGTTAGGCATGCTATTTATCATTAAGCATCGCACACTAAAACAAGCCATTATTTACAAAAAGAGAAAAAAATGCACAAGTAGATGGAATTTGCGATTTTCTACTAGAAATGTCTAAAGACTACACCTATTTCAAAAAATGAACAAAAAACCCAGTTAATCATTTGTAAACCTGGTACTCCCCGCCCCCATTTTTAGGGCTGCACTCATGGCATGTGCGGGTTCCCAGGCTAGGGGTCCAATCAGAGCGGTAAATGCCGGTCTACACCACAGCCACAGCAATGTGGGATCTGAGCTGCATCTGTGATCTACACCACAGCTCATGGCAACACCGGATTCTTAACCCACTGAACAAGGCCAGGGATCGAACCGCAAACCCATGGTTCCCAGTCGGATTTGCTTCCGCTGCATCACAGCAGGAACTCCCAGCCCAGCACTCTTAAAATCAGAGGGACTTATAACTAAACAACATGTCTTTAGAAATTACTCTCCTGAATGACTAATGATAAAAACTGGGTTAAAGCTGTCACAGTGGGCTCATTTCTGTAACAACAAAAACCGTTTAAACATAAAACTAGTCTTCGCGTTCAAAACCACCGCCAGTTAAAAAAGGATATGATGACTTATTGCATCAGACTGGGTGTGCTGCTAGATGTGTAAGACCAGCCTGACCTGCGGCCTGTAGGAGAGAAAGCTGCCATGAATCAGCACGGCTTGCGGGCTTCGACCAGGGGGGTGGGGCCTGAGCCCGGGTTCTTCTTGGATATTGGAAATAACAATACTTCGATACGTTTAAAGGAAATCATTTGCACCTTTAAATGTGCCTTAAAGTCAGGCCAAAACACACAAACCTGCACTAAGACTTCCTGAGGGTTTATTTGTTGTTCCAAATCCAAATGTGGACGCCCCTGTGGTGCTGCATCCAAAACCAGAGCTAGTTCCAAATCCTAGTGGAGGGCAACAGAGAAACACACGGCAGGTAAAACACAGCGGAAAGGTGCTGACAGCTAAGACCTACGACTACCCAAGGGCTAAAACATAGAGTTGAAAACCACGACCTTATTAACGAAGTCTGCTGTTTGCTCCTTTGCATTAAGACTTTTGGAAGAAACAAATCCATGCTGAGATGAACTATTTATATGTATTTAGGCTAAGTTTATGACCCGTCGGTAGTTTTTAAAGAACAAGGCCATAAGAAACAAGATCAGATTAGTATTTTCTCTCCCAAAGAGACCAGAAATTTTAGTGACCAATGCAGTATGATTTTAGTCAGAACAGATACAAACATACCTACTTAGGGATATTTTGTTTTGGGGCAAAAAAAAAAAAAAGAGACTAAATTCATAAAAAAGCACGACATGCACAACAATTTAAACACAAATGCCACAGGGTGATTTTACTCTGCTTTAAATTTACCAAAAAAAAATTTTCACTTAAGAAGTTTGCTGGTGGGAAATCTTTAGGACCACATACTAGTCAATCACTTTAATCCCACTCACCCAGAGCGGCCGCCTGCTATAGCACCCGCGGTGCAACAGTGAGAAAGCTGAGGGGGCCGTGGTGTTCTCTCTCTTAGCAATGCTACAGGCACAATTTCAATCAAGAAAATGTTTTCAAAAAAAAAAAAAAATGAATAAAAAAATTTTTTGAAATATTTTCACCATATAAAGTTCAAGAAGAGATTCTCTCAAGTACCTGAAGACTTGTTTCAAGTGCTTTAAAAATGAAGTTCAAATTTTTCTCAGGCTACCTGGCAAGAACTTATCTCAAATTCTGAGGTCACAGTATTATTGCCTATCATTCTACAAAATAGGGCAACAAACTGGATTATAGAACAGAGGAATGAGGCTGCCTCAATCCCAGTGGTTCCCAACAGAGTCTAATAAATTAAGTAACTGTAATAGTTGGAAGGCTTCCCCTCTTGGGATGATGATACATTTTAATGGAAATAAAGGAATCCTATTCATTGTGTGACAAGGCACCTGTCAAAATACAATCAACCCTCAATTATCCAAACCAGAGACTCGGGAATGCATTTGTATTTAGCATGACATTTTTTGCAGAAGACTTACCTTTTTACTAATTTAACGTATGAAACTACTGTAATAAACCTAATCGCTTATGTATACAAGTACGCATATAGCGAACAGGCCCCAAGTACTTAGGAATGAGCAGAAGGCGAACTGCTTAGTTTATAATACAAATACTTCCCCCTATAATGTGTTCATTTTCAGAAAAAGAAGTGCTTTACGAGGATGAATGTCCAGAAGTAGTTTCGACTCCAACTAATTTTTTTGAAGTTCATTTAATAAAACTAAGGAATTTTCAAGTTCACATTTTAGCATACTGCTTTGAAAATGTGAACACTCCCCCCTCTTTTTTTTTGCTTTTTTAGGGCCATGCCCGCGGCATACAGAGGTTCCCAGGCTAGGGGTCGAACTGGAGCTGTAACCACTGGCCTACACCACAGCCACAGCAACGTGGGATCCAAGCCGCGTCTGCAACCTACACCACAGCTCACGGCAACGCCAGATCCTTAACCCATTGAGCAAGGCCAGGGATCAAACCAGCAACCTCATGGTTCCTAGTCGGATTCGTTAACCACTGAGCCACGATGGGAACTCCCCTACCACTTAGTAAGTTTTCATACTGACTGTTCACCGCAGACAGTATGATTTTTTAAGTTCTAAATCCAATACTAGAAGGCACTGATCATGCCTGGAGAGTCCCTTTTTGCCAGGTAGAACCGTGACTTCCACAACAGCAGATCCGCTCAGAAGTTCTGACAGGCTGATAGCAATTCAAAGGTATCATAGTCCAATCAACAGAGAAAAGTGAAAGTGTACCTCCAAGGTTTGAAGAACCTAGGCCACTTGACTGCAGGCCAGTGCCAATACCTGAGCCGAATGGCGCTCCAAAACTAACTCCCAGAGGTGGCTGTGGCCCTGGTATGAAAAAAAATGGGGGAAAAAAAAAACAAATTTGCCTTACTCTTTCAAGATTAAAGTTTCTTTATGAAATTATTTTTAAAATGAACAGTGACTACTTTCAACCAAGTCTATTTGCTAAAACTTAGTTTTCAGGATGTCTTCTCCCCAGCCTCATGTATCTGTCCCAACAGCCTGACCTATGCAAAAATAAATTTTTGAAAAATTAACTTGTTCACACTAGACAATTAAAAGAGGCTTACCATATCGAAACATGAATGTTAGTTTAACTACTAAATAACTTGAAATCTTTAATGTATTGTAAATTACAGTTCTTTCAGTTGTACTTTTAGAATGATTTCAGATCTTCCTGCCTGTTTTCTGGTAAAATTAGCTGGCGTAATCAGTAAAGGTTTTGACATTTTTTTTTTCTTCTTAAAAGAAGCTTTTTTTTTTTTGACATTTTTTTTTTCTTCTTAAAAGAAGCTCCTCACTGTTAACAGTCGAGCCTCAATGGATCAAGAGACTGACACTAACGTGCAAAACCATCATGTTACTTCCTAAAAGTTAAGTACCAGAAGCTAGGCACAATTTCTTATAGGAAATATAAATGATATATACAATAAATGGATAAAAAACAAGACAATGTTTTATTTTATTAAATTTATTGTTCATTTTAAGCAAATCAATTACACAGTAACATGACAATTCCAGCTTGTTCACAGAAAGTGGTAACTGAGTTCTACTGCTAAGCCACATTACACCACTCGTCACCTGGTGAAATAAGACCCATGACGGACATTTACAAAGGCACCGCTGTGTACCTTCACAGATTCAATACATTCAAGATTTCAATTCAGAAGCTCCTTTCCAACATTTTGGAAAACGTACCCAGAAGCAGACCGATTAGTCATCCTTTCCCACTTGTGACTTTGCAAAGATTTCGGCTGAGTGTGTTTGGCAAGATTAGCATCAAACTTACTAGCCTCTCTTTTTAACTACTTTTTTTAAAAACTAAGTGGAATATGAAAATCTAAAAATCTCTCATTTGATAAATAATTTAGGAAAATCATTTGATAAATTTCATAGTACAATCTTCAGTCTTGTCTTTTTCAAGCACAGTGATCAGTGCATCTCAAAGCTGAGGGGACTGCCAAAGTAACATACAGACTGACAGCTAAACCTTTCAGAGAAATCAAAGCCTTCAAGCTGTTCAAATGAGGAATGAGGTCTGTATAGTCAAAGGCAGAGTGTAAAATTACAAAGTGTTAAAAGGAAAAAAGAACTGAGGAACTGGGACAGAAACTGGACTCTCCAAAGCTTGTACCAGGAAAATGAAGACAAACTGATAGCAGCCAGTGTTGTTATGCCACTATTAAAAAATAAATTAAGAAAGGATTTAAGTTTTTACATCCAGCTTGAGACCGATTTCAGAATAAAATACCTGCCTAGCAGCTCTTTTGTAAAATGTTACTATAGGAAAAAGAAAGGAAGCGTATCACCTTCTTATTTCTAACAAAAATAATACATAGAAACACACGTCCAGTTTCCAAGTGTCACGTGTTAATGAGAGGAGGCACTGCTGGTGGAAGACCCTAGAGAACAACGCACACCACAGCCCTCAGTCACGAGTCGCTCAGGCCACCCGCTCCCCCGCTCTATGCCACGGGTGAGTCTGCTTCAAAGGGCAACTCATCATCCTCAATATTCGGGGTATCGGTGATCAAGAACTCTAACAATGACAAGACTTGCATTGCACAGCAGGTACATGATACTTTGAGGTGTGTAACCTTCACACAAATTCTGAAGGCAACATCATTTATAAAACTAGTAGGCAAATGTATAACATTTTTTTAAGAGTAGAAACTCAAGATAAATATCTCCCATGCCAAAGTATTCGCATAGATGACACTCTGGCCACCATGTAAATTAGTTCCACTATCAGAAAGCATAATCTTCATCCTTCAGGCAAAGGTTACGTAAACAATTCAGTTGCTAGTCATTCAATGAGAGGCTCTTAGCTCCATAAATAAGACCAAGTTAGTAGCAACATGTCCCCGGGATTTCTGCCCAAAGGAAATCTCCCAGTAGAGTAACATTTTACAAGAGTTACTGCATGATATATTCACACACAACGAAATCAAGGTTAGCACTGTTAATTCATTTTTTTCCAGAATAAATTCTACTTTCTTAAAAGTAAAACCACATTCACAGGAAAAGGACTAAAGTGCTAATTTTTTTTTTATAATTCTCAGCAATCACCCAAAATACCTAATGTATTAGCATGGTTACTCCTAAGCCATTATTTTTAAAATAATTTTTCTTAAAAAACCAAAAAACGTCTTTTCCCCAATTTGAAAATTTTTACTCTTACTGATTTAACGGGGAATGCTCCTTTGGTTATTAAATACGACAAAAATCACAAAACCACAAAATGAAATACTTAAGTTTCCTATTTAACACTACACCTTAAATGTCCAAACCTGTTTCTTCTAAAAGCTAGAAAGTAGGAATTCCTAACAAAAGTCTCAGCTCTCCTGAAAAACAGCAGCTAAGTCACATGAAAAAGGTCTTTGTATGTAAACATCAAGAACTTTTCAAAGTGTCAAAACACAACAGCAAAACTTAATCCCGGTACATTAGCTTCAAACAATCTAAATTAAGGTCATACTGAAAAGCCTGCTGTCCATGTCCTAAGCGTCCCAGAGGCTGCAGGAGCACTGGCGGTCAAGTGCGCCCGAGAACTGCCATCAGGTAATGGACCCATGCAGGGACTGACGCTTAGGTCACACACACACAGTCCTCACTAACTCTCTTCGGCCTTCAGAAGCAATGACCGTCAATCACACGAACCTAAGCTCTATTTTATATTTTATATTTTTTTTATGTATTTTTTTTTCATTACAAGACACTGAAGAAGGATCAAGAAGTCACTTAAGTCCATACTTCCACCTCAAGAAAGACCATAAAAAAGCACCTTCGGGAAGGAGCAGCCCGAGGCTATATGCTTCTTTACATTAATCAAGTCAAGAATCCATATGCAAAGAGAAGCGCATCCCCGACAACTTGGACCTGCAGAGGCCAGCAGGCGTGTGGAGGAACAGCACACGCGCTGCACCCAGCTTCATCTAGATGGTCTTTAAAATGTGTTACTGGCACTTAAAAAGAGTTCATCAAGTTACAGGACACAGGGAGTAAGTCACTGGGTACAAAGCAAGATGCAGTAGAGACACGCATGTCTACCAGGGCTGTACATACCTAAAGAGCTCCTAAACCCGCTATAATGGTGACAGGACTGAAACAGCCAACACTGACCGGGACGGGCATAAAGAAAAGGGCTAGGAAGCCTGGGAGAGTTCAGAGAAACAAGAGGACAACAAGAATACAGAATGATCACTACTTAGCTTCTCAGTTCTAAAAACGCACACAACTCAAAATGAAAACGCTATAGGTCTGTTTGGATGAATAAATTACAATTGCTGCCCCTTAGTTACAGAGCTCTCATGAGCTTCATGACTACAGGGAATGTCCAAGGTCATCAGTCTCCCCAAAGCACGGCAAACGTTCCCAGGAATTAAGGTATGCGAATAAAGTGCTTTTCACAACGCTTCCTCTAAATTACGCCGACACCCTCCTCCACCAGAGACAGCGAGGACGTGTCTACCCGTCTGCCCTTAGAGCCCGGGGCCTGGCCGCGGGAGGCACTCGCGTCTGCAGGATGAGCAGGATGAATACGTCTTCACGTGCTCAGGACCCCGAAGTGGATGAGTGCAAACCTCCAGACTGCCTGCGTGAGAAAGTTCCTACACATGAACACAGCGGCCAGGACAGCTGGGGTTGCACCGCCTTCGGTGCACGCCACGGAACGCCAGCGGGCACCACAGACAACTCACTTTTCTCAAGTCGTATGGATTAGAATGGAATTCCCTTACGTTTGAAGAACACTCAACCAAATCCCACTTCTCTGATCCACGTGAAGGTGAATGTTTGCTCTAGAAAGTAAACTGGCACTAGACTTGGTCCGACCAGCGTGTCCGGAATCCGAAGAACTGCTGACCCACCCGGACCGACGCTGCCCTCTGGAGCCCGAGGCGGCGGCCCCCACGCCCGCCTGCAGACAACTGCCACGCACGCTTTGGCGCCACTGTCCACACGGCTCCAGCCACGGGACGCGAAGGAAGTGGATAAATCCATTGTCAGCCACATACGGATGGGCAGTCGATTCCATCATCTCCGAACGTGAAGAACAATTTTCAAAACCGCCCAGATCTAACAACTTCCCTAAGAGAGGCAGCCTGAAGGCCATCTTGAGATGTATGTTTCTTTACTTTTTTGTCCTATGACTAACTACTGGATCTATGGGACTTCCAGAAAGACACATGCTACAGCATAACTATTAAGTGCTACTGAAAAATTTATGAACGAGTCAAGAGAAAAATCATTATCCACTAAGACTATGTATTTCTTATTTCTCTATGTCACACTTGAGGCTTGACAAAGCAAGGACTGCACAAGCCAAAGATAAATAATCTCCTCTCCAGGACAAAGGGCCAAGCTAAATGCTGCAGAGCTAGACCGCGAAAAGGGGGTTCCTGAGAAGACATTAAACCCAGGACGAAAACGCCCTGCTCTCCAGTTTCTCAGCAGTTAATTCTCACGTGCTCAGCCTCCCAGTTCAGACTGCCTGATGGAAGTACAATCCACAGCGTCTCAAAACATGTTTGCCTGCTCTGGCCAACGCTGTCTGTTCTGAAAGACACCAGCAGTCCTGGCAGGCACCTTCTTCCGAATCTGGGTAAGAAGGCCTGTACTGTCTCTGGTCACCACACAAAGAAACGCACTGACCTTTCAGCCCACCTTCAGTCAGTGAAGACGCACCTCACCCTGCCCCGGGGTACTCTGCAGTCCCTGGGCACTCAGTACCTCAGACCAGAGCATCTCTGACTTTGAAACAACATATGATACAAGCACAATTTTAGAATCTGTTGTTCTCAGATGTAATTCAGTAGTGAAACACCACGTTCTAAAGGGCATTGATAGCAATACAGCAAATAACATTAAATAAATTCACAATATTCAGTATCTGATGTATCATTATTGCTAAGACTACCCTGTGTGATCATCAGGTATATGTTTTTAATTGTGTCCGTCACAATTTTTAGACTGTATTGGGACAGCTAGTCATCGAAACTTCTTCAGTGCTAACACAACAGGAAGACATAAAACTGCACACAAATGCCCTGCATTTTAACAGTAAGAAGCTATAACTTGAATGCATCCAGACCTGTAGCAGGCTGTTGCTGCTGGGTAAGTGTTGCAGCCATGGCAACGGCTGCTGCGTTTGGCATGTTGCTGAAAGGGGTGGGTCCAGTAGTAACTCTGGGTGCACTCTGCCACTTCTTGGCTTCTGCCCTCCTGGCCTCAAACACATCTACAGCGTCTCCCAAGAACATTTTCCTGTAGCCAAGGTACTGTTCCTTGAGCACCTACAGGAATGAAAAAAGGGTTAATCAACTTGTGTGCTGACTTTGCGATTCTGGGAATGACTACACCCATGAAATGAGTCAGCAGAGACAGATCAAAAACAACTGCCAATAAGGATGGGTGGACACACGGAAGGTTTGGGATGGAAAAGCTATAAAATCTGGTTGTGATGACTGTTGTATACCTATACTTGTAATAAAGTTCATTAAGTAATTAAAAAAAAAAACACTGCCAATATCACCCACGTCCTCCAGCCTGCGAGGCCAGGCGCTAACACTGCAGGTGCGTGGAGTGGGAAGGCATGAACCCAAGAGTTCCGTCTCACCCTGAGCAGTATCTGCCCTATTTTAGTCCTATGTTTTTACAATCAACTGCCTCAAATGTTCTGGAAGCCCTCTTTAAAATAAGTTAGCTTTTAGACAAGCAAGTAATATCTAAAATTCCATTTTAAATACTCTAGTTTTTCATGAAAATTTCCCCTTCAATGACTTACCTTCTGATAACTTCTAGAATCAAAGAGCTTAAAAAAAAAAGCCTACTGACTACATATTTTTTAAATATCCTTATTTAAAAGGCCTGAGTGACACATTAAAATAAGACATCACCTAAGCAGAAAGCAGGAGGGTAAAAAGAGGGCTCTTCCTTTATTAATATTGTTTATGATTATTTTATGAGAGAAACTCATATTGAGCCTGTGTAACCAAACTGGGGCAGGGATGGGGGGCAGTTTATAATTTTAGAGTAAGAGAGAAAAATTACCAAGTTCATGAAGTGGGCTGCTTTACCCAGTGCACCATCTGCCTTCTTATTAAGGCCATTAATTGCAATGATTCTGTTCGTTAGATTTATTAAATACTTTCATTAAAGGTTTAATTTAGAACCGTTTTATACTTCTGAAGAGATGCAAAATTTTCCCATTTCCAGACTGTTCTTAGCAGAAATCAGTAAGTACGAGGCCTCTTGGCTGTAGCAGGTACAGCACTTAGGTTAGTGCATGTCTCTTTGGCGTGGATGTCGGCGTATGACGCGCCAGTTCCAAGCCTTGCCTCCTCTACACACCAGTGGACCTGCCAAGGCCTGAAAACTGGGGAAAGATGTTCAGAAGTCGGGTCTGGGACATCCAACAACAAGGCTTCTTAGAGCGGACCTCCCCCCAACACACCCGCCCCTCCTCTGTGCAGTTCCAAGCACAGACCCATGTGGAATGTGGCATCAACAGGCCATAAACCTCAGTTCTATTTCAGTTAACAGGAAATAACGACCTGCCTGAGAAACTTAAGAATTCATTTTTAAAACAAAAACAAAAAACTGACACCAGCCATAATTTATAGAATTAACTGACATTTATAAAAGCCATAAGAAGTGAACAGGTCTAGAAACTATAACTTGCTAATAAGTGCAGCTGAAAACAGCAATGTGCCAAACCTAATCATGGAGCACCCTTTGGTTCTTGGGAACTCGTATTAAAAAAAGGAGTAGGGGGGTTCCCGTCAGGGCGCAGCAGAAACGAATCCGTCTAGGAACCATGAGGTTGTGGGTTCGACCCCTGGCCTCGCTCGGTGGGATAAGGATCCGGCATTGCTGTGAGCTGTGGTGTAGGTCGCAGATGTGGCTCGGATCCTGTGTTGCTGTGGCTGTAGTGTCGGCCGGCAGCTACAGCTCCTGTTAGATCCCTAGCCTGGGAACCTCCATATGCCGTGGGTGCGGCCCTAGATGAGGCAAAAAGACAAAAAAAAAGTGCCAAAGGAGAATTACCTTTGGCACTTTCAAAAACTAAACTAATACTTATAGACAAACTTCGAAGAGAATTTAATATAAATTCTTCCGTTACTACTAAATTACTTTAAAGATTTGGTTTAGAAATTTTTTTTTTTTGGTCTTTTTAGGGCTGCACTTGCGGCATATGGAGGTTCCCAGGCTAGGGGTTGAACCAGAGCTGTAGCCACCGGCCTACACCACAGTCACAGCAACACAGGATCCTTAACCCAGTGAGTGAGGCCAGGGATCAAACCTGTGTCCTCATGTACGCTAGTCAGATTAGTTTCCACTGAGCCACAATGGAAACTCCTGGTTTAGAATTTTTAAATCTATTAAAGCGAAAGATCTGCTATCACTTTAAAAGTGGTGATTTAAATGGTTAGCTTTTGTAAAAATTCTTTTACCATGCATCAGATTAAAGTAAAAATGGAAATACTGGTAATCCAGATTAAAAACATTCTATTCTATACAGTTAAGAATTTACTGGAGTTCCGGTCGTGGCGCAGCAGTTAACGAATCCAACTAGGAACCATGGGGTTGCAGGTTCAATCCCTGGCCTCGCTCAGTGGGTTAAGGATCTGGCGTTGCCGTGAGCTGTGGTGCAGGCCAGCGGCTACAGTTCTGATTCAACCCCTAGCCGGGGGAACCTCCATATGTGGCGGGTGAGGCCATAAAAAAGGACAAAAAAGACAAAAAAAAAAGAGAGAGAGAATTTATTTAGACTTGAGTTTGGATGCTTTGAATTTTAAAGGTTTTCTCTAACCACATATAACTCCAAAAAAGACTTAAATTATATTTGCTTGGCTGGACAAAATGTACTCATATTTAACATTTCACCTCAATATTAAAAATCAGCATACTGCAGTTCCCATTGTGGCTCAGTGGTTAACGAACCCAACTAGCATCCATGAGGACACGGGTTCGATCCCTGGCCTCACTCAGTGTGTCAAGGATCCTGGGTTGCTGTGGCTGTGGCGTAGGCCGGCAGCTACAGCTCCAATTCGACCCCTAGCCTGGGAACCTCCATATGCCACAGGTGTGGCCCTAAAAAGACAAAACAAACAAAAAAAATTAACATATTGTACCAGGTTCAAAATATTCAGTGAATATTTTTTTTTTTTATTACCTAATAAATACAAACAGCTCTCTGTACTTAGAAGGAACAAATGCTGTAACCAAGTTTTTTTAAGCAGTGGCCAGTAACCATTTAAAACACACATAAAAGTAAAGCAGTGAGAAATGACTTTGCTACTAAGAATGGCTATTGTCTGTAGTGCTACTTATAGTGGTAGAGAGATGGAAACAACCTAAATGTCCAACGGAAGACGACGGGTTAAGCACCCACTGTTATTAATCCCCACAGTGAAATCCTGCGTAACCACTAACACGGATGTCAAAGAAGCACGGTGATGACCACGCCACGGTGTTCACGACGTACTGCTGAAAAGTTAAAATAACAGGGAGTTGCTGTGGCTCAGCAGAAACGAATCCACTAGGAAGCAGGTTGCGGGTTCGATCCCTGGCCTTCGCTCAGTGGGCTAAGGATCTGGCGTTGCCGTGAGCTGTGGTGTAAGCTGGCAGCTCCAGCTCCAGCTCCAATTCGACTCCTAGCCTGGGAAACCATACACCACAAGTGCGACCCTAAAAGCAAAAAAAGGAAGGAAGAAAGGAAGGAAGGAAGAAAGAAACGAAAAGTTAAAATAACAGATCACATTGGATTTTTTTAAACAAAACGGTTGTGTCTGGGCATGACTATGCATTATTTTAGTTTCAGTCTTTTTCACTTACATGTAATTTTAGCTATTTCTGTCATAAGCATGAATACTTGTGTCCTGCAAATGAACAAATAGTTCACTTGGGCGTGATGTCCAGGTAGACGAACAGGCAGTGAAAACTTACCTTCACATTTTCATGAACAGACTGAAGCTGTGCAGCTAAAGCTACAAATGTTTGATAAATTTTCTGCATAGCCATTGACAAATCTATAAAAGAAAATTACATTATCACACAAATACGCATACAATACAACCAATAATATTTTTCTATTACTAGAGTCCAAGTTTTGGCACAACTATCTGTAGGATGAAAAAACCACAGTAAGGAGTTCCCGTCGTGGCTCAGTGGAAATGAATCCGACTAGGAACCATGAGGTTGCAGGTTCCATCACTGGCCTTGCTCAGTGGGTTAAGGATCCGGCGTTGCTGTGAGCTGTGGTGTAGGTCACAGATGCGGCTCAGATCCCGTGTTGCTGTGACTGTGGCGTAGGCCAGTGGCTACAGCTCCTGTTAGACTCCTAGCCTGGGAACCTCCATATGCCACGGGTGCGGCCCTAGATAAGGCAAAAAAAACAAAAAACAAAAAACAACACAGTAATATTTCCATGGAGGGCGAGAAGACAGCCAAGCAGACTGAGAGAAGGGCAGTGACCTATGGGAGGGCAGGCAGGCGGTCACGGAGAGGTGTGCCCGCTACACTATGACAACTCATAAAACAGCATCTCTACCAGGACTTCTAAGGGCATTTTCTAACGCACCTGAAGACAACCACTAGGATCAGCCTAGAGTATCTACTATGCTACAGCAGCTTAAGCTCTCTTACTGAAAAAACAATGCTATCGAAAAACTTGCTAGGAAAGGGATTCCCACTGTGGCACAACAGGAAGGGCGGTATCTCAGTTGGGAGTGCCAGGACACAGGTTCGATCCCCAGCCCAGGGCAGTGGGTTAGGGATCCAACATTGCCATAGCCGTGGCTTAGGTGGCAACTGCCACTGGGATCTGACCCCTGGGCCGGGAACTCAACATGCTGCAGGGTGGCCAAAAAAGGATAAAAAGCAATCGACTGGGCAAGCGCGTTACCTTGGGGAGTGATATGTGAGCTGCTGGCCTGGCTGGCGAGGTGGTTCTCCAGTTCTTCAATCTGCTGCCTGTACTGCTGGAGCTGCACCTCAAACTGCTGCACCAAGACTCTGAAGTAGCTACACAGAAACATTACAAAGCACATCACAGTCCAAAACTCTGCTTCCTCTGGATTCAAAACACCAGCACAGAAAAACCGATTAAAGCCCCCAGTTAGTAGGGCCTTTGAACGAGTCTGATGACACAATGTATCTTTAAGTGACAGATGTTACTGAAGCAAAATCCCAACTTGCATTTTACCAAGGTATCAAAAACAGGTGCACATCCTTATTCCAATTGTTGAAATCCCAATTAAGGGATAATCTACAAAATAATTTAATACTCTTCAAAAATATCAAGGTCATCGAAGAAAAGGAAAGACTGAATAAATGTTACAGATTAGAAGAGATTATGGGGAAATAACAACTAAATGCAGTGTGAAAAGGATCCCAGAATAGATAAAATACATCAGTGGAAAAGTCAGTAAAATTCACTAAGCTGGGTAGTTTGGTTAATACAGTGCCAACACAAATCTCCCTTCTTGGGAATTACACTGTATGACTAAGCAATACGCTTACAGTAAAGGAAGCAGGAAAGGAAGAGAAGGAAATTCTTTGTACTAGCATTGTCCCAGTTCTTCTGTAAGTCTAAATTTCAAAAGAAAAAGTTTAAAAAGCGTGCTTGTCCATCAGATTTTACGGCCAAGTACTTCCAGTTTGTGTATCTATAACCCAAAAAGACTACCGTGTGCAAGAGAGTATGTAATTACGACTATTCTGAGAAATGCAACCAGAGAAATGCTAGAAAGATAAAAAGCAGACCGTGCAGTCTGAACATCCCCCTATAAGTAAGAGGGAACTGGGAAAAGATTCTGGCAATGGAAAACTCATACAGGTCAACCCATTTCAAAGTGAGCTGTGATGGCAGCATGCACAGGAAGAAAGATAGCGGGAGCTGGAGCAGGTCCAGTAAAGTTCATCCCATGACAATGAAGGTCACAGAAGTACCACTGTCATTTCCTCAAGTTTAAGAGATATACTCTAGGAGTTCCTGTTCGGGTACCATGGGATTGGCAGCATCTCTGCACTGCTGGGATGCAGGTTTGATCCCCGGCCCCGCACACTGAACAGTGGATTAAGAATCTGGCGTTGCTGCAGCTACGGCACAGGTCGCAGCTATGGCTGGGATCTGATCCCTGGCCCAGAAACTTCGTATGACGCAAGGCAGCCAAAAAAGAAAAAGAAAAGGAAAAAAAAAACCTACATCTACTTAAGCACAGAGGGCATAACGTCTGCCAACAACTAACTGTTTGGGGCGGGGGCGGGGCGTATTTATGCACAGGGAACAAAATAAACAGAGTAGAAATGTTAACAGGCAGGGCATCTGGACGTAGGAGGTTGGAGAATTGTTTTCATCTTGAAACTTTTCTGTAAATCTGTAAAAATCTTTCAAATTTTTTTCAGGGCCCAGGAGTCAAACACCCCAGCAGGCACAAGCCCAGGACGACACCTCTCCCTGCCTAGGGCTCCTGCCGTGCAGGGTCTGCAGACAATCAGGTACAGTGGCGCGGCAGGCATGTGACAGCATGAGCCACTATCCTGAGCAACAGGAGCAGATAAAAAAACACAGGAGGACGTGCATCATGCAGCTGGAAACCAGATGAGTATACAAGCTGGGTACAGACAGATTTCTCAATTTTATGTATCTATCCTGTGTCATTCTTTTCTGAAGATTTATTACCTAAGCAAACAAATGTTATGGAAGTAAATTAAAGGGTTAAACTATATTTATCCCTGGGTAAGGAAGGTGCTATCATAAAATTATTTTTAAACTGAAAGTCCTTATGGGCAAAAACATAAATTTGTACTATCTGCAAAATTTAATCAAGTGGGAGTTCCCATCGTGGCTCAGCCGAAATGAACCTGACTAGCATTGGAAGCAGGTTCCATCCCTGGCCTCGCTCAGTGGGTTAAGGATCCGGCATTTCTGTGACTGTAGTGTAGGCTGGCAGCTGCAGCTCCAATTAGACCCCTAGCCTGGGAACCTCCACATGCCGTGAGAGTAACCCTAAAAAGCAAAAAAAAAAAAAGCTAAACATTAATCAGGTGGAACAGACCCTGTAGGTAATACAAAATGCTACTGCACAACAGTGATTAAAAGCTCAGACCTCAGCCCTCACTAACCCTTCTATAAAAGGGGATTATATGCCTTCTTAGAGTGATAAGAATTAAATTTAAACAACCACATAAAGTGAGCAGGCTTGCTACAAAGTAAATTCCTAGTCTGTATATTGTATAAGTAAATTCAGTAAATACAGACTGAAAATTCCTAGTCTGTATATTGTTTTTACCGTGCTGCCTTTTTAAAGTGAGAAATATTTGTTAAAAAAAAAAAAAATCCAGACTTACTCAGCAGGAGCTGTATTTTCATGTTGGAGTCCGGGTGGTGTTTTCTGAGTCCTTAAAGCTATCTCAGCATTTTTTAACTCCTAATATAAGAGAGGTTTTAAAAAAGAAAAAAGCCAGTTAAAAATGAGGCTAAAAATACCAACTCTCTCTCAGGGCTGAAACTAACACAAGGCCACCCTCAGGGCTTTGTGCTGTACAAGCCTATTTTGGGGGAGCTGCTCTGCAGGCTGCTAAAACCTCTTTCCAGGAAAGACAAACCGCACTTTTCAGAAACTTTATAATGAACGTAGAAGGGGCTCTGCTGGTCTACTAAGAAACTATCGATTTCAGGAGGATTCATAAAGTTAACACATCCACAGATAAAGACTCTGTTACCGTTTTAAAATGGACAGCTACAGAAAACACTATTTTAGAAAACTGTGTGTCCCATTTTGGAGATTTTAAATGCTGTGATCTGAATGTGTGGACAGGGCAATCCAGCTTCAACAAACCACTTGGTACCTTCCCTGCCCACAAAAAAGAACACTAGCCACCTCCTTGTCTGAACTCTCGTGCCAGGTCCCCAAGACGGAGCATAGGGAGGCATCTCGCGTAGGTTCTGGTCTCCCAGCCTCAGCACCGCTCCCAACTCAGAACTGCTTCTATTTCCCGGAAGATTTTCTTTGAAGAAAAGGCTGAGGTTAAAGAAGATGGTAACAGCTTCCCTGAAGGTATCAGAACTTTCTTTTTCAACTGGTAATTCACAGACTGTGGGAAGGGCACTAACTCCTGTACACTGCAAATAGCAGTAATTTTAGGAGTTCCCGCTGTGGCTCAGCGGTTAACAAACCCGACTAGGATCCACGAGGATGTGGGTTCGATCCCTGGCCTTGCTCAGTGGGTTAAGGATCCGGCATTGCCATGAGCTGTGGTGTAGGTTGCAGATGTGGCTTGGATCCTGTGCTGCTGTGGCTGTGGTGTAGGCTGGCAGCTGTAGCTCCGATTGGACCCCTAGCCCGGGAACCTCCATACGCCACCAGTGCAGCCCTAAAGAGCAAAAGAAAAAAAAAAGTGAATGTCTGATACATGTTCAACAATGATAAATGCTGTTAACACTGTCACTTGTGGGGCTGCAGAGCTCAGGGCAGGTGGGTCACCTGAACCTGGACGCACAGCCACAGGAAAGAGTGCGACATCTTCCAGCCCCTGGCCACGTGGCCACAGTATAAAGCTTCCGTCTAGACAACCAAGAGGCAGCCTTCAGCTTTGGTGACCTGTCTGAAGTGCTCCTGGTCAGCGTCCCACACCCAGCCAGGGGCAGCTCCCTCGTTCCCACCCCCTTTGCATGGGCACGAGGGTCTGCGAGAAGACCCATGCCCTTGACATCTTTATCTCTCGCAGCCCTGCAGCTCCCCGCACTCGCGTTCGCTCCCGCACAGAGGCAGCAAGTGCCTGTGGCTGTGATGTAGGCCGGCAACTACAGCTCCGGTTAGAGCCCTAGCCTGGGAGCCTCCATATGCCGCAGGTGCGGCCATAAAAAGTAAATAAAAAAATAAAAGAGTAATTTTAGATCAAATCTCTTGGAGATCTCCTTTGTAAACGTTCCTAATTTCCACTCAGAAACCACTTTCCTTCAGGAAACTAACTCCCACGCTCTTCGTTTCTGTCCAGTCTCTGATCACTGCACTCAGCCCACTAGACTGTGAGTACCTGGGAGCTGTCTTTCTACTTCTGAAAGACAACTAACACGTTTGCTTACGAGTCTGCAGATGGAATCACCCAGTGTCAGTCACAATGGATCGTATCCTCGCATCCCTTCCCTTTCTACGAGTTCGCCTCCTCTATTATGTTGTGACTCTGGTCACATAATCTGCATGATTTCACACAGGAAGTTTCTCATTTCCTACAATGTTTGATCAGCATCTCCACACTCTCCACAGTCTCAAAGCCTATCGAGCATTCTCTCCTCCCAGAACTGAGGCTGCATAACAAAGAAGGTGGAAGTGGGAAGGAAATGGGGGGGGGTCTTTATTCATGCTTAACCAAGGAAGCTGTATGTGACTGGGACACCTGAGAGCAGACAATAAAGCCTTTGAATAGTTGAGTTTAAATTAGCTATTTCAGTGACACATTTTTATTAAAAATGTCACAAAGCATTCTATAATAGCGGACTTAAAGACATATAAGCAGGTACAAGCCTCCAATTACGAAATAAATAAGTCCTGGGGAACAGCATGGTATCCGTACGTAATGGCACTACACTGTGCATTTGCAAGTTGCTGAGACAGCAGACATTAAAAGTTCTCATCCCAAGAGGACAAGAAAATCGTGACTACTTGTGGTGACGGGTGTTAACGAGCCTCCTTACAGGGATCATCTTAGGGTGGACGCAGACACTGAATTACTATCTTGTACACCTAAAATGAATGATGCCATATGTTGAATGATGCCATTCAATTACATTTCAGCAAAAAAGACACAAGGCACCTTCCGAATTTTTACGTAAGATACCAAATGACGAAGGGCAGAGCGCTCTGATGAGCCCAGTAAAAGGTGTATCACACGCAGGCCATGGACACACACAGAGAACTGAGGGGAGGACTCCCAGACTCTGCCAGGACCTGCTCGCGGGCACTGCACGGCTGCCAACAGGAAACACGTACACGACCGTGCTTCCTGTTGATGCAGAGAAACCACACAGCACACACCACCACGGGGACAGAAAGCAAGCAGGCACCAGGGACCGAGGGTATCAGCCTCGTGACCGCCTTCATTAACTAAGAACTAACTAGACCAGCAGTTCATTGGCATTTAATGATGACTTTTTAATTTAATGACTGACTGGAGAAAACCTTGCCTCCTGCATAACCTGCCACTTAGACAGCAGGCAAACGTACACAACGAAGGAGGCAGGAGCACCTGCTCGCGTCCGAATCACGCTTAGGGACTCACATGAGGATGGTGACAGTACACACCTCACAGGGCCGACAACCTCGCCCCACACACGTTTATACAGCTGAACTGCTCAGACTCCTGCTGCATACACAGTAAGCCCTCAGTAAAAACCACTATTATTAGAGCAATTTAAGAGTATATGCACCACATAGTTTGAAAAAAAACCAAACTGGAAAAAAAAATCCTACAATAAAATGACAGGTAAGTTAGGAGTTCCCAACGTGGCACGAGGGGTTAAGGGACCAAATGCAGTGGCTTGGGACTGTCCGGGCCCAGGCAGCAACGGGGACCCAGCGTTGCCACAGCCCTGCAACTTCCATATGCCCTGGGTGCGGCCACAAAACTTGTTAAAAAAGGCCTT
>PVHT020004944.1:42495427-42506385 GCA_004024745.2 Catagonus wagneri
AAAAAAAAAAAAAAAAAAAAAAAAAAAAAGGCCTTCAGGTGGTTTACCTGTGCAGTCTCTATCTTCAGCTTGTCGATGCTCAGAGTGTCCCTCTGCAGGCCGCTGGCAGCCAGCGACAAGAGCTGCTTCAGAGCTTTGATATCTTCTTGTACTTTAAGCATCGCCTTTGAAGACATTCTACTAATTTCTTCTTGGACCTGTTTTTGTTCCTTCACAAATTTCCTTAGAAAATAAGTAAAACTGAGTTTAAAAAACAAAAATACACCTTTGGTTTTCTACAGAAAAAACGTGTGTTTAAAATAGGCTGGTCAGGGAGTTCCCATCGTGGTGCAGCGGTTAAAGAATCCGACTAAGAACCATGAGGTTGCAGGTTCGATCCTTGGCCTTGCTCAGTGGGTTAACGATCGATTCGGCATTACCATGAGCTGTGGTATAGGTTGCAGATGCGGCTCGGATCCTGTGTTGCTGTGGCTGTGGCGAAGGCCGGCAGCTGTAGCTCCGATTCGACCCCTAGCCTGGGAACCTCCATATGCCACAGGTGCAGCCATAAAAATAAATAAATAGGTAGATAGATAGATAGGCTGGCGAGAGTTTTCGTCCAAGCGTTTCAAGTAGCAAACACTAAAAATTCATTTACAGAACTGCAGTTACAGTATTTCAGTTCCTTTACTTCTTTAATTCCACTGTTCTGCTTTCTAACTTCTAAAAGCATCAGCGTGCGCACCCAGGCTGCGGGGCTGAGGAGGAGGGAGAGGGGTGCCCTGACAGGCATCCCAGCATCCCCAGGTGCGGTTTACAGACCGAACACACTTGATGCACTTACTGGAGGTTGTCGACGTCCTGGCAGATGACGGGAGGCAGGCTCTCATCCTTCAGGGCTTTGCTGTCCCTAGGGGAGAAGCCACAGCAGCCTTAACCCCGCTGCCGTCGCACAAAGCTGACGGCTGCGTTTTCCTAGCATGTGTGTTAAGACACAGCAGAGCAAACACGCCCCATTTATAGCTTTCCTGGAGGACTTTGACGTTCTTTATAAAGAACAGCACATGTCCTGCCCTACAAAATAACCATTCACCAGACACGGAGGTTTCTTTTCTAGGCGTCCATCATGAGTACACATAGATACGCTTGACCAAATCTTAGTACCCAGACCGCATGAGACAGGACACTTAAGATCCTGTCTGCGTTACAGCGTTCATTAAAGACGGTCTACAGAATTTCTCATAATGAGACGCTCACAAATATTTACTTTATAACTTCACTCCATTCTTCAACCAAAGAAGACATGGGAGGAGCTTTAAGGCATCACGACTACTTAAGGAAGCCAGGAGTGATGGGGAGCTGGCGCTGCAGGGGCACCGAGAATCAGCCTTGGCCCCAGGGCGGCTGCTGCTCCCGGGACCCAAGCCCAGGCCAGGCGCAGCCCCTCCGCTCCCCCGTCCAGGCAGCAGGGCCGAAATACACACAGGCGCTGGGGGCGTGAGTCTCGTCACTGATTCACAAACACTCCATTTAACGTACTACAGAGCAGTCAGGGAACACAACTGGTCAGAATGATCTTCAAACACATATGGGACCCACACCGAGGCCACGCTCTCTGCTCATCCATCATCAGGAGATGGAGGGGGCCGGCTCAGGAACGTATGTATCAGACAAAAAGCATATGTATATACATACTTTTAAAATGTGTGTATATAAATAAAAGCTGCTCTGAGAGTAAAGGTCCGTGAGTTGTTCAATATGTAATCATTTTAAAAGATATATTTATATATTTATTTATATTATCTGGGGAAAAGCCAACTACTTACCAGAAAGAAATTGCTATAAATTGTCTTAAAGACCTGACCTTTCCAAGTCTCTCCAGAGCCTGTGCTTATTATTTTCAAAACTCTTTAAGAAACTTTCTTCTAAATGCCTACAGGTTCCATTTACTTCCAAACATATCACATGCTTACAATTTAATATGTGAAACTCTTTAATCAAAATATAGTAAAAGTTAAATGGTAAACTTACTCTGGTCTTGTTCCTGTTTTATCACCTAGAAAAGTCAAGAAGCTCTGTGTAAAAATAGGTAATTTAGCAAATGTGTTTCAAATACAAGTTTTAAGCGGACACAAATTAAAGTATAAACAGAGGACTTCTCGTCGTGGCTGTGTGGTTAACGAATCCGACTAGGAACCATGAGGTTGTGGGTTCGATCCCTGGCCTTGCTCAGTGGGTTAAGGATCCGGTGTTGCCGTGAGCTGTGGTGTAGGTTGAAGACGCGGCTCAGATCCCGCGTTGCTGTGGCTGTGGTGAAGGCCGGCGGCTACAGCTCCTGTTAGACCCCTAGCCTGGGAACCTCCACATGCCGCGGGTGCGGCCCTAGATAAGGCAAAAAAGACCAAAAAAATAAAAATAAAAAAAAAATAAAGTATAAACAGAAATGGTTAAGTGTTTCGTGGACTGCCTCTTCATGTCGTGTGATGTCACGACCTGTCACAAACTGTAAACACAGAACATCACTGAGACACGGTCACGCACAGGTGAACACAACTATGCAGCTGATTTGCATCTATTACTTTCAAAGGCAAAAAACTTCCTTTTTCAACGATCTTCCATGAAAAATTTCTTGGCTAGGAGTTTAACTCCCGAGAGCTTCATTTGACACTTTTTAAGGCCCCATCAGCAGCGTACTAGAATACTTCAAATTACCTAAAATACCTTACAAAAGCAGCAAAAAATTTTTTTTTTTTGCTTCAGCACTGCACCCGCGGTATATGGAGGTTCCCAGGTTAGGGGGTCCAATCGGAGCTGCAGCTGCCGGCCTTCACCACAGCCACAGCAACATCAGATCCGAGTCCCATCTGCGACCTACACCACAGTTCATGGCAATGCTGGATCCTTAATCCACTGAGCGAGCCCGGGGATTGAACTCGCAACCTCATGGTTCCTAGTCAGATTTGTTTCTGAAAAAGCAGCAAATATATATATATATTTTTTGTCTTTTTGCCTTTTCTAGGGCCGCACCCGTGGCACATGGAGGTTCCCAGGCTAGGGGTCAAACTGGAGCTGTAGCCACCGGCCTACACCACAGCCTCAGCAACGCCAGATCTTTTTTTTTTTTTTTTGGTCTTTTTGCCTTTATGTAGAGCCGCACCTGCGGCATATGGAGATTCCCAGGCTAGGGGGTCTAACAGGAGCTGTAGCTGCCGGCCTTCGCCACAGCCACAGCAACGCGGGATCCGAGCCGCGTCTGCAACCTACACCACAGCTCACGGCAACGCCGGATCCTTAACTCACTGAGCAAGGCCAGGGATCGAACCCGCAACCTCATGGTTCTTAGTTGGATTCGTTAACCACTGAGCCACAAAGGGAACTCCGCAACGCCAGATCTGAGCTGCGTCTGCGACCTATACCACAGCTCATGGCAACGCTGGATCTTTAACCCACTGAACGAGGCCAGAGATCAAAGCTGTGTCCTCATGGATGCTAGGCAGATTTGTTATTTTTTGGTTATTTGTTATTTTTCAGTATCGTGTATTTCACTGGGTCTAAGATTTTTTTTCTCCACAGTTTATCATTCCTGAAATTGGTACCCATATTCTACGGTGTCTTAGATCAAATAAGACACAGTAGTTTAACATAGGGATTTTATCTTATAAGTAATTCAACTTTTTGATGACTAATTACCATTTTGCTATTTTTGATATTCCATTTTTATCATATTTTATAAGAATCTAAATGCACACCAACGTGTAAAGGAAACCTGTGCCTATTTCTCAATGCCCATGGGCTGCTAACTGACCCCCCACGGACCCTGCCTTTCCGCACACCACCTTCACAGGGCTGTCAGGATGCTCTTCGTAACACGCAAATCTCACCGTAGCACTCTGCCCACTAGCAGATCCACCTGTCCTCAGCACGGTTACAAACTCCCCGATGAGACCCTCATGAAGTCTGGGACCAGGCCTCTCTGCCTGTAATGATGCTGGCCTTCCAGGACCTCAGAGCCAACACGGTCCTCGTCCTAGGGCTTGCTTCCCACCACTCTCCACCTGATTAAACTCCACACAGACTGCTCAGGTCCCAACAGATGCATCCCACAGATTAAGAAAGAATCCCCTGATGCACAAGCAGATGAAGAGCACGAGGACGTGGAGTGTGAAGCTGCGAGCATCTGCCCTGTGCGGCTCACTCCAGGATAGCAGGGCGTCTGGGGGGTGGGCGTGGAGATCAGCCCCTTTCCTTTCTCAGACTGCCCTTATGCCGGGAGCCTGCGAGCAATCCCCGTGCAGAGAGGTGTCCCAAGCTCAGCACGCAAGCAGGTGGGGGTGCCAGGCTGCTCCAATGAGGAAACACGTTGCTAAAATATCTAAGGCTACTTCTGGAATGAAGTTATGCAATTATGAATTACAAACGAAACTAAGTAAAAATAAGAGGTAGGACTCTATGTTTAGAAATTAGTTTCCATTCAAAGAGAAATCCAAATTTTCGAGGACTAAAAAAGATTTTACCAATTTTTAGGATAATAACTAACCCTAAAAAGGTATCTCCTTATAATAAAACCCATGCCCAATTTTTTTAATTCCTCTACGAAGACAGGACATTTTACACCTTCACCACCACTCATCTGAAGTCCTTCACAGCGTGCAGTGCAGAGACCGGAACACGCGAGCATTGGAAGCAGAAGAGATGGTGCGAAATAAGGAAGTCACACACAGGGGACTAACAACCATAAATCCTTCAAGGAGAATTCGGATGGGGAAAATGCCCTGAGGAATACGTGGCATGGCAAGGGCACAGAGGCATTCTCACATTGGCTGGTGGGAAATACAACCTTCCTGGGAAGCAATTCCACAACATACACCAGCGGTCTCCAAAACGTCCCTCCCTTTAACCCAGGAGTTTGATTTCTAGGTATCTGCCCGGAGGAAATAGCCAAATAGGAACAGAAAGGGACAACAGAAGAGCGTTTCCTGGGCACCTGGTTTGGCGAAGGTTTGGCAAACAGTAATCCCCAAGCCTGCCCCTGAAGCGGGGCGGTTACTTACCCCATGTTGTGCAGAACCGAGAGCACAAATAACCTGAATACAGTCACAGAGCTGTGCGGCTGAGCCGGACCTGCAGCCCAGAGCTGACCCACAGCACCACGGCCCCCTGCTCCTCTCCACAAGGACGCCAACGGCGACACTTCCCAGAGGAAAGAACTGGAGACAAACAGCAAGATGCTGGCTGCCTCAATGATGATACAGCCACTGAAAAAACTGCTATCAAGCAGCAATGAAGTATTTTTAAAGAAATATTGGAGCTCCCTTCGTGGCTCAGCAGTTAACGAAACCAACTAGGATCCATGAAGAGGCCTGTTTGATCCCCGGCCTCACTCGGTGGGTTAAGAATCCGGCATCGCTGTGAGCTGTGGTGTAGGTTGCAGACACCTGTGGTATAGGTTGCAGATGCGGCTTGGATTCCACGTTGCTGTGGCTGTGGTGTAGGCCGGCAGCTACAGCTCCGATTCAGCCCCTAGCCAGGGAACCTCCACATGCAACGGGTTAGGCCTTAAAAAGGAAAAAAAAAAAAAAAAGAATTACTGACACTGACCAGAACTCATGATACTTTGTGAGAGAAGGAACAGTTACAAAACAATGCACACATCCCAGTACCAGCTTTAAAGGGTTTATTAACGCATGCACTGAGATGGCTACATGAACATAAGTATATGCAAATCTGAGGTTTCTAAAAAAATAAAACCTTAAATGCAGACCACACACAATGTTTGTGAAACAATGCAAATTTTAAAATATAAACTTTACTACTGAATATTTAACTCTTAACCTTTCAGACACGGGGATTCACGCTCCCTCGACAGGGCTGGTAGAACCCGAGTTACAACACCACTTACTCTTTTTATCTGAGGAGCTACTGAAGTCTATGCCGCCAAGGCCTTCGTTGCCCGTTGTCGAAGTGGCTGCCGTGGTTCCCAGAGTCAGGCCTAACGCGTTCTGTCCAAGGCCTGTGGACAAGCCAGAGGTCGTCATTCACCCAGAATCTTCGCGACAATCTCTCCCACCCCACCCCCAACCGCACGCAAACGCTTGGCAGCTGGATCCCAGGCTATGCTCGTACTTGACTGAGACAAATTCCAAGAAACCCGGCCAGACTGGGCTGTGGCCAAACACTGACGCCTTGCTCAGATTCGACGGTACATGCAGCTTGGATGATGTGACTTTTATTTACTAAAAGGGCCAGAATATATCTGTTAATTCAATGTATATGGATACTTGATTTTATTTGTTGTTTTTAGACCCTCTCCTCCAAAGCAGTTTTAGTTCGTGTATTTTTAGGGGAACATATCTTGTCTTCCGATCATGCTCTGGAATTATATACTTTTAAAATACTCTAGTATTGGATGTATTAATTTGATAGGGGAAAACAACATATTAAGGTGAATCTTCATGTTGTACACTTTAAATATTTTACAACTTTGTCAATTATACCCCAACAAAGCTGGGGAAAAACAAATAAAACAATCTAGCATGGAATATTACTCAGCCAATCAAAGGAATGAATTACCAGCATTTATAGCAACATGAATGGACCTAGAAATTATCATGTGAAGTGAAACCAGTCAGACAATTAGACAGCAACACCCAATGCTACCGCTTACATGTGGAAACTAAAAAGACACAATGAACCTCTTTGCAGAACAGACACTGACTCACAGACATTGGAAAACCTTGGTTTTTCAAATAAGGCAATCTGGGGGGTGGGGGATGCTCTGTGGGTTTGGGACACAAAATCTATCAAATTGACTTGTGATGATTTTTGTACACCTATAATTGAAATAAAATCCATTAAGAAAAAAAAACAATCTAGCATGAATTTATAAGATTTCTACATAATATAAAGCAAATAGTTTTACTATTAATGAAACTTTAAAAACTAACAACTAAAGACCTATAGTTCAAAAATCATCAAAATTTCATATTCCCAAGTTCTTTCCATTAAACTTGGAACTAGACTATAAACAAACTCATCAAGGTATACCAGTGAGTCAAGGAGCAAAATTTCAAGCATCTTCCACATGCATTCCCATGCATTCCCAAGTTGACGCAAAATTTCAAGCATCTTGCACACGCAAGCCCATGCATTCCCAAGTTGACGCAAAATTTCAAGCATCTTGCACACGCAAGCCCATGCATTCCCAAGCTGACGCAATAGACAAGATGCTATTTACTTCAAATTTTTTTTTTTTTTTGCCTTTCTAACTTTTTTAGGGCCGTACCCGAGGCATATGGAGGTTCCCAGGATAGGGGTCTAATCAGAGCTGTAGCCACCAGCCTACACCACAGCCACAGCAACACGGGATCTGAGCCACGTCTGTGACCTACACCACAGCTCACAGCAATGCTGGATCCTCAACCCACTGAGCGAGGCCAGGGATCGAACCTGCATCCTCATGGATACTAGTCAGATTAATTTCTGCTGCCCCATGATGGGAAGGCCTCCACTGCCATTTATTAAAGAGACAACATTCTCTAGAACAGTTAACTGAGTCCTTAAACAGGCCCTCCTTTGTCTCCTTACCTAGTCAATCAATACTGAGAAAATGTACTTCTAAAATATGGCTAAGATATCCAATTACATATGAAAAACTTTCATAGTTGTCTTCATACTAAAAGGAAAGCATAAAGGTTAAAAAGAAATGCGATCTGCTCAAAAGGCCAAAATAAAGATGACATAAATTTAAATATAAACATGTACCATTTGGGGAGTAAGTATCGCCCATTACCTGAGGCTGCAGTGTTTGTATTCTGGAAAAGCGAACCTCCCAGACCAGCCAAGGCTCCCCCTAGAGAAAGGCCTGTGGACGCCGTCGTAGTTGTGGCTGTGGTTCCACCCAGGTTATTGAGAGTGAAGCCTGTGGATGCTGTAAACAGTGAACTGTGAGCCTTCAAAAGGAAACATCGTGTCTATGACCATCACGGAAAACACCAGACGCTTCCTACAGAACTGACTTCATAACCAAGCAGGGACAGAAATAAGCGCTTTGGTTAATATTAGCACAATACAGGTGACTGGTTCCAGGCTGTGATACTGAGACTCCAACCCTGCACTCAAAACTGGATGACTCGTAAGCCACGTAAGGTCTACGCAAACTCTTTATCATTCCCTGTCGCCAAAGTGACCTTTGAAAAGCCAGGAGACAGGAAGCGTTCTACACGTGACCTTCCTCCTGCTCTGCTCTGCAGAGACCAGCTTCCAAGAGCGCCTCGGCTCTCCAGGGCTCGAGCTGATCTTCCCATCTCCAATCCAGCAGGGCATGCTGCTGAATGACTGAGACAAATTTTCCCCAACCAGAGGTGTCTTTACCGAAGGTGGTACTATGTTCGCTAACAAAGGAAATGGGAATTCGACCAGAAAACAGCCCTTTTCGCCGTGTGTCTCACCTGCCGGAGTCGATGTCAGGGCAGAGGAGAGAGAGAGGCTGCCGGCTGAGGTAGAAGCCATCATGGAGAACGGCGTGGCAGAGGCTGCGGGTTTACTGAAGCCCAGACTGAAGCCCGTCGTCGATGCAGACGTGGTAGCTGGCGTTCCTGTTTAAAAAAATCTCACTTTACCGGGATTGCGTATGTATTATACTAGCTCAAACAGCATCCCTACAAGTCTGCGGTCCTACGTTTCGTAGACAGATCAAGGATGTGCGTGCTTGCATGTGTGTGAGAGAACGACCATTCGCCAGCCCTGGCGAGTACAGAGAAGACAGCCTGTGTGTAAAAAAAGGCAGGAAAACCCAATCAACGCAGCGCGGTTCCACCTCCAGAGCGACCTTAGGCTACTTCACACACCTTCCCAGCTGCCTGAAGTCCGTTGGTGCCCCGCTCCCTCCCTACTCCTCCCCTGATCCTGTCAGGCCACTGGCTTCTGTCCCTCCCTGTCCGCTGTTCTCTAAAAATCCAAGTACCGATGACTCACCCTGACTCTGGTGTGCAGCAAAGTGAGACACAGAGTCCCCTGTGCTAAGCGGCAGGTGCTCACTGCCCATCTGCTTCACATACAGCACTATCTGTTTATTTTTTATTTATTTTTTATTTTTTGTCTTTTTGCCTTATCTAGGGCCACAGCCGTGGCATATGGAGGTTCCCAGGCTAGGGGTCTAACAGGAGCTGTAGCTGCCGGCCTTCGCCACAGGCACAGCAACGTGGGATCCGAGCCGCGTCTGCAACCTACACCACAGCTCACGGCAACACCGGATCCTTAACCCACTGAGCAAGGCCAGGGATCAAACCCACAACCTCATGGTTCCTAGTCGGATTCGTTAACCACTGAGCTACGAAGGGAACTCCACACTATCTCTGTTTAAATGACACTCCCTAGGGCTCCATTCTTGCTCTCTCACTTCCCAACACCTCACTCACTTTCAGAATCTCAGCTCTAGGTCATGGATCTCCCTCTACGCGCACCCGAGTCTCCACAGGCTAGCCTTCCTTGCATGGCCCTCTGCACCCGTGCACGTCTCCCTGTTCTGCACGTCTCCCTGTTCGTAAAACTTCCCTAAACCCCCACACCATGGTCAGTTCGGTAGCTCAAGCCGGAGACCATCATCACGTCGACCTCCCCCGTCCCCTGCGTTCTATCAGCCACCCTCAATCCCACTTCAGAGGCACTCCTGGGTTACAAGCCTTAGTTTAGGTCACCACTCTCTCAAGAGCTATCACAGTAACTTCTTAATTTGTTTCTCTGTAAACAAGTTCCACCAACCTCTAATCTACTCTTGGAATTATCTCAGTTACTTAAGAAAAAAAGAAAATAACACACTGGTGATTTCCCCAGACTTAAGGTTTCCATTAAGTGTATATTCTGTCTCTAAACTACAGTGCAAAGGCTTGGCATCCAAACACCTGTCCAATCTGGTCCCAAGCTGCTCCTCAAGCCCCCTCTCCTAGCAGGCCTGCCCTCGGAATCCTCAACTCCCAAAGCACTCTTCCTCTTCCCTGCCTCCTGTCACCACTGGCCTGCTGCACCTCCCGGCCCGTACGCCTCCGCCCCCAGGACACCTTGTTCCCTCGGCCCTACCTGCCCCTCCTAGAGCACGTACCAGGTGACACCCCACCCTCTACCGGCCTGGTCCCCTCGGCTCACAACCGCTCCTGGCCTCACAGAACCGCCCTCACCGCAGCCCCACCCACCACACGCAGCTAAGACCCCAAGTTCAAGGCATCATGGAGACCTGAGGCCAGTCGGGAAGCACTACCCACTCAAAACACGTGAAACGGAGTACTGTATGAATGACCCGCGTCTGGGCCTCTCCTGAAAGCACCGAAAAAAAGCAGCCAGAAATTATGCCTCTGGGTTGCCGCCGCCACAACTGGATGCCCCTGCCTGAGTCACGTGCTGTGAAAGTGTACACAGGTTCTAAAAGCTCAGAAGAGGACCCCAGGGCTCACCCCTGTAACTGACGCTGCCCAAACTTCAGTGGCAAACAGACGTGTGACAGGCAAGCAGCATCCAAGGGAAAAAAGTCCACCCGATTTTAACTGATGTCTGTGTTTAAATGATGTTAAACTAATTTTAGTTGAGGCTCCTCACTGTCCCCTCCTCGTCTGGCCCCTTTCACATTATTCCCTGCCATCCAGCTCAGGGAGGCGGTAGCCCTGGTTAGCCACAGTCCCTGAAGAAGTCACTTTAGAGAACTAGGATATTTTTGAGCTGGAACAGAATCCAAAAACTTTAGTCCAATACCCTCCCGTTTTATAAATGACTGGAGCTGCCAGATACAACCTGACTGTCTAAGGTCTTACAGCTATCTAGAAGGACAGCCAAGGCTTTCATCCCAAGACTTCTGGCCTAAAGTTTGCTGCTTTGTCCACTAAAATTATTATCACAAAATATGATGTGAAACAAATTTCTATGGAAAAATCATTTGACTATTTGACAGTTTTTTTGAATTAAAAAAGGATTATGGCAGTTCCTGCTATGGC
>PVHT020004944.1:42506485-42526372 GCA_004024745.2 Catagonus wagneri
AAAAAAAAAAAAAAAGAAAAAGAAAAAGAAAAAGATTATGTAGTCACTGTTTTGTTTCGTTAAGGGCCACACCCACGGCATATGGAAGTTCCCAGGCTAGGGGTCCAATTGGAGCCCCAGCTGCCAGCCTACACCACAGCCACAACCTCACTAGATGCAAGCCTCATCTCTGACCTACACCGCAGCTCACAGCAACACCGTATCCTTAACCCACTAAGCAGGGCCAGGGATCGAACCTGCGTTCTCACGAATACTAGTTAAATTTGTTACCACTGAGCCACAACAGAAACTCCAAGTCACTGATTTCTAATTCTTCAAATTCTTTTAAACTTTATTTTTTGGCCTTACCGCAGTATATGGAAGTTCCCGGGTCAGGAATCGAAACTGTACCACAGCAGTGACAATGCCAGATCCTTAATCCACTGATCTACCGGGAACTCCAGTCACTGGCTTTTTAAATACTCAAGATAGTGAGGGCCTCTGAGTAACCAGTGTCCACGGTCTACATTCAGTTCCTTCCATGTTTTCTTCTACACCCCAGCTCAGTGAGATATCAGCAAAGAGGGGAGCAGAAAACCACAGATCTGGGACCTCCAAGATTCATTCTTACCCAGGGTTAATCCTATAGCTACAGTTGTTGCTACTCCTGGGGACAAAAAAAGAGAAAATTTAACCATCAATGGAAGATGGCGGCACTGCTGTGGTCCGTCTTTGGGGAGTGATAACACTGCTGCTCAGGCCAAGAGGAACCACAGCGGCCTCCACCGTAACCGCTGCCCAGTAGAAGCACTCTCCCTACAGCTCTGGCTGCGCTGGCTGTCACCTTAGGAGCTGTAGCAATTGAGTTAGTTAGGGAGTAAGTTGTAAAATGCAAACAAAATCAGGCAAGGAGGGGGAAAAGGCTACTCCTAGCAAAGCCCCCGGAGGCACAGCAGCTGCTCTCAGGTTCACTCCTAAAGCTCATCCACTGCCTCTTGGTGGCCTTGGAAGGCGCCACTCACGGCTGGAGGCCCAGAGCAAAGGTGCTAAGAGACCAACAGGCTGAGGACTCAGAGCAATGGTGAAGAAGGAAGCAAACCTGGCAAACAGTGGCTCCAGTAAAACCTATCTTTGGCTTAGAATAACAAAATATCTGTACATTTTTTTAAAGAAAACTTTTACTGTTGAAGTGTCCACCGGAAACCTTTTCTTCTTGCCAATTTCCACGGAAACAACTGTTTTAATAACTAAAAATCTAAAACATCTCTTAGGGATAGAAATTACGTTACAGCAAAATAGGAAGCTGACTGTCCCATATGCGCTAAATTAATGTCCAGACTGTAAACCTGACTTAATCAGTAATAAGGTAAAACGCTGTTTTATATAATCTGATAGAATTTCTGATTATTTCCACTCGCTATATCTGCAGAGATTTATCTTCCTTAATTCTTAAATGCATGCGTATGCTGTCCTGCCTTAGACCATGCCTGATGGCTGGGTCTGCCTCTGGCTCCAAGCCCCAGCACACTGCGTTTCTCTTCGTCTCAGTATTTACCATTTTCAGTGCAGAGTAGGCGGATATAGGACAGAACCCACACACAACACCCCACAGCGACTCCCTGAAAATGCAACAGTCCTCCTTACCTGTGTTCGTTCCTCCCAGAGTGAACCCAGTGGCAGGTTTGGATCCAAACAGCCCGGTTCCAAAAGCACCAGAAGGCGCTGACGTCGTCGCTGGAGTTGAGGTACTTCCCAGAGTTCCAAAACTGAGCCCCGCAGAAGGATTGCTTGTTTATAGGAAACACAAAATAAAGCCCACTAGAGCCAAGACTTGTTTAAGGAAAGTGAAAGGCAGCCTTTTTTTTCCCCCTCTTTTTTTTTTTGGCATTTTAGGGCAAAATGTGGTATATGGAGGTTCCCAGGCTGGGGGTCTAATCGGAGCTATAGCTGCCAGTCTACACCACAGCCACAGCAACGCGGGATCCAAGCTGCGTCTGCAACCTACACCACAGTTCACGGCAACGCCGGATCCTTAACCCACTGAGCGAGGCCAGGGATGGAACCAAAAACCTCACGGTTCCTAGTCGGATTCGTTTCCGCTGCGCCATGACGGGAACTCCAATGCAGCTCTTTGAGATGAATTATTTTCTCCATTTAACATCTCACACATCTCCACAGGACACAAAAGTAACGAACAACTTACTTATAACTAAGTTCAAAGATTTTTCTGTTCTCTTTAAAAATGAATCCACATATAAAATTAGCCTTAAAAACCAAAACACTAGTCTTCAAGAAAAGCATCATCTATACATAGCAGTTAGGATTTCAGATCCCAGGTAATCATGAAGAGGGTCACACATACGCTGCTTTCTGCAGTTTTTATTTGAAAGCTAAGCATATTTTAAAATGGCCATAAGGAAATTCCATAAATGCAAACCATTTTCTTTTGAACTACTCATTACAATTCTCATGAAATGCATTTGTCCTTCCCCAACTGCTAACACAAAGACACAAGCAGAACTAAAGAAGTCACTCCAAGTTGTCCCCACCGTCTCTCCTGCTACACCACCACCGCGGGCGGGGGGCCAGAGTCCTGACGCAGAAGTGAAAAGTAAAGCCACCCTCTGCCATGACTATGTGCAATCAGCAGAAATCCTCCTCTGGGAACTTCTGAAGGCTTGAAAAGAACAGCTGACTGTAACACGTGACGTGCGTAAAGTTCACAACTTTTCAACTGTTAGCAAGCGGCAGAGGCTCAAATGTGCCATTTACAGATGGGAGAACAATGAAAATAACCCAAAAAATCTGGACAACTGGACACTTCAAAAATTACATAAGTGTGGGAGTTCCCACTGTGGCTCAAGGGAAATGAAACTGATTAGTATCTGTGAGGACGCAGGTTCGATCCCCAGCCTTGCTCAGTGGGTTAAGGATCTGGTGGTGTTGCCATGGCTGTGGTGTAGGCCACCGACTATAGCCTGGGAACGTCCTGATGTTGTGGGTGCGGCCCTAAAAAGACAAACAAACAAACACAACCATGTGAGCCAGTTGAGAGAGATAATAACAACACTGGTAACAAAAGAAGAAGCCCTGTTCTTTCTATATCCATATCTTTCTTAAGTCTCTCCCTGCCCTTCCACACAGACATAAAGGCCATGACAGACCCCAACCTCAGTTCTAAAAAAGCTTAAAAGCCCGTGGCACTTTAGTCTAAGGGCGGGCAGGCTCCAATGCCAGCTCTCCAACATATGGCCTAACCTTTTGTCTATTTCTTCATGGGAGTATGGGTACCCACTCTACAAGACTTTCTGTAAAGATTAAGAGATGACACACTGCAAGTTAACTCCACTCCATAAACCGTGTTGTTACTGTTACCAGAAGAGCAGGTACAGGTTCAACTACACACGTCACATGACAAGGTATCCCTGTGAGAGGAATGAGAGGAGGTGATCAGTGGTCCTAGTGAGAAGGAAAAGGGACCCTGACGTGCCTTACTTTACCGCTGACCTGAAAACGGGCCCGTGGGCACAGCACAGGTGCCGCTAGGGTGGGAGCACACGGGGCTGGCGGAGCTGCAAGGTGTCACCCACTCTAAAGCACTGGTCTTTAAACACCTCATCAGCTGAATCGAAATGTTTTGTAAGAAACTCTACTGGCAAATGTTGAAGAGTCAAAATATAAAAAAGCTTACTATGTATCCTTTCCTCCCAAACAAGTCAGTGAGGCCATTTTTATCGCTCTTCCATAAACACGCAAAAGGTACCCAGTGAAAGTACGCATTTTTAGGGCAATTAAAATATTTAAAATTTCTTGACAACTTAAGATAAAGGAAGACACAATGAAGTGTCGCACAACTTTTTATAAAGTTGAAAAATGTTACGGAAGAAATATATCAAAATGAAATCTTACTTCACCCAGAGAAGCAAAGGAGGAATTTTATCTGTGGCAGAGAAATTCACTTAAAGAAAAAGCAAAAACTCCCACAGACCGAGCCAATCCCTCAACACGATGTGCTGTGGAAGAGCCAAGTGAACGCATGAGCCAGGGACGGATCCTAAATCCTGCGCTGGCCTTGCTGAGGACCTAGGAGCTAACACCACAGGCGACAGTCCCTGGGCACACACCAAGTGACGGGCATGATGCTTGACACTTAAGTGGCTTTACCTTATTCACAACTTTGAGGCAGACAGTCTATTACTAGGCCCTTTTTCCAGATATGCAAACTGAGGCTTGGAGAGCAACTTCCCCAGAACGATCTACCCAGAGCCCGAAACCCAGCGGCATTAGGGAGGTCAGTGCTCCAGGGCAGCCGTGGCATTACCGCTTCTCTTCTAAATTCCCACGCCTCCCGAAAGCACGTATACCTGTCTCTAGTTTTAATAATTCATTCATTCAGCCATTCAACAAGCATTTACACAAATAAAATAAAAGCCCTTTTTATATGCCAGGTAGTCTCACAGGAACTCAGACTCTGCCCTCAGGAAGTTTCCAAGCATGGAGAGAGATTTATCAATCAACCACTCATTCATTCAACAAAAAGATATCTCACTCCACCCAGTGTGGCTCCTGGAAAACCATCACGGGGCTTATTACACTGTACTGCTGGGGATCAGAAATAAAAATCAACAGAAAACGGAACGAGCTGATTACACCTGTGACATGCTCTGTAGAGGTACGAGGATGGAAACCTCCCCTACACTGACAGGCCAGAGAGGCCTCCCTGCCAAGCGACCCCGAGGCATGAGAAGCAGGCATGAGTGCCGCATAGGCATGAGAAGCAGGCATGACCCCAGAAGCAGGCATGAGTGCCGCATAGGAGATCCTAGGGGAGCTCCGAGCAGAGGGAACTGCCCCAAAGTGGGAAGAGGTTTGGCCAGGTCCACCTGAGCAAAGGCCCGAATTGCTAGAGCAGAGTTTTTCAAACTAAGATCCTGAGCCTCCAGAGGAGTACAAAATCAATTAAGTAGCTCACAAGCATTCTTTAAAAATGAAATGGGGCAGAATAAAAAATATCAAAGTGCCCAGTATGAAATAAGGGTAGCAACTGCCACTGAAACTTTGTTTCAGTTACTTATTTGAATGCCTGTGGATGTTCTTTCACAGGTGGTCTGGGTCACTGAACTGGAGCACACAGATATGAGAAGATGGGCTCAGCATGTCTCAAGAGGCTCTGGGGCTGTGTGGGTCTTGCAGATTAGTAAGATTTATTTTTACTTCATTCTAAGAATAGTGGGAAATCACTGAAGGGAGGCCATGGGAATTTTTCTCTTTTTAATTACTCTGGCTACACTGTTGTTAAAAAAAAGATGATGTAAAGGCAGTTGGGACAGCCATCTGGAATCCACTGAACTAATCAAAATGGGAAATGATGGGAGCATTTTCCCTCTAACACCAGAAAGGTCACTGGTTGAGAACCTGGCGGGAACTGTATTTTCATAAGAATTTAGGCTTCAGGAGGGCAGGACTTACTCATCTTAGGAGGTAAAAAGAGCCTGCTACAGATGAGTGGGTTCCATAAACACTTATCGCACAAATGACAATGGCCTGTAGCAGAGTGGTGGCACTGGGAATGAAGCAAATGTGAATGGAGAAATGAGATACCAGGTCTTGCTGATGAAGCATGCAGAGTGAGAGGAAAGGCGGTATTAAGGAAAGCTCCTACAAAGCTTCGCTGTGTAGTCTGTGCCCCACCCCCATTTAATACAGACAAAAAAGGGTATTTTTGCCTTGTTCATCTACAACCACACGCTTCAAGCTTCAGGTGCTATCTTGTAACTCATTCTATGCTCACTTCTTAACGATCTCCTCCACGTTTATCTTCCAAAGACTGGGTTCTAAAGATTAAACCTTGTATCAGGAAAATGGATATTCAACTGCCTCTTTCTCCACGTCTGCTAGCCAAATGGTTGTCACACCTGAAGGAGTGCGGTAACAGACTGCACGAAAACGATGGCTCCGGTGCCTACAGCTCTTGCAGCTTAATGCAAGTCAACACAATATTCTCACCTATGACGTACAAATTTGCAGTGTTCAAAATTATCACAAATAAATGCTGTAACGAGTATTCACAACAAAAAGGGACAAATAGGGTCCCATAAGGTACAAAAGGTGTGAAAATGCGTTTAAATCCATTACGAAATGATTGAGGTCCCAAATTGAATACGGTGCAATAGCATCTTAATGATCGGGGAGAACCTTGTAATTGTCCCCCCTTAAAATGTCCTATTGTCTTTTTCTAAAACCCCACAACGGGTTTAGTTCCATTCATACGCCCGACAAGCACCGTGCGCCGCAGCATGGGGCCTGGTTGGGCCCAGAGAAGCCGCAAGGTCGCGGCGGGGCCTCCGCGTGGAAGCCCGAGCCCCGAGCCCCCACCTGCCCACGCGCAGGCCCCCAGCTGCCCCCAGGCAGCCCCCTACCCCCAAACCCTCCCGCTCCCCGCACCGCAGGGAAACAGGTCCCCCGCAGGGAGGAACCGGTAGGAAGGCGCCAAGCGCGGTTACCTAGACGCCGCGGTCCCGAAGGAGAAACCGCCGCCTGTGCCGGTCCCGCCGGCGGCCACGGTGGAGGAGCCCAGGGTGCCGCTCCCGAAGGAGAACCCCGCAGACATGGCTGCGGGCTCCGAGCTGTGGGCAAGCTGAGGAGTCGGCTCGCCGCTCCCGCCTCAAGGCCAAGGCGGGCCAGGAAGCATCGCTCGCGCCCAGCCCCGACCTGGCGCGAACCTGGGGCCCAGCGACAGTGAGGACAGGCCTGAGGGGGTGGACCCCACGCCGAGCACGCTGACGCCGAGCGCGCGCAAGCAGCCCTGGGAACGCGCGCGCCACGCAGGGACTGCTGGGAAAGGGCGGGGTTTCCCCCTGCGCAGGCGTCCTAGGGCTGGGCGACACCCGGAGGGCCAGTGGGAGGGCTAGTCTCTGTCAGGTCTCTATTGTCTTGGGTTACGTAATGGCACCTGTATCGTGGCTGCTGAGTCCTAGTTATTGCTTACATCCTGCTTGCTACCAGAGGATGCTCAGAGGAGTGCCGCGCTGGGAAGGCCCCTGCCGCCCCCTCTGAAGACTTCTGAGGCTGCGCCACCCGCACCGGCCCAGCCCGCAGCTGAGCCCAGGAACTGTGTTGGGGACCAGAGACCCGCAAAGTGGACGGGATAATAAACATATAGAAATAAGAGCAATGTAAGGGTTCCGTGAACAGCCTTATACGTGAGAAAAATGGCGTCAAAGAGGCGGTGTCCGGTGTTCTCTTGTAGTTTAGTTGGTTAAGAACCTGACTAGTATCCGTGAGGATGCGGTTGGATCCCTGGTCTGGCTCACTGGGTTAAAGGATCTAGGGTTAACACTGAGCTGTGAGGTGGGTCGCAGTCGCTGCTTGGATCTGGATATGTGGCTAAGGCATAGGCCATTATCCCATTAGATGGTAAAACAATAAATACAATTATAATTAATTAATAATAACTAATTATAATTATCATTATAATTAATAATAAATACAATTATTAATTATAAATATAATTATAAAAGCATCAACATTTAGCTTTAAAATGGTGAGGTGTATTCTCACGTGAAAATCACAGCCTCAGACATCTCTTGTGTATTTTACAGGGAAACTAAGTGTTTTTTAAAAAAAAAACAGTATAAAAATAAGCACTTTGGACTTCCCGTCCTGGCGCAGCAGAAACAATCCGACCAGGAACCATGAGGTTGCGTGTTCGATCCCTGGCCTCGCTCAGTGGGTTAAGGATCCGGCGTTGCCGTGAGCTGTGGTGTAGGTTGCAGATGTGGCTCGGATCCCGCGTTGCTGTGGCTCGGATCCGACCTCGAGCCTGGGAACCCTCACATGCCGCTAGTGTGACCCTAAAAAGCGAAATAAACTCTTACACAATAGGGAGAAATGATTGCAGAAAACTGATACCAATACCTTATCATTTCAAACCATCATAAATGTTTGCTTAATAGTTTTTATGTTATTTTTTGATGCTAAAAAATTGTCATTAAAGGCAAGGTTTAGAGTTCCCTTGCGGAACAGTGGGTTAAGGATTCTACTTTGTCACTGCAGCTGCTCGGGTCACTGCTGTGGTGCGGTTTCAATTCCTGGTGCAGTTGTGGCCCAAAAAATAAAAATAAATAAAAGCAAGGTCAATTAAGAAAATTAAATTTTATTAAAGTCATCAATAACTAGTATATCACTATTTTAAGTAGTCTCTGTGGGAACATGTCAGGAAAGATGTAGATGTCCCCTAGAACTCAGGTAATAAAAGAAATTGCAAGCATCAAAACAAAATTAATCAGAGCACAGTTGTTTTAAGACTCCTTAAAAAGACAACATGGTAACCAACAAGGACTGACTTAGGACCTAACTGCATAGCACAGGGAACTATATTCAGCACTTTGTAAAAAGCTGTAGCTTTTTTGGGGTCTGCAACCAAGTCTGTGGGGCCACCCAGGAGCCGCAGCTGACCTTCATCTTCCACCTCCCGTTGCGAACAATAAAGGCCCCTCATAAGATAGTAATAATAATAATAATAATAATAATAATAAATAAAAATTTTAAAAAGCTGTAAAGGAAAAAATCTGAAAAAGAATATATATATATGTGTGTGTGTGTGTGTGTATGTATACCCATACATATATATATACACACATACATCAACTATGCTGCAATTAAATCACCTACACTTCAATTGAAAAAAAAAAAAAAAGACAGCCTGGCTTCAGACATCTTGATAGGAACTTAGACCTCTAAAGGAATGAGGTCTTAGAAAAGGAGTTGTTCACACCTAGACCAGGGACGTATAATACAGCCGGACAAGCATGAGCCTTCTGGGCTGCCTCCAGAGACTCTCCTGCTCCAGGAACACTACTGCCTTGTCTTGTAGTGGGTACATTCCAGGAGGGTTTACGGATGTATCAAGATCTTGGCTGAATGACCACAGCCTTTCATTCAGCTCATTTCTCTTGCTCGGAATTCATGCAAACGAAGCAAGCCTCTCACCTGTCAAGTGTCTACTTAGCTTCACAGGAAGAGAGCACCGACCCTCACTCCTGTCTGCTCTAGCTTGTGTTTCTTGGGGTCCATGATTAAGTCGGTACTTTTATACTCAGTTTGACTAACCCTAGAGAGGACTCCTCCTGGCTGGCAGGTCTTCCTTCAGGTTAGCTGGTAAGTCTTGGGGACGGCTCCTTTGACGCTGTAACTGTATCAAGTGACTTATTAGCGTAAGTTACGTGATTAGGACAGCAGAAAATACTTAATCTGATAACTTTTACTGATCCAATGTTTTTAAGGAAGGATAGGACTTAGGGACACTGGTATACATTGAGGTCCTCTTAGATTGGACCGCATGCTTTATAAATATTGGCATGAATAAAAACAATTCTCCATGAAGGGAATTCCCCTTTATGGTGTCTCATTATTTTCCTAAAGTGCTCGTGCAGTGGCAGAGGAATCGGGGCTCTTTGTCTCTTGCAGTGATCACCAGGGGGAGATCGAGCCACAGAGATGCAGATGGCCTGGATCATTTGGATCCTGCATATGGTGTCCAGCTTGGGCTTCTACTCAGGCTCTGCTATTGCTGCTAATAGCTCATCTGTCCCCAAGGCTCCTTGTGTCCGTGCACACGCACAAGATCTTCAAACTGTGCTGTGGGAGATTCCCAACAAGAGTGCCACATCTCTGCTCCGTCATTCTGTAGTGAGCCTGACCAATTATCAAACTCTCCTGCAAAGATCGTTTCCAGTGAGCATTTTATTGCTTGAAAGGACGGTCAAAAATGATCCGGTATTAGAGAAGAAATCTCTCGCGAAAGTCAGGAAATGCATACAGTGAACCTAGAGAAACCTAGAGGAAATAAAATTTGGGAAGCAAAAACAATCAAATCAACAAATAGATCAGCACTTGCTATACCTAGAGAGATGAAATACTCATGGCAACGCCGGATCCTTAACCCACTGAGTGAGGCCAGGGTCGAACCCACAACCTCATGTTTCCTAGTCAGATTCGCTAACCACTGAGCCATGACGGGAACTCCCAAAATAATCTGAACAAGAAAATAAATGAAGAACTATCAGATTATACTTCAAAGCATAAAATGAATATTCATGAGTCCACGCTGGTTAAAAACAATCGATGGCGTAAATAAGTAAATGGGAAAGAATAGACCATTTTCTTGTGCAGAAGAATTTCAGACACGTAGAAACTGTCCTCGAAGAGCAGGTATGTAACTCCTGCCTTTTTTTTTTTTTTTGTCTTTTTAGAGCTGTACCTGAGGCATATGGTAGTTCCCACGCTAGGAGTCTAATTGGAGCTGTTGCTGCCAGCCTAGGCCAGAGCCACAGGAACGCCAGATCCGAGCCGTGTCTGCAACCTACACCAGCTCACACTAAAATCAACCAACACTCCTATTCCCTTCCAAGTTAATACACGGATTTCAGGATGTTTTATCTCATGTCAAACTCATGTATTTGAATTCTTTATAAACTTCATAAAACTTTTGCTGTTATAATTTTATGCAGGAGTTCCCGTTGTGGCTCAGTGATTAACGAATCCGACTAGGAACCATGAGGTTGCGGGTTCGATCCCTGGCCTTGCTCAGTGGGTTAAGGATCCGGCGTTGCCGTGAGCTGTGGTGTAGGTTGCAGATGTGGCTCGGATCCCACGTTGCTGTGGCTGTAGCGAAGGAAGGCAGCTACAGCTCCTGTTAGACCCCTAGTCTGGGAACCTCCATATGCCGTGGGTGCAGCCCTAGAAAAGGCAAAAAGACAAAAAAAATAATAATTTTATGCAATCAATATTTGTTTATATTTACTTATTTTTTACATTAAAAACTATTTTATCTTAGATCTTCCATCTGTGATCATTTTCCTTAAGTATACTTTAATAATTTGCTTTAATATAGGTCATTGCAAAATCTGTCTTTACTTTTTGTTTGAAAATGTCTTTTTTTCCATTTTCATTTTTTGAAAGATATTTTGGGAAGATATTTCTAGACTGTGGGTTGTTTTCTTTCTGCATACTGAAATACCATTCCAATGTTACATGGCTTCCACTATTGCTAAGAAGTCAGCGGTCAATTTAATTGTTCATGTACTCGAGATAATTTGTTTCTCTTCTATCCCCGAAGGTTTAAGATTTTTGTTTGTGTCTTGGGTGTTGCCATAGTGAATTCAGCATAGAGTATCTAGTTCACTATAATGTGCCTAGATATGGATTTCTTTTTATTTATCCCTCTTGGAATTTGTTGAGCTTCTTGATTATGTGGATTATTGTCCTCTGCATTCTGAAAAATCTCAGGTATGAGCCTGTGAGAGTTCTCTCATAGATCTATACAGAGTTGGTGATTTTCAGTTTGTTCAGTTTTTACTTGTTAGGACCTAGCACATAATTTTTAAAGGGTGCTGGTATTAACAGTGTGTGGACATACCACATTTTACATAACAATCCCACAATACTGCAGATAGTGATTGATTCAAATAAGGCTACACTAAATACATCTATTTTCTTAGAACAGATTCTTGCAGCTCGGACTAAAAAGAAAGTAGTGAAATATGGCACTGTCCACTGGTAGGGTGAGGTACTTCAGGGAGACTTTTTCTTGCCCTCACTCACCAAATTTCTCTTCGCAAGACACGTGCACACCCTCAGCAGCGGGAAAACCGTGGCCAGCCGCCCAGGACAGGACTGCGCTCTCTCAGGGCTTGGAGGGCCTCCACCTGCAGGGGGCGCTGAGGAGCCCCCGGCAGCCCAGGACGATCCAGCCGCCGCTCTTCCGGCGCCGCTGCCGCTCTGCCCGCTGCGCCGCGCAGCGCCCTCTCGGCGGCCCGGGTTTGCGGAAGTGTTTCCAGGAGACGGTGGGCGGGCTGCGCGTGCGCCTTGGGGCGGCCGGCCGGAGGTGGTCTGTCTGGTTAGGGGCGCCGCCGCCCAGGTCCTCCGCTCCATGGTGCGCTGGTGCGGTGGCCGCCGGACGCGTCCTCGGGATGGAGCACATCCGTACGACCAAGGTGGGCACGCGAAGGGCCGCAGGCCACCGGGCGGTCTGACGGGCGGGGGCGGCGGCGGCGGGGCGCGGCCCGGCTGGCGGAGGCATGGCGGGCGGAGGACCGGCCGGGGGCACGGGGCGGAGGGGCGGCCCCAGTGCCCGCGGCGTGGGGCGGGCTTGGGGTGTGGTGTTGGGTGCAGACAGTTTGTGGTCCGTCCCGTGGAGCCGGCGGCCGTCCGCTAGCGCTGCGCCTTCCCGGGCGAAGTCGGGACTGCTGCGGCCTCAGGGCCTGGGGCCCATATGGGCGCCGAGTGCGCCTTCCCTGCTCGCGTCCTGTTGCCCCGCGCGTCCCGAATGCTCGGTGCGGCCTCTGGGGAGCTAGGCCACCGCTAGGCTCCACCTCATTTTCCGGGGCTTTGGGGTTTCCGGCTCCCTCCGCACTTGGGTGTTTTTAGTATCAAGAGTCAGCGGCACAGATGTTCCCCCACTTTTTAACGTGTCTGATGGAAGTGTTTGTTCCTCAGCTGTGCTTATTAAACCCCATGCTTCACTTTTGTGTGTGAAAAGCGTTTACTTTGAGAAGAAGCCAATATTCTTACGATTCTTGTACAGCAGTACAAACCGATGGAAATTACTTCAAGATGTTGCTGATTTCCTTTACCGATAGCCTTGAAGTTCAGCTTCAGCTTTGGGGCGAGGTGGAGTGGGGCAGAGAAAACAAGTGGAGATCAGAATAGCCTGCTTTTAAGATCGCGCAGAGCCTAACAGATTCGGGCAGAGGGGACCACTGTGAATCTTGGCTCATGGTTTGCCAAATCCATCCGTCAGTGGCTGCCCGTCCTCAGATTACAGTTCGTTTAGCGAAAGAGCAGACGTTCGTCCGCCTTCTTCATTTGTTCATGGGAGAATTTGAGGTCTCTGTCTTTAAAATGTTTCACAGGCATTTTAAAGGTGTACATGGTTTGTATTAGAGCTTGTTTTTGTTTTGTTTTGCTTTTTAGGGCTGCATCCACAGTGTATGGAGGTTCCCAGGCCAGGGGTCCAAGCAGAGCTGCAGCTGCGGACCTACACCACAGCCACAGCAACACAGGATCCCAGCCGTATCTGCAACCTACACCGCAGCTCAAGGCAACACAGGATCCCCCACCTACTGAGCGAGGCTGAGGATCAAACCCGCATCCTCATGGATACTACTCAGATTAGTTTCTGCTGTGCTGCATCAGGAACTCCCTAGAGCTTGTTTTTTAACATGGCACATACTGGGTCTATTCAATTTTATTAGAATTGAAGATGCGAAAAAGTAACCCCCTTAAAAAAAACCTCTCTCTTTTTTTTGGCCACACCCTTGGCATGTGGAAATTCCCTGGGCCAGGGAATCCAGAATGAGCTGCAGCTGCAGCCTATTCCGCAGATGTGGCAACTCCCATCCTTAATTCACAGCACCACAGCGGCAACTCCTCTCTTTGTGTTTTTAGGAGACAGAACATAAAGTAACTCTAGGATTCAAGTGGCTGCCACTTAAAATTTGAAGATAGAAGGGTGACAAAGTAGATAACCAAACCAGTAGAAGGTGCAGAAGTGGGAAAGAGACCTATGGTAGGCATCAGGTCAGGTTTGTTCCAGGTGGTATTTGGTAGTACCTGTGTGCACGGGACTTCTTTCTGTGCCACACAGAACCTCATCTTTGCATCTTTCATCATGATTGCTACTGTGCAGAGCACACAGTGGGAAAACTGAAAAAGTGAACTGAATTGAGTCTGTTAGAGCAGACCCTATTTCTTTTCTTTTTGTCTTTTTAGGGCTGCACCCACGCTATGTGGAGGTTCCCAGGCTAGGGGTCGAATGGGGAGCTACAGCTGCTGGCCTACACCACAGACACAGCAATGTGGGATCCAAGCCCCGTCTATGACCTCCACCACAGCTCATGGCAGCGCCGGATCCTTAACCCACTGAGCGAGGCCAGGGATCCAACTGGTGTCCTCATGGATGCTAGTCAGATTTGTTTCTGCTGAGCCACGATGGGAACTCCCAGACCCTACTTCTCGTTCCTAGGGGTTGGTAAGAGTGAACAGAATGATTTTCTTTCTTTCTTTTTTTTTTTTTTTTTGCCTTATCTAGGGCTGCATCCGCGGCATATGGAGGTTCCCAGGCTAGGGGTCTAAGGAGCTGTAGCTGCCAACCTTCGCCACAGCCACAGTAATGTGGGATCCGAGCCACGTCTGCAACCTACACCACAGCTCATGGCAACGCCGGATCCCTAACTCACTGAGCAAGGCCAGAGATGGAACCCGCAACCTCATGGTTCCTAGTTGGATTTGTTAACTGCTGAGCTACAACGGGAACTCCCAAAATTATTTTCTAATCTTTAGGATCCCTTGGTTTATTTTAAGTCTTTTCGCCTCAAATGTATGATGAATAATATGTTTGTTTTTATTTCTATAGTTATAGTACCCCGTATGTCCTTAAGATTCTTTTTTCTTTTTTTGGTCACGCCTGCAGCATGCAGAAGTTCCCTGAGCCACAGCAGTGACAAAGATGGATCCTTAACCAATAGGCATTGGTTAAGGGAATTCCTCCTTACGATTCTTGCTGGCGACTTTCCTTTTGTCTGATATTCCTATTTAACCACTAGTTGATGGACTTTCATTTTCCGCTTTGATCTTACCTTTTCACAATGGCCCATGCTCGTGATTTAGTAAGGCGTTTTTAATGACTTTTTAGAGACTGAAAGGTTTCTGATTAGTTTTCTGATAAAGTCGCTTCTCGGGTGATGCTCCTCCAGTCCCTTGGGTTATTTGTCCAGCATTGGCCCTCTCCTGTTCTGGAATAATCTGCAGTGGCTGCATGTAAACTGCAGATAAACAAGTACTTCTGCTCCCTGTCTGTGTCAGGCACCTGCAGACTCTGGGCACAGAACGGCGAGCGCAGCCAGTCTAGATGTCACAGTTCGTTCTTAGAGTTGTTGTGTGGACAATAATATGTTCCTCAATTCTAACTTATTCTTAAAAGATAGGTATGAATATAGCCACCTTTTTGTTTCTATCCTGCATAGCCTTTACCTGGACAGTTACTTTGCTGCAAAAATAACTATAAGTATTTGAAAACTGAAAACGAATTGCATTACGTTTACTGTTTTGAACTCTGTTGTGTACTCAGGATCAAGACTTGGAGTTCCCTTTGTGGCTCAGTGGTTAACGAATCTGACTAAGAACCATGAGGTTGCGGGTTTGATCCCTGGCCTCGCTTAGTGGGTTAAGGATCCGGCGTTGCCGTGAGCTGTGGTGTAGTTGCAGACGCGGCTCGGATCCCGCGTGGCTGTGGCTGTGGCAAAGGCCGGCAGCTACAGCTCCTGTTAGACCCCTAGCCTGGGAACCTCCATATGCCGCAGGTGCGGCTCTAGATAAAAGCAAAAAGACAAAAAAAAAAAAAAAAAAAACTTGACTGCAGGGAGTTCCCATCGTGGCTCAGCGGTAACAAACCTGACTAGATCCATGAGGATGTGGGTTTGATCTGTGTCCTCGCTCAGTGGGTTAAGGACCCAGCGTTGCAGACCTGGTATGGCTGTGGCATAGGCTAGCAGCTGTAGCTTCGATTCAGTCCCTAGCCTGGGAACTTCCATATGCCGTGAGTGCGGCCCTAAAAAGCAAAAAAAAAAAAAAAAAAAAAAAAATTTGCGGGGCAGTGATGTGTAACAGGTGATCTGTTCCATGTTCAGACTGTTGTATTAGAAAAGGAATAATTACCATTTTTTGAGTAGCTGTATGTTAGTGTAACTATACAGTATGATTTCGCAACATTTACAGCTTTGCAAATATGTATATACAGAATTATCACTCATGTCTTAATGCTGCCGGTTGGGGACATTATCTCCATCTACAGATGAGGAGGAAAGAGGCTTAGAAAGTTTCGGTAACCTGTCCAGTTAGCTCATGAGGGGTAGAACCAAGATTGAAACCAAGGTTTGTCCATAACGCCCAACACTGCATAATGGCTTTTTATCCCCTCTCTACTTTGAGCCTGTTTTGTTCAAGTGTATTAATATTAATTCAGAAATAAATCTTCATAATTCTAAGAGCTTTTTCTTCCCCAAACGTCTTCTTGACATAGGTAAGTAATATTTATGGAGTATTTTTTTGTGCTGTTTATAGTCGTTTTTTTAAATTATTGTTTACTAACCAGAGAGATATCAGATACAGTATTTCAGCTGACTACTAGTTAAATGGCTTCATAGTTTAAAATTCAGGAAAAGACATAGCATCCTGTTTTGGTCACACGTGGTTTACTAACTACATCGATCAGTGAAGGGGTCAGGCCTGAATTTCCGAGCACACTTCCAACTCTGCTTCCGGAGGGGGCTTTGCCGGGAAACAGTGGGGAGCAGGCAGCGACTCTTCTTCCTGCCCCGGCTGATGCCAGTGCGCTTGGGCTGCGGTGAATGGCCCGCCATGGAATGCAGCGGAAGGATGTTTTCCTCGGCTCCACGGATGCGAAAGACCGCTTCCTAGAGCTGGGTCGAGAACGGAGTGTCCCGTGAAACTCGGACCCCACTGCAACTGAGTTATTTCAGAAGCAGTGCTCCGTTTGTGCTTAGTCTGCTACCTTTTCTGTCGTTACGAAGTGAGGTTGTGCACGTGTGTACGCACGTATCTGTTAAAAAGAGGGAAGGGACTGCAAAACAGACGGGATCAAGGAGGAGGAGGACGTGGTTGTAGTGTGTCTTGGACATCAGAGCCCGAGGAGCTGGAGGAGCCCCTGGGTGCCTCACGGCGCTGCGTGGACTCTGGCCGACCTCATCCTGCGACCCGGTGAGGGGTCTCACCTTCAGGGGTAAAGAACCTGTGCCGATGTCGCCAAGGGCGAGGTGGCGCCATGGGCTGCGATGCCAGCGCGGTTCTCCCACGTAGCATCTCATCAGAGGGATGGAAGGGGGTCACAGGACTTTGTCTAGGAGGAAGCGGGTCATGAGGGTCTGGGCTGCAGAGAAGGTCCGGCCCAGAGGCTAGATACGGGAGTGGTCGGCGTTTAGGGATGGTTGAGATTTTCTGGCGTGGGTGCCGGGGACTGGAGAAGAGGGTGAAGCAGAGGAAATGAGGGGAACTGGGAAGAGCTCCCCCTTTGCAGGGCCTCGCACTGTTCTAGGTGCGGAGGGATTGGCAGCAAACTAATCACAAACCCCTGCCCTCATCAAGCTCAGTTTCGAGTTGGGGGAGACCGTGAGCGGAATCCAGCAGGCGGTCGTGATGGATGGAGACCGTGTGGAGAGAGCCAGGGTGGGGCTGGGGGAGGACGGCAGAGACAGGGTGCCTGGGGACGCCTTCGGATGTGGTGACCCTGAGTACACACCTGGGAGGTGAGGGCCCCACAGAGCAGGGGCAGGAGCAGAGGCCCCACGGGACTTCCGGACACGAGGTCGCTGAGAACCAGCGAGGCCCTGTGGCTGGAGCGGGGCAGGGGTCGGGGGGCCTAGAGGATACAGGTTGTTACCATGGGGCCTTGAAGGCCAGCCTTGGCTTTGACTGAGCGGCTCCGGAAGCAGTTCCAGGTATCAGCCGAAGGCGGAGCCGAGCAGGGCGGGGCTGGGAAGTGCCCGACCGGTCATTCCTTTCATGGGCGGTTCATGTAGTCGGATGCTCTCCTGCGAACTGGGGAGACCTACGCAAAAAAGACGGATGATCTCTGCCCTCGCGACGCTCGCTGTCCACCTCACAGAGCTGATGTGGGATGTCGGTTCCCAGACCAGGGCCTGAACCCGGGGCGCAGCCGTGAAGGCGCCGGGGCCTACCCACTCAGCCACCAGGGAGCTCCTGCTCCTTGCTTCTGGCAGCTGATACTTGGCGGGATGCGGGCGTTGAGTATGGAGTAAGGGTGCCACCAGTCCCAGGTGGCCCCCCAGCTGTAGCGAGGGACCACACGGGGCCAGAGGAGCCTTGCCAGGGCCTTCCTGCTTTGCTGGCCTCGTCCTGCAGCTGTGGAGGGGGTACAGGTGGCGGTCACGGAACTTTGAGGAAGGGCATTGGTCCCTGAGGCCACTGTTCCCTCTCTGGAGTGGGTGGAGGTCTTAATTTTGTGACTCCCTGTGTTTTTCATTTCCAGCTTCGAGGTCAGCTGGCTTGTGACCTCCCTGAGGCCACTGGGGCTATCTGAGTGGAGGCCCGGGCTTGGCCGCGGTCCCACTGAACAGCCATTTAGGGCCTGCGGTGGCCTTGCTGCCCTCACCTCCAGCCCTTTTCTCCCTGCTCCCTTTTTTCTTCTTTCTTTTCTCATAACCCTATCCGTCTTCCCCAGTTCCTTTTTGCCCATGGGTGGCGAGGTCCTCACGCTGCTGCTGGGGCGCTGGAGGCTGGGAGCCACACTCAGAAAAACAAGTCTGTGGTTGGAAACGCAGGTGATGTTAGCAAAGGGAAAGCTGCCACCTCTTCGTTTTTTCAGTGTATCTGAGGATTTTTCGCAAAGACCGTAATCTGCAGTTTCTCAGAAATTCTCTTTCCTTCAGAACTTTAAGTATAAAATAAGTGCTTTTGAATAATTTCAGATTTTTTTTTTTTGCCTTTTTGTCATTTTAGGGCCGCACCCACGGCATGTGGAGGTTCCCAGGCTAGGGGTCTAACAGGAGCTGTAGCCGCCGGCCTACACCACAGACCACAGCCACAGCAACGCGGGACCTGAGCCGTGTCTGCAACCTACACCACAGCTCACAGCAACGCCGGATCCTTAACCCACTGAACAAGGTCAGGGATCGAACCTGTGTCCTCATGGTTCCTCGTCGGATTCGTTTCCACTGAGCCACAATGGGAACTCCTCAGATTTCTTTTATTGTCTTTCACACCCATGTAGAAATTGCCAGCATTTCTGGTCTTTTTAAAATCCTCAGATGAAAACAGTTCACGTGGACATTTTTTTAAAAAACATAGTTAACATTTAATAAGGGGAAATAAAGTCAGCCCCCTTTGTAAACTCCTTACCGGTTGGCTTTTCTCTCTCATCCCAGTGGCCTCAGGCTGCCCATGTTGACACAGATCGTTGGCTGTATTTCCACGTGTGTGAATTCCTTCTCTTTCCTTTAGAGCCATTAACTCTTTGTTTTAATGCTTCAGGAAATAAGACAGGTGAGGTTTATATTCTGGTGGTGGCTGTTGTTTGGCCAGAGTGTCGTTGGAGCCTAGCAGAGTTGAGTCAACGGCGACTGATCTCTTTTTAAAGTGTTTAAGTTTTGGAGTTCCCGTGTGGCTCAGCAGTAATGAAACTGACTAGTATCTATGAGGATGTGGGTTCGATCCCTGGCCTCACTCGCTGGATTAAGGATCCGGCCTTGCCGTGAGCTGTGGTGTAGGTTGCAGATGTTGCTCAGATCCCGTGTTGCTGTGGCTGCGCATAGGCTGGCGGTTATAGCTCTGATTCAACCCCTAGCCTGGGAATTTCCAAATGCTGTGGGCATAGCCCTAAAAAGACCAAAATAAAAAAGGTTTCGGTTTTGATGAGAAGCACGTGGTATAAGAAAGTTAGATTTCTGGTTAAGGAAGAGATGGTCCTAATTAACAGAACACCTGTTGACTTCTGCGAGCAGTCTTCATTAGGGTTCTAAGAAGGAAGTTTTCCCGTTGTCTTAAGGACAGTATGACAGTTTTGTCTCTCAAATCAGCTGTCATGAGCTGCGTAGCAAAGATCATATCTCTAAGTTTCCAGAGGCGCATGTTAACAGCTCAGTTCCGTGCCTTAGCCGCTGTGCAGATAAGGTTTTGTATCAAAACCAAATATTTTGACGTTTAAATTTTAGCTTATTTGAGCAAGTGCCATTATAAATTAAAAAATAACAACTCTTTATAGCATTGAATATCTTGGGGGCAGAGCTAATAGCCTTTTAAATGGTAATGATTTTGGAAACCATAACTTCATAATGGCATTTTTCTTCAATTTTAGTAAGAGAAAAGGGGATA
>PVHT020004944.1:42527372-42575912 GCA_004024745.2 Catagonus wagneri
TGACTGGTGTGAGGTGGTATCTCATGGTAGTTTTGATTTGCATTTCTCTAATTATCAGAGATGTTGAGCATTTTTTCATGTGCTTGTTGGCCATCTGTTTATCTTCTTTGGAGAAATGTCTATTCAGGTCCATTGCCCATTTTTCAATGGGGTTGTTGGTTTTTTTGCAGTTGAGCTGTATCAGTTGTTTATATATTTTTGAGATTAAGCCCTTGTCAGTTGTGTCATTTGAAAAAATTTTCTCCCATTCTGTAAGTTGTCTTTTAGTTTTCTTTGTGGTTTCCTTTGCTGTGCAAAAGCTTGTCAGCTTGATTAGGTCCCATTGGTTGATCTTTGCTCTGATTTCTGTTGCTTTGGGAGACTGACCTGAGAGAACATTAGTAAGGTTGACAGACACACACTTTAAAGAACTCTCTGTAATCTGCTTCTCTAGCTGTGGGTTGACGTTTTTAAGTTGCTAATGGTTATTTTACACCCCCCCAAGAATGAATAGTAATAAATACTATCTTTTCAAAACTAGCTTCCTGCACATTCTTGGCCAACTCCAATCCCACTCTCCAGTGGCACCTGTGTGTGTGTGTGTGTGTGTGTTTGTTGTGTCTACTCTCAATAAGATGTATTGTGTTCCTCGCTGTGACACAGTTTGTGGTCGTGAATTCAGAGCCAGGAAGGAATACAAAGCTGACATTAGTAATTAATCCAGTCCCCGAGAAGTTAGAAACAGGGTATCAGTGTGCCCTGAAGGACACCTGGCCTAAGGGAGGCAGAAGCGACTGCGTCTGGGAGGGGACAGTGTGGTAAACGCCGAGTCCTGGCTGGAGTGTCCTGGGCGAGGGCAGTGAGTCGGAGTTGGCCACCGTTCACCTGTTCCCTGGCTCGTTTTTCTAATAGTTTTTTACTTTTGAGACTCCAGACCATAACCTTATTTGTTTATTTCTTGCTTTGCCAACTCTAAATATGTGACATGGAAAATGTTTGTGCTTATTTATATCACACCACTCCTTCCCCGTTCCTTTTGTGTTTCTGTTAATTTTCTTACAGAGTTTCTCTCTCCTGGTTCTGTTTGTAACATTGTGGTTTATGAATGCCTCAGCATAGGTACAGTTGAACTTTCAACGCTGAATAAGTTCATGTTGTTGAACAGAAAGAGGAAAAAATTCAAAAATGTGCATTTCAGTGCTGGGATAATGGAAAAAGAATTTATCCTACTTTTGAAATGAGAACCAACCCCTTTTCCTTTTTTCAGGTTGAGCAAGTGAGATTACTTGACCGGTTCAGTACCAGCAACAAGTCCTTGACGGGGACGTTGTACCTCACAGCCACTCACCTGCTGTTCATAGACTCTCATCAGAAGGAAACCTGGGTAAGGAGCACCTCGGCAGTACCCCGACTCTTGTAATAATGATGGGCGTGGCATGACACCAAGGTTTATTTTGCATATGTACATAAAAATGTACTCGCCGGCTGTCTCAGGCAAAAAATGTTGCAAGTCACGTGATCATGTGTACCCTCCTTTTTAAGGAAACTGCTGTCGTGTAGAATGTGAACTTCTTTCTTGGTGATGAGCTTTACACTCAGGGCAGAGAGATAACCTGAGAGGCTCCTGGGTGAAGAGGCAGAGCACCTGTGTCCCAGGCAGTGGGCGGAGCCTAGTGTGCAAAGGAGCTTGGCTCAGGCTCATGTCACGGGCTTGGCGACGGCGGCAGGGACTTGAAATAAGGCTGGACAAGTGGGGAGTAACGTGAATGGCTGGCCTTTTTTTGGGGGGGGGGATTGCCTTTTTTTGGTGTTGTCTTTTGTTTTTTAGGCCATATGGAAGTTCCGAGGCTAGCGGTCTAATCGGAGCTACAGTCGCTGGTCTACACCACAGCCACAGCAACATGGGATCCGAGCTGCGTCTGTGACCTACATACACCACAGCTCACGACAACGCTGGATCCTTAACCCACTGAGCGAGGCCAGGGATTGAATCTGCAACTTCATAGTTCCTAGTTGGATTCGTTTCCGCTGCACCACAACGGGAACTCCTGGGTTTGCTTTTTGGTTGTTGTTTTTTGTTTGTTTGTTTCTGCCATACCTGCAGCATGTGGAGGTTGCTGGGCCCAAGGATTGGACCCACACCACAGCAGTGACAACACCAAATCCTTAACCACTAGGCTACCAGGGAACTCCTTGGGTTGCTTTTAAATGGTCAGCCCTCTGCCTTGTAGCAAATGGCTTGGTGGGGTGGGTCAAGCGTGGACACGGAGAGAGCGTTCAGGAGGCTGTTGAGAGCGGTTCAGGTAAGAGACGATGGGCAGTGGCAGTGACAGCGGGGAGCAGGGGACACAGCCTTTAGGAGCTGCAGCTGCCGGGGCTCGCGGTGTACTGAATACGGGGCGGGGGGGGGGAGTGTTGGGCGAGTTTCTGCCGGGGCATTTGGTCTTTAAAATGTTGAAGTGTGTGTGTGTCGCATGTAGCCTTCGAGAGTGTTCGAAGAGGGCCTTTCTAGCCCTTCTGCCCCCTGGAGGAGGAGGAGGTGCCGGTGCCCCTCTGCAGTGATGAAGGAGCCCTTCTGTCGTGCTCTAGATCCTGCACCACCACATCGCCGCGGTGGAGAAGCTGGCTCTGACCACGTCTGGGTGCCCGCTGGTGATTCAGTGCAAGAACTTCCGCATCGTGCACTTCGTCGTGCCCCGGGAGCGGGACTGCCACGACGTCTACAACTCCCTGCTGCAGCTGTCCAAGCAAGGTGCCGCCGCGGGCCCGCTCCCTGCCATCCTTGCTTTCATGGCTCGTTACTGTTATCTTGTTCTTCACTCTTCCGTCACGTTCTCGTGCAGTCTCTTCCAGAAAATCGGGCCTAGAAATAATTAGAAGCTTCTGATCTGAAGCGTAAGAGTGGTTTCCGAAGACAGGCTCGTAAGGAGGGAGGGAGACGTTTAAAGTGGTACAGACTGGGAGTCCTGTCGTGGCTCGGCGGTAACAAACCCAGCTAGTATCCATGAGGATACGGGTTCGATCCCTGGCCTTGCTCAGTGGGTTAATGATCCGGCGTTGCCGTGAGCTGTGGTGTAGGTCGCAGACATGACTCAGATCCCACGTTGCTGTGGCTGTGGTGTAGGCTGGCGGCTACAGCTGTACAGTTCCTAGCCTGGGAATTTCCACATGCCGCGGGTGCGGCCCTAAAAAGCAAAAAAAAGAAGAAGCAAAACCATAGATTTATGTTGATGTCCTTAAAGTCCGCTAATGGCCAGTAGCACAGCTTTTTTAAAAAAAAAAAAAATTTACCTTTTTGGCCACTCCCTCGGCATGCAGAAGTTCCCAGGGCAGGGACTGGCCCTGCCACAGCAGAGACAGTGGCAGATCCTGAACCCGCGGAACCAGCAGGGAACTCTGCTCTGTTTTTCAGTGGGGATTGCACACAGAGAAACTACCTGGGGGTTTAGGAAGCTCGGGCTCCTGTGGGGCAGCGGGGCTAATCCGTATAGTGGGCTGACCTGGAGCGGGAGGGGCTGAGCACAGGGGAGGGAGGGCCACCCCTGCCTCAGTCGAGGTGGCAGGGATGGCAACATGGACCCTCAGAGGAATCTCCTCCTTGGACACCCTGGGGCCTGCAGGCTCCCGCCTAGCACGTGGCACTCAGGGCTCTCCCAGACAAAGAGAAGTGCTCAGTGTCTCCAGGGGGTCTAGTAGCAGGTCCACGCTCACTCTCCCCTCCTGACTCTGAAAGCCTGTGCCATTGACCCACTGTCCCCAGGGAGGCCACCTCTTAGAGTGGGATGTTTCTGTGACCTTGAGACCTGGTGCTGGCTGGGAGCGGGGCCCTCGAGCTCTGTGTGACCTTGGCCACCTGGGTCGGCACTGTCCTCTGGGGTAGTCACGCCATCACCAGTTCTGTGGCCACTCTGGCTTTTCATTCAAGGCTGGGCCTCCATTTTCCATGTCATTTGGGAGAAGTCGCAGACAGGAGTGTCTCCTGGTGTCTTTAAAGAAAGGAAGTGCTGCAGTAGAGTATTTTTTGCTTTTTAGGGTCGCACCCACGGCATTTGTAGGTTCCCAGGCTAGGGGGCTAATCGGAGTTGCAGCTGCTGGCCTACACCACAGCTCACGGCAATGCCAGATCCTTAACCCACTGAGCAAGGCCAGGGATCGAGCCCACAACCTCATGCTTCCTATTTGGATTCTTTTCTGCTGTGCCATGATGGGAACTCCTGCAGTAGAGTATTTAGTGTGTGAGTTCACAGGCTTCTGCTGATGATGTAAATTGACCCATAGATTGCTCTGTGTGCCTTTAGATACAGTAGTTCTCATCAAAGAACGGAGAAAGTATGAAGTATGTTCGGATATTAGCTATCTCTCTGAAGATTCTTTAAAAATGAAGGGATGAAACTGAAAAATGCTTGCCTTCGTCGTGTGTACGAAGTCCTATCAATTGCATTTTAATGCTTATGTATTCTGTGTCACAGCAAAATATGAAGATCTGTATGCGTTCTCTTATAATCCCAAACAAAATGAGTCAGAAAGACTGCGAGGCTGGCAGCTCATTGACCTGGCCGAGGAGTACAAGCGGATGGGGCTGCCCAATTCCAACTGGCAGCTGTCTGACACCAACCGTGACTACAAGGTAAACTCATCCCTTGGCGGAGAGGCTGCGCATCAGTGCCGGGCACTCAGACCCTCCCGGCGCCACTCGTCCATGCACTATGCGCTGTGCTCGCATTTAATAAGTTCCACAGGTTTCCCGAGGTGATTTTTTTTCGCCTCTTGGTTTTTGAACAGTGAGTAGCTTGGTTCTGTTTTGTTTGGTTTTGGCAGATTTGTGAGACTTACCCCAGAGAACTGTACGTTCCGCGGATTGCAAGCAAGCCCATCATCGTGGGCAGCTCCAAGTTCCGCAGCAAGGGGCGCTTCCCTGTCCTGTCCTACTACCATCAGGCCAAGGAGGTAGGAAGCTGTCTTCTGACTTCCCGGTGCCCTGAGACCTGGCCTTGGACTGAAGGTTCCAGACAACACGCACCTGCACATTAAGAGGTCATGGCATGAAGTTGCTGATGAGAAATGCTGCTTCGTCCTTCACTTGTGTTTCTGAAATTTTACAACACAGTGACCCTGGAACCCAGAAACCTTCATACGTGTCAGCTTCTCCCCTCCCTCCCTTCCTTCCTTCCTTCCTTCCAGTAGCGACTTGAAAATAGCGTTTGTGAACAGGTAGCTGCGTCTTCCTTTCCTGTGTTTCTCTTTGGATCCTGCTTGTTTGCGGGGAAACCAGACAGTTTGGACAAGCCAGCCACTGGGAAAAGGGGAAGAAGGGTCACTCCAGGCCCCTGGTTTAATAGTAAGCACTTCAAGTGGGAAGCATTTTTGCGGCACAAGGAGGTGGAGGCGTCATCTGTGTACCGAGATGCTGTGATAGTGATTGCTCGTCACAGTCAGGTTTCCCTTTGCAGTCCATACAGTCGGCTGGGCGGTGCTGTGTATTTAGTGCTTTCTATGCCTGGGACCTTCCTGCGACTTTATAAGGGAGACAGCGGACTCCTGTACTCTCACACGGGAACATAGTTCAGAGATCGCAAGTCGCTTTTCCTGTTCTCACAGCTAGTAACTTGAGGAATTGACGCCAGTCCTGACTCTGTGACCTGGTTTTTTTTCTTTGGGAAGCTTTTAGTTTTTGTTTGTTTGTTTTTGCTTTTTAGGGCCATACCCACGGCGTATGGAGGTTCCCACGCTAGGGGTCCAATCAAGGCTGCCAGCCGACGCCACAGCTACAGAAACTTGGTATCCAAGCCACGTCTGCAACCTACACCACAGCTCATGGCAACCGGATCCTTAACCCACTGAGCAAGGTCAGGGATCAAACTCGCATCCTTGGAGTTCCCGTTGTGGCGCAGCAGAAACGAATCTGACTAGGAAACGTGAGGTTGTGGGTTCGATCCCTGACCTCGCTCAGTGGGTTAAGGATCCGGTGTTGCCGTGAGCCGTGGTGTATGTCGCAGATGCGGCTCAGATCCCGTGTTCCTCTGGCTGTGGTGTAGGCCGTCAGCTGTAGCTCCGATTAGACCCCTAGCCTGGGAACCTCCATATGCTGCAGGTGTGGCCCTAAAATGACAAAAAGACAAAAAAAACAAAAAAAAAACTGCGTCATCATGTTTCCTGGTCGGGTTCGAAGTCCTGCGAAGCTTTTAGAATTTTCTTTTTCCCTGGTGTTCTGAAATTTCATGGTGATAGGCCTTGGGCATGTTATTTTAAAGTGTCTGGAACCTCAGGGCTCATTTGGGGAAATTGCTTATCTATTTCTTTGGTAACTTCCTCTCTTCTGTTAATTTTCGTTGTACGTTTGTGTGTGTATGTTGACAAGTGGGCTTCCTAGCATAAACTTTGTTTTTCCTAATTTGTCTCATTGTTAATCTCTTTCTAGAACGTAAAATTCCCTCAACCTCTTCTCCAGTCTGTCTCCTGGCTCCTTTGTTTTTGCTGTAGTGTTTTAGAAACACAAGAACTCTTGTTTTCTGAACTTTGTATAGACTGTTTTCTATCCTTGAATATGGCTGTGCAGGTGTTAAAAAGAATTTTGAAAAGAATTGTTGGAGTTCCTGTCGTGGCTCAGTGGAAACAAATCTGACTAGCATCCATGAGGATGCAGGTTCAATCCCTGGCCTCGCTTAGTGGGTTAAGGATCTGGCATTGCTGTGGCTGTGGTGTAGGCCGGCAGCTACAGCTCCAATTCGACCTCTTCCCTGGGAACCTCCATATGCTGCAGGTGTGGCCCTAAAGAGACCAAAAAACAAAACCAAAAAAGAATTCTTGTGTGCCCTGCATTTATAACCTGTTAGCTCAGAGTTCTTTTTTCCTCCTTTTGTTTTGGACTTTTTATTTTCCATGTCTTTCAAGGATCTGATTCTTGGCTGGCCTCTCCTATTTAAGAGTGTCTGGAAGTTTGCTTGTGTGCACGAGTGATCTCTTTCTCTGGATTTTTTCTGTTGTAATTTCCATCCCAACACATGTAGTAAGTCCACCCAGGATCCAGGTGTGGGAAGGGGGCGGGCAGCTCTCACGATGCCTCATGTGGGCTTTGCTCCACCCTCCTGGTTCAGGTAGGTACACCGCTCTCAGGAACTCCCCTCAGGCTTCCAGAGTTGTCGCATCTGGAGCCTTCCCCAGGTCTGCTGCTCAAAACGTCTTTCTTCGTTCTCCTTATTAACTTGTAACGTATCGGTCAGCTTTCTTTCTCTCGTAAATAGTTTTATTACTTGTCAATCTACTTAGATTTCCTGACTTTTTTTTTCTTTTTAGGGCCGCACCTGCGGCATATGGAAGTTCCTGGGCCAGGGGTTAAATCAGAGCTGCAGCTGCCGGCCAATGCCACAGCCGCAGCAATGTGGGATCTGAGCCACGTCTGTGACCTGTGCCGCAGCTTGTGGCAACACTGGATCCTTAACCCACTGAGCGAGGCCAGGGATTGAACTTAGATCCTTAAGGACACTGTGTTGGGTTCTTAACCTGCTGAGCCACAATGGTAACTCCTGATTTCCATACATTTTATTTTATTTTTTTATTTTATGTTTTTTATAGTCACATCCGCAGCATATGGAAATTCCCAGGCTAGGGGTCGAATCGGAGCTGCAGGTGCCGGCCTACACCACAGCAACACAGGATCCGAGCTGTGTTTGCAACCCAAACCATAGCTCACGGCAGCGCTGGATCCTTAACCCACTGAGTAAGGCCAGGGATTGAACCCATGTCCTCAAGGACACAGTGTGAGGTTTGTCACCTGCTGAACTCTGAACTTCCCCACATTTTATTGACGTCTCTCCTTCTTATTGACACCTCTTCTTCTTATTGCCTTTGACCATTTCATGTTACACATTTTGAGTTCTTCTATTGAAAGTTTAGTTGGGTTTTAGCAGGGAGCAAGAGGTAAAAAGTTAATCTTTAAACAGAAGTTCCTAATCTACTTCTCACACAGGGTTATGGGGACTTTGACTTTATCACTGGGTATGGCCTCTCACACACCCATGTTTGTGTATGTTTTTATTGGAAAGCTTGGCTGAAAATAGACCTTCAGTGTGCAACTGAGAAAGTAGGTCTGAAAAAATAATGTAATCATCCTTTATTTCTACTGTTTATTACATTTTCATGGTTTTATTTTGTGTGTGGATTCTAGATGTGGATATGAACTTAGGTCTGCTTTTTTCCATTGGCGGTCCTGTGGTTGGAGTGAGTAGAGTCAATTGGATCTGGTATGGATGAGGTTGGAGAAAACCTATATAGGTCTAGATCTCTTAAATCTTTTTTTAAGACTTTGCACAGTAGTAAATATCTAATCTAATACCCACTACCTCTCATGTTTTTGTCCTCTTAGATTGACTGTATTTTAACCAACTTTGAGTTAAGGCTTATCTTTCTCATGTTATGTGTTATTGTATATAATGATTGCTGATTTCTAATTAGAGATCTGAAAGCTTTAGGAGAGTAAAAGTTCAAATGTTACTATTTAAAAAAAAAAATTCTGCCCTTCATTTCTTGACTAATCACTTATTTGGACTTGAGTTGAAAGAGTCTTGTAACCCAGCACATAGAACCCGTGTATCTGGTGGGTTACCTGACAGAATTGACTGGGTGTTGCTTCTTAGGACCAAAATTTTTTTTTTTCTTTAATCAAACTAAGTAAGGAAGTATTCAGGTTTCTTAGTAGAAGAGAATGTTGAGAAAACCTAGGTAACATCAGGATATTGAAATAGTATTTAAGGGAGTTTCCTTCGTGGCTCAGCAGTAACAAACCTGGATAGTACTCATGAGGATGTGGGTTCCATCCCTGGCCTCACTCAGTGGGTTAAGAATCTGAGCTATGTCTGCAACCTACACCAAGGCTCACTGAGCGAGGCCAGGGATTGAACCCGCAACCTCATGGTTCCTAGTTGGGTTCGTTTCCGTTGCGCTATGATGGGAACTCCTGTCTTGCTCTTTCTGACTTAGTGTGATTACCTCTAGTTGCAGTCATGTTGCTGTATGCTCTTCTGCCAACTTTTAAACAGATTGCACGTTTGATTTTAACTTTTGGTTTCTCTCTCTCCTTTTTCCTTTTTTTTTTTGGCTGCCCCCACGCCATACAGAGTTCCCAGGCCAGGGATCAGATCTGAGCTGCAGTTGCAACCTAAGCCACAGCTGCAGCAACACCGGATCCTTCACCCACTGTGCCCTGTCAGGGATCGAGCCTGCATCCCGGGCTCCTAAGAGGCCAAGGATTCCATTGCGCCATGGCGGGAACTCTCCTTTTTTTCCTTGTAAGCATGTTTTTGAGACATGGTTTAGGCATTTTTGGATAACCTGTCTTCTCTGTGTTTGAAACTAGGCAGCCATTTGCCGATGCAGTCAGCCACTGTCGGGATTCAGTGCCCGGTGCCTGGAGGACGAACATTTGCTTCAGGCCATCAGCAAAGCCAACCCGGTCAACCGCTACATGTACGTCATGGACACCAGGCCCAGAGTATGTGTCCTGAGTGCAGCACAGTGCACTGGCTCGGTCGTCTTTGCTAGTTCACTTAGTGGGAGTCGGTCACTCTGTCCAGATTTGAAACCTCTGCATCCTAGTTTTCAAGTAACCAAGGCTACTGATACTAAGGAAATCAGTCTTTTAAAGGATGCCAGCTTAGGAGACTAACTTCCCAGTAACCCAGAAGGTCATTTCTAATGTAAATCAAGCAGCTTAGGAAAGCTGAATTTTATATTGGGAACACTTGATGGTATGGTAAGGCTTATGTTATTGTGAAGAAATACTAGATTGTGTGTTGTGAAAATTAGAAATTATTACTTCTGGTAGACCTTTCACTTGGCAGAACACTTAGTGTTAAAATAATGGAACTTAATTTAGAATATTCCAGAAAATAAGGAAAATAAATAGTGAGTTTACCTAGGACACACTGAACTAGAGAATTCTAAATAGTGGCCAGTAAATATAGCTGTCCTATTAGACATCTATAGTGTCAGGATGAAGTTTTAACATTGGGACAAATGTCAGAATCCGTTTTTCTTTTTACAAACACAGTTAAGCAACCAATTCATCTAGGATCCTAAAACTAAAGTAATTGAAATCCTCCGTGGTAACAGCTAACGTAACTTTTAATTTTCATTATAGCGTCGCATGCAGAGCTGGTGGGCTACACAAAAGGACATTGGCAGAATTGTAGTGAGAATTTCTTCAAAAATCTGGAATGATGAGAAAATAAGAGAAAGCGATGAGAGAAAGCGAGTGAGCAATGCAGTGCACCGTCTTAGGCAGTTCTGTTGAGAGGAATGGTAGCCGTTTTAGAACATTCTCATCACTCTGCAGTCTCCCGAAAGATACTGGAGAAAACAAGATAAAATTAATTCGAGTAAATTAAGAAGGATTAAAAATGAGAAATTGATAATTTGATGATATTTTGTTTAAACAAAGACTTTCTTACAAGACGGAATCTTGGGTCGGTGATAGCTCTTGTAAGAAAAATTGTAGCTCCTTTCCTTGTTTGGTCGGGGTGGGTTAATTGATTAGACTGCTTTTAGGTAATGTTAGATTATAAAGTGTGATTATAAATTCAGGTCTGAGGGGGATTCGATTTTCAGGCCGTAATAGCTCTTAGTTGTATGATTGACTCCCACACAGAAAATATGTCTTTGTTGAACTCAAGTAGTAGTAACGCGGAGACATGTTAATATCTAAGATGTGCCTTAGTTGACATAGGTGGGAAGTAACCAGGCAGTCAGGAGCCACTGTTGACTGGACTTCTTACCGGCCTGGGCCCCAGTCCGCTGCATGGAAAGCAGCTTGCTCTTCCAGTTTAGATTCTTTTTCACCCAGGTTTTAGCAAACTGTAATAACATACTCTGGGCAACCCGGGTCTGAAAGGAGCAAACATGCCAATGTTAAGTGCACCTCTGCTAGTATTTGCTCTCGAACCAAAGACCGTGAGCCCGGGGTGGTCTTTTCTCCCTAGAAACCAGGTTAATTTAGGCCCAGTCCTTGCAGGTGTATCAGGCCACACATTATATGCCGTGTCGTATATTGTGTGGGCCTCCAGTAACCTCACGCAATCCCACGTGTACTGCAGATCTGATTTTCCGGGCCCCTAGGGCTCTCTGAATGATCAAGGGCTCTGGGGTTGTTCTGAGTGAATCTCCTAGATTCATTCTATAACCCTCCCCCCTTGCTCATCTCTGAATCATTTAGGACTTAGGAGATATTTCTTCCTTTTAAAAAATTTTTTTGAAATATTGCAAACATGTAGAAAACTGACTTAAAACATAAGTGAATTAGTTTCACGAATTATTTGTGGGGAACTTCTTGTCTGGTTCTTCTGTTATATTGCAATCATGTTTTACTTTATAGGGTCCTTCAGTATTATTGATGACCTGTATGAGACTTCTCAGTTACTGAAACGTGGTAGCGTATTCAGCTTCAATGAGTTCCTTTAAACTCTTCTAGCTGTAGTGTGGTTTATCTAGTGTTTTCATGGTATTTTGGTAAGCTAAATAAGTTAAAAAATAAAAGCAACCTGTCTCTAAATTTCTAAAATTTAAAATTTTAGCTGAATGCAATGGCCAACCGAGCAGCTGGAAAAGGTTATGAAAATGAAGACAACTATTCTAATATTAGGTTTCAGTTTGTCGGAATTGAAAATATTCATGTCATGAGGTCCAGCCTTCAGAAATTATTGGAAGGTACGATTATTGCTTACCTTATCAGCAGCTTTGCTAAAGTCACATTATAAAACTTAAAATTACATAATGAAAATTTTTCTGTTAGTCACATTCAAAGAGGTAAAAAGAACAATTGAAATGACTTTTTTTTCGTCTTTTGTCATTTTGGGGCTGCACTCACGGCATGTGGAGGTCCCCAGGTTATGGGTCTGATTGGAGCTACAGTTGCTGGCGTATGCCACAGCCCCAGCAACGCCAGATCCTTAACCCACTGAGCGAGGCCACAGATCGAACCCGCAACCTCATGGTTCCTAGTCGGATTTGTTTCCACTGAGCCACAGTGGGAACTCCTGAAATGATTTTAATAATATTCTTAACCTAATGGATTAAAAATATTGTGCTAAAATGTAATCAGTATAAAAAATTAGAAATGCTATATTTTGCTTTTTTTTCCCTTTAAGTTCTAGAAATCGACTAGTGCATATTTTACATTGCAACACATCTCAGTTTGGACTAGCCACATTCATATATCTAAGAGCCATATTTCAGTAGTGGCTGTTGTACTGGACAGTATAGTTTTAATCGTTTTAGGAAAAATTGCTCTTGTGAGATATTCTTGATTAGTCGGTACAGTAATGGTTAATTTATGAGAATGTTCTGTTTAAATATTAAGGTAACTTTCCAGTCGTGATGTGGAATTAAAACAAGTAAAATATCAGACTGTTTTAAACTATTTAAAAATTATCTTGAAAGTAGGCTATTTTAGACTATTTTATAATCAAAACACTTGAGTTTAATTTTGGTGTTTAATTTTAATTTTTTTAAAAAGGGGATCAGAACATTATTTTTTTTTAAGCCCAAGGAATGGCAGAAAAATGTACCCAAAAGTCCCGTATGGAGCTTTTGATTTCGCGTTTTCATTTATAGAGTCTTGCCTGTTTATCGTGTCGCCTCTCTCCTTCCCCACCTCGCTAGAGGCCTCTCGAAGAGCTGAAGCGCAGCTAAGTCTCCGTTCTAACCGAATGTCTTTCCCCTTGTAGTCAACGGTACCAAAGGCCTTTCTGTCAACGATTTCTACTCTGGTCTGGAGAGCTCAGGATGGCTGCGCCACGTCAAAGCCGTTATGGACGCTGCGATCTTCTTGGCCAGAGTTAGTTGTCTTCCCTCGCCGTGGTTTGGGGGCTTTTCCTCGTGGGAAGGAAGGGTTGGATCTGCTCTGTTGGGTGCTGGTGGTCTTTCCGGTCAGCTGGCTGTTACTGTGTTTGACTTCTTAATGAAGTTCCTTTAATCTGAGCCTGAAAAATGCCGTGTAGGGAGTTCCCCTTGTGCCTCAGTGGAAACGAATCCGACTAGTATCCAAGAGGATTCAGGTTCGATCCCTGGCCTCGCCCGGTGGGTCGGGGATCCCACATTGCCATGAGCTGTGGCATAGGTCACAGACTTGCTCGGATCCCGCGTTGCTGCGGCTGGTGGTGTAGGCCGGCAGCTGTACCTCCAATTAGATTCTTAGCTTGGGACCCTCCATATGTCACGGGTGCGGCCCTACAAAAAAGCCAAAAACAAAACAAAAAAAACTATGTGGCACTTACTGTGGGGACTTCAGAAGGAACCCCAGCACTGTGACAGGGTGTCTGTTTTTTCCTTACTGGCTTTGCTTTGTGTCTCGTGTTCTGTCTTGTGTCTTGGCCATCATGCCGCGATGCGACCGTTGCGGTCCTGCCCCTTCTTTGTGACGTGGTGCTGGGTGAGCAGCACTTGCCGACTGCCCTGCGTGCCAGGTGTCGCTAGATTCTCAGCGTGTGGTCTGTCTTTCAGGCCATCGTGGTGGAGAGCGCGAGTGTGCTGGTGCACTGCTCGGATGGCTGGGACAGGACCTCGCAGGTGTGCTCCCTCGGCTCTCTCTTGCTGGACCCCTACTACAGGACCGTCCGAGGGTTCCTGGTAAGGACTAGGTGGCCAGACCCGGGGTCTCAAATAGGAGTGACTTTGTTTGATGGTTACAACGGCAGGAAAGGCTGCAGCTAGAATACAGCTGGTGGAGGCCCGGGCAGCCGCCGCCTGCGGTGCCCATGGCAGCCCCCGCGACAGAGGGCGCCTGGCCCCAGCTGTCAGCAGTGCTGAGCTCGGGACCCTGAGGTCCCTAACTTCATCTTGTGACATGTCTTTGACAAAAATGTTGCAATAGAAACAATCAGTACTTCTCCCTCATTGATAGCTCAGAAATGTAAATAACGTGGTAAGATGGGACATAGATAAGAGTACTTAGAAATCATGTTTTTTTTTTCAGGAAACTTTCTCCTTAAAACGCCTTCATTTTTTGGCATTCTTGCTGTGGTGCAATAGGTCAAGCATCTGACTACAGCTGCTTGGGTCGCTTAGGAGGCGTAGCTTTGCTCCCTGGCTGTGCACAGTGGGTTGAAGGGTCTGGCATTGCTGCAGCTCAGATTCAGTTCCTGGCCTGGGAACGTCCATACGCTGCAGATGCGGCTAAAAAAAAAAAAGGCCTTCGTTTGTTAATTGTTAGGAAGCATGTTTTTAAGTCTGAAGATGTAACTTCTAGTTGAATACATTGTCCGCTTTGTGATGCCAAAGCCGGGCTCCTGGATTTTGTTTTTTTTTTTTTAACGTCTGACCAGATGTACTCAGGCTGTCAGAATTTACATCTTAACTCACGGCAGGTAAACTGAATGAAGAGCTGGTAGACAGTTGTCATCGTTTAGGATGAGTAAGCCCAGTGCCTGCCATCTCAAAGCAGGGGAAGGTTTCACTCCCCCGGCTCCCTTTCAGAGCCATTGTCTTCGTACTGTCCAACATATTGAACCTGGGACAGGCCAAATGGAAGTGCTGCTTATAAAGTAAGGTTCGCTTGTCTTGAGTGTGTGAGACGAGGGTGAATTCTTTGCCAGGTTTAGCTTTAATTGTCTGCTCGATGTCACAGTGAAGGCCTGCAGTGCAGGGGCATCCGGCTCAGAGGAGCAGTGGGCACTAAAGCACGGCTCCTTTAGGCGACTGCGGCCAGCGTTCGACGGGTGTGTGTGTGTGTCTGTGTGTGTGGTGGGGGGTCTGGTGCGGAAGAAGAGCCAGCTGAGGCCCGAGGGAGGGAGGCCGTCACCGTCCTTGGCCTTCAAAAGGCTTTGACGCAGGAGACGGTAACACGCCGAGAGCTGTTCTTTAAAAGATGGTTCAGCATCTTGATGGCGGAGGGAGTGGGAGCCGAGGCTGGGACTGCAGTGTAAGAGCTGCTGTGGCGGCGACTTGAGGAAGAAAGAGGGCCAGGGCGGAGGCCGCGCCTGGGGACAGAGGACAGAGGAGGCATGCCGCGTCCGCCCCGACCCCCGGGGCCGCTGGGCCGCTGGGCCGCAGAGTGAGAGCTGTTCACGGAGCAGCTGGGGCGGGAGAGAGGAAACCTCCCCCAGGGTCGTTTCGGGGCTCTGGGCCCTCCTGCTCGTCGCCGAGCTAAGCGGCGGTGCCTTCAGTGAGAAGGATGTGGAGTTGGGGCTGCGGCTGGGCCCAGGCTGGCAGAAGCCCGTGGAGTGTCAGGCTCCAGCCCGAAGGCCACGTGCCTGAGGTTGCATGGGGGGACCGGGAAGCTGGGATTTGAGCCCAGGCTGCATCTTTACCCACATGTTCTGTGGCCTTCTGGAAAGACATGAGTCCGTCCCAGGAGCTGGAAGTGGGTGTTGGACATTGGCCGTACTGCACTTGGTGCTTAGACAATGAAATTACAAAGTGTGTTAAGTACAAAGAAGATGATGTTTAGATTAGACTGAAAATAATTAAAAGCCTGTTGTTTTAGAAGAGTTGTGATGGAGGAAACAGGCCATTCATTAAGAGGTTAGATATCAACACGTGCATTTGTGTATAAACTTTTCATTGGTTTATCATTCTTTTTTTTTAAAGTAGTTTATATATAACGTACAAGTAAGCCAAAAGGTTTTAAACCATCCGCCCCCGTCTAATACCCAGTCAACCCCGGGTAACCTTCTGATTTATATTTTCTTAACCTTTGTGTGTCATCCTCATACGTGCAAAAATGTAAATGCAATAGTGTTTTATAACATGCACTTTCCACGTAAAATGTAATAAATGCAGCTGAAATAAATTTAAGTCACTACGCTACTATATTTCTTTTTTGGCAGCATGCAGAAGTTCCCTGGCTGGGGCATGAACCCACACCACAGCAGCAACCAGAGCCACAGCAGCTACAGTTCCAGGTCCTCAACCCTCTGTGGCACAAGGGAGCTCCCTACTCTGTTTCTTTTTATGCATCATTTTCACTCTCTGTTAAGCCAGCCTCTAACAAGGTTTTTGCCGTCTTTTGCTTGTAATTTAAAAGTTGTGTTTTTTTGTTGGCAGCCATAAGTTCAAAGTGTACATGCTGTTTTTAAGACAGTAGGATTTAATCCATTTTAAACAAAAGATTGAAAGGGGTTATAACATGGATTTTACTTTTTCACTTTAAGGTTTTAATAGAAAAGGACTGGATCTCCTTTGGACATAAATTCTCAGAGCGGTGAGTCAACGGCGACACATTTAGGTATTTTGTAAAATTAGTTTAGTCTGCCAGGACCTTCCTTTTCTTCATGAACTCATCTGTCTGATGGGAGGTGAGAGAGCCATGGTTTTTTTGCATGAAAACTGAGTTAATTTTTTTCTGTCATTTCTTTAAAATTTCGTGTTTTTGCTAATTTTCATGGCAGTTTATTACCTTCCTTTTTGTCTGGATTGTAGTAGTTAGAAGGTAGCAGGCCCTTCCAAATCATAGTTGAAAAACTCATAGGTATGAATTGTTTCAGCACTAACATAACGGCTTTTTTTCATGCCAGCGTGACATTTTAGGATTTTTTTGGGGGGGGCGGTGGGGAAGTGATGTGTATTTAAATTTAACACCCGGACAGTCGACTTCTCTCAGTGCCATTTGCTGAAGCTTGTGCTTTCTGGGGGATCAGGTGTGGCCATTTGGATGGTGACCCGAAGGAAGTGTCGCCCGTGTTTACCCAGTTCTTGGAGTGCGTGTGGCATCTGACTGAGCAGTTCCCACAGGCCTTCGAATTCAATGAAGCGTTTCTCCTTCAGATCCACGAACATATTCACTCATGCCAGTTTGGGAACTTTATTGGAAATTGTCAGAAGGAGCGAGAAGAACTCAAGTAAGACAGTGGATTCGAATGGGCTGCCTTTTTTCCTGTTTAGCTGAGGTTTCCCACCGCAGCCCAGGCTCAGCCCTGGGCCAGGAACCCCATGCGCCGTGGGTGCGGCTGTAAAATGAAAAAAGGAAAAGCAATAAATAGCGGCTTATGGTCATTTGGAGCAGGTGACTCCAGCTATTTTAGGAAGCTCTGTTCTTCCCCCGTTAGTGCAGACATCCTCCTAAGTGGGAAGGTGGTAAGATGCGCACGTCTTGTTCCTGGGGGTCTTTCCTAGACTTGCCTTCTGGTCCCCTTAGGGGTCGCGGCCACCTGGGCGGGCTCCCTACTCCCCCGCTCATCTGTTTTGGGATGGTTTGGTACACAGACTGTGTACAACTGCTGCACCCTGTACCCACCCTCTTACTCTCAGATTTGCAGTGTGCCCCTTGCATTTTTTTACTTTTGAATAATGTCCTGACTTTTCGTGACTTCCTGTTTTTGTACCCGTGCACGTAAATGTCCCTGCTCTGGAACACGGGCCACACTGCCCAGGCTTGGGGCCTGGAGAGTAAGGCCAAGCCAGGGGCGGCGGTGGTCCCTTAATCCCTGGAGCAGGGGTGACAGAGACCACGTTTACCGGATCGTGTGTGGGTGTGAGAGAAAGCCACGTGCCCGTGTTGTGTGTGGGACGTGGCCTTATTTACGAGGAGCAGAGGGACAATGCAGAAGTCAGAGGTGGGGTTAGACTGTGCCTCGAAAAAGCTCAAACTAGGAAGTCTGCACGGGAAATCGTCTCCTGCTTTTATGGGAGCACGTGTTGGGCTCCGTGTGAACGACGGTCACGGTTCTGTGTCACCTTAGGCTGAAGGAGAAGACCTACTCCCTGTGGCCGTTTCTCCTAGACAACCAGAGGCAGTACTTGAACCCTCTCTACAGCCCCAGAGCCCAGACAGGGGCAGCTTTGGAGCCCAACACGGTATCTTTCAACTTTAAGTAAGTTGACGTTGTTGCCGTGTTTGTTCTTGATTTTTTTCTCCAACACATGGCAATTCTTTGGAGATTTTTAAGATATTCAAATGTTGCAATTTTCTCTTTCTTTTTTGGTCATAAAGGTTTTGGAGAAACATGTACCACCAGTTTGATCGAACGCTGCATCCTAGGCAGTCTGTGTTGAACATAATTATGAATATGAATGAGCAGAGTCGACAGCTAGAGAAAGATCTCCAAGACTTAGAGTGTGTAAGTACTCTCACCTCGCTCACGCACTGTGTTCGCAATACTGAATTAGCCTGTTTCCTTGTGCTCTCATCGTGCAGTAGTATGTAGCAATCTTTTTCGTTGTTTTTGTTTTTGTCTGTCTTTTTAGGGCCACACCCGGCATATGGAGGTTCCCAGGCTAGGGGTTGAATTGGAGCTGCAGCTGCCAGCCTGCACCACAGCCACTGCAACGCTAGGTCCTTGACCCACTGAGTGAGGCCAGGGGTTGAACCCGTATCCTCATGGACACTGGTGAGGTTCCTTACCGCTGAGCCACGATGGGAACTCCCTTGAAATATTTTAAGTACACATGGATGCTTCAGAACCCGGTCTCCTCTGCTCTGAACAGGTACGTTTAAATCACTTCCCCTGAATTTTCAAATATATTGAAATATTTGAAGTAGAAACATAGAGATATAAACATAGTTCCCATCATGGTGCAATAGAAACGAGCCCAACTAAGAACCATGCGGTTGCAGGTTCGATCCCTAGCCTCGCTCAGTGGGTTAGGATCCAGCGTTGTCGTGAGCTGGGGTGTAGGTTGTAGACTCGGCTCGGATCCTGCGTTGCTGTCTGTGACTGTGTGACTGTAGGCCGGCGGCTGTATCTCCGATTAGACCCCTAGCCTGGAAACCTCCATTTTCTGTAGGGGCAGGCCTAGAAAGCAAAAAAAATAAAATAAAATAAAAAATTGGACATATAAACATAGTAAATATGAAGGGCTTTGTGAGATTCGCACATTTGCCATATTGGATTCAGATCTCGCATGTTTGTGTGAAGCAGTGGAGCATCACCGATGTGCTTGCAGACCCCGTAAACGCCCGTGCGTCCTCCCCCGCCCGCCATCACGCCGCCAAAGTTGGCGTTAGTCATTCCTGTGCGTGTTTTTACGCTTCCTCTGTTTATCTTTGTATCTACAATTTATAATATCGTTCTCTGTGATTTAACATGTTATTTTTATATATTGAAAAAATACGAAAGAAAATAGTTTTTATATAAGATATAAGGGGCAACAAACCACACAAGTGCCCATGTACCCTTCACTCAACTTAAGACACCACATGTTTTATTTTTTAATTTTATTTAGCTTATTTTTCTGGCTATGCCTGTGGTATGTGAAAGTTCCCAGGCCAGAGATCGAACCCGCAGCACAGCAGTGACCATGCCAGGTCCTTAACCGCTAGGCTGCCAGGGACCTCCTGACACCACCTGTGTTCCAACTATATCAAGGCTGTCACATCTCCATGCTGCATTTTGCTCAGCGTTGTTTTGACATTTATCCGTGCTGATACATGTAGCTTTCATGCATCCTTTTATCAGCAGCTACTGCATCATATTCTCCTGTATGACCTTATCTTAGTCTATCAAGTCAGCTGAGCTGTATAGACATTGCAGTTCTCTGCAGCGCTGGATTTCCACAATCATGAGCCCGGTTATGACTTTTCATGTCTGTTGGCTCTTTGATTTTTCCTTTTCTGCAAATGGCCTCTTCAAACCTCTCCTCATTTTACTGTTGGCGTATTTGCCTTTTTCTTACTGATTTATGAGATTTCTTCATATACCACACGCTAATTCTTATTTACTTACATGTGTCACTGGTGGCTTGTCCACTTGCTTTTTGTCTTTTCCATTTCATTGCTGGTATGTTTTCTGCAGATACTGTGAGTTTTAATGTAATCAATCAGTCTTTTGTTTTATGCCTTTTTAAATGTTTTATTTAAGACAAAAAATACGAAAGAAAATAGTTTTTATAGAAGATATAAAGGGTGACAAACCACACAAGCGCCCATGTACGCTTCACTCAGCTTAAGACACCACATGTTTTATTGTCTCCCTCTTAAGACTTTTCTTTACCATTACATATAATCAAAAAGGAGCAATAAGCGTATGCTTAAAAAAGTCCCACCAGTTGTTATAACTCATGAGACTGTCCCGTCTGCCTCTCAGGCAGGGTGGTCCTGACACCTCTCAGGTAAGGAGGTGATGACTGTGTGACTCCGGGAGAGGCCACCCCTGGGTCCAGGCATCGGGAGACTGGTCCAGGGGCTTGGGGAGTGTGGGACTGCCACAGAACGCTTGGACATCTGGTAAGGATTTTCCTTGTGGTGCAGCAGGTTAAGAACCCAGCATTGTCTCTGCAGCAGCTTGGGTCACTGCTATGGTGCAGGTTTGATCCCTGGCCTGGGAACTTGCACATGCTGTGGACACAGCCCCCCCCCCCCCAAAATCTTATGTTAAAAAAAAATTGGGAATTCCTGTCATGGCTCAGTGGAAACAAATCTAACTAGCATCCATGAAGATGCAGGTTCAGTCCCAGGCCTTGCTCAGTGGGTTAAGGATCCAGTATTGCCGTGAGCTGTGGTGTAGGTTTCAGATGCGGCTCGGATCCCGCGTTGCTGTGGCTGTGGCGTAGGCTGGTGGCTACAGCTCCAATTGGACTTCTAGCCTGGGAACCTCCATATGCCGTGCATGGGTGGTCCTAAAGAGACCAAAAAAAAAAAAAAAAAAATTGTGTTGCGAAGCCTGTTGTGCTCACCTAACAAACTGTTGTAGGAAAACCACCTTAGAAAGCTCTTGAGGCCCTAAAGCCTTTAGCTCATTGAGCGTGTGTGTGCTGCATTATACAGCTGTGATGTCAGGGTTACTTTTAATACAGCCTGGGGCAGGCGTGTACTTTTCCAGTACGACAGCCTGGAGGTCTTTTGCAGTCAAATACAATAACCCCTTTTCATTGCAAAAGTTGTAAACAGTTAGGATTTGCTGTCATGTCTTACCTGCACCAGGTTTTGATATTTTGAGATTTAATTTTATATCGTCCATAAAGAGAACAGTTGCAAAAGCATGTCTTTTCCTGCTTACGCCGAGCAGGCAGTGAACATGTCGTATGTGAGTTAGTAATTTCTCTTTCAAATCTGGATCTGTTCTAGCAAATTAATAAGCAACGTGAAAATAAGCAAACAGATGGAGTTCTCACCAAGGAATTGTTGAATTCGGTTCGACCTGAATCACCTACCCTCAAAACTTCCTTGTGTTTTAAGGAACAGACTCTGATGCCTGTGAATGATGCTCTTCGAACTATAGAGGGCAGCAGCCCCGCGGATAACCGCTACAGCCCCGCAGATAACCGCTACAGCCCCGCAGATAACCGCTACAGCGAGTACGCGGAAGAGCTTTCCAAGCCGGAGCCTGCCATGGTCAGCCTGGAGTATGGCGTGGCCAGAATGACCTGTTAGGCCCCGAGGGTGTTTCCTGGACTGCCTGCAGGGCAAGCGGTGGGTTGTTGTGAGGGTGATCTGTGTGTGTGACCAAGGGAAACTTGCTGGGTAGTGACCTTAAGAGTTTAACAGGAGATTAAGAGTCCAAGGAAGGATAGTAACTGCTCTTGTGAGAGAAGCCAGTCACTTTAATTGTCTTTCTAGCAAGGAATGAATGCCTCTCAGTTCTTGAAGAGGCAAGTGGCGTTGGCCGGTTGACTCCAGACACGGTCTGTACCGCATCCTAGTGACTGGACATGGCTGTGTGATTCCCACGTTAGTTGCCATTGACACGCACAGCCTTCCGTAAGTGCGCGGTTGCCAGAAGACAAAGCTGACGTCATAATGGACGTGGCATGTGCTTTCAATTATGTAACTGAGTATTTGCAGAATTTGCCTATTATGTTTAACGTTGAAGTGCCAGGGGACATATGTCTAAGAAAGCCTTAAAATCTCAGCGTATTTGTTCCATTTCTGTTTAAGTTCTGTGGCCTGGAGCAGGATGGTGTGTGCTTCCTCTGCGCAGCCTGCTTTCAGGCCAGGCGTCGCCCTCCTCCCCACCGAGGGGCTCCTGGGGGAACGGTAGACGTCCCTACCTGCCGGGCTCACCTGCCGGGCTCATGATGGCTGGTCCCACCTCTGCAGTCAGAATGAGTGAAACCGCAAGGTGTTGTATTCTGGTTACAATGTGTTTAGTGACTTACTATTTACAACTTAGAGGACTGATTTCTTGAATACGTAAAGCACATCGGACGATCTTGTACAAATGGATTGCTGCATTCTGTCGATTCTTATTTTGTGGTTGGCCTTATTCTTTTGATCACTAAGTTAGAAAAACTACAGCTCTAAACTGTTCTTAGAAACAATGAATAGTACATATATGTACTAACGGTACATGTGTATTTTTAAACTGTTTTATCTCTCAGTGAATTGCTCTTCCTAGAAGAAACTTTCAGTTTACCTAAGAATTTCTGGGTTAAAAAAAATATTTTAGTTAGTGCAGTTAGTTTAGATTTTGCTTCGTTGCATGGATTTTTCCCTGTGAAATCTTTTTTCTTCTCTGTTAACATAGAAGGAACGAAAAAAGGACAATTAAGGACAGCTAATGCAAAGTTAAATGTTTGAACAAAAAAAACCTTAAATACCAGGAAGAGTTTCATTTGGCCATGTTATGTTAACTGTTCTCTGTACATATCATTAAATTACCAGGAAAAAAAGAATGAAAAAAAAGAAAAAAAAATCACTTTGCATTGATAATGTCACCAAGCTGGCTTTAAAATGGAAAATATAACCTGGGTGGCACAAGGTGTGATTGAGGGTACGAGGAAATCAACTTAGGGTCCCCTATGCTTCTTTTTATTTCAGCTGTATCTATTCTGTGAGTCTAGAACATGAACAAATATCTTTTTCAAATGGAAAAAAAGCTTTATGGTATGAACTTATCTAATCCTATTTATTTTTGCAATACTTTTCTGTAACGCATTATGTAATAAGAAAAATACTTCTTTTTAAACCGTAAGAGAAATGCACTATAAAATACAGTTTGTCCTTTAGCCAAATCCATTTCCATATTTAAGCCCTGGGACAGGGAGCCGAATCTTTGTGACCACAAGGGGAGCTACCGTGCCTTGTTACTTGGTTCCAGTTACTGATTTTGGTTCTAGAATCTTCCATGACAGGCTTCTTATGTTCAGCTCTTTGGTTAATCATCTTAATCTGCAACTCGAGGCCTGTACCTGTGTGTTTACATGCTGATACCTGGACTGAGAAACTAGCTAACATTCTAAGTGACCTACAGGGTGTGTGTTGGCAAAAAGCAGATTGATTGTGTATATGTCTTAAAAGACTGGATTTGTGCACAGCGCGTTTGGGAGTGTATGGCATGTACATTATTACATATGTTATTTAATGGTAATTAAATGCTAATGTTTTCCTTCGGATTTTTTTTTTTTTTTTTTTGAAAAAACAAATGGGATCCGGTCGTGGTGGGGTTTCTCCCTCACGTGGGCAAGTGGACCACATCACCACAGTCACCACGGTGGAAGAGCTGAGCAGTTCCTTTTTCAAATGGGTCGTCGGTAAATAACAACTTCCACACAAAAATAATTTCTAAACTATTTAAAATAAGCACGGTGGGCTAACTGGCTCAGCAGATGGGAGTTGATAATGCCACTGCGTTTTCCTCTTGAGCCCGTCTCTTCCTGACGTCATCAGTGCTATGTTGTGCCCCGGCCCCCCAGTGCCTGGAACGGTGGCCAGTGAGTATGTGAAACGTCTCGGCAGACGGGGCTGGAAGCAGGAGGAGGAACGTGCCAGGCACACCGGACGGAAGCGGAACCTTATTTGCAGGTGTTTGAAACAGGTGAGTTAGGCTACAGGTAGCTCGGGGAAGCTTGACCGAATTATGATGGATGGAAGGCCTTTCAAATTTTTTTACGTTTATTTGGTGGGGTATCAGGGCAGGCGGGTAGTGTCGGGTGCACTTTGTTTTTTCAGACCATTATTTTTAGGCCGTTTTAGGTTCACAGAATTGGAGGGAGGGTGCAGAGTGTTCCCAGGTACCCGCAGCCGAACACAGGTGCGGCCCCCCACCCCCGTTATCAACAGCCCCGCCCAATGGCGCACCTGCTGCCTTGCTGTATCAGATGCACCCCAGGTCCGTAGTTGACCCTGTGGTTGGTTCACTCTTGGCGGTGTACGTTCTGTGGGTTGGAACAAATGTCTAATGACCTTGATAGCACTGTGTAGAGTATTTTCACTGCTTTTGGCAATTATGGATAAAGCTGCTCTAAACGTCTTTGTGCGGGGTATTGCGTGGCGAGAGATTTTCAGCTCCTTTGGGTAAATGCCAAGGAGCGTGATTACTGGCATGGATGGTAAGTGTGTTCACTTTGAGCAGAAACCTGCCACTCCGTCTTGCAAGCGTCCGAGTTATTCTGCATCCCCACCCGCGGTGAATGAGAGTTCGTGCTGCCTCGCATCCTCCTCAGGGTTTGGCAGCGTCGTAATGGGGGTTTGGTCCTCCTTACAGATGGGTAGCCCGGCCCTTTGTGACTTTTTTCCTTGTGCTGAACGTCAGCTTCAGAGCACTGGGCAGTTTCCTGCGGGCAGTGCCAGGTCGGATGAAATGCCTGCAGTCGTCTGAGACAGCGGAGGGGTTGCAGACTGCCATGCAGTCAGTCCACTTTTATGACCCAGCTTTGAATTGCTTCGTTGGCTTTTCTGTGTGTAGTCCAGTTGGCATTAGTGTATCTTGACTGAGTAAATGAAGTGTAGAACCCTTTTTTTTTTTTTTTTTGTCTTTTTGGGGCTGCACCTGCGACATATGGAGGTTCCCAGGCTAGGAGTCATATTGGAGCTGTTAGCTGCTGGCCGACACCGCAGCCACAGCAATGACAGATCTGAGCCTCGCCTGCGATCTACACCACAGCTAATGGCAACGCCAGATCCTTAACCCACTGAGCAAGGCCAGGGATTAAACCCAAGTCCTCATGGATACTAGACGAATGTGTTAACTGCTGAGCCACGATGGGCACTCCAGAATCTATTTTTAAAAATACATACCTAGGAGTTCCCATTTGGCACAGTGGAAACAAATATGACTAGTATCCTCATGAGGATGTGGGTTCAATCCCTGGCCTTGCCCAGTAAGTCAGGGATCTGTGGCTGTGGTGTAGGCCAGCGGCTGTAGCCTGGGTACTTGCATATGCCACGGGTGTATTTTTTTTTTTGAAAAGCAAAAAAAAAAAAAAAAAAACCACCGGAAAAAAAAAAGGATTAGGAACCTGTAGCTAGAAAAAAACCTGTAATTTAGGTTGATTGATTATTTCTAAAAGAGTATATATTATTGTACTTGCCATCTTTTAAAGAAATAAACAGAGTCCTCTTGTGGTGCAGCCGGCTGAGGATTTGGTGTCGTCACTAGCGGCTTGGGTTGGTCCATAGTGCAGATTCAGTCCCTGGCCTGGGAATGTCTGTATACCATGCGCATGGCCAGAATAAAAAATAAACCAAAACAAAGCAAAAAAAAAAAAAAAACACCCTGAATTTCTGTCGTTTTTACAATTAAATTTAATGCTACTCTAGTTATTGCTAAGCAAGCAGAATATCCTGTGCACAGCAACTTCTGTAAAATAGTGGAAAACAACTTTCAGAAGCTACTTAGCCCTGGCATTGAGTTTCTGATTCAACAAGTATGAGTTGAGATTCTGGAGTTAAAAACATTTACACAGCAGAGTTCTCTTGTAACCCAGATGGTTAAGGATCTGGTGTTGTCAGTGCTGTGTCTTGGGTCGTTGCTGGGGTACAGGTTTGCTCTGTGGCACGGGGTATTTCCACATGCTGTGGGCACAGCCAAAAGAAAATTTAAAAAAAATAAATAAAAACATTTACATAGCAATAAAGTGTTTGCATTTAACTATTTTGGAGATCCCCTTTTTTTAAGGGCCACACCTGCGGCACATGGAGGTTCCCAGGCTAGGAGCTGAATCCGAGCTCTAGCTGCTGACCTACACCACAGCTCACGGCAACGCCGGATCGTTAACCCACTGACAAGGCCAGGGATCGAACCTGTGTCCTCATGGATGCTAGTCAGTTTCCGCTGAGCCACGATCAGAACTCCAACAATTTTGGAAATTCTGATGTTGACATGGTAGGAGACTCACTCTGTCGAACACTGCCCTGTACCTCGGTAAGCACCTGTCTTGTTCTCAAAGGAAGAGCAGAATTCCTCTTGCATGAGAGCAGTGGGCCAGGAGGGCATGCTTCTGAAATGCTGCTGCACTCTTGGGCATGAGAAAGAAATCTTTGCTCCCCTGAGAGTGTAGGCTCCTTTCACTGTAGCATAACCTAGTCCATCCTGAGTGATGAAACCACTGGCATGCCTAAGAAGTTCTTAATTCAGATTTCATCTAAAGACCACTCCCTCGGTGTCCCCAGATGGCCTTTTCTCCTTGGTGTGCATGCCCTCACCTCCAGTCAGGGTGCATGCATTGTGTCTGGCTCTACCCCGTTGGTCCCTTTATCTAGAACAGTCGCCTCCCCTTGCCCCTTGGTGTTGACTCTGAACCAGACCAGTTTCTGCTTTTCGCATTTGACCACCTGTTTCCTTGTGTGGTTTAGCCTGTTCCTCCGTCCGCGGGACCCCCTTCGAAACAGGCAGCGGATGAGATTCACATTAAGCGTTTTAGGAGAGATGCCGTGAACTTTGTATCGAATCCCTCGGGGGGCTGTAATGTCAGGCTGCTCACTGCTCTCATGCTGAGTTTGATGAGCTGATGTCTCCAGTGCAGGGTGCACTTCCCCGTTTGGACTTGGCAGATGCTGTGCAGGGTGATGTTTGGGCATCAAGATGAATAACGCATCAGGTAACAGCTTATCAGTGGCTGTTTGCCTGAGTCAGTTGTTTCATTGGCTGTTGCCAAAGGATGGTTTTCAAGTTTGTTTTTTTACCCATGCAGTTCAAAATGTCTTTGTATCTGTGTGTAACCGTATATGTACTGTATATAAATATAAAAATGAACACATAAAATACGTATACATTAGAAGTATGTGGTAAAGATACTGTAGCAATGCTGGGAAAGACATCAATTTTTTTCTTTTTTTCATATATTTAAGGTCATTTTCATGTCCTCAGAATTGCCTGTTCATGTCTTTTGCTCATTTTTTTTCCTGAACAGTTTTATTTCTTTTCTTTATTAAGAGCTTTTTTAAATCTATATATGTATTGAGGGAGACTAACCTTTTCTCTGTGATATAAGGTGCAGGTGTATTCTCCCATTTTGTTGTTTGTGTCTTGTGCAGGCCTTTTTGTTTTCAGATTTTCAGTTTGTTTATATTAAAATGAACTCATGTTTTGTATTAGCTCTGCCATATTTTATTATCTTTATTGTATCTTTATTGCAAGTTTCTACATTTACTGTGTCTTTACTATGTAGTCTTTTTATTTAAAATGTTTAAAACCATTTCTTTTGGTAATTATGTATTTGGACTTGTATTCTAGTAGTTGCCCTTTTTCTTTTTCCTTTTTAAATATTATTTTGGTTGTTCAGGATCCCTTGAGATTCCATATGAGTTTTGGGATGTGCTTTTCTGTTTCTGCAAAAATGCTGTGGGGTTTTTGATAGGCATTGCATTGGATGGATAGATTATTTTGGAAAGTATTCACATCTTAATATTCAGTCTTCTGCTCTATGAAATCAAAACATTTCCATTTATTTGTGTTTTCTTTAATTTCATCAACATTTATAGTTTTCAGTGTATAAGTCTTTTGTCTCCTTGGTTAAGTGTGTGCCTAAGTATTTTGTGCTTTTTGATGCTATTGTAAATGGAGTTATTTTCTTAATTTCCTTTGCAGATTTATTTTTGGTATATAGAAACACAACTGATTTGTGGAGTTCCCATCATGGCATGGCAGAAACGAATCTGACTAGGAACCATGAGGTTGCGAATTTAATCCCTGGCCTTGCTCAGTGAGTTAAGGATCCGGCGTTGCCGTGAGCTGTGGTGTAGGTTGCAGATGCGGCTCGGATCCCGCCTGGCCATGGGGTAGACTGACAGCTGTAGCTCCAAATTCGACCCCTAGCCTGGGAACCTCCATATGCCAGGAGTGCGGCCCTTAAAGAGCAAAAAAAAAAAAAAAGAAAGAAACACAGCTGATTTGTCTGTATTAATTTTGTATTATACAACTCTTCTGAATTCATTTATTAGCTCTTAACTGTTTTTGTATATGGAATATTAAGAGTTTATGCATATGAGATCATGTCATCTTCGTTTCCAATTTGGACACCGTTTCTGTCTTTTTCTTGCCTTATTCTGGCTAGAAGGTTAGTATTATTGAGTAGAAGTAGTGAAAACAGGTGTCCTTGTGTTACTGCTCTTGACCTCAGGGGAAAAGATTTCAGTCTTCTGGTGGGATGAGCTGTGGGTTTTTCATATATGGCCTTTATCACGTTGAGATATTCTTTTCCTAATTTGCTGAATTTTTTTGTTTTTTGTTTTATCATGAAAGGGTACTGAACTTGCTCAGATGGTTTTTCTGTGTTAATTAACAATGACCATGTGGATTTTGTTTTCCCTTCTTTCTATTAATGTGGCATATTACGTGATTGATTTTTATATTTTGAACCATCTTTGCTTTCTGGGAATAAATAAATCCCACTTGGTGACGGTTTGTAATCTTTTTTTTTTTTTTGGTCCTTTTGTTTTTCTAGGGCTGCACTTGAGACATATGGAGGTTCCCAGGCTCAGGGTCCAATTGGAGCTGTAGCCACTGGCCTATACCACAGCCACAGTGACGCGGGATCCGAGCCGTGTCTGACCTACATCGCAGCTCAGGGCTATGCCAGCCCACTGAGCAAGGCCAGGGATCAGACCTGCGTCCTTTTGGATGCTAGTCAGGTTCAGTAACCATTGAGCCACAACAGGAGCGCCTGTAGTATTTTTTAATGTGCTGTTGAACTTAGTTTGCTAGTGTTTCGTTGAGGGTTTAGTATGCTTTGGTAAAGCATATTGGTCTGTAGTTTTCTTTCCTTGTGGTGTCTTTGGCTTTGGTCCAGCTGTTCGTTGTTGTTGACATGGCACAGGCTGGTAAACTAGAGTGACCGCCATGAGAAACGGACACTTCATCAGGAGGGGGAGAGAAAGCCTTTCTCAGCTTCATAAACTGAGCCAGCACCCCATAACTCGTCTTGCATTTTTCTTTCGATGTGGTTACAAAAATATGAAAATTAAAATACATGTGACTAAAACGATTGTAAAAAACACAGAAATTCTAGATTCATAATAGCCATCTGAAAGCAAACAGAGTATTGTCAAGGACGTGGAGACACGTTGAATAGTGTCAGTGTGAAGTGGGGCAGATGCGGTCTGATTCAGATCACGAGATCATCATGTTTTTGTCGGAGGATGCTCCTTTGGTCAAGCAGTGGCTGAAAGCAGTGGAAGAGAAAAGTCCAGACCCATGTCTTTAATAGAAACATAATGCAGGCCATCTATGTGCCTGAATTTTTTTAGAAGCCACATTAAAACAAGTGAAAAGAAACCAGTGATGGATTTTATTTAACCAAATGTATCCAAAATATTATCATTTTAACAAGTATTGATAAAAAATTTTAAGTGTGATATTTAACTTTTTTCCCCACCAAGTCCTCAAAATCTGGCATATTTTACACTTAGAGCACACATCAACTTGGACTTGCCACATTCTGTGTGCTTGCTAGCCACATGTGCCTACTGAGCTTTTTGGTTTTTGCTTTTGCTTTTTAGGGACACACTTGACAGCATATGGGAGTTCCCGGCTAGGGGTTGAATCTGAGGGCCACAGCCGCCGGCCTACGCCACAGCCACAGCAACGCAGGATCTGAGCCGCATCTGCAACCTACACCACAGCTCGTGACAACCCCAGATCCTTAACCCACTGAGCGAGGCCAGGGATTGAACTGGTGTCCTCATGGATGCTAGTCGGGTTTGCTAACTGGGGATCCACAATGGGAACTCCGTATTACCAGATACTGAGTAGAGTTCCCCGTGCTTTGCAGCAGGTCCTTGTTGTTCACCACTTTAAATAGAGTGGTGTGTGTATGTTAATCCCAAACTCCGAATTTATCCCTTTCCTCCCACGTGCCTACTGTTTGGGGGCAGCAAAAACCTAAACAGTGGGATCCCGCTTGTCCAGGTCTATTCCTCGGTTTACGTTCCCGGAGCTTCCCAGATGGAATTGTTCGCTCTCCTGCCTTCTGTTCTTACGTGATCCAGCTGCCCGCTTGTAAACCAGACAGTTCTTGAGAGAAGAAGACACACACCCTGGGGCCTTGGGTTTACACAGTGACACAGCTTTTACAACCAGGAGACCCCGGACAGACGGCGGAAAAACAAGCCCTTGGCAAGCGATCTTGGCTTCTGAGGCAGCGGGGAGGGCTGCGGCCGTGGCGGCAGGTGAGGGCCTGGGGGCGCGGAGGGAGCCAGCGGGGGGCGCCAGGGCTTTGGAGCAGTTGGTGGATGGGAGAGCACAGCACCAGGGACTTTGGGAACAAAAGGTGAGTGGGCAGAGGCTCCCCCGTGCCGTGTGTGCCCACACCGGTGCCAGCTGCTCATGCGCCGCGGTCACATCCTGTGTGGCCTGTCCCCTCGCTTGCATTCCCTCCCCCCAGAACGGCCACTGACTATTTAACCTACGCCTCTCGAGATGCCGGCCTTCGGGTGCCTGTGTGTGTGTGTGTGTGTGTGTGTGTGTGTGTGTGTGTGTGACTTTGAGATGCCGGCCTTCGGGGGGGTGTGTGTGTGTGTGTGACTTACTCTAACGTGCAGTGTTCTGCCTCATTCACCAGGGGCCTTGCTCGAGTGCCCAGTGCCTGCCAGGGAGGCTGCCGGCTGTGTCACAGGCTTATTGCCTTAAGGTCTCACGGGTGCCCTGCAAGGATGGTGGCATTTTCCTCATTTTGTGCGAGAACCAGCTCCGAGCAGTTAGGGAGCCTGCCCGCCGTCACTCAGCCAGCAGTCTGGACCCCCCTTCTCGTTCCAAATCCATACTCTTTCTTTTATTCCCAACCCTTCTCATTCTTCTTGAGGACAAAATGCACGCGTCCGTCTCTTAAACGAAGAAATGGCACAGACTAATTGGACTGTCTCTTGGGACTTAGGTGACCTGGCTGTTTGTGTATCTGACGCTTGGTGCTTGCAGGAGGCGGCAGGGGTCGGAAGAGCCCATCTCCGCTCGGAGTCCCTGAGCGTCTATGGACTTTGGGCAGCCGTGCGCCCCTCCCCGGGGTCGGGGAGAAGCCGGATTCTGGGTGGCAGAGCTAGCTGCTCGTTCATTCATTTGGCAGACATTTGACAGCCCCCCCCCCCCCCGCCATGTGCCAGGGCAGAGTCTAGGAGCTGGGGCCACGGCGAGGACAAGGCACAACAGTCCCTGGCCTCTGGGGGCCACCTTCTGGTGGGGACACATCAGGAAGCTGGTGCTGAGGGAGGGGCTGGGCCCTGCTCGTGGAAGAGGCTGTAACAGGCCTCATCTCCTGACTTTCCCACTCTCTGAGGACAAGGTTCCGTTTTCAGCAGCTTTATTGCGGTGGTTTACATGCTCGAAAATTCACCCCTTTGAAGTCTACAGTGATCTTTGGTTCACTGATGGAGCTGGGCCGCCACCCCCTCAACCCCATTTTAGAACATTTCCCTCTTTCCATAAGGCTCCGTTTTTTGTTTTTTTTTTTTAATTATAGTTGATGGAGTTCCTGTTGTGGCTCATTGGGTTAAGGTCCCTGTGTAGTCTCTGTGAGGGTATGGGTTCCATCCCTAGCCTTGCTCAGTGAGTTGAGGATCCAGCGTTGCCTTGAGCTATAGCATAGGTGGCAGATGTGGCCTCAGATCCCGCGTTGCTGTGGCTGTGGTGCAGGCTGGCAGCTTCAGCTCTGATTCGACTCCTAGCCTGGGAACTTCCATATGCCGCGGGTGTGGCCCTAAAAAGCAAAAAAAAAAAAAAAAAAAAAGGTATAGTTGATTTACAGTGTTGTGTTAATTTCTATTGTACAGCCAGGTGGCTTAGTTATACACAAATATACATTCCCTGTTTTTTTTTTAATCTTCCTTTCCGTCGTGGCCTATCCCAGGAGGTTGGATAGATATAGGTCCCTGTGCGGTCCACTGGGACTTCGTTGTCTCTCCATTCCACAAGGCATAATTTACACCCGCTACTCAAGCTCCTTAGTAAGAGCAAGGTGTTTTCTTGGTTAATGAAGGGAGGCTGTCTTGTGTGTGCAAGGAGCACTGGCCTTTCGTCCGGAGACCCAGGACCTCGTCCTGGCTCAGCCACTGCGCCTCTGGGCAGGGCCCTTCCCCACCCAGCCTCAGGTTCCTCACCTGCAAGGTCAGAGGCTGGGCTAACCACGTCTCCTGACAGTTCTAAGGTCTTAGGATCTCACTGAGGGAAGAGTTGAGTGTCTGCCATTGTTAAGAAGCCATTAAGGGAGTTCCCGTCTGGCTCAGTGGTTAAAGAATCCGACTAGGAACCGTGAGGTTGTAGGTTGGATCCCTGGTCTCGCTCAGTGGGTTAAGGATCTGGCGTTGCCGTGAGCTGTGGTGTAGGTCTCAGATGCGGCTCGGATCCCGCGTTGCTGTGTCTGTGGCGAAGGCCAGCAGCTACAGCTCCTGTTAGACCCCTAGCCTGGGAACCTCCATATGCCGCGGGTGCAGCCCTAGATAAGGCAAAAAGACAAAAAAAAAAAAAAAGCCATTAAGAAGAGATGTATAAGCTAAGAGGAAAGGGAATATTGATCAGAAAATTATCAGGAGCCGTTCGTGTGGAGGGGGTGGACAGAAGGACCTCGTCATTTCTTTTTCCACCTTGACTGGGGACATCAGGAGGAACCAGCCAGCGTCATTACGTTGTTTAGTGTCCCCTAATATTGGAAAGCATCGTGAAGGGTCATCTAGCCCCTTGCTTCTTAAAAGCATGCAGTGCAGGTGTTTTGCCGATTTCTCTATAAACGGTTCACCCCACCAGCACCAGTGCTGTCTTCACTGCTGGAAAGCGACTCATTCGCACCGTTAAATCTAATCAGATTAGAAAATGCTGAAGCCCTAAGAACCCGTTCAAAAAGTTTAGCCTTAAAATTCCGTTCCTCTAGCGTCACTCTCCAAAAATCCGTATCGGTTAGGACCCTCGAGAGAGCCGACGGGAGGGCTGTATCCTCAGTGGTGGCTCACGCGGTCACCGCGGCCGAGAAGTCCGCCCCCAGACCCGAGAGCCGGGAAGGCCGGTGGCGGGATTCGGTCCACAGCAGAAGGGCCGAGAAAGAGGGAGAGGGAGGTGGACGGTGTGAGGCCCAGTCTGAGTCCCAAGGCCCCAGGTGACGTCCAAGGGCAGGAAGCGACGTCCCGGCTCAGAGAGAGTGGCAGTGAACTCCCCCTCCTCCGCCTTGCTCTATTCTGGCCTCAGGGTCCAGCTGCTGGCCGCCCACGCCGGGGACCGCCACCCGCCTTTCCTCAGCCCCGCAACGCACATGCCCGAATCTTCTGGAACCACCGTTCCAGGTGCACCCAGAAGTAGTGTTTTACCGGCTCTCTGGGCATCACTCAGCCAGACAAGTTGACACACAGTCAACAGTCTGTGAACAGTCACATCGGGGCCGCCTCTCAAGGGCCTTCAAGGCCAGGCCAAGGATTTGATGCCGTTGGCGGTCACAGGGCCACCGCTGACACTGGCGGTCATTGCTTTTATAGAGTGGGAATGACGCGGGCCGGAACCCCGGGACAGACCCACACTTAACTCCTCGCATTCACTCGTGCGTCTGAATCTGGTCCAGGTCATCTGTACGATCTCTTGTTTCTTTATGTAGAGATAAGGGCAGCCTCACTGGCTTTAAGACAGTTGACAGGTACGCGTAAGGCACATAACCCTGTCTGGTGCCAAGTACTGGATATTTTAAAATTGTAAAAGCTGCTTTATGCGTATCAATTAGGTGGCAGCGTGCTGAGTGAATTGGAGGTGGGCCAGTAGTTCAGTTTTTCAAAATAGGGTTTCTGGGAGTTCCCATCTCCGTGCAGCGGTTAATGAATCCGACTAGGAACCATGAGGTTGCGGGTTCGATCCCTGGCCTTGTTCAGTGGGTTAAGGATCCAGTGTTGCCGTGAGCTGCAGTGTAGGTCGCAGACGCGGCTCAGATCCTGCGTTGCTGTGGCGGCCACAGCTCTGATTTGACTCTTAGCCTGGGAACCTCCATATGCCGCGGGTGTGGCCCTAAAAACCTAAAAAAAAAAAATAGGGTTTCTGCATCAGCTGTGTCCGAGCCACTTAGAATAATCGTTAAAGATCTGGATGCCCAGTCCCAAATCTGATGGCTCTGACCCTTGGAATGGGCCCTGGAGAGCGTCCTTTACCGTGTTCCCAGGTCACTGTGTGCAGGCTGGGGCTCAAGGTCCTCCAGGATTGCCTCGCCCTGAGTAAATGTGAGCTGTTGTTTTTCGTTCCTGCTGCTGGAGATTATCGCCGTCACAGCGTCAAGAGGACCTAACCCGGCTTGGGGCGGGATCTTCAGTGGCTTCCTCTTGAACTGCTGGCACAAATGAGCAGGCTTGGCGAGCATGCGTGGGGTCTACCCGGTCAAGAGGGGAAAGTGATCCGTTTAGAACAAAAGCACAGGGAGTTCCTGTTGTGACTCAGCCGTTAATGAACCCAACTAGCATCCATGCGGGGTGGATCCCTGGCCTCGCTCAGTGAGTTAAGTTGCCATGAGCTGTGGTGTAGGTCGCACACACGGCTCGGATCCTGCGTTGTAGCTGTGGTGTAGGCTAGTGGCTGTAGCTCTGGTTCAACCCCTAGCCTGGGAGCTTCCATATGCCACAGGCACAGCCCTAAAAAAGAAAAAAAAAAAAAAAAAGAAAAAAGCACAGAAATATGGGAGAATGTGGCTTTTCGGGGAATTGAGGATGATTCAGAATGTGGCTGTAAGGAAAAGCGTGAGACAGAGTAAGAAGTAAGAGGTGACCTTTGACGTCATATTGAAGGAGGGGTGCAGTGCGAAGTTCTGGGTTTAAGCAACTTCTACAAGGGATCAGACAGTTATTTGGGAAGGATTTCTGTGGCCTGGAGAGGATCAAAGAGAGGCTGCTGGGATCCCCCAAGACAGAAGTTCTAGAGGCCTGAAGGGGGACTTGAGGGTGGGGAAGGGGCGGAGCTGAGCAGGTGGCGAGCTGGCGGGGGCCGGGCTTGCTGAGGGCTGGGCTGCGCACAGGGCTGAGTCCGGGGGTGACTTCCAGATTTCTCATGGGGTCACTGGGCTGGAGGGGACCCCCGTTCACCCCAGTAAGGAGTAGCAGGGGAGAAGCAGGTGTTGGGGGGCGCGTGGGAGAAGCTCTTGGTTTTAGGTCTGTTACCCTGGAGATAGAACAGCCAAGTGGGCTATTTTATAAATCCTGGAATGTGGCATTGGCTTTAAGGGGCGGGGGATCTGGAGGGCACCACTTGCTAGTGGAAGATTAGGCTAAGGTTGGGCATACGATTTACCAGGAGGTCTTAGAGAAGATAAGAGATCTGAGAATAAAAATGAGGAGCAGAAGAAGAGCCCAAGAAAAATCAGCAAGAGAGTAGGGGTGGTGGGCACTGGAAAACCAGAAAGGGTCAGGCTCCAGTGGGGAAGACTTTGAGAAAGTTATTAACGATGTGAAATGCCTCCTGGAAGTCATTTCATTAATTAATTACTTTTCCAACCACGCCTGTGGCATGCAGGAGTTCCTGAGCCAGAAACCACAGTGGTGACAGCACTGGGTCCTTAACCCACTGAGCCACCAGGGAACTCTGAGGTCGTTTAATTTTTTTAAAGTTTTTATTTTTTTATTTTTGCTTTTTAGGGCCATACGTATGGCATATGGACGTTCCCAGGCCAGGGGCTGAATCCAAGCGCAGCCGCTGGCCTACACCACAGCTCACAGCAACGCCAGATCCAATGTATGTCTGCGACCTACACCACAGCTTATGGCAACGCTGGATCTATATAACCCACTGAGTGAGGCCAGGGATCGAACCTGCATCCTCGTTTCCACTGCGCTACAGCAGAAACTCCCTGAAGCCATTTAAAGAGTAGAAATGCTCTACGCTGTCATCACTCAGCAAGAGCAGGGTGAATATTAGGTGGCAGAGGCAAAGTCACCTTAGAATTGAATGTGGGAGATGAATAAGAGCACAGATGCCCATACGCTTATCACTAAGATGAAACAAATGTCTTGGAGTTCCCACCGTGGCTCAGTGCTAACGAACCCGACTAGTGGGTTCAATCCCTGGCCCTGCCAAGTGGGTTAAGGATCCAGCGTTGTTGCTGCTGTGGTGTAGGTCACATTGTGGCACAGGTTTGAAGGTTAGATCCCTGGCCTGGGAACTTCTGCCTGCCACAGGCACAGCCAAAAATAAAATAAAATAAAATAAAAATGGATAGGATTATATTAAAGATCATCAGCTTAAAAAACATGAACACACATAGCCCATGGAACGGACACAGAAAACCCTCTCAAAGGGGCTTTGGTCCTGGACTGTGAGCCTTTCAGCGGGGACAGTGTGTCTTGTCTCTGCCCGCTGCCCTGGGCTGCACGGCCGGGCACCAGCAGCGGGCAGGGGACCTTTGGGGACTGGTGGGCCCAGCCGCCTTCTTCGAGTTGTTTCTCAGTTCAGATCAGAGTTAAAGGCCGGGAATGAAACAGAATCAGGTTAAAACATTGATACATACCAGGAATGATAATATTCATTTTCAAATAGCCCATCGTTTCCCCAGTTTGCCAGGGTTCCTCTTTTCCTCTCTTCTTAGGCTTTCTCTTCTCTTCCTCATGGTTCTCGTGGCGTCTTATCTAGATATTTCAGTGGCTTATAGAGCTTGGCAGTGAGTTAGGATCGTAGGGTGTGAAGGTTGATACCGGATTAAAGCCCCTAGGAGCCAGGCGGGACTTGCGTTCATTGCGGCTCAGAGCCCTCATGGCCAGCTGACAGCTTCTGCTTAGAGGGCCTGGGGAGTGTGCTCCGAGGGCAGCCTCCTGGCAGCCACGGCGCCACTGGTCCAGAAGGCAGGCCAGGTGGCTCATGGCCAAATGGTTTCTGAAAACGGGCCTTCCTGATAAATGTTTAATGCTGTCCCTCCCTCTGCAGCAGCTGCAGAGCGCCATCCTCTTTGTGAAGATCTTGTGTTTGGTGCTGCTTCCTGTGATGGCTGCCCTCAGAGTTTTAACCGATTGATTCCTTAACCTGAGTTGCTGTTGTCTCCATCCCCCACTCCCGATCCTTTCTCCAAAGCCTCTTCAACTTCCTGCGCATTTTGAACTCCCAGTTTGCGGCACTTGGTCTCACAGGACTATGGTTTGTATTTTATTATGATTGTTTTTACACAGCCCTATTCTGAGGTTCCCTCCCTCCCTCCCTTCCTTCCCTGTGCCCACGGCCTGCAGAAGTTCCCGGGCCAGGGATTGAACCCCCGCCACAGCAGTGGCAACAGCAGGTCCTTAACTGCCACGCCACCAGGGAACTCCAGGACTATATTTTAAAGGGTAAAAGTGGGAAGAAGCGAGAAGTGTGCCGTCCATGGTGGAGGTGGCCGCGGGGCAGAAGGGCTCTGGCAGAGCTGCCTGGGACTGAGACGGAGGTGGCTCTGGGAGCAGATGTGGCCTCCTGGGCCCTTGTCCCCACTCTTTCTCGTGTGATGTGACTGACAGGCCTGGAGCGTGGAGGACACTCAGTGACGCCGGCAGTGAAGGGGGCCAGTGTGGAAAGCAGCTGATTATGACTGGAGGCGGCAGAGGGGCTCAGGGAAACAGGCCCCGGGGCCTTGGCTTTGGGGCGCCCTCCCCGGGCCAGGTTACTGCAGACGAGGCAGGTGCGCTTTGCGGGGTTCTGCAGTTAACTCCACACACATCCTCCCCGGCCACGTTCTGTGCTCATGAAAGGCTGTGTCTTCTGCCTCTTGGTTTGAGTTCAGATGAGCCTTTTTTAAAATTTTTATGGCCACATCCGTGGCATATGGAGGTTCCCAGGCTAGGAGTCTAACAGGAGCTGCAGCTTCCGGCCTACGCCACAGCCACGCAGATCCGAGCCTCATCTGTGACCTACACCACAGCTCACGGCCACCCCGGATCACATGGGCCTCCTTAAAACAAAAGCAATCAAGAGTTTTTCTTATTTATTTGGATTATCTATTTCCACCGTCGTCTGCTTCCAGTCTCATTGCTTTTGCCCTTTGAATGCCCATGTGATCAGCACTGTTTTCCGGGCGGGTTTGGACGCCGATGGGAAGGGCTGTTCAGGATCGTCTTAGACCCCATCCAGGGCCCCCACACAGCCCACGCAGAGCCTCACATCCAGAGCAAGTACGGTTGCTTACCCTTGATCCACAGAACCCGTGCCTCTCTCATCCTCGGTGGGCCACTTGTGTTAAACCTTGCGGGGAAATTGACAAGTATCGGGTAGCCAGGGAGCCTTGTGTAAGTGGAAATAGGATTCTAGCCTCTGGCATCCGCTCTGTGGACTCAGTTTATAATTAGTCACGTACCGCGGAGACTTAACGTCGTCCGTGAGAGGAGGACCGCACTCCTGTAAAAGTGCGAGCCCATCATCAGAAATCAGTCCCCAGGAAGCCAGCGACAAGGTGACAAGCATCGTCCTGGGCGTGCTAGGTCCAAGGGAAGGCTTTTAAGGTCTGGAAGTCCCTTGGCGTCAGGTACAGCGTTCGGTCAGGGGCAGTCTGCTTTTACCGCCTCAACTCTTGATGTCCTGACGTTTTGCCAGCTCGTCCCGGGGCTGGGAGCGCCTTCAGAGGGCAGCGCTGACCCGCAGGGGTGGAGCAGGGGTCTCTGGTTGGGCGGCGGGCAAGGGGGAACATGTTTTAAAAGCAAAAACGAGTGCGTGAAAGAGCCTCCGCTGGTTTTTGCAGGGAGAGAACTGTGTTGGAGGGCCAAGTATATGGAGCATGCGCATCAGGGACTTGAAACAGTTTGCAAACAGGTGAAGTCCAGTGTCATCCTGGAACGGGGGGCCAGATCGAGGAGGGTGGTTCTGCTTGGCCGGGGACCGGGGAGCCCACGGACCCCGCGGACCCTGGGGCCTTTCCAGGTTCAGAGTAACTTATCTAACTTGTATCCTTGTGTTTTCTGAGAGAGAGAGACACACACGCACGCACGCACGCACGCATGCGTGAGATTGACAGCGGAACAGTTTTGAGAGGTTGATGAAACCTCAAAACGTGTCCAAGCGCGGCAGGTGACTGTCTCCCTCTCCAGTTGTGTCTGCGTCCGCGGCCGCCTTCCCGCAAACCTCCCACCTTCCCTGGCACCGCCTTTCTGCGCGTGTGGCCGCCTCCCCTGTTCGCTGAGAAACGCGCTGGGAAGACCGTCTCCACCCACGGCCTTTGCAGCACCACCTGCAGTGGCCAGTTCTTGGCTCCCTTTAGGAACCTCGGACATGTCTGGTCTTCTGTCTTTTGTGGAATTTTTCCTTGCTCGCCAGCTCCCCGGCCCGCGTGTGCTGGGGGCCCTTGATGCCTCGTCCCCGCGGGGCTGTGCGCAGCTGCTGGCTGTCCTGTCCCTGGCTTGTGACTTACAGAGTCTAAGGTCTGTGACCTGGCTGGTGGTGTGTGTGTGTGGGGGGGGTGCTGGGATTTTCTGTGTTTTCCAGTGAACCCGGGTTAGGCAGGCAGTGTTTCATAGGGTGGAGACTTCCCCACACAGAAGAGGGTTCAAAAAGAGCACAGTTGTCCGTGCTAGAGCTTGATCTAGTGCAATTTGAGTCCTAGTGGTAACATTAGTATCGTAATGTGGTTCTGTGCAGTGGAGGTTTTGACACCTATCAGATTTATGGGCTATACTGAAATCTCTAAATGTTTTTAAAGAAAGCAGAAGGAGTTCCCACTGTGGCTCAGCAGTAATGGACCCAACTAGTCCCCAAGAGGATGTGGCTTTGATCCCTGGCTTCGCTCTGTGGGTTAAGGATCTGGCGTTGCCCTGAGCTGTGCTGTAGGTCACAGATATGGCTCAGATCTGGTGTTGCTGTGGCTGTGGTGTAGGCTAGCAGCTGCAGCTCTGATTCCACCCGTAGCCTAGAAACTTCCATATGCCGCAGGTGTGGCCCTAGAAAGAAAAAAAAGGAAAGCAACAAACAAATGAGCTAAGACTCAGTAAAGAGCGAAAGGGAGGGAATGTGAAAAGGAAAGCCGACAGCAGTTCTAGAGGCCAAAACGGCATTAATGGATTGTCGAGAAGAGCCCATCAGAAGGGTGAGGTGGCAGGAAGGCCGAGGGCGTTTTCGGAGATGAAAGCAATCAAGCCGGAAAACTTCCAGAGCCTCTGCTCAAGGGAGGAGAAGAATCGAAACAAAGGAGAGGAGGGACACAGCCACCCTCCACCTCCTGCGGGAGCAGCTGCTCAACCCGGATCGGTCTCCGCACGGCGCTCTGGCTCGCTGCCCCCAGGGGGAGCCGGTCCAGGCTTGAAGAAAGCCCTCCGGTACCTTCCCGTTGCCCTTAGAAACTGCGCAGCCTTCCCGTGATGGCCAGAGTGACTCCACTTGTGCCTGTCCCTTGGCCTCTGTCCTTGTCACCTGCCTGCCTTCCCTCCTTGCCCTTCTTTTGTCCTTGAACTTGCCATGTTCTGGCTTTGGAGTCTTGACGGTGCTGGCCCTTGGCCTTCTGGGCCTGCTTGCTACGAAACCCCAGAGCCTCTGAGCCTGGTATCCCAGGCCGCCATGCTCACCTGTCTCCGTCACGTGGCCTGGCTCTGTCATCTTCATGTCCCTGTCTACAGTCACTTTGTGCATTTCGTCTGTGGTTCCCCCACTGGGATGGCAGCTCCATCAGACGGTTCTTCTTGGCTGTGTCACCAGGAGCTAAATCAGTGCCTGGCACAGTGATTAAATCCCTAATATGTGTGAAGTCTCCATAGCATTCCCCCCCCCCGCCCCCACCGGTCTGCAGCAGCCTGATGTGGGCTCTCAGTTCCCAGAACAAGAACTGAACCTGGACCGTAGTGGTGAAAGCACTGAGTCCTAACCACTAGGCCACCAGGGAGCTCCCCGCACCCTCTTACTATGAGTTGAATCCAAAAAGACAAACAGTATTTGTTGAAGGAAGGAATTATAAAGGAGTTTTAAAGGATTATAAACACAATAAATGCTGATAAATAGAAAAAAATTTAACCAGACAAAATGGGAAACTTGCATAGACCAATAATTATTATTATTATTATTTTTTGCTTTTTACAGATGCACGTGCAGCAAATGGAAGTTCTCATGCTAGGGGAGTGATGGCACAGCCACAGCAAAGTGGGATCCGAGCCGCGCCTGTGACCTACACCACAGCTCACGGCAACGCCAGATCCTTAACCCACTGAGCGAGGCCAGGGATCAAACCCACATCCTCATGGATACTAGTAGAGTTCGTTACTGCTGAACCACCAGGGGAACTCCAGCAATTAAAATTAAAAAAAGAATTTATGAAAGGTGTATTTCCCCCGAATTCTAGAATAGAAACTATTGATCAGTTTTTAACATGGATAGAAATCCTCATAGGATAGTAGCAAATTAAAAACTTAACAGCACTTTTAAAGAACTTACGATTATGTGGGATTTATTACAGAAGTAGAATAACTGTGTTACTATTTTAATAAGTCACATCAGTAACTCAGAGGAAAAAGTTCCTTTCATCAGATGCTGAAGAGGTAACTGAAGTTCAAGGCTCTTGCTCTATTGAGGTAAAAAGCCTTAAAGCACTAGAAATACAAAGGCGCTCATTTGGGACGGACTATATAACTCCACTGAGCAACGTGTGAAGCTCTGAAGGTATTTCCATTAAAGCTGGGTGTGGGGGGAGCTGTGGATGTTTGAGGTGGCTCTTATTGCTCAATGTTTGCTGGAAGCTCTAGGAAATGCAATTAGACAGCAAACAGAAAGAAGATACATTGCTACTTAAAAGGAGGGGGGAAAAATCACAGCCAATATTGTTGACTGCCTGAGAAAGCACCAGAGAAACCAGGAAAGCAGCTTTTCTGCTAAATTATCGGCAAAGTGCCTGATTGCCAGGTAACTCTAAAAATCGGTGGCTTTCTTCTCCACCAGCAAGCTGCTGCGTTCTTTATCGGGTCTGAAACACCTCGTCGTAACTCAGAAGTGGGACCAGAGTTTTCCTCATTAATACCGTAATTCCCCACCGATGTGATCTGCGCTTTTGTTTTGTTTCGTTCTCGACCGCCCCCGCAGCATGTGGAAGTTCCCGAGTCCGGGAGCAAACCCGCACCACTGCAGCGACCCTGGCTGCTTCAGGGACGAGGCCAGATCCTTAACCCACTGCACCCCAAGGGAACTCCCAGTGGGATTTTCCCCTCTTCCTCTCCCTGGGAAGTCCGCACAGGCTGGGGTCCTGCTCGGAGCTGATCCTGAGATTAAAATAGGGGTGTGTGTGTGCGCTGGGTAATGAACATACAGCGTTCTCCTGCTGTCTAAGGGTTGGCTTGAGGGGAATTACTCAGAAAGTCAGTATCTCTTGGAGCCAGGTGAAGAATTTAAGACCTTTCAGTGTCCCCTTTTGGAAGAGGGAATTCAGAGCTGGTCTCAGTAAGTGATGGATCGCGTGCGGCGCTGGCATCGGGGGAGAGGAGGCGGTGTGGTGCCGAGCATGCAGAGACGGTGGATTTCACGTTCTCACGTCTTAGAGCAGCAGCATCGCAGAGCAGAGCCTCAGTTTCCAAGGGAGGCCAGAGCAACACACACGCTGGGGACACAATTCTCGTAAAGGGAGTTCCTGCCGGGGGTGTCATCTTCTGACGCAGTGACTCCTGAGACCCAGTGTGCCTGCGGCTGCTGCTGGCTCAGGCGTGTAAGGTTTTCCCGGACTCTGGCAAAATCAAGGAAGGACTGTGTGATGTGTACGCGTGTGGGCTCAGGCTGTTCACCGCCTTCTCTTGCGATGGACGGTCTTTGCTTCTGAAAATTTCTGCCTTTGCTTTTTTGGCTTCACGACCTTGCTTGGAGCACTAGGATGCCGCTGCTCTGCCTGCCTGACTTTACCTTTGCTGCGGTGCTTCTCCATACATCTTGTTTCATTTCATTTTAATTTTTTGCTTGCATATTCATTTACTCTTATTCCACATAGATTAACCACCTGCTGTGGAATTCAGTGGAGCTTAGGCCAAAACCACAAAAACAACTTTGCCCCTCACTGAAACACACTTGGAGCCTCATCAGTTCCTTAGACCTCAGTACAAGTTCCGTTTTAGGTTTTTTCATGAGAGGATGGAGTGGGAAAAAAGAATGAAAGATTCTGGAATTCCTGAGAGAGTGGAAAGGATTTAGGAAGATGAATAAGGGGGTCAGCAATTAAACTGTCAGCGTCCCAACTTTCCAGGTGTCTGAGTGGGTGGGTATGGACCTTGGTAAATTCAGTAGCACCAACAGAAAAAACTTATTCTTTATTTTTTAATTTATTATTTTTATGGCACACTCACGGAACATGGAAGTTCCCAGGCCAGGGATGGAACCCAAAATGCAGCTGTGGTAACGCTGGCTCCTTTACCCACTGCCCTGGGCTGGGGATTGAACCCATGCCTCCGCAGCAACCTGAGCCACAGCAGTTGGATTCTTAACCCACTGTGCTGCAGGGGGAACTCCAAGAGCTGTTCTTAAATCACACCCACTTTAAAGATGCTTGAAGGAAACGTCACCCTATAACGATCTCAGGGCCGGAGGAAACGTGGGTATCATTCTGTAGAGGGGAGCTCCCTGGAGGCCTAGGGGTTAGGAATCAGGCAGTGTCACTGCTGGGGTGCAGGTTCAATCCCCAGCCTGGGCCTGGGAACTTCAGCATACCATAGGCATGGCCAAAAAAAAAAAAAAAGTTAATTCATTCTGTAGATGTTTCAGCTTGGGGTGAGTTTGTAAAACTTAGAAAAGCCAGATGAAACTGGAGCAGATCTTAGCTAATCAGTACCTGTTACCGCCTCTTTCCAACACTGGGCTGTAAACATCTTAAGGGTCAGTCTTGTTCATTCATTATTCCTGGTGCCCCGCACAGGGTGTGAGACATGGCTAGTGCCAGTCAATATTTGTTAATTAGGAGTTCCTGCAACAGTGTCAGTGGCGTCTTGGGAGCGCTGGGACACAGGTTTGAGCCCCAGCCCGGCACAGCGGATCAAGGATCCGGCATCGCCTCGGCTGTGGTTTAGGTTGCACCTGTGGCTTGGATCTGGTCCCTGGCCTGGGAACTCCATATGCCACGGGGCGATCCCCCCCCAAAAAAATTATTAATTAATCATGCTGCGGGATGGCCCAGAATGCAGGGTCTTTTTCCCAAACTAAAACCTGAGCCCTGGAGTTTCCATTGTGGCGCAGCGGAAACGAATGTGATTAGTTTCCATGAGATTGTGGGTTCGGTCCCTGGCCTCACTCACTGGGTTAAGGATCCGGTGTTGCCGTGAGCTGTGGCGCAGGTGGGCAGCTGTAGCTCCGATTCGACTCCTAGCCTGGGAACCTCCATGTGCCACAGGTGTGGCCCTAAAAATGCAAAAATAAAAAAATACGTATCTAAAAAACTAAAACCCGAGACCGTCTTCCAGTGGGAGCCCGTGCAAATGGCTGCTTGTAGGGCGAACCCTTCAGGAAATGAAGGCTTTGGGAAACTTTGACCCCAGTTTTCTCCCACATCATTACGATTGCTGAGCGGGGGAGGTGGAACCTATGAACTTGCCCCCATTTCCGGGCAGGCCCTGGAGTCCGGAGCGCACACCCTGTCCTCGGTCGGCTGCACCTTCCGGCGACTCCCCAGCCCACTTGGAATGAGACCTCGGCCCCCGCTGGGAATGCAGCATCTTTGCTGCCAGCCTCCCTCTTGTGTGCTGCGCTCAAGCGGATGAAAGGAGGCTTTGTCCTCATTGGCGGCCCTTTCTTAAGAAGATAAAATCAGACCCGCTCTGCGAACCACGACGTGCACACTTGTAGTGTGTGAATGCCTGCTCACGGAACGGGCTGGCGCCTGGAAAGGAGACAGCAGGATGGCAGAAAGAGGGCCATTCTGTGTTCCCGGGCCTCGCCCCCGCTTCCAGCGAGGCCTGGGAAAAAGATCTGCGTGCCTTCCAGCGAGGCCTGGAGGAGCAGGGCCTTCATTGTGCGGCGCTGGGCTTCCCACTGGGCTGCCACTCAAACGCAGTGCGCCTGGAAGGCGCCAGCCCCGTTGCCAAGGCCAAGGGTGCATCCAAGGACCATCTCCACGGAGAAACGGCCGTGGGAAAACACAGCCCCTCCCGGCATCCCCCACATCATTGTCCCCCGCACTTTCAGAGAGAGAGCTGTCAACGTGCAAGTCCGCCTCAGTGCCCACAGCCCACATTAGCTGATGCTGCTGGTGGGCGAGGGTCTGTCTGCGGCCGAAGCAGGGCTGGCCGGCCCTCCCTTCCTGAAGGAGGATGTTTCAATTCGAATTCCTTGCGCATCACTGCAAGTGCCATTCACAGTTGAGGATGGATTCGGCGGGGATTACTCGGAGGAAAAAGCCGCAAGATTTGAAACTCTGATTTTAAAATTGAACCCCAGGGTAGTTAACCTTCTCGAATTAATTACAAGATGAACGGCCACTGCACATTTCAGAATCCTGAGTCCCAAAGCCGAGGTGCTGCCAGCTTGTGAGGTTGTTACCTGCTTCGCCGTCCACCTGCGTCGTCTTAACTGCTCTTTGAAGAAACAGGGTCCAGGCGTCATTCAGCTTAGATTTTTTTTCCCCAACTCTCTATTCCTTGGTCTTCTTTATATACATGACTTAATACTGTTTTGGTTGAGAGTCTTAAAATTTTTTAGGAGACGTCTAGTTTTGGAATGGCCCTAGGTTGTGCAGACAAGCTGCAGCCATGCATGGAAAATGCCAGAGCCTCCGGTCTGCCTCCTCCTCGCTGACATGGTACCTGTTCGCCCCCGGACGCAGCACTGGTTCCTAACGACAAAGCTGTACTCGGGTCATGTCACCGCTTTCCTCTGTCCTCCTCCTCTGTTCCAGGATCCCATCCAGGTTCCCAGCTTACACGTAGTTGTCATGTCCCCGGACAGTCCCCTGTGACAGCCTCTCAGGCTTTCCTCTCCTCCGGCTGCCTGCTCACCCGAGCCCAGGAGGGCTTCCCGGAAGAGGTCACATCCTGGATCTTCATGCTCCTGTATCCTTCTGCCTGAAAACCGATCGCTGGCCTTCCTGTGAGTGAAAGGGACCAAGACATCCTTCGCTTGTCCCCGTCGGTACCACCCGCCTTGGGCAGCCAGCTGCCGCAGGAGACGTCAACCCCGTGATGACGCGCTTACCTCTGCTGTTGCTGCGAAACAGATGCCTTTTCTGCGAAGCCTGGTCCCCAGCGTGACCCCTTCCACTGCGGCATAAGGCTGGGCTCTCATCACCCCAGGGTAAGCCCGCCTCGGCGGAGCCTGCCTGGCACGAGGCGCGGGAGCCAGGAGCCTGCAGAGGGTGTTGGCACAGTGCCCCCCTCCCTGCGGACAGGACTCTGGAGAATCAGATTCCATCAGCCACTCTGCAGTCAGGACCAGAGGGTTCTGGAGGCCCTGGGGGAGATGAGATCCGCAGCCTCCCCACACCCAGTCGGCCCGCTGGGAGAAGAGTGGGAACAGGGGACCGCATCTGGGGCCGCCGCCTACAGGCTCACCCTGTGCTGCAGGGACCCCAAAGCCCCCTCGTCTCACGCCCCCGCACTTCTCTTGAGTACCGCGGAGCAGCGATGGGGTTCTGTGCTGCCCGGTTATAAACTTCCTCTTGAGTCGTCCCTCTCACAGCGGGGAATCATTCTTGGTTTCCAGATCATCACAGAAGAATGTGATGAATGGCGCCCGGAGCCGCAGCCCTGCTTTAAGGATGGACGGCGCTCTGCCTAACGAGCGAGATGAAACATTCATGACCCTCATGTTTCACTTCCAACTCAAAGCCTAGGCTCTTCCATAAATATTATTTTATATCGAGGCTGGCGGAATCGCCATCCCAAGGCTTCTGAGCCGTCAGCCCATTCCTCTCTGGAACGGCTCTCGTCGTGTGGTCAGAGTGGAGCGTATGCGCACGCGGGACACGTGCAGCGGCGAGCGGAGGCCCCGCCCCGCCCCGGACGCTGTCACAGCAGCACTGTTGCTGCAGCGGGAGGGACAGACGAGGTCTAAAATGGAATTGGATCAGACACGGGACCTCTGCAGAGGTCCAGTCCTCCCTGCTCCCTGGGGCACACGGCGAAGCAACTTCCAGGGCCTCGGAAGGCAGGAAAAAGGGGGGGAGGCATGGTCTAACGAGGATGTTTGCGGGGTGCTGGCGTTCACAGGGAGGGCCTGTGCTCACACCGCGGTCACAGGTGAGGGGAGTCAGAGCCTGGGAGAGGCCAGGGGTTTGGATCAAGGTCCTGGGGCTGCTTGGTGGGAACAAAGACTCAGCGCGATCTCCAGGCAAAATAAGCCCCAAGAGCCCATCTGTGTGACTTGCTAGCAGCGGGACCACTTAGCTCCAAGGCAAACCTCTGGGTGGTGCCTAGCCCAGCAGGAAGCCTGTCCCCCCGCCCCAGGTGAGGGTCAGAAACGGCAGGGACAGCTGTCTCCCAGCCTGGGGCTGCTGCTCAGCCCCCTCCGCCCCACGGAGCGTAAAGTGGATGAGGTTGGCCCGGCTGAGGGAGCTGCTTCTGGCATTTCCCACCCTCCAAGTCCAGGGGGCTGAGATCCCCGCTGTGATGGGGACAGGCCCGGTGGACAGTCAGATGGAGGGCATCCCTCCACACTGTCAGGCCAGCTTCCCCAAACCTTGTGTCTGCTTTGGTCCCACCAGGATGTAAATTAGTAAGGGCTCACTCGGGCGCAGGGCACACCCAGCCCGCTTGCTGGTGAACCACAACGGTCACCTCACATGTGTTCGATTTGCTGAGGGAGGAACATGCAAGGCCAAGGCCAAGTTGGTAAAGCCGGAGAGATTTATTAATAAGGCATCCGAAGCGCCGGGCTGAGCTTGAGATGGCACCAGTTGCGACCGCAGGAGATGTTAGGCTGTTAAAAGACCTGCGGTGGAGTTTACGGTGAGAACTTGTGGCAGGAACAGTGAAGAAGGAGGAAGAAAGGCTCCCATAACAGAGGCAGTTAAGCGTTGCAGGTGGTTAGTCTGTGCAGGCAGTTGTTTTCCGCTGGCTGGTTTCTCGCTGCCCAGTTGGAACATCCTCATCCTGAAAGAGTGTGTAAATCCTGGGCTGGGCTGTACCCAGGTCCACAGCAGGTCTCCAAAGTGAACGGCCACATGTGGGGGCAGGCGGGGGCTGGGGGTGCCTGTCACCATCCTCCTGGGACCTGTCCCCGTTAAAGGCTCTTCCGGGGCTGAGCCGCTGTCACCCAATCTGTGCTGGGGCCCCAAAGTAGGAGGAGGACACGAGCCCTGCTTTGTGCAGGAGGAAGTGGGCTCCCGGCCCACGGGGGCCCAGCAGAGACAGTGGGAGTCATTGTGTCCGCAGCCCTAAACTTAGTGGAACCAGGGCATTCTTTAAGTGCAATGTCCAGCTGTTGCAAAAAGTAAGAACATCATTCTGGTTTCCTTGTTGAAAGCTTGGAGGAGTTCAGATTGTGGCTCAGCGATAATGAACCCGACTAGTATCCACGAGGACACGAGTTCGATCCCTGGCTTCGCTCAGTGGGTTAAATGATTGGGTGTTTCCTTGAGCTGTGGTGTAGGCCGGTGGCTACAGTTCTGATTTGACCCCTAGCCTGGAACTTCCACATGCCGCGGGTGCGG
>PVHT020004944.1:42576912-42628309 GCA_004024745.2 Catagonus wagneri
ACGTCTAGTGACCCCTGTATTTCCCCCACTAGGGCAGGCCCAATGACTTTTGGGTCCACCGCAGGGCACACCCAGTGACCCATGACTCCTCCCCCACCACAAGGCACGCCCAGTGACCCCTACGTCTCCGTAGGGCACGCCCAGTGAACCTTGCGTCCCCCTCCCCACAGGGCACGCCCAGTGACCTCTACGTCTCCCCTGGACACGCCCAATGACCCTTGAGTCTCCGTAGGGCCCACCCAGTGACCCTTACGTCACCCCTAGGGCAAGCCCAGTGACCCATACGTCGCTCCAGAGCACGCCCAGTGACCCCCGCGTCTCCGCAGGGCACGCCCAGTGACCCCCACGTCTCCCTAGGGTACGCCCAGTGACCCCTATGTCATTTCAGGGCACGCCCAGTGACCCATACGTCTCTGCTGGGCACGCCCATGACCCCTACGCCTCTGCTGGGCACGCCCATGACCCCTACGTCTCTGCTGGGCACGCCCAGTGACCCCTACGTCACCTCTAGGGCACGCCCAGTGACCCTTGCGTCTCCCCAGGGCACGCCCAGTGACCCCTGAGTCCCCTCAGGGCACGCCCAGTGACCACTACGTCCCCCCAGGGCACGCCCAGACAACCTCTGCGTTCCCCCAGGGCACGTCCAGATAACCCCTGCGTTCCCCCCCGAGGGCACGCCCAGTGTCCCTCCATGCCCCCGCCAGGACGCAAATGCCTTTCGGCCCTTTTTCCCTTCTTCTTCCCTGCTTCGTCTTTCTTTCTCGGTGGTCTGTTTGTTTGGGGGTTCAGTCTTTCCATGCCTTGTTCTAAGGCTTCAAACATCCCCCTTAGACCTGTCACATTTCGCTGCCACTCTGCTTGTCCTGGACACCCCCTAGCCTGACAGTGAGTGGGGGTGAAATACGCGTTGGACGAACCCACGAATGGAGAGGTGAGTTTCATTTGTGGCCACACAGGCCACACCATCCAGACCAAATACCGGCAACAGTGTGGTTCGTGGACAGAGAACTGGAACATCTGTCACACCGATTTGGGATCAAAGTGGAGAAGCAAGACGCTGAAGAAGATTAAAAAAGCAGTAAGTACCGAAGTCCCCTTTGCCGCGCAGCGGAAACGAATCTGGCTAGTAACCATGAGGTTGCGTGTTCGATCCCTGGCTTCGCTCAGTGGGTTAAGGATCTGGCGTTGCGGTCTGTGGGTTGCAGAGATGGCTTGGATCTGGCGTGGCTGTGGTGTAGGCCGGCGGCTGTAGCTCCTATTGGACCCCTAGCCTGGGAACCTTCATATGCCGTGGGTGTGGCCTTAAAAAGAAAAAAAAAAGGAAAAACCAGTAAGAACCGAATGGTAATCTTAATGAGCTCTCCGGGGTTAAAGAAAAAGATTTTCTGGTACCCTCGTGTAAGGAGGGCTTTTTTGGCCGCTTTGTGACCAGCCCTCCCCATCTCCATCTGAATGGACTGCAGCTCTGGGGACAGGACTGCTTGGCGCCCGTCTGTCCCTTTTTCACTTTGCTTCCACTACTTCTTGCCAACTGGGCCTCTGTATTTCACCAGCTCCCCAAAAGGGGAATCGGATTATTCTCTTAGAGTGGGGAAAATTAAATTAACCCCAGACCCAGAGCAGGGATGTTCAGACTAATTAAAATAAGCCACACGCTAACTTGCTTAAGTGTTTGCCAGAAACCCGCAGAAAACAGAAGTGAAATCTGTACACCTCAGCCTGCGGATCGGGGGTGGGGGTGGGGGTGGGGGTGGGGGGGAGTGGCTCCTTCGCCTCCGCCCTCCCATCCCCCATCTCCCCGTGGCAGCCGCATCTGCCACCTGCTCAGGCTCTCAGGCTGGTTCCCACGTTGCGTCCCAGCCTCTTTCCCACGCCCCTCCCTCCTGTGCCCACCTCAAACTTCACTTCGCACTAGTGCTGCATGCTCGCTCCCCGCTGAGCAAACCCAGGCCCGGGTGGGGAAGAGAGAGGCAGAGAAAGGCAGCAGGCAGTGTGGCCAGAGGAGGGGCTAGGGTGTCTGCTCCCCGGGTGAGGGGGAGGTCGCGGGCCACTTCCCGGTGTGGCACCTGCTCTGTGATTCAGCCTCTTTGTGGGTGTCTGATGCAGAACAGGCTCTTTAGAGGCTTCAGCTCCCTTCCCCTTCCCCAAACGGCGCGCCTGTGTGACTGTTCCATTTCAGGAAGCAGGCCTGGGGATGTGTGCTTTGCCTTGGGTGAGGGTGGCATTTGTCTCTGGTGCCTGTGATTCAGTGACAGCCGGTCCATGCTTTTCCCTGGTTAGTGAGATCTCGGTTCCTCTCCAGAACTGGATGAGTGAGGGAAGGTGAAACCAGACCGAGAGGGTGACTCGTGGTTAGTTTAGTTCCCTTCTGTTACTAAATGGGTTTGGGGAGCAGGGAACGGGGGCTGTGTGAGCAAAGCAAAGTCTGTTGGAGAATTTTGGGAAACGTTTTCCATTCTAATGAGAACAGGGGTACGTGAAGTGAATTTACCCTTTTCTTCTGGCCTGTGTATATTACTGTGGATGATGTGACATTTGGAGCTCTGTGACCAAAAGGAGAAAAATAAAAATCAAGAGAAGGCAGAGACGCTGACCTAGAGCCTTGATACTATCAGACCACTGGGTCAATGTGGAATTTCCTACCTCTATACTTAGGTTCAATAATAAGCCTCTGTTGCTTATGCACTGTTGGTCAGGTGTCCTGTTTTTGCTGCCAAAAGCTCCTTGACTGATGTATCAGGCGACAGCGTGCCTTGGGACCTTCTGGGAGAGACCCCTGTGGTGCTCTGCTCTGCAGAGAGCGAGGGTGACCGGACAAGATGGAGCAGGTTCTTTTTTTGATGACAGTGCTAGGCCCCAGGAAATGTCAGAATCCTGGGTCGTTGCCAGCCCTTCCCAGATGGCCATTCAGTCAAGGGGACCTGTTTGTCTGTCTTGGATTCGGAAAACACCCATGTTCGGTCCAAGGGCGCCTGTCAGGTGGAGCGTCCCTGCCTTTCTTTCTGCCTGGCCCTCGTCTCAGCCAGCTGTCACCGTGTGGGAGGGAGGGAGAGGGTCCTGGGGAGAAACCAAACTTCGCTCCCCCCCCAGGCTAGAGAGAAGCTTTAGCTTTTCCTAAACTTTGAAAAAATTATTATGGAAATGGGTTTCCACAGAGATAAGGGGAATAGAGTACTCAGCCCCATTCATTCATCCTCTAATTTCAGCACCTATTAAGAGTCCGCCGTTTATGTTGCACCTGTTTCTCCCCAATGCTATTTTTTTCCTGGAGGATTTTAAAGCCAATCCCAGACATGGCCTCACAATCCTGATAAGTGCTTCAGTGTGTGTCTCTAATACATCAGGATGTTAAAAGAAACGCAACCACAGTGCACTTAGCACACCCAACCATGCTCAGTAGTAGGCCCATAACATTTAATACTTAATAGGCAGCTCATGCTCTATTTCCCCCTTGACTCCGAAATGAAATTTTTGGTTCATTTATTCAAACCAGGATCCAAACAGGACCCCCCTGGCCTTCCGTTCTCAGGATGGGTCTCCTTGGTCCTCACATCACTCCTGATGGCTTTTAATAGCCCTGACGATCGCCCTTCTGCTCCACCGTTTCTTTGCAAAACAGTGATTTCCTAAGAACGTAATTACTTGTATATTAATTAGCGGTTCTTCTATTAAAAAATCTTCCCCCATCAACTTCCGGGTTTTTCCATATAGCAAAGGCCGCCCAGAGGCTGGAGTGTCTCCTTTGCTTTCCATCTTCAATCCTCCGCACCTCCAGAGAGAGCCAGTAGGTCTGGGATTTTTGTCCTTTGTCGGACTTTGTTTTCATGTCATAAACCCATGAGTTTGTGTTTATTCGGTTGCCGCCATCCTTCGTTTTGATGCTCAGATTGTCCAGTCTTGGGTGAACTGGTGAGCCTTCCGGTTGGGTCCTGGTGTCGTTTTAAAAACACTCTGGGGAAACCATGACTCGAAAAGACACATGTACTCCAGTGGTCATTGCAGCACTCTATGCAATAGCCAGGTCGTGGAAACAACCTAAATGCCCATCAACAGAGCAGTGGATAGGGAAGATATGGTACATACACACAATGGAATATTACTCAGCCATTAAAAGGAACGAATTACCAACATTTATAGCATCACGGATGGACCTAGAAATTATCATGCGAAGTGAAACCAGTCAGATAATTAGACACCAACACCCAATGCTACCGCTTACATGTGGAAACTAAAAAGACACAATGAACCTCTTTGCAGAACAGACAGTGACTCACAGACTTTGGAAAACCTTGGTTTTTCAAATAAGACAATCTGGGGGGTGGGGGGATGCACTGTGGGTTTGGGATACAGAATCTGTAAAATTTTGACTTGTGATGATTTATGTACACCTATAATTGAAATAAAATCCATTAAGAAAAAAAAATAAAAATAAATAAAAACACTCTGGGGTCAGAGTTCCCTGGTGGCTCAGCGGGTTAAGGATCTGGCATTGTTGCTGCAGCAGTTCGATCCCTGGGCTCATCTCCGTTTCCTACCCCGTATCTGACCCAAACAATTTCTCCAGGGAGCCCTGGTTCCTTTCAGTGCGCAGTGATGCTTAGAAACCAGATCTGTGTGGAGAAAGATTTCACTAAATGAATTCGGAGCCTTGGGTGTCCCATGGAACTGGACATTTTTAGTTACAGGGAAATGAGCTTGTGCTCCAGTGGACGAGAAGACTCGTGTTTTCTGCGGCTGATGAGAGCCTGCGCTGACTTGTGCCTGGCCTTGAGCGACCGAGTGGACATTTCCACTCTCAGGTTTTCTCCCCTGTGTGGTGGGGCTAGCTGACCCTCCCTCAGTGGGCTCCGATGAGGAGGAAGAAGTAAGAGTCTGCCTGTGATTCTTATTCTATCACGTGTTCCCCACGGCATGCTGGATGTCTGGTAATTGTCATCTCTGAAGCCCAGAGAGGGAGAGACGCCCTTCTGGGAGACGGGAGCGTTACCCGGAGGTCTGAGGGTTCAGACGGGCAGACGGGAGCGGTCCTGCAAAGACCAGACGCCGACCGTGTGCCCGCGGATGCGCACGCGGATGATGGTCCCCGTGAGAGCACGCCAGGCACTCTGATGGACGGGCTTTTAGTAATAGGCACGTGAGCCCAGCACACAAACCAGGCATCAGAGATGCGACGATGGCCCTGAGAATGGGAGTCGTGGCCACATGAGCACGTGGGGCAGTGGACCACGGGGAAGAAACACATCAGCTGTGGCTCAGAGCGCTGCCTGCCGCCTCCCCCACCATATCCCCCTTGGTTCTGAGCTGGGGGAGGTGCAGGAAAGAGAGCAAGGCCACAGGGGAGGGCATCTGGCTGGGGACTAGAGGTTTTGGTTGCTTCGGCTGAGATTCAAGGCTGCTGTGTCACTAAGCACTATTGCCATGAAAGCTCGCACACGTGTGGTGTTGTGGCAGGAAGGTGCCTGGAACTTACCGGCAAAGAAACAAACATCACTGTTTGGATGGTTGACTTTATGTGCCAGCTCGTCTCGCCTGTGATGCCCAGAGGGCTGGTAGAACCTGATTTCCGAGAGGGTCTGTGGGTGTCTCCAGAAGAGGTGAGCATTTGAATTGTGGAGTTCAGGGGGCCCCCCCTCACCAGTGTGGGTGGCCGCCATCCAGTCCATTAGTGGCCTGAACAGAACAACGGGGGGAGCAGACGGCTGGGGATATGAGCGGCTTTCCTGGTCCTCCAGCTCGCACGTTCCTGCCACGGTGCAGTAGGACTGGCGCTATCTGTACAGTGTCAGGATGAGGGTTTAGTCTCCGGCCCGACACAGTGGGTTAAGGATCTGGTGTTGTCATAGCTGTGGCATAGGTCGCAATTGCGGTTTAGATCTGATCCCTGGTCCAGAAACTTCAAGATACTGCAGGGAGGCCAAAAATTTTTTTTAAAAAGGTGACTTTCAGAGTTACTGTCGTGGCGCAACGGTTAACGAATCTGACTAGGAACCATGCGGTTGCAGGTTCGCTCGGTGGGTTAAGGATCCGGCGTTGCCATGAGCTGTGGTGTAGGTTGCAGATGCGGCTTGGATCTGGCATTGCTGTGGCTGTGGCGTAGGCCGGCAGCTATAGCTCCGATTAGACCCCTAGCCTGGGAACCTCCATATGCCGCGGGTGTGGCCCTGGAAAAGCCAAAAAAAAAAAAAAAAGTGACTTTCTTGGAGTCTGCTTGAGGCTCAGTGGGTTAAGGATCCAGCCTTGTCACTGCAGCAACTTGGGTCACTGCTGTGGTATGAGTTTGATGTCTGACCTAGGAACTTCCATAGTCTGTGAGCACGGCAAAAAAAAAAAAAAAAAAGGATTTTCTCTTCTGAATAGACCACCTGAGCACACTGGGTGAGAGATGGGGGTGGAATTCTCAGGGTGGGGCCACCAGGATGCTGACTTTGCAGCCAGCGTGGACCTCCCCCTCTCGTCCCAGGCAGGGTGTCAGCTATTTCTCTGCATCCAGGCAGTTTCTTGCCAGGACTGTGCTCCCTCCTGCTTTGCTGTGCTGGATAGGGCTTGTGGGGGACAAGCTGGGAGCCATGGCTCCACGTTGAACTCTGTCAGCCTTCTGCCCGCCCAGTTCACCCGCCGGATGTCAGCGCGAGGCCCTTGTTAGTCGGGGGTCTCCAGGGAGACAGGACAGAACTGATAACAATCTGTATATACATGCAAGTGTTCACGTCTGCTACGCAGTATATAAAAAATGTAATATGATATGATATACTGCAATGTAATATAAACGAGAGGGAAGTGTTGATTTTAAGGAATCAGCTTGCGCGATTGTGGGGCTGAGTCCACCATCTGCAGGGCAGGCCAGCAGGCTGGAGCCCCAGGGGAGAGCCACTGTTGCAGCCTGAATCTGCAGTCTGTTTGGGGTCAGAATTCGCTCTTTTTCTGGGAGCCCCTGCCTTTTCATTTCAGCCCTAAAACTGTTGGGGCGAGGCCCACCACCCAGTGGAGGGTCGTCTGTTTTACTCAGTCTACTGATTTCAGCATTCACGTCATCTTAAGGACACTCTCACAGCAACATCCAGGCTGGTGTTTGACCAAATAACTGGGTTGACACAGAAATTTGCCCTCACAGGGCCTCACCTGAACCAGATTCCAAGGGGTCATCTCCATAGCAGAGGCTGAGCCCTGTCAGCTTGAACACTGGTGCCAAATGCCCAGGCAGTGGTCCTCCAGGCTGAAGACCTTGTGAGCTGGAGACGAGCCTGGGGCTCTGATGGGTGGGACCGCCATTGACCAGAAGAGGCAGGCGCAGCCCGCCTTCCAGGCTGAGGAAGGGGGCGAGGAGCTGTCTGTGCCGGGGCCCACCAAGACCCACCTGGGAACTCCATGTGGGCTTCCTAAAAGCTGCCACTGACCTGGACCCAGTGCAGCCGGGAGGGGTGGCTGGCGAGGAAACATACAGCCCCAGAGAGGGGTCCTTTGGCCTTCCCGTTGGGGTACCATCTGAGGACACGACGGCAGTGGGTCAAAGGGGCCCTAGGTTCTCTGCTCTGAACTCACTTGTCGGAAAGAAGTGTCACCGTGTCTGTGTCCAGGGAGGCCTGGAAGCAGCCGTACAGCTGAGCTCCTGGACCCCAGACCTAGGGTAAGGCCGGGCTGGCCTGCTAGAGAGAGGCCACGTGAGGAGGGGGCCCTGGGGGTGAGTCCTGTGTGGGGAGGGCATGCCAGCTGAGGCGCTGCAGCGGGAGTCAGCCCCCAGCCCCCACATGGACGCGACGCACCGTGAAACCGCGGGAGTCCCCATCAGACCACAGCCGGGAGCCTGCCATGTCTTGGTGGGTGTGTTACACAGCAATAGTTGAAGCACGTACACACTACAAAACATGGCCAGTGGCAAGATTAAAGAAATGTATTCAGCCCTTAAAGGGAGAATAAAGACTTGATGTAAGAAAATAACCCTCTTGGAGTTCCCTTCGTGGCTCAGTGGTTAACGAATCTGACTAGGAACCATGAGGTTGTGGGTTCGATCCCCAGCCCCTCTCAGTGGGTTAAGGATCCGGCGTTCCCGTGAGCTGTGCTGTAGGTTGCAGACGTGGCTCGGATCCCACGTTGCTGTGGCTGTGGCGAAGGCCGGCGGCTACAGCTCCTGTTAGACCCCTAGCCCGGGAACCTCCATATGCCGCGGGTGCGGCCCTAGATAAGGCAGAAAGACAAAAAAAAGAAAAAGAAAAGAAAATGATCCTCTCGTGACTTACATTTTTTTAATACAGTTTTTAAAGTTGCTGCTCCATTTACAGTTATTACAAGATATTGGTTATAGTCCCTGTGTTGTACAATGCATCTTTGTAACCTAACTTACAACTGATAATTTGTATTTCCTGCTCACCACACCTCTGTATTGCACCCCCGCCACTGGTAACCTCTAATTGTTTTCCATATCTGTGAATCTGCTTTTTTTAAATTATATTCACTAGTTTGATCTGTGTTTTAGATTCCACATGTAAGTGATGTCATACAGTATTTGTCTTTCTCTGACTTATTTCACCTAGTGTAATGCCCTCCATGTCCATCCAGGTTGTTGCAAATGGCATTACTTAATTCTTTTTAATGGCTGTGTAGTATTCCATGATATCTACATACCGTTTCTTCTTTATCCGTTCACCTGTTGAAGGACACCTAAGTTGCTTCCGTGTCTTGGAAATTGTAAATAATGCTGCTGTGAACGTTGGGGTGCATGTATCTTCTCAAATTAGTGTTCTTGCTATTTTTTCCAGATATATACTCAGAAGTGGAATTGCTGGGTCATATGATAGTTCTGTTTTTAGTTTTTTTAAAAATCTCCATACTGCTTTCCAAAGTGGTTGCACCAGTTTACATGGCCACCAACAGTGTAGCAGGATTCCGTTTTCTCCACATCCTCACCAACGTTTATTTGTGTTCTTTTAAGGGCCATTATGACCTGTGTGGGGTGATATTTCATTGTGGTTTACATTTTTTTTAATTTAAAATTTTTTTATTAAAGTATAGTTGATTTACACTGCCATGCTAATTTCTGCCGCACAGTAAAGTGACTCAGTTATATGTATGTATATACGTTGTGCTTCCTATCATGGCTCAGAGGTTAGCGAACCTGATTAGCATCTGTGAGGACGTGGGTTCTATCCCTGGCCCTCGCTCGGTGGGTTAAGGATCTGGCATTACTGTGAGCTGTGGTGTAGGTCACAGACATGGCTTGGATTCAGTGTTGGCCAGAGGCTACAGTTCCGATTGGACCCCTAGCCTGGGAACCTTCGTATGCCACGGCTGTGGCCCCAAAAGCCAAAAAGCCAAAAAAAAAAAAAAATTGTGGTTTTGATTTGCGTTTCCCTGATAATTATCAGTGTTGAACTTCTTTTCACGTGCCTATTGGCCACTCGTGACTTACTTTGACGGTAACTATGCAGAGAATGGGGAAGGGTCCAATGATTGGAGAAACAGAGAGATTTGGTGGCGCAGAAGTCTCTGGATGCTGGAGACAATCTCATCTTTGCCATCACTGTGAGCCTGGGGCCCTGCATTCTCTGGTTTGTGGCTTGGAGCTCTTGGAGCTGCTCAAGGGGTGCGGTTGGTCCTGCAGCAGAGCTTGGGTGGCAGCCTGAAAAGTGCCCAGTAGGGGCCCCACCAGCCCATACATGGCAGGGAGCACTGATGAGATTGAAGGAAAATGAAGATGTTATGTTCTCTGTATTTTCCACTCAATTCTGCTGTCAAAACCTAAAACTGCTCTTAAAAAAACCGCCGATTAAAAATAGGTATATAGTGATGGAAGGAAATGATTAAAAGATTTGACTGCTGGAGTTCCCATCATGGATCAGTGGTAATGACCCCGACTAGTGTCCATGAGGACATGGGTTCGATCCCTGGCCTCGCCAAGTGGGTTAAGCTCGGGAGTTGCCATGAGCTATGGTGTAGGTCACAGATGCTGCTTGGATCTGGTGTTACTGTGGTGTAGGCCGGCAGCTTCAGGTCTGATCTGACCCCAAGCCTGGCAACTTCCATATGCCATTGGTGTAGCCCTCAAAAGACAAAAGACAAAAAAAAAAAAGAATTTGACTGTATAAAAATGAATCATTTCAGGGAGTTCCCTTTGTGACGCAGCAGAAACAAACCTGACTAGTATCTATGAGGATGCGGGTTCGATCCCTGACCTTGTTGAAAGATGATCTTTGCTTCATTGTATTTCCTCTGTGCCCTATTAAAGATCTGTTGATGTGGTTATAGTTCTAGATTCTCTAGTATCTTTTACTGATCTGTTTGTCTCCTCCCCCCCAATAACCACACTGTCTTGATTACTGTAGTTTTATAGTAAGTCTCAAAGTCAGGAAGTGTCATTCCTCTGACTTTGTTCTTTTCTTTTGATATTGTATTGGCTATTCTGGATCTTTTACCTCTCCCTATAAACACTAGAATCAGTTTATTGATATCCACAAAGTGAATTGCTAGGATCTTGATTGGAACTGCACCAAATCTACGGATCAGGTTGGAAAGAACTGGCCTCATGACCATATAGTATCTTCCTATCCGTGAACTTGGAGTATCTCTCCTTTAACTTAATCCTTTAGTCCTTTCCTCAGAGTTTTGTATTTTTCCTTATAGAGCTGTTGTATGCGTTTTGTTAGATTTATACCTAAAGGATTGCAGCTTAGGGGGTACTAGTGTAAGTGGTACTGTGTTTTTTATTTCAAATTTGTCTTGTTCTTTGCTAATGAGTTGGAAATTGTGGACTTTTGTGTATTAACCGTGCATCCTGCAACTTTGGGACAATTGCTTGCTACAATTGCAGGAGTTTTTGGTCAGTTTCTTCAGATTTTCTACAGAGATGAAAATTTGTGAACAAAGGCAGTTTTACTCATACCCTCCCTAACTGATAGACCTTTTATTTCCTTTACCTGCCTTATTGCAGTGAGACTTCCAGTACCGTTTTGGGGAGAAGTAACGGGAGGGCAGGCACACCCCTGCCTCGTTCCTGACCTTAGCAAAACCCTCTAGTTTCTCACCATTAAGTATGATGTTGGCTGTAGGCATTTTGCAGGTGTTTTTTTATCTAGGGGAGGAAATTCTCCTGGATTCCTAGTTTCCTGAGAGTTTTATCATAAATGGATAGCGGTAAGTTTTCAATTAAAATCACGCATTTTTTTTCCTAGTACTTTAATGGTTTTATCTTGGGGAAAAAATGTGACTTTATTTGCTTGGGTGTAAATTGCCTCAGGGGTCTTTTTCTTTGTTCGTGAGGCTCCAGAAGGGTTTTCAAAGCTAAGAAGAGGCAGGAGAACTTGAGAGGAAGGGTGAATGTAGGGACATGGGGATTGGTCAGAAGCGTGGAACTCCCGGAAGAGCGCGCGGCTGGAGTCGCACTGGGGGTCCCATGAGAATGCGGCCTGAAGGCTGGCTTCCCAGGCTGGAGGTGTTTGACCCTCGGGGCAGGTGGCAGGTTGGCCCCGGCCCTTCCACTGCCGGGAGCCAGAGCCGGGGACGAGGTCCTGCTGACCCCCTGACACCCGTAGACCCTTTCAGGTCTGGCTCCTGCGCCGTTCCCCCGAGGAAGACCAACTCCAGCTGTGGGGGAAGCGCCGGGTGGTGGCGGGCAGGCAGCGCACTGCCGGACCAGGGTCCTGGGAGGAGACGGCTTCAGTCTGTCTGTCACTGGGAAGGGAGAGAAAGGTGACACCCCCAGGAGTTCCCTCTTCCCCTGCTTTATGGGGGGCCACCCTCCTGCAGGGAAGACACCCTAGAGGCAGGAAGAGGCCTTCCGCCGGCCACTCCCAGCCCCTAGTCTTTATGGCCGCTCAGCGCACCCAGCTTCCCCCGTCCTCCCCAACTCAAGCGCAAACAGGTCGCTTCTTGGCCCTCCTTTGACAATGGCACCCCAGCACCCCCTCTGTCCTCCCTGATTTCTTGACTTTTCCACGTGCCTATTTCAATTTCACATCTGCTCTTTGTGGGTCTCCTTGGCCAGGCCACGTTTCCTCACCTCCTTAGAGACAGCTGGGCAGGCTTTGTGTCTCTTGGTGGCTGTTTTGTCCCCAGCACCTACAGCAGCCTTATTCTTAGCAGCCTTCAGTCCGTGTTTGTTGACTGAATAAATGATTGGATGTGAGCTATTTCTCTTTCTCAGTTAGTTCATTCAGCCTTGTATGAATTAAAAAAAAAATGTCTTTCTGTCCTTTGCCAGGTTGCCTGCTCTAAGGGCAGAGATCCTGCCTCATATGAACTATGTTCATTCGCATTCACACATTCAATAATTATTTACTGAGTGGCTCCTGTGTGCGTCTGGGGTGCTGGGCGAGGCATAGGAGACGCAGACGGAGTTGACCCCTGTGCTCGTGAGATATGCAGCTTGGTCATGACTACAGACAATGAAAGGGGATAAAATTTCAGCGGGTGCCGATTTCACTATGAGATGCACCCTTCGCAGGACCCATGTAGCGCTCGACACTCAATTTTCATTGCGCCCAAGAGCCCTCCAGGGCCAGCAATGACACCGATGTCACATTCCTGCTGCCAGATGACAGCAAATTAATTCCATGCTTGTTTTCACAACAGTTCCCATTTTAAGCCTCCAAATTAAAACAGAAATAAAAAATGTTAGTCTAGTGACACACTTAAACTGAGCCACTATAAATCCTTAATCAGCTTAAGTATTAACATGATCTGGGCATCTGTTGTCGCACTGCGACCATGCTCTGTGTCCACCGCCTGACAGCAAGGACTTGTCCTTGGCTCAGCAGATGCCTTGACCACAGCGAAGGACCCTGTCTCTCTCTGAAGTCTGACCCAGTTCATCCACCCCAGTTCAGCTGCCTTCTCTGTCTCCCTAGAATTGCTCTGTTGAGGGGTTTCCAGCCTTGGGCGCAGAGCCCCCATCTGGCCCGTGGCGGCGATGGGGGTTGATGGCACAGAGCGAGCCACTGTTTGGTGCTCAGCTGACGCCGGCCCCGCCCGGGCCCTGCCACATCTGTGCTTGACAATGAGCGTGATTTCATGTTTTGGCTGTGCCGCAGCACTGTCCCTGCCCACAGGGTTCTGAACAAGGGCTGTTGAGCAACAAAGAATGAGAAGAAAAGAGAAGCTGTTTGTCTCTCTCTGTTGTTTGTGGTTCCCCAGGATTCCTTCTCGAAGCTTCGAGAAAACCTTCCAGTTCTGTCCACCCCACCTGCTTTCCTCCTAAATGGAAGGTCAGAAGGTCAGCTTCTCACCCCATTCTCAGGACTCTGAGAGATCTTGCTCCAGGCCTGTCGTCCCGAGTGGGCCCAGGGTTGCCTCGGTGTCCCTAGGGACCGAGTGTCAAGATGTCAGCTTGAGCACTGCCCCCCAGGGGACCAGTCGGCCTCTGAGGTGTGGGGCGAGCACAGATGCTAAAGCACAAGCCTGGGTTTCTTTGGAGCGCCCCCGAGCAGAGCCGTGGGTACTTTCCAGGTACACAGTGATGCTCTTTGCTTTTCCGGCCACGAGGTGACCGCCCCTGCGGGTCTGGCAGAGGTTTTAAAATTGTGAGTCTCACATCTCAGGAAATCCTCGGCTTCAGAAGAGGCTCTATGAAGGACGGCCCCACGTATGCCCACGTGGGGGTGCGGGTGTCAGTTTTCCCGTCCCTGTGTCCCCGAGTGGAGCCGCCAGCCTGGCATGGAGAGAATAGTGCCATCAGTGGGGGGAGAGGTTTTCGTCCTCCGGGGGGACACGGAGCATGCTGAGCACGACCAGCTGGAGCCAAGTCAGAGGACAAAGGTCCTCCCGCATAAACCGACCCGGGCCCGGAGCCTCCCTCCACCTGCCAGCTGGGCACCCAGCTAAGGGCAGAGCTGGTCTGCGCCCCAGGGCCCTCATTTCCAACAGCGGGAGCCCCTGCCTCTTGTGATTGGAGAATTAAGTGAAAACATATTACGAAGCACTCTGCCCAGTGCCCGAAACATGCAGAGAAGACCCTTGGCCAACCTCTTACTGCTGTGGTCATTTATTATTATTATTATTGTTATTTTTGTTTTTATTTTGCTTTTTAGGGCCTCATCCATGGCATATGGAAGTTCCCAGGCTAGGGGTCGAACCAGCAACACAGGATCCTTAACCCACTGAGCAAGGCCAGGGATCGAAACCACGACCTCGTGGTTCCTAGTCAGATTTGTTTCTGCTGCGCCACAATGGGAACTCCTATCATTATTATTATTATTATTATTATTATTATTATTATTCTCCAGCTGGGCTATTTGTAAACAGTTCCTGTATTTTCTAACAGCATGTAGAAGTTAAGTTACATGGGTGGAAAACACAGCTCTCTAAAGAGAGAAATAGATGATGCCTGAAAGCCTGAAAACGATCTAATGCTTGGATTTATATTTAAAATATTCAACAAAATTCAGAAAACTTGAATGTTTCTTCAAACCCCAAAGAGGAAAGAATGGCTTCATCTCAGTTATTTAAAAAGAAGATGGGAGTTCCTGTCATGGCACAATGGAAACGAATCCAACTAGGAACCATGAGGTTGCGGGTTCAATCCCTGGCCTCACTCAGTGGGTTAAGGATCTGGCGTTGCCGTGAGCTGTGGTGTAGGTCGCAGACAGGGCTCAGATCCCGTGGGGCTGTTGCTGTGGTGTAGGCTGGCAGCTGTAGTTTGGATTTGACCCCTGGCCTGGGAACCTCCATATGCCACGAGTGCAGCCACAAAGAAAAAGAAAAAAGAAAGAGGTGGACCTGACTCATGAGAAATGATTGTGATTGCCAGCAAGAGGGACGGACTAAATGGAGGGTCTCGTCTGTCTCTGGATTTTCTGGGCCTTCCTGAGGTTGTGAAGATGTGTGTGTCTCAGGGAAATAATCTGATATAGTTTAAAGGTAAATTAGTGAGTTTTCATTTTATAGCATGAAGGCCAAAGGAGAGGAAAGGCTTGGTCTCTATTTCACCAACCTCGGCCCATATCAGGGGACATCCGTGTACAGTAATGTTTGTCCATAATGTTCTTTAAACAAGAAAAACTTGAGGCTCGCATTAAGGTCTTTCAGAGCTAAAGACTCTTGGGGCTGGTTTATAGTCCTGAGCGTAGTGAAATGAGACCATGGTTGACTTATTTTAAAGACACTACAGCGTCATCTCCTCTCAAACACCAAAGGCTAAGGAACATCAGTTCCTTCCCTAAAGTTTAAAAAAAAATCATATAAAGACATTGCCTGGGAGTTCCCGTCGTGGCTCAGCGAAAATGAATCCAACTAGGAACCATGAGGTTGGGGGTTCGATCCCTGGCCTCGCTCAGTGGGTTAAGGATCCGGCGTTGCCGTGAGCTGTGGTGTAGATCACAGATGTGGCTCGGATCCTGCGTTGCTGTGGCTGTGGCGAAGGCCGGTGGCTACAGCTCCTGTTAGACCCCTAGCCTGGGAACCTCCACGTGCTGCAGGTGCGGCCCTAAAATGACAAAAAGACAAAAAAAAAGGAAAAAAAAGAAAAAGACATTGCCTGGCTCATATATCACAAAAAAGGACACGTAGGCCGCAAAGTCACAATTATCTCTTTATTCTGGGATTAGACACAGAACTGGACTGAGAACAGATTAAAATGACCTGACTTCATTAGCCTCGTTAGGCAACTCCAAATTAGATTTTCGCAGCAAAATTCTTCAGCTGAGCAGGGTGAGCAGCTGTTGCCAGGCGCCGGCCTCAGGGGTGGGGTCCGCAGGGCCGTCTGGCCAGCCCCTGGCCCCCTCCCAAGGCTGATCTCAGCGGGGCCGCTGTGCGGGCAGCCCAGCGAGCCACGTCCTGGGGTCCTGGCTCGCTCTGACCCAAGGAGCCACGTCAACCCTGTTTCCAGGAGAGACCCCACTGACCTCTTGTATTATTACTGGGGTGTTAAGCTCTGCAGCGGGCCTGGCTACACAATCTGCAGGGCCCGGCGCAAAGTACACATCAGGGCTCCTGGTTCAAAAGGTGTGAGCAATTTCCAGATGCAACAGCAGGCGCCTAGCCCAGCGTGGACCCCGTGGCACCCGCCGAGCCCGGCTTTGCCGTCTGAACCAGTCAGTACTTACCATGTCAGCTGTGGCCGCTCCCGCCCTCGCAGCGCCTCCCACGTCCTCCTGCTGAGGATTGCGAGTGCATTTTGTACACAAGGAGCATGTGACTGGATTATTTTCCAGGTGAGCAACTTTTTGTTTATCCTGACGTACAGAAATACAGCAGGATATCATGCCTAGAAGTCATCTTCATGAAAGAGAATGCACTGTCACCAACCACAAAATACCAGCAGGTGCACCAGTCTGGAATATGAGCAGAGCTGAATGACTTTGAACTAGCCAGGAAGATAAAAATACTCTCTATGGAGTTTGGGAGGCCTGAATTTGCAGGACCATCATCTGATTTTAAAAACCTTGGAGTTCCCGTTGTGGCTCACTGTAAGGACCTTACATTGTCTCTGTGAGGGTTCGATCCCTGGCCTTCCTCAGTGGGTTAAGGATGTAGTGTTGCCACGAGCTGCAGTGTAGGTCACAGATGTGGCTTGGACTCAGTGTTGCAGTGGCTGTGGTGTGCACTGGCAGCTGCAGCTCCGATTTGAGCCCTACCCCAGAAACTCCCCTATGCCACCAGTGCAGCCTTAGAAAAAGAAAACAAAAGAAAAAACTTGAAGATTGAGCAAGGTCACGGACCAAATTCTATGATGAAAATTTTGTCAACGATCTTTCTCAGAACAGTACGTTCCATTCTGTGGGCATCAGAGTGTCCAGTTGCAGTAGAGTCAGAAATCCCCAGCCAGTCCAGCAGAAGGTCCCTTGAGCCCTGTAAGCCAGCTGCATGGTGGGCTGGCATCAAAGGTCCACAGAGCAAGGACTTCAGCCAGCTCCCTGTGTCACCTGTGTGCCCCCCCTCTCTCCTGGCTCCTTGGCTGTGGGTTTTCCCCTCCCTGCTCTAATTACATCTTTTTGGCAATTCCATGCACGCCCATTGCTTTGATTTTTCTCTACCAGAAGCTCAGAGATGCAACCCTACCCTCGTCTTCCTTGGTGTGAGTGGTATGAGCGCTGGCTGTGAGTTTTATTGGGGGCAGATATGGGGACGATAGTGCGGTACACGGCCTTCCCCACAGCTCTGAGGACCTGCTCTGCAGAGGTCGGGGAGGCCAGTACCTTTGTGATTTTGGTGAAGGGGGTATATGCAGCCAAGCCCACACTGGGCAGAAGGTTGCTGCTGGTCACGAGGAGCAGGTGTCTCTGTTGCTGATTGTGGTGCTTTTCAGGCTATGAGAAGATGTAAGAACTGGGCTTATAAAATCCTCTTCTGGGAGTTCCCTGGTGGCTCAGTAGGCTAAAGACCCAAGGGTATCACTGCCTCTGCTCTGGTTACTGCTGTGGCTCGGGTTTAATCCTTGGCCCAGGAACTTGTGTATGTCATGGGCACAGCAAAAAGAAAAAAAAAAAAAAAAAAAAGGGGGAGAGAGAGAAAGAAAAAGAAAATCCTCTCCTGGGAAGATGCGTCTGAAGGTCTGTTCTGCCAGTTCTCGCAGAGCACAGAGCACCTCCCTCCTCCTCTGAGCCCTGAGCTCCTTTTGGGGGTGTCAAAGGTCAGCGACCGCTTTGGCTATGACATCATCCACGTAGAGCCTGAGGGCCAGCGACAGTGTCGAGTTGGCTTCAGTGTGTCTCCGTCCTCCTGTTCTGGATACACCTGAGGTCCCGGGAAGAGCAGCCCCCATCTCCCCTGTCACTGAGCTTTGGCAACTTTCTTTTTCCTTTTTTTGATTTACTTTGTTGACGTATGGTTGATTTACAGTATTGGGTTAATTTCTTCTATACAGCAAAGTGACTCAGTTATATGTGTATGTGTACATTCTTTTTCATCTTCTTTTCCTTGGGGTTTATTTCAGAATATTGAATATGGTTGTACAGTGGGACCTATCTTTACCCATTTTGTCTCTTAACAGTTTGCATCTGCTAATCCCAAACTCCCGATCTACCCCCCCCAACCTGGCAACTACAAGTCTGTTCTCTGTGTCTGAGTCTGTTTCATAGATGCATTCATTCGTGTCATATTTTAAATCCTATGTGGAAGTGATATCATATGGTGTTTATTTTTCTGACTTACTTCACTCCGTATGATAACCTCCAGGTCCATCCAGGTTGCTGCAAATGGCATTATTCCATTCTTTTTCACAGCCGAGTAGTATTCCCCTGTATATGTAGCACATCTTCTTTATCTAATCCTCTGCCAATGGACACTTAGCTCACTCCCAGGTCTTGGCTGCTGTGAATGCTGCTGCTGTGCGCATAGGCATGCATGGATCTCTCTGAAGTAGAGTTTTCTCCAGACATGTGCCCAGCAGTGAGGGTTACCCTGCAACGTTTAGTCCTCCTTCCCCTCGCTTTTCATGTTCAGCGAGACCATGACCGTGTGGCTTTACACCCACGAGGCTCCTCCCATGCAGTGCCTCTGCCTGTCCCCTGCCAGACCTGTGGCTGGTTTCCAGATCCCAGTCCTGCCCCCTTCCATCAGCTGCGACCACAGTAGTCACCTCTCTTAAGTGCCAGTGGCTCCTGTCCCCGAACTGTCACTATTTCCTGTAGCCACAGAGTGAACTCTCTCACTTACGTGGCAGTTTCCTTCGACGAACCTTCTGTCTTCATGCTGTCCCTTCCAGTAACTGCTCCTTGTGTGGCTCTTACTCTCCAGCCCAAACTGTGCAACCCACCCAAACCATGGCTTTTGAGCATGACTGGCGCCCTCCTGTTCTGTCCCTTTCGCCATTCCTGTGGCTGCAGAAGCCTGTTTCCCATGTCTGCTCACCAAGAGGATCACCTGCATGGGTTAGTGCGGCTGTCCTGCTCCAGGGAAATGGGCTTGGACTGTTCCAGCCAGTGGTCACGTCCCCTTTGGAGGCTCTGTATTCCTCTGTGGCGTTCTCCTGGAGTGGCATTTGTCACGTCTGGTCAGGTGCAGCATTGTCTGGTCTAGATTTTACAAGCCACTGGGGTCTGGGTCTCGTGTCTTAGTCTCCTTTACTGAGCTTATAAATGACCGATGAAATATTAGTGATTAGGAGTGGGAGCAGCTTCCGTGGTGGCTATCGCCAGTGTCACATCCAGCTTTATAGTGTTTGACGTTAGACCTAAGCGGGACCCTCATTAAGCAGCTCTTAGCACGTGCGCCCCCTCTTCCTGCCCCTATCCAAGTCCAGACCCCCAGCCCTCCCTGCATTACTGACACAGCCTACCCCTGGCCTCGCCACAGCCTCCTGGTCCCCCAATTCCACCCTCCACATGACAGCCTGGCTATGTTCTTAAAGTATAAATCAGTTGCCGTTACCCCCTCTTAGAACCTTGTAGAGGAAAAGGGCTCAGAGTCAGATCTGGTTGAAAAGGAAGACAAGGAGAATGTCTGGAGGCCGAACTTGCCTCTGGAAAATGCTGCTTTTTCATCAAGGAACAGAAAATCGGGGTTGCTTCAGGATGACTGATGGAGAGAAAAAGACCAACTGTTCCCCCAGCAACCACGTGGTTGCTGGTACCTGGTGCCCAGCTCAGGGGTATTTCCATGGAAAGAACCAGAAGGGAGGTAGAGACCCTGCCCGGCTGGGTGCTGCCCAGGCCAGGACCTGCCAGAGCGTCCTGTGCCCGCCCGCCCTCGCCGTCCTTCAGGGACACTCAGATCCCCTGCCCCGGCCCCCTCCCTCTCCCAAGGGCCTGCACATCCAAGTGGGATCCAGGATTGAGGATTCTTGCCCAGCTTCCTCGGCCCAGGTCCTGCGCGAGGGCCAGGAGAGGGAAGCAGGGGCGGTGGCAGGAGCCAGGACGAGTCGCACAGGTGACGGGTCCTTCTGTTCAGCCCAAGTGGCGGAACAGCATCACGTTCACGGGCACCCAGCCGAACGCGTGTGATGATTTCAAGAAACAAAAGAGCCGGGCGCCTGCACACACCCGCTCCGACAAGCTCCGCGCATGTCGCGAAGGAGGAACGGCATCTTCTTCCGGTGCTTCCGGTCAGGCAGGAAGCCGAGAGGCTCTTGGAAAAAGCACCACCTCCGGGACGTCCATCCTCAGACAGGCTGTGAACGGCTGTCTCCAGAACAGCCGAGACCTGCGAGCGGGGCTCCGCGTACTCCTGGAAAAGTCGGGGAAACTGCATCAGTCTGCAGCAGTGCCCTCCTGGATCCTCGTGTTTTCTCTGCGCAAGGCTTGTGTCTGCACCCCGGCCGTGGCTGTGGATGAGCCGGAAGCAGCACGGTTCTCGGAGGGGAGGAGATGACAGCTGCCAGGTGAGCGCCCTCAGCTTTGCTGGGTGGAGATAAGGGAACCCACCGGCGTGAGAACCGTATTGGCGGCGCAGGCGCGTGCGGAGGGATGGGCTGCCAGCCTGGGGACCAGCGGGTGCACCTTCATGGCCACAGGTGGCTGGGGCGAGCGGTCGGGAGGTCACATCCTTCAGGTGGCTGGGAGGCAGGAGAATGAGAGATCAGGTAACTAGATCTGCCTTTAGCAACATCAGGACCATCAGGTTTTCGCGTGAAGGCTGGCGGATATGAGCGTAACGTACCTGCGGCTGGAGCATCCGTCTGGGCCCAGGCTGGGAAGGAGCCACCTTCTGCCCACACTGGCCTTTCCTGACTTCTAGACTTTTTCTTTTTTTTTTTTGCTTTTTAGGGCTGCACCCGCGGCATATGGAGGTTCCCAGGCCAGGGGTCTAATTGGAGCTGCAGCTGGCGGCCTGCACCACAGCCACAGCAATGCGGGATCTGAGCCACGTCTGTGACCTACACCACAGCTCATGGCAACGCCGGATCCTTAACCCACTGAGCGAGGCCAGGGATCGAACCCGCAACCTCATAGTTCCTAGTTAGATTTGTTTCCGCTGCGCCATGATGGGAACTCCCTGACTTCTTGACTTTTTAATTTTTCCAAATGATAATCCCATCCTCTCAGGTACCACCAGCTATTTTCATTACCCCCTAAACCTTGGAAAATAGAGCCGTGTACATGTCGGAGGACAGAAATCACCCCGAGTCATGAGACCAGAGATGGCCACCGCTGTGGGCTGAGGAGGTCCCCTCCTTGTGGCATGTGGTTGTGCGTAGTTGAGACCCTTCTGGGCGTGATGTTAAGATTGTGTCTTGCCATTTTCCTGCTTAGCTCGTGTTATCATAAGCATTTTCCCATGTCATGAGACATTCCTCATGCAGTAACATAAGCGGAAATGTGTATTATTAGCAACTGATACAAGAATTCCATTTAGGGAAAAACTTGCCTTTTTTTAGGAAAGAGCTCTGGTGAAGCACGGGGACGGATTTGCCTGTTGCTCCAGGGAGTTGGGAGCAGGCTGGTACCCGGGGGCTTTGTAGGAGTGTCTGCCCATGGCATGACGACAGTCACCCAGATCATGAGATGCGAGGGAGAAGAGGAAGCTGGGTTTAGATGGCTCTGGGCTGGGGAGAGCAAAGACAGAAAGAAGCACGTGGGGGTGCCGGAGGGGGCTCTTGGTTACGTGCACAACTAGGGGGAAAGCACTGCCGTTTCATAAATTGTGGAAAGGAGCCTCGGGGCAGGTTAATCCAGCATCTGAGAGGGCAAGGGCGGGCGTCCTCTGTCCCTAGGCTGATGGCAAATGAGTGTGCACCTCGGTCTTTTTGATGCTTGTGCTGTGTCCCATTAAATGGCCATATCAGAGTTCCCGTCATGGCGCAGCGGAAACAAATCCGACTAGGAACCGTGAAGACGCAGGTTTGATCCCTGGCTTCACTCAGTGGGTTAAGGATCTGGCGTTGCCATGAGCTGTGGTGTAGGTCGCAGATGCGGCTCAGATCTGACGTCGCTGTGACAGTGGTATAGGACAAAGAGACATAAATAAATAGCCGTATCATTTAAGTAGTGCTCGGAACAGCTTTGTGTTTGGGTCATTTCCTCAGACTTTGAGAGCACTAGGTCAAACGGGACAAGCATTTTAAAGAAATGTGTTACCTTGTCACCGGGCCGTTCTCAAGAATGGCTGTGACTGGGAGCCGTCCCTGCATCCTCGAAGCTCCTACCTGCCGTTTAGGGTTTACTCCACATGCTACTGCCTCCAGGAAGCTTGCCCTCAGTCCGAGTAGAAATAACTTGTCTTCTAAACCCTATAATGGGAGTTCTCATTGTGGCACAGCAGAAATGAATCCAGCTAGGAATCCATGAGGTTGCAGGGTCGATCCCTGGCCTCCCTCGATGGGTTAAGGATCCAGCGTAGCCATGAGCTGTGGTGTAGGTCGCAGATGCAGCTCAGAACCCAAATTGCTGTGTCTGTGGTGTGGGCTGGCAGCCGTACCTCCGATTCGACCCCTAGCCTGGGAACTTCTATATGCCATGGGTGTGGCCCTAAAAAGCAAAAACAAACAAACAGGCCCTATAATGGTTCACTTCCACCCTCATAAGGCAGTGGTTATATGGGGCTTGTAACTTTAATTTTTGGTTTTTATGGCCACACCCATGGCATATGGAAGTTCCTGGGCCGGGGATCAAAGCAGTGCCACAGCAGCAACCTGAGCCACAGCTGTGACAATGCTAGATCCTTTACCTGCTGAGCCACCAGGGAACTCCTAGACTCAGTACCATTTCAAGATGATTCAACATAAAATGTTTTCTCATCAACCATTCATGTTCCTAGACCCACCCCTATAAGGTTGGCCTCTCCACTTCTGTAAGAGCAGGGCCTTGAAGCAGAAGAGCCAAATGGCTGGTTCATTATTGAAGGGGCTGCTCGTGGCGCCTTTCTGCTCCTGAATTCACAGGTGGACCACAAGCCCCTCACCTCTGGGCTCCCTTGCCCCGCAGACCGTCCGCACATCTCCAGACACGGGGGCAAAAAGGTGCAAAGACAGATCCGGTCTGCCTCCTCTCCAGCTTCCAAGACAGAGAAATACTCTGTGTGGCCCTGGAATTGCCGTGGGCAGGCAGGGAGCTGCCTGTGCCGTGTTCACAAAGGAAAGGAGGCCTGGAATCAAAACCTTCTTGTCTCTTAGGATCTGATCGCATGTCCCAGCCCTTTTCCCAAGGGCCCGGGAGATAACAGCCCAGAGTCCCTTGAATTCAGCTGAATACGCCTTACCAGGTGGTTCTGGGGGCAGGGCCCGGACGGGGAGAGCAGGAGGCACCAAGGACAGCGACCCCGGGGCTCGTAATAGGGACAGACTGACAGCAGAAGCAGGGCCAGGTGGTCCCTTTGCTGCTCAGTCTGAAGCCCCCCACAGGGTTCCTTAATACTGCTCCCCATCTGTGCCACCTCGGGGTTAATCCCTTCCTAATCTGAGCTGTAATAATTGGGTAATCAGACAAGGCACTCCAAAACGCCCAGGCCACGGTTTTGCTGGGGTTTTGTTTTTGACTAGACTTTTCTTTTACTGGCGCAGAGTGTAGCTGACCTAGAAACCGCCCGCGCACAAGCATCCGCCTTCTGCTAAACAAAAGCAGACGCTCCTATGGAGCTCAGCCCACCCCCCCAGGGGGATTTCAGTCTCCGCTGCTCCCTGAACAGACAGGGTTGAGGCCCCCAAGAGGAGGTCACGTGATCCTGCTCTTTGCTGCAAAGAGAAAAAAAAAGAAAAAGAAAAAAGGGGGACGCCTCCTGGTATTATCTTGGGCTAATGAGCTCACGGGTGTCTGTCCGGGAAATGTCCAGAAAGAATTCATCCGCTGAGACGTCAGTCCTTTGCAAAGTGCCCTCATCGTGGAAACATCAATGGGAGCCCCGTGAAGCAGGATCGGGGCTGAGCCCAGAGCGCGTGGAGGAAGCCCAGGACGTGGCCATCATCAGGGGCACACGTCAGCCCGCTGTTTGGGGATTAACCCTCCGTGGATGTAAACAGAGGAGAAAGATCTAACACGTACGCTTCCAAGGCCCTGGCCTCCAGGCGCGCACCTTGGATGGGTGAGGGTCAGTCTGACCTGGTGGAGGCTTCACGTTGAACCAAGCCCCACGCTCGTGAGTCTCCTGGTCGCCACCCAGGGCTGGCATCATGCTTGGTTCACGCCAACCGCCGGCGTCCAGCAGACGCTCGGTAGACGCCGGTGGACGCAGCTAAGGCACCGCAAAGGCCCTTCCTGAGAGCGTGGAGGTGGCAGTAACCGCAGTCAGGTGCTCAGTGCGGTCTGTTGCAATCATGTATTGTTTTTTAGGGCCACAGCCATGGCATATGAAAGTTCCCAAGCTAGGCATTGAATTGGAGCTGCAGCTGCTGGCCTACACCACAGCTCATGGCAACACCAGATCCTTAACCCACTGAGCAATGCCAGGGATCGAACCCGCGTCCTCATGTACGTTATGTCGGTTTCTTACCCCACTGAGCCATGACGGGAACTCTCTCAGCATATTTGCTTTAAACAAAGAACATTCTTGTTGAAGGCGCAGCCTGAAGGGTTTGAAGAGAGCTGGGAGTGGGCGATGGAGACCGAGGCCTTGAGAGCTGAGGCACTGGCCTATGGGGAAGGGGACATGAAGGATGGGACCCCTGTGGGGGAGGGGACAGTGAGGACAGGGAGACCCACGGGGGCGGTCAGCTTCCTTCCCCAAGTGGCGGGAGGATGGGCTGATCTGGGGCCGATGCTGCCAGCTGTCTGCTGTCCTCTCCTGCTTCCTTTGCCGTCACGGGGCCGTGACCAGCTCAGCTTCCACGGAGTCGCCCGCTCACTGCAGCGAGATATGCGCCTGTATGACTTGCTGTCCCTAACAGAACGTGGAAGGAAGTGAAACACACCAAGGCCTGGGTCCGAGCTGCTCCCAGGATTTCTTTCCCCTCCTGTCAGCCAGACGCTGACTGGGAGAGACATGGGGCGTGACGCCCGAGTCCCTGCCCGGGCACGTGGAGGAGACCCACCTCGTGGACCTGAAAACCCACCTTGACCTGGGAGGGGCAGGAAGTAGTCCTCTGCTGGGCTGAGCCGTTACATTTGGGGATCCCTGTTAGAGGACTTGCACGGTTCCAGGTGACACGTTAGAATGCCGAGGGAGGTGACCCACTGAGCCATGTGACTCCAGAGGGTAGGACCGTGGCCCCAGAAAGTGAGCCACTGGCCTCTGACCGAGGAGACGGAGCTCCCCACCTGCAGGGGAAGAAGCACCCACTTCACTCGTCACGGCCCTCATTCCCCAGAAGGCAGAGTACATTTCTGGGAGGTGGCCCTGGGCACCTTGACGGCTGAGACCACCTAGACAGAGGCCTGGCCACTTGCGCTGTTTCATGGGAACCTGTTGCGGCTCAGAGAGACACGGCGGAGCTGGGGTCCCAGCCATCCCCGTGGGGCGCATAGGATTCATTAGCTGCGCAGAGTGGGGGCTGGGTGCTGCCATCCCAGGTGACAGTGACAGTGGTTCAAATGCAAGAGCCTACATATTCGGGAATTATGTACAGACTTGTTGCAAAACAGACCGTGAGAGCAAGTGTCTTTGTTTTTCTGGGGCTTTTTGGCTACACCCACAGCATAAGAAAGTGGGCGGGCCAGGGATCGAACCTGCACCATAGCCGTGACCCGAGCCCCAGCAGTGGCAGTGACGCTGGGCCCCCAGCGGACTTTGAGAGCAGGTGTGTTCGTGCATTGCGCTTAGAGGCTCAGGGATGGGGCAGGGCTGGGAAGTTAAACTAGAAAAGGTAGGCACAGATGCAGAAAAAAAGATAAGACTCATCTTTTGAAGTGCAGAATAAACTTTGGAAGCCTGGGGCTAACGCTCCGCCTGGGTCAACACAAAGGAGTGGGGCTGGCACTTGCTTCACCCGTGGGCCTGGGAAGCTGACAGCCCGAGTGCCCCCTGCACCTGGTGGGTACGGGGTGGTGGTATGACGTGGGGCAGGGAAGCGAGGGAATGCTCTGAAATCTCTGAGGCTGAAGTGGAGGAACTGAGAACGGGAGCCGAGACTGCAGGTGGCACCTGTGGGTGGGACAAGAGGATGCCTGGCAGAGAGCAGCTCGCCCCTTTGGCTGGAGAGCAGGTGGGCAAGAGGGAGAGCAGAGGCCCCCTGAGCTGGGCAGGCGGTTCGTGCTCACTGCTGAGAGGGCCAGACTGACCCTGAGCCTGACGCCGCTTCAGGACCGGAAGCCATAGAGTTCCTTTGAGATGAACAGAAGCTGGCTGAGGGGCTTTTTGTCCCCTCCCCTGGGCTGGCTCCTGAATTCCTGTGCCTGGCTTCCTCATTAACACCTGTGGGGCCGCATCTCTGACTCTGTGCAGGTTTGCATCCCCACTGAGATTAGCTGATTGCAGTCGCAGAGTCTGGCCTGCCCTCCTCTGCGTTCATTGGCGCCCGAGGTCTGGCGTCTGTCCATATGCCCTCTGCTATCTGACCTCATTGTGTCCGTTTCTGGCTTCCCTGCAGCCCCCCTGGGTGCCGACAGCTTGCAGAGACCCCGTCTCACTCTGCAATGGAAGCTGGGATCTTTTCTAAGAGGGGCTCCAGCCAGGGAGCAGACCAGGCAAGAGGGAAATCACTGGGTTCAGTTCCTCCCGGATAATCGAATTGCAAAAGGATGCCAAGACCTGGTCTTCATGGCCAACCCTTTTTTTCTTATTGACTCTGGCTGTCCTCTTATTGCTGGCAGCTGCACAGGTGCCACCCATGACCTTGAAATCTGTCAAGGGCCCCCACTTGTTGGAGCAGCCCATGCCCAGTTTGAACGCACCAACGTGAGTGTCCGTGCCAAGGGCACTGGTGCCTGCGCTGGAGATCAGAGGTGAGGTAGGTGCTGTCACCACTGCTGATAGTAGTGCTTGTCGTGGGTGGGATTGTGATCGCCGCCCGACAAAGAGGTGCTAACCCCTGGTCCCCGGGAAAGTGAGCTTATCTGGAAACAGGGTCTTTGTAACTGTGATTAAGGTGTAAGGTAAGGAGGTCTCCTAGTGGCTCAGCGGAAACGAATCCAGCTAGTAACCATGAGGTTGCGGGTTCGGTCCCTGGCCTCTCTCAGTGGGTTGGGGATCCGGCATTGCCGTGAGCTGTGGTGTGGGTCACAAATGCAGCTCAGACCTGACGTTGCTGTGGCTGTGACTCTGACGTAGGCAGCGTCTGTGGCTCCAATTTGACCCCTAGCCTGGGAACCTCTATATGCCGCAGGTGCAGCCCTAAAAAGACCAAAAAAAAAGAAAAAGATCCAAGATAAGATGAGGTCATGTTGGAGTTCCTGTGTGGCTCAGGAGTTAAGTATCTGGTGTTGTAACTGTAGTGGCTGGGGTTGATGCTGTGACGTGGGTTCGATCCCTGGCCTGGGAACTTCCATATGCTGAGGGTGTGGCCAAAAAAAAAAAAAAAGATGAGGTCATGCTGGAGTAGGGTGGGCCCTTAACCCCCTGTGACTGGTGTCCTTATTGGAAAAGACGTAGACAGGAGTTCCTGTCGTGACTCAGCAGTTAATGAACCTGACTGGCATCCGTGAGGATGCAGGTTTGATCCCTGGCCTTGCTCAGTGGGTTAAGGATCTGGCATTGCAGTGCGCTGTGGTGTAGGTCACAGACGCAGCTCAGATCCCGCGTTGCTGTGGCTGTAGGCTGGTGGCTACACTTGGATTTGACCTATAGCCTGGGAACCTCCACATGCCACGGGTGCAGCGCTAAAAAGCAAAATAAAAGAGAAAATACATAGACAAACAACATGTGAAAGTGGAGGCAGAGTTCAGAATGATGTGTCTAGAGGCAGAGGGACGCCAGTGGTGGTGGCCATCAGCAGAAGCCACTGGAAAGGTGACTGCCCACATGCAGCATCTCCAGCTGCCGCATGGCCCCGGTGCCCGGGTGCCCCAGCATTATGCAGAAGTGCCCGTTTTGCTTTTACGTGGTTTTCTATTGCATGCTCCCGTGCCCCAGGTTCACCTCAAATCCATGGGGGCCTGGCTGAGGTGACGTCTGAGTGGCGACCTCCTGAACGCAGAGCCCACACACGCGGACATTCCAGAGCCCACGTGGGCTCTCCTCATGGGATGAGCTCTCTCCCCTTTCCAGCCCCAGTTGTTACCAGGTTAATGCAGAAAATTGAGTCATGCTGGGCTTTTTACACCTGCATGTAACTAATCAGAAATGCATTTCTGCTCCAAATAAACACATACCCAGAACAGCTATTAACCCACAGTGAAGGCTGATGTTTGGAAAAATCAGGAATAAATCTGGAAAAGGAAACATTAGAAGGTCAGTGTCATTCAGGGTCCCTCTAGTCCTCATCCTGTGGCCCTGGCCGAAAGCATCCATTCCCCAGGAAGGAGCGCCAGGAATGTCTCAGCAGCACTGACCCCTGGGGTGCCAGGCGTCCTGTGGGGGGCACCCACTCGTGCTCCCCTGGTGATGGTGCGGCTCACCTTGCAGCCTCAGCTTGTATGAGGCCTGTGGACCCCCTCAGAGGGCAGGGACAGGCCTAAAATTAGGGATGGAGTGGACTCCGGGGTGAAGGCCAAGGCTCCCAAAGCCGGGGCTCTTGCTGATGGCCCTCCTCATAACAGGGACCTCGGGTTGGAGTGCAGTTGGGGGCCTTCACTCGCATCACAGGGATTCTGATGCTCATCTTGCAGGATAATTGTGGATGCGGTGCAGACGGACAGGAGTGGGGCTGGCATTTCTGATGGGGCTGGGATCCGGGTCAGCTACGTGGTCAGAGGACAGGAGTTGTTCATCCCAAGTCAAGTATCATTTCTAAACTTCATTGATTAAACGTTATCCCCTTCAATACCTGAGGCCAATTTAGAGTAGAACTCGTGGTCTCCTTCATGGAAATGCGTGGCACGGGCACAAGGAATGGATGATGACGGCGATGTTGACAGTGGTGTTGGTGGTGGTGATGGCAGTGGTGGTGATACTGACGGGGATGATGCTGATGACGAAGGTGGGGATGGTGGTGCTGATGACAGTGATGGGGATGAGGGTGATGACGGTGAAGATGACGGTGAAGATGACAATGACGGTGATGATGATGGGCACACAAATGATTCCTGCCGCATTTGTCCAGTTTTCTTGTTTTGATTAGCCTCCTGCAATGGCAGACACTCCCCTGTGCAGAGAAGACCAGCGTGCACACAGCTCCAGTGGAAGCCATGTGCACGTGTAGTTGTGATGCCTCCTGCCGTTTTGCAAGAGCTCATTCCTGAAGCATCGCGCTGGAGACCCTGCCTCTGTTCCTTTCCACTCTCATTTTCTATTCACTCTGAATTGGGGTGGGGTGGGGCAGGTTAGAGGAGAGAGAATGAAAGAAGAAACTGGAACCCCAGAGAGGGGGGCTTCTGGTAAAGTGATCCTCACTGTTACCATCTGTCTTTTGGGGGAAAAGTCACCATTTTGTGCAGTCTTTGCGTCCTCCACGCCTCACTGTGAAGAGCAGTCTAAGGCGTGAGTAAGCCTTTGTCGTGGTTCATGACGTCGGCCTTGACTTCAGTCTGCCACCCAGTAGCTCGACCGGAACCTAACGGTCAGCCCCCGCTGTGGCTCCTGGGCCCTGGGGAGGCAGGGGGTGTCCCCACCTGTCTGATCCTTCCAGTGAGGTCCTTGTAAGCTGGCCTCCCTCTCTCGGCTCTGCTGGTCCCTGTAACAAGGCCCTTGGGCTCAGGACATCTGACAGGCCTCACTCTCACCTCGGCTTCTAAAGCTCGCCTCTCCTGAGGCCTTTGGGCCGTTCCTCACGTCCTTCCACTTCAGGGCCTCCAGGTGTGCCCCACACTGAAGGCCGCTTTCTTTCTGTGTTAGGTTTTGGGTCCCAGGGGCAGGTTACCCAACCTGAAGTCCTTGCCACTTCTCCCTGGGGGCCCAGTAAAGGAGAATCGTACCAGGCTGCTCTGAGAGGTCGGGGCTCCCCAGTGGAGACGCGGGCCTGTCTTCTCCCAGCGCCCAGGTTCAGGGATGGGGAAGTGAAGGGTGTTTATAGACTGCTTCATTCCCCCGATCTCAGGCATAAACCCACGCAGTTAGGCAGTAACCCACATAGTGAAGCGGATGTGTGATGTGCGTAAAAGAACTGAGGGTTTTTCAGTTGTCTTCCAAAAAGCTGTGCAGAAATAACCAAGGAGTTTCTCCTTATCGTTCTTCGCACCTGTTCTCTCCCCCGCGGCAGAGGACCCTGACTGATCAGGGCAGAAGGTCAGCTACGGTTGGGAGCAGCCTGTCTGACCTTGGTCCCACCAGAGACGCACGCTAAATAGTGGGAGGGAGCGGACAGGATTAAAGGAAAAGCTCTCCTGAATCTAAACTCTGATTTCTTGGTCATACAAAGCAGTGTCCTTGATCACAACCAGCAGAAAAGGGCAACTCCACAAATAATAACCCCAAAACCTGAGTCCACACCCACTGTGGTACCCGGAACCTATAAATTGGCCAAAATGTTTTAGTAAAACTCCAGCTTCAACCCACAGGGGACTAGGATTCTTGAGGCTTCTGGACAGCCCATAAAAAACAAAACTCGAGATAATCAGGGGAAAGAGTGATATTTGAATATATGTAAATATCACATATTAAATTATATTTAATGAATAATTCTTGTTACATAATCTTATTAAATAATATTAAACATATATCAATAGGTAGGCATATGTGGGCACATACTTCCCCAAATCTCTCTCTTTTTTTTTGGCCAGTAAGCCCCCAGCCAGGATCATGAATTTAGGTATCAAGGTTATGACATCTGCAGTCACTTTCAAAGTCAGAACACAGAAAAGATCCCCAGATTGGGCTCTTCCCTGAGACAAAGATTTCCGTTTCCCCAGACCAAGTAGCTACAGAGATTCCTGGGGACTCAGGGACCCTGCCAGTCTTTTCCTTGTCCCATGGGCGGGGAGGCTGCAGGACAGCCCAGGGAAATGTTAAATGGGGAAGGGGGGAGGCAGCAGGGTAAGGCCTGTGTCCTGCTGGATGGAGGAGGCAGGGCAGACCCTGAACTCCAAGGATCACCCTCCATCCTCAGCATTGCAATCAAATGCAGGCTGGGAGGTGGCTTTTGTGACCTCAGCCCCAGTAGCTAGAGTCTAGGATAAAAGCCAAGGTTGTCCCAAAGGACCAGGCAAATTCCACCCGCTGGAACTTGCACTCTCATTGCAGAGTTGCTGATTGGCATCTGACTGATGGCCGATGCTTTTGTAGCGAGACTCAGAACCGCAGTGATACGGCTTCCGCGTCCTCCTGGAGGCTGTGCTCAGCCCCGGACAAGACTGATGTAAGCAGACATCCTCCGTGCCTGCTGGGCTTGGTACCCAAACGGTAAACACGGACATGAAGGGCGTGGGAAAGCCACGAAGACTCATGAGGTCCAGGGTGGGTGATTAGGAAAATCGGCGACTGGTGTTGGGTTGAATTTCTTTGTCCGTTTGGGGGCATTCTGGGATCCACGATTAGGCTTCTGGAAAGAGCAAGTCAGGAGGAGGATCTGAAGGTGGGTGAGGCTGGATGGAATCTGCCTTCCAAGATTGCGGCTCTAATTTCTGCAGTCAGCTCGAGGCTCTGCTGCCTGCTCTCGCCACAGAAAAGCTGCTGCACAAAGCCGCGTCGAACGCGAAGTGGGTTAGGGCATTATATAAACCCTGGCGAGAGGGGAGCCGGCCTTTTAGGCGCGCTCCTTTCCCAGCGGCGGCGGCGCGGCTCAGGTTGATTTAGAGCGCGGGTGACAGTGGCCTGGCGCGGGCAGCGCTGACGACAGGCTGCTCCGCGGTTTCCATGGAGACGGGCGGGCGCGGCGCGGCTGTCAGCGGCGGGCGCGCGGCCGCGGGGGGCTGCAGGAGGAAGGCGCGAGCCGCGGCCGGGACCCTCGCGGCAGACATGGACTTGCATTGTGATCGTGCTGCCGAGCCGCCGGCCGCCGAGCCGCCGTCGGGGAAGATTAATAAGGCCGCCTTCAAACTGTTCAAGAAGAGGAAGCCGGGTGGCACGATGCCCAGCATCTTCGGGGTCAAAAACAAAGGGGACGGGAAGGGCGCGGGGCTGGTGCGGAGCCGGACTCACGACGGGCTAGCCGAGGCGCTGGTGCTGGAGGGCGGCCGCCGCGAGGAGCCGCGCGCGGGCAGCGGGGACGGGGCGCGGCCGGGCCCCGCGGCCCCCCGGGCGGCCCCGGGCGGCGCGGGCTCGGCCGCCGGCGCCTCGGTGGCCAAGTCGCACAGCTTCTTCTCGCTCCTGCGGAAGAACGGCAGACCTGAGAGCGGCAGGGCGGAGCAGGCCGACGCGGGCCCGGCAGCCGGCAGACAAAAGCGGGGTCTGCGGGGGCTCCTCGGCGGCGTGCGCTGGCGCAGGAAGGACCGGCGACCCAAGGATGCTGCGCCAGCGGGCCGCGCGGGGGCCCCGGGCGAGCTGGCGCGGCCGGGCTCGCTCACCGCCAGCCTGGAGTGCGTCAAGGAGGAGGCGCCCGCGGCCGCGCGCGAGCCGCACCGCCCCGGCGCCGATGCTCGGCCGGAGGCAGCAGGTGAGCCCGCGGCGGGGGAACCGGAGCCGGAGCCGGCCTGCGCCCCGGGAGAGGGCGCCGCGGGGCCCGGGCGCGCCGAGCGGCCCTGCGCGGCCCCCGAGCCGCGCGCCGGGGAGGGCCGGCCGGCCGAGGACGCCGCCGGGCCTGAGGCCGCGCCAGCGGATACTGCCCACCGGGCCGACTCCGAAGGCGGCCGCGCGCCCGCCGCCCCCGACCCTTCCTCGGTCGATCCGCCCTCCGACCCATCAGCCGATCGTATTTGTCTGATGTTTTCTGACGTGACTTCACTGAAAAGCTTTGACTCTCTTACAGGCTGCGGAGATATTATCGCAGACCCCGAGGACGAGGCAGGGCCCAGCTGTGCCAAGCATGCCCCCGGGCTGGGCCAGCCGGGCCCCGCCAAAAAGCCCCCCGGCGTGGTGGCCTACCAGGGAGGCGGGGAGGAGATGGCGACCCCGGCCGAGGCGGACGACTCCTACGTGCAGGAGTTCTGGGACATGCTCTCCCAGACCGAGGACCAGGGACAGGGGCCCCAGGAGGGAGCGGCCACGGCGGCGGCGGCTGCGGCGCCGGAAGCGCAGGTGCCCCCCGAGACCCCCAAAGACGCCAGGTGTGCGGAGGGGGTCAAGGAGGGGTCCTCGATCAAGCGCAGGAGGGTCCACCGGCTCCCCGCAGAGCTCCAGCCGAAGGAGGAGCCCAGGCACCCGGACAAGGAGCCTCAGGAAGTCGTCCCCAACAGTGACGAGGGCTACTGGGACTCCACCACCCCCGGGCCGGAGGAGGACGGCGCGAGGAAGGTGGGCCTGCCCCGGGACAGCGATAGCGGCGACGCGCTCTACGACCTCGACGCCGAGCCCGATGGAAGCCCCGCGGCCCTGCCCGCCGGCGAGGAGACGTCCTGCTTGTCCCGGTTGAAGCCGGTGTCTCCGGTCGCCATCACCTGCCCCCTGCGGACGCCGGGAAGCTTGCTGAAGGACTCCAAGATTCCCATCAGCATCAAGCACCTCGCGAACCTTCCATCCGGCCACCCGGCGGTGCACCCGCAGCCGGCCCGGAGCGAGCTGCCCAGAACAAAAATCCCGGTGTCCAAAGTGCTGGTCCGCCGGGTCAGCAGCCGGGGCTTGGCTGGCACCACCCTTCGGGCCGCAGCGTGCCACGACAGTGCCAAAAAGTTGTGAGGTCTCCGAGGCCGAGGTGGAGGGACCACATATCCAGGAATACACCCTCCCACCCCTAAACCACGACCGCGAGTTTGCTTCCCCTAATGAAAGGCTTTTCCCACCGGCCCTGCTCGGGAGCCTGGACCGCGGAGGGCTTTGTGCGGCCAGCCGGCCAGGAGTCAGCGGACAGGGGACACTGCCCACGGGGCGTCCCCCTCCAGATCAGTCCCTGAGAATTATTTTCAAGCACTTTTTTGTTTTTTACCTTTTGAAAAATCTTTTGTCCGTTTTTTTCTTTAACGCTCTGTACTCTCGGAAGTCACCTTCACAGAAAGTCACCTGCAGAAAGCAGGACTGAACCAAACCTATAAGGAAGCTTCACACCAGGATATTCGGCCGTGCCAGGGCCCAGCCACCTCCAGGAGCCCAGGGGAGCCCTCCTCTTCCTGACACTTTGCTTCTTTTCCTTTCCAGAAAAAAAAAAAAAAAAAGACCCTTTACTGTATCACTGTGGGAACACCTGCGAAGCTCACAGAGCCAGGTAAATACCTGGTGGACACCACTGGTGGGCAGAAAACCTGCTTCTTTTCAGTTGCTAGGTATGCAGATAGGTGCATATCTACCACGAGGATGGCCAAGGAGAGTTTGGGTTTGGTGGGTTTATTTCAATCATTTGGGGAGAAATAAAAAGCTCAGTAGAGCAGGTTTTTCCATTTTTTCCCCCTACCATGCAGAAATCTGGTTCAGGGAAAGATTTCACTAAATGCCAACAGATAGTGTTTTAGCATTTCTTAACTGTAACCCTCCCATGTGTAGATACACATATTTTACAGATATCCAGCCGTTAACATTTTCTAATCTGTCAGTAACCTCGAGTTAAAAATCTGGTTTGATAGCTAGACATGATAACCGTCCCCAAAGCTTCCTTATAGGTTTGATGTTCTTTTACGTACTGTACACTGAAGCAGTTCTGGTTTTGTTTTATATGGGTTCTCTGGCTTACAAGCAGGACAAAAATAATCTATTGTGTGAATGTCCCCAAGGAATGGTGGTGCCTAGTCTTGCCTAAGAGTCTGTTTCTCACCCCAGACCCTGGTTGTCAGAGATTTTCACCTTGGTTATAAAAATGTGGGGTTCAACCATTCCTCAGTGTGGGGAGGCCAAAACAAGGAACACATAAAATAACGGAAGATGTTTTTCATGTCGTTTGGCCGATGCTTTCTAGACTTGGGACTGAGACAAGCATGTTCAGAATGACACTGAGAATCTTACGTAGCACCAACACTCTGTGCAAAGATGATTTCTGAGAAGTGGTTAACTTACATGTATGCTTTCTGTTATTTTAGATAAAACAGTTATTTCAGAAAGGGCCACCATTTGCCTCGATAGTTCGAATGATAAACTGGAGCAGTTCCTAGAATGCTTGCCGGTCTAATGATGATAGAAAATCCTCTTTGAAACGCACTTCCATGTATTTAATCAAAAGACCAGAGCTTTGACTAGGAGGTGATTCATGGTGTCAATATTTCCAAGAGACATGCACACTTCAATGTAACTCTCATTTTCCAGGGAGCTTCCCTAAGAAGTGACCCGAGAATACATGCTTTTAAGGTTTGTTTTCTGTTTTATAACGGAAAGAATAAGGCAGGTTGAGTATATGAAAACCCATGTTAATAATATGAAGGAAGTAATGAAATAAACAGACATCAGAGGAAGCCAAATCTGAGCCAATAGCACAAAGCAGGTCCTCCCCCATTTTACATCTGCAGTGATGCAGCTAGAAGCGGGTGCAGGTGGAGACCTGCTGAATTTCTTTCTTATTGAGAGGACTGGCGTTGATGGCGTCGGGTCAGACCCTTAATGTTATCTCAAAGTCATGTTTTAATATTTAATTTCCTTATGTCTATAGATGAGGTCTTATAGGCAGACATAGCCTTAAGCACTCTGAACACATCACCAGGAATCCATAAAACAGCCCCCGCACACACACACACGTGCTCATGCACTCAGCTGTGCACCACTAACAGACAAAGGCCGTTCACCCTAAACTTGGAGATGTTTTAGAAATTAGTTCTGTCTTGAGAAAGGGATTTAAGATCGCATTCAACACCGATGGTGCTATTCAGACCCCAGAGACGCTCGTTTCCCCTCAGCGAATGGGAAGGACGTGAATTTTATCCCTAGCTGTAAAAACAAAGGATCTTTATTTCCTTCTTGTGCATTTTCTTGCAGGGGTTGATAATCTCATCTGCCTGAATCCATGACCAAGTTATATTTGTTCGATTGCACAGAAGTGGTGGGAGACCCTGCAGGGCTGATGAGAATATTGTAATAGGAAAGGCGACTTGTTTATCTCTTTTATGAGCACGGGAACAGACTGTTTAGGCTTTCAGTTTGGGGATTTGCTTCTGCATTACCCCACTGCGCTGTGGCTTCTTTTTATAAGTAAAGATGTCAGCTGAGTTTACCTTAATTTCCCCTTGCCTATCTATGAACCAGTTAGACAAGATTTTAACTATTTTTTTTTTGTTCTTTTTCCATATATCTTTTTTTTTTTCTCTCTCTCTGTCTTTAAGAATCCCACCTAACCAGTCACATGGTGGATTCAGGCAGTGAATTAAATGGCCTCAGTCACTTGGTGGAAATCAGGACCAGTGCAGGAAGGAGTGTATGCATCTTTTCCAACCACAGACAAGGGTTGGTAATCGCATTTTTGTGCCAAGGGCTACTTTCTCTCATGTATATTCGTGGAGATTGTTTTCTAGGATTTTGATAGATTTACACCCCAGTGATTCTTAATGCATTTTCTGATTCGGCTGTCTTTGCTGAATCTTGAGGAGAGACGGGATATGGGCTGCTGACCCCTTTTCTGTGCGTCTGTGTTGCTGAGACACTTTGTTGGTTAAGTCTTTTTGGTCAAAGAGTTGGCCAAATGTTACAGGAAAAGGTGCAATCAGTTGTTGACCCTGGCTTATCAGTCAGTTTGATAGGTCTGCACAGAGATAGCCTGACTTCAATATCTGTGTTACAGGGACAATATTACTTGAACCGCTGTGCTTCATTACTTGCCCTTTCCTGCTTCCGTTAGCACTACAGTAATTTGAGTAATTGCAAGAGGAAATAGATTTTCATTATTTCACCTCGTAACAACAATGCGGTACAGGCCATCAAGTCCTTCTTTAGCTGCATTCCCCGCAAATTCTCTGCCTATTTAAATAGAAAAGGTGTGATAGCTATGAACATGATGATGACTTACTGAGTTGAAGGATCTGTTCATTCATCTCAGAAGTAGTTTTCAAGTATTTGGCTCCCGTGAATATTTATCCAACCCTTTACCCTCACAGTTATCAAAGTAAAAAGACTTTGTTAGGCATTGAGATGTCTTTGGCAGAACTTTCTGAGTTTTCATTGTTTACGTCTTTGTTAGATTAATTTTCTGCGACCTTTTCCTCTTTCCTTTGTAGGGAGAGAGTGGTCATAGTAGCCTTCTGTCCTCTCCCTCAGTTTCCATCGTGTTTGCTTGGTGCCCTCAGGCAGCGGTTCTTGGATGGATGCTGCTCAAGACGTTTGCCTGTTTTGCAGTATGCTCCGTGGAACTCAGTCCCTGACTTGAAACTCTTGGGGCATGGCCGCCTGTGCCTGGCTTTGACCTCGACACGTCCCAGCACATTCCCATAGACTTAGCTCCCCCTCATCCTTGTCAGGAAACCAACCCAAGAGTTTTACACCCTTAAACTTAAGGAGAAAGCATCGCAGTTGCCTCTTGTTGGCCGACAGGGAGGAGAGCCCAGTACAAGTACCGGGATGAGATAAGAGGGAGCCCCAAATACCACAGCCCAGCCCCATTTCCCTCCCCCCCCCACCAGACCGAGGGCGGAGCCACCCAGTTCTTACTTAGGAACTTCTGTTCTCTATGCACAGATATTTACAAAACAGTTTAGGACCGAAAGGCTAGCATGGCAGCCTGGCGTTTTATGCAGCAAAGCGAGAGGCTAGCATTTGCTTGGTGAAAGAGGCAGCTGGAACAGTGTCAGGTGATGTGGGCTTGCGGTCGCTCCCCCAGGGCAGGCGTGGATTCTGTGACCCCCGTCCTGCTCTGAAGAGGCTCTGCTGGACATCTTGGATCGGCAGCAAGGGTGGTGTGCACTGACTCACCCAAATTCCTCTAAAAGTAATAATTATAAGCGTGACTAACACGTGTTGGGTACTGACTACGGGCCAAGCCCAGGTAGGAGCTTTACAAGTATTTACTCATCCTTTCAATAGCCATGCCGGTTAGGGCGTATCGTCCGCCTCACAGAGTGTATAGGATTCATCCTTTTGGTTTGTTCCTCTCCCATTCTGTCCACTCGCCCTTCCATCCATCCATCCGTCCGTCTATCCATCCATCCACCCATCCATCTCCCTTTCCTTCTCTCTCTCTCTTCACCCAATCTCTGGGACAGAACTACACTCTCTTCTAATACAAGAGCTCAGAACTGCTTAATCCTGCCACCCGCTTGCTTTCAACAGACAAAGAGCTAACGCAGGTCATGCTGCTGAGAGCTGGTTTTGAGTCCAAGACGGTGGCGCTCAGGCCAGTCCTGGGGAATGTGCCGTGTAAGGTCAGAGGCGGACCTTCTGCCTTGCTGTGGACGGGTCCTCGCCTTGTCCGGGTTAACTTCAAAAGGGTGGAGAGAAATCTCTCCTGTTGTCATGGTGATGCTTCTTCCCAGCTAGGATTTCAGTCATTCTGAGCTCGTTTCACGTGTGGTTTTTCCACCTGCAGCCCGGTCCAGGCTTGTTCTGGGCGTGCTGTGTTGTTTGCTCAAACAGTAGCTGGTGGGGCGACGCCTCGCCTGGACCCAGCTTGGAACTGCAGAGCCGAGCCCCTGGCTCTTTGGAAAGCAGTGGATCCTGCCTTCTGTCTCTGGCCGTTGATTGAATCCTGGCCTAGATTTTTGGATTCGCTCATTCCTTTAACTAACATTTCCTGAACGCTAATAAGTCAGTCACTGTGAATTTGGGGATTTTATATGTAATTAAAATAACTGAACCTCTCCTGTGTGTTTACTGGGAGCCAGATGATACCCTCTCCTTTCCTTTACGTTCTGTTCACAAGAAGCAAGGCCTGGTGGGAACCGGCTCCCTTCTGCACAGGAAGAAAATGAGGGAAAGCTAAAACACCCTGTCCCAGATCATTGATCAGTGAGCCACGGACAGGCCGTGAACCTGCAGTCTAACTCTATTGCTCATGCTTCACTTATAAGTCTTTTTCAGCCATATGATTCAGCCTGCGTAGTGATTTAAGTGAGAGACTAATCAAAGTTCTGAACCGCAAGAGCCAAACAGGATTTTTATGATTGCAGATACCATTAAAATGCCTCTTTTAGTTAAAAGAGAACTTGGCTTAAAGAAAAAATTATTTGATGTCATTTATAGTTGCAAGACTAAAAGGTAGGTCGCAGTGCTAGCAGGGTTTTTTATCCACCCGGCCCGTCAACATTTGGGGCTGTATTCACCTGTCAGTCCATGCTAGCAGATCTGCCTGCAGATTTTGGAATCTGAGGACTGCGTTGTCAATAATAAAACCAACAACAGCAATGTCGATAGTGAATGTGGCAGGTTGCAAGCTGAGTTCTCTTCCACTCTGATTCTAGGAAGATGTCTTTTTCTTAGTATTTAGGGAAAACCACTTTGAGATTGCATCACCGTCACAATTAACCAGGTTATTTTATTCACATATGGGCTGCCTACACTTGGAAAATGCTTTTCTCATGAGAAGCAGTGCAAGAAGTCAGCACAGGTCATTATTGTGCTGATCTGGGGTCATTTTTAGAAGTTTTTCAATAATCGGTTTAGGGTAACTTTCTGCTCTGTGTGAGAAGATACGGTTTTAAGAAACTATAACCTTGGTCGCTGGTTATTTGGGGGCATAATCCACTTTCTCAGATACCTACCAGGATCACTGCATAAACGAGAGCAGAAAATGCTAACAATAGCTGGTCAGGTTGCACAGAGGCCTTGAACTTACGTGTGGGAAGTGCTTTTTATGCCGTGAGATGAAATGGCCCCAGGGCAGCCAGAGGGATGGACGGTCTCACATTCCTGCCTCCCAGCAACGTGTCTGCCGCCACCCGGTGATTTCTAGATGAAGGGGGAGAAACTAACAAAATCATCTTCAACGTTTTGATGGTTCCCGGGATAAATTTAATGGAACGTGGAGGATCTGATTCTCTTATCCAGAATATCAGGGGAAATGGGTTAGATGTGACAGGCGAAGGAGATCCCTGTCCTTTTTAATGGACTCCAGCCGCGTACCGGGGCCCACTGCCCACTGCAGGCTGTGCCCAGGTTATTTAGAGGCGCTGTCTCAGTGTCATAGAGGGGACTGCAGGCCATTTGAAAATAAAGACAAAAAAAACCCAAATGAGAAACTCCATTTCTAGAATTAGTTTTCCTGAAAGCCAGGCGTGTCTTAGAGGACGGGCTTTTGGCTGTATTATTTTTGTGCCCAGGAGAAAAGTTATGAGTAGCTTTATAGATATTATTTTTATAATAGAATGTTAAGCTCCCCCAAAACATCAAAAATTGTCTCCTAAAATTGTTTCTAAAGCTTGTTTTAAAAGAAAGATTCTAAATAGCGGTAGGGTCTTTTCTCCTTTCTCCTCTCCAATGGTTTAATGGGATAGATGAACCAACGTTTATATTTTTTAAACCTGTAAATATTTTATTTTGGGTATTTTGTATATTTGTTGATATGACTCCATGTTGTGCATATGTATCATCGTGCATGTTGCTGGTTTTGATAGTCACTCTTTTAATGAATGTAAGAAGCTTGGGCTAATAGCACTTTCCTCGTTTCATTCAAACATCTTAAAATGAAAATACAGCACTGCCATTTTAAATGTTGCGTTCAATTCGGTCAATAAATTTTGTTGCTCCTTTACAATGAATGTGAATTCTGTTGCTGGTTATGTTTCTAGGATGAATTTTATTCCCAGCATCTTTGGTTTTTAGAATTTATAGCAGTGATGATGATAACAACCATGTGATGTGTGTGTGTGTGCGTGTATGTGTGCTTGACCAGCAGAGGCCTGTATTCCTTCCCCGCTCTGAGCACGAGTGAAAGTTCCTCTCCAGGCCGAGCCCGTGTTCCTGCGGGGCCTGCTGCCGCCCCGACTCGGCTCTGACTCCGGGCCTTTCCCCGGAGCCTCTCTGTTCCCTTTGACCCGCGTGCGTCGTGCTCACCTGCTCTGACTGTGGGAGCTGCAGTCTTTCTCAAGAGTCGTTTTCTGGTTTCTCTTTGGTTTTGTTTGGGGAGGGGGGATGTTTTTACTTCATGTGTCTAATAATTCAAATCTGTAGTGTTTTTGAAACTTACTGTGAAGAATAATCAGGTTGTCCCGTTTTATGTTTGAAAAATAAGAATCAGGGTCTGCCTAGACCGTTTAAATTGAAGTCTCCTCTTAAAATCAGCTTGTGCACACAGCAGTTACTTACATTCCTCTTCAGTAACAAGAAAAACTCCTATTTATCTGTAAGCGTGATGGGCGTAAACTTCCGAAGGCAGGTCTGACTGGCTTCCGGGATGAGCCAGTGGGACTGCAGATCATGAGATGTCACCAAACCTCGGTGCCCTCTCTGCTGCCCCCTCGTCCCAGCCTCGTCCTCCCCGCTCCCTCGAGTTTCCCAGAATTAACCCAGAAGGTGCCTCACGAAGGACCCCCGTCTCTCTCGAATGAGGTGATGGAGAAACTAAAGCCCAGAGACGCCGCTGATTTTTTTTTCCCTAAACTCGGAGGTGGTGAAGTTGGTAAAAGAGACCGCGTTTGGGGACCAAACAGACCTGGGTTTGAATTCTGGGTGGGACACTCACCAGCTCTGGGAATGCAGGCCGTTTTGCTTAACTTCTCTGAACCACAGTCTCCTACTTACAACAGGAAGGTAATACGATTGAACGCACAGGGGGTTGTGCCACTAGTAACTTTCAGAGAGATGGGTGTCTAAGACACACTGTGTGTGTGTGTGTGTGTGTGTGTGTGTGTGTGTGTGTGTGTGTTAACTGTGCTACCTTGGTTTAAAAAAAAAAGCATTTCTAAGCATTAAAGCTTCACGGGTTGGAGCTGATGGATTCTTGAACCGAGAACTTGCTTTGACCTGGGGTGGGTGTCTCGGCCCGGTGGACGGCGACGAAGCGTGCTGGCCGTAGTGAAGGTCCGCTCCGTCTTCTTCTGAGATGCTTTACTCTGAAAGGAAAGGCCTCCGTACAACCGGGAGAGGCTAGTCCTTGTGGAGGGGTCAGGGGTAACGGTGGGGCTGGCTGGGGAGCTGGCAGCTTCAACAGCAATGACCAGACCCCATGGTGGTCAGGTCGGAATGGAGCCTCCGCTGCCAGACTCCCAACATCAGGCCGCAAGACCCAGCTCACCCATAACTGGCAGCGGGGTGCTTCAGTCCAGGGGACAGAAACGAACCCTGCCCCCAAAAGGCCACTGCATGGGCTTGAGGGATATGAAAGAATTTAAGCACAAGGGAAATTTCTTCTTGCCGTTTCTGTTTTGTAATTTTTAATTATCATTTTCGTCTTTTTTTTTGGTTGGGGGGTGCACTTGTGGCATATGGAGGTTCCCAGGCTAGGGGGTTGAATCGGAGCTACAGCTGCCGGCCACTGCCACGGCCACAGCAACGCTGGACCCTTAACCCACTGAGTGAGGCCAGGGATTGAACCCGCATCCTCTTGGATACTAGTCAGATTTGTTTCCACTGAGCCACGATGGGAACTCCATTTCCATTTTTTTTAAATTAACTAGTTATGCTTTTATTGTGATAAAGTACCAATAACATAACATTTACCACTTTAAACATTTTAGGTTGCCCCATCCCATGTCATTTAATATAGTTGCAGTGTTGGCAACCATCATTAGCATCTAGTTCCAGAATATTTTCATCACCACAGACCCCTCCCCTGTCTGTCAAGCCCTAACTCCCCGTTCACCCCTCTCCTGACCCCTGGCCACCATTAATCTGCTTTTTCCCTTTGGATTTGCCAGTTCTGGACATTTCATACCCATGAAATCGTACAGAATTTCCTGTGCTTCTGCCTTCACTTAGCACAGTGTTCTCAAGCCTCATTCATGTGGTACCATGTAGCAGTCTCTGTGCTTTTTGATGACTGTATAATATTCCAAGTCTTCTGCCATTTCAAGCAGTGGAAGAGAAGGGCCTGTGCTCTGAACCTGCCTCGGTTCCTGACGCCTCTCACAGAGCACGCGTCCATCGCCCTGCCCTGGGATGTGGGGTCCTGGAGCTGAATGACAGCACCGTGTTCATGTTACAGGGGGCTTGCGCCATAAAACCAGATGGCAGAATGGAGGTTCCGCCAAATGTCTGGTCATCAGGTAGTTTCAGTCCAATAACCTCTCTCCTGTGTGTGGGGAACTTCTTTAGTGCATTGTCTGAGTTTCACAAGACAGGAAAACTGCAGACGTCTATCTGTTGTGGAATGCAGCCATTTCTTTTATTTTTTTTTCTTGTATGGCTGTACCCTCAACATACGGAAGTTCCCGGTCCAGGGATTGAATCTGATCCACAGCTGTGGCAACACCAGATCCGTGAACCCACTATACCAGGTCAGGGATCGAATCCTTGCCTCTGTAGCAACCCGAGCCACTGCGGTCAGGTTCTTAAGCCACTGCACCACAGCAGGAACTCCAGAATTCAGCCTTTCTCCATCAGCTGTTAGAGAAGTGAAATCTAGGAGTCTGTAAGACCAGTCCTCATCACCATCAGGCTGATTTGTTCAGGAATGCAGACATGGTTCGCCTTTAGAGATCTATTAGCCTAGGAGTTCCCGTCATGGTGCAGTGGAAACGAATCAGACTAGGAACCATGAGGTGGTGGGTTCGATCCCTGGCTTCACTCAGTGGGTTAAGGATCTGGCATTGCTGTGAGCTGTGATGTAGGTGACAGATGTGGCTCGGATCCTGTGTTGCTGTGGCTGTGGTGTAGGCCGGCAGCTGTAGGTCTGATTGGACCCCCTAGCCTGGGAACCTCCATGTGCCACGGGTGCAGCCCTAAAAAGCAAAAAAAAAAAAAAAAGAGTCTATTAGCATAATTCACCACATTAAGAGGTTAAAGAGAAGCCCAGGGCATCTCAAACCTAGAGATTCGCATGCCTAAGGCAGGTTTTTAAGTTTCCTTAACAAATACAGGACTCGGATACCAAATCCTGTCCTGTTCTTGAATCATTCAAGCTTTTAGGACAGTGGGTTTCCTTTAACTTTAAACAGTGCGTTTAGACACATTCCTTTTAGCACAGCCCATATTTCATGCCACCTAGATGCACCATTCTCTTGTACATGGTGAAGAAAGCCAGTGAGACTGGTGATTATAATTGTAAGACATCGCTGATTGAAAAATACACCCCAGCTTTAACACTGTTAAAATGTGCATCTTAGAATGCATGAAACATTGATATCTCTGTTAAAAGTTTTAGTAATCATATTCTTCCTCTTCACTTAACAGGGAAATAAAGATTTATGCGGGAAAAAAAGTTCATCTCAGTGCTGGGTCTACAGTTACCAAAACCCAGATGTTTGGAAGCAATTAAAATTTACTGAAGGGGAACTCCCGTTGTGACTCAGTGGGTTAAGGACCCAATGTTGATTCCGTGAAGATGCGGGTTCAGTCCCTGGCTTTGTTCAGTGGGGTAAGGATCTGCGTTGCCATAAGCCGTGGTGTGGGTGGAAGATTGGGCTCAAATCCCGCGTTGCTGTGGCTGTGGTGTAGTCCAGCAGTGCCGTCCTATTTGACCCCTAGCCTGGGAACTTCCATATGCCACGGGTGAGGCCGTAAAAAGAAAAAAAAAAGAATTTAGTGAAGAACATAGCAAACAGACACAATCAAGTTCTCAAACTTTAAGAAAACAGGATATTCCTTTTTTTGTGCAGAATTAGACACTGGAAAAAATTCACATGTATATTAGGTTATTTTTCAAGCTTCTCACTTGGGAGAGGATTAAGGCCCTGCACACTTGACGTCTTTGCTCCATGTCTGCCTTCATCCGGCAGGCCCTCCGAGCTGGCAGGCAAGCACAGAGCCATAATCTAAAAAGATCTCTCTCTGTTGGCTGCTGCCACTTCACTGTTTCCCAGAAGACACCAATTTCTCATAGCTGTATGTCTCATACTTATTTCCAGATGGCCGCGTGCTTCTCAGCAAGCGTCTAAACCTTTCTTCTGCCCACGGGACCGCATTTCAAAGGCTCCTGTCACATCTGGTTTTCTTAGTCTTGGCCTGACGCCTGAGCTCACTCACCAGTACGTGCCTGGCCGGTGGGTGTCGGGAAATTTCTTCTGAGTGGACACGCGCGCCCGCTGGCACATCTAAGCCGGTGTTTTTCTCCAGAGGGTACCAGTCTTCCATACAGTGATAACCTTCCACCTGTAGGTCTCTGATCAGCAATTAGAGAGGAAACCCTACATTGGCTCCACTCTTTCCTGGGGTCTAAATGCCCTATTCCGAGAACTTACATCTTCGTTTTGTTTTTAGGGCTGCAGGTGCAGTATATGGACATTCCCAGGCTAGGGGTTGAATCAGAGCTACACCTGCTGGGTTCCAAGCCATGTCTTTGACCTACATGGCAATGCCGGATCCTTAACCCACTGAGCGAGGCCAGGGATCGAACCCTCAACCTCATGGTTCCTAGTCAGATCCGTTTCAGCTGTGCCACGATGGAAACTACCAGGACTTGCGTCTTTTAACTGATGACTTGTTTTTTGACTATGTATTTTGGCTTAAATCTTTACTTCTGCCATCTTTATTCTTTGTTCTCTTAGGAACCTTCTTTCTTGTTGGCCTTTAGCCCCGAATGGGCTCTTCCTAACAATTCATTAGTTCTCCTTTAGGGGAAAAATCCATAGACTATCTGCTTTTTCTGGGAGGCTTGTCTGCAGAGTTTTGCGCTGATAAACTCGTGTCGTCGGGGACTGTTGTGTAATAGAGAATTTGGTTTTTGTCCCTGGCTTCCTGGGGGATAACCACAAAATCCTGGGAACCTCTGGAGTTGGAGGATTGTGTTGTTCGTGGTGGGTCTCTTGACCACACCTGAGTTTATGCTAATGCGGTAACTCTGGGTGGGGACTGGTCACCCAGAAAGACCAGCCGTGAGATTCGGGGCTGGGGCTCTGGCCCTCGTGATAACAGCCGGATCCACTGACTTCCATGGAAGGGGAGGGGGTTGGAGATGGAGTTTAACCACATGACCAACGACTGAAACTCCAATAAAATCTCTGGACACTGAGGCACCTCAGGGTGGCTCCTGGTGGGTGGGCAACATTGAAGTGCCTGAGATGACACATCCAAGCTCCAGGAGAGAGGGCACGGAAACTGTGCCAGTTTTGAGCAGCTGGCATTAGAGGTGGGTTGCAGTATTGCAGTGGCACTGTGAAAAGATAGGCTGGGTTGTGTCAGGCCCAAACAGAACCTGAAGAATCCTGACCCTCTGGACCAGAAGGGAACGCCAGTGCTACCTATCACTGAAGACATGAAAATTGATATTGCGTTCTCCTAACTTTTATACCCAACTCATCTATCAGCGACAATTGATTCCTAGTTGTTTTAGGAGGCTGTTTCTCTGACCTGTTCAAGAGTTTCTTTTCCACTCACTGCTTATGGCTTTAACTGGATATTCCCAGAGGTCCACCTGTTGTCTCAGTGCTTTAAGCAGCATGGCAGTGCCTGGAATAGCAGGCCAAGCACCGGGGCTGGGGGTCCTTAGAGTGGAGCTGGGGCAGAGGCCAGGGCCCTGACTTCATCCCACAAGCCTGAGAGGTGAGAAAGCCTAGGACTCCCCACAGTGCTGGAAAGGGCAGTGAGCTGGCCCAGTGTCTGAGCATCAGCGTCAGGCCCCAGTTGCCCACTTGAGAGACAAAGGGCTGGGCTAGGAGTGGCGTTTGTGCTGGGAAGCGGCCTGGAGCTCTGCTCTCACACCCACAGGACAAGAGGAGGCTTGCATATCTGGGAATCTGTGGGGTCAAAAAGTTGGGGGAGTTCCCATTGTGGCTCAGTGGGTAAAGAACCCGACTAATATCCGTGAGGATGCAGGTTCGATTCCTGGCCTTCCTCAGTGGGTTAAGGATCCGGCGTTGCCGTGAGCTGTGGTGTAGGTCACAGACGTGACTGGGATCCTGCGTTGCTGTGGCTGTGACGAAGGCCGGCAGCTACAGCTCCAATTAGACCCCTAGCCTGGGAACCTTCATATGCCATAGGTGCGGCCCTAAAAAACAAAAAATCCAATTGGGCTCAAAGTCCACTTGCTCTGATTACAAGAACTTCCTTCTCAAAAGATAAAGCAGAACTCTTGGGCTCTTGAAACCTAATCTCAACTCATAAATGTTTGAAAGGTTTGTAAAGTGGTTTTCAATTTTTTATCAGCCATTGGCGTGAACACGTTTTCTCCTTGCTCGTGACAGTCACGAGTTAGAAATGCGGGGCCAGTAGGACTGAAGTCATCCCAAGGGACACAGACTACATCCAGGAGAGCAAGTCTGACCATCTCAGTCCAGCTCTCAGAGAGATCTTGAGAAGTTTTATGGAAAGCCCACATTATATATTTTTTCCAATATGTCCTATTTCTGCTGATATGGCCTAACTTATTTTTCTCAACCCAATTATATGCTATGAAGAAAATGTCATTTTCTTTATCAAGTCCCATGTCGTCATCCCCAGACATCCTTTCTGTGTACAGATTGTCATTTCCTACGAGGGCTGTGGAAGGAAAAGCTTGGGGCCCAGCTCCTCTCAGTCCAGAAGTCCCCAGACTCCAATGAGATCCCGCTGGTCTTTGAGGGAAATTCAAGATGTGGTCTGTACTTTCAGTTACCTTCCCTGCTTCCTATCAGAAAAATCAATTTATCCTGTTCCCTCCCCCAAAAGCTGTTAGATAATAACAGCCCCACCCCCATCAATCTCAATGGCTTCTCGTGTGGTGTCCAAATAGCGAACACAGGCAAATACACAAGCTCAATACCTTTTTTTTTTTCTTTTTAGGGTCGCACCTGCGGCATAGGGATGTTCCCAGGCTAGGGGTCGAAGCGGAGCTGCAGCTGCTGGCCTACGCCACAGCCACAGCCATGCGGGATCCAAGCTGCATCTGCGACCTATGCTGCAACTGTGGCAACACTAGATCCTTTTTTTATTTTTTTTTTTGTCTTTTTTTAATTTTGCCTTTATCTAGAGCCGCACTTGTGGCATATGGAGGTTCCCAGGCTAGGGGTCTAACAGGAGCTGTAGCCACCGGCCTACACCACAGCCACAGCAATGCGGGAATCGAGCCGCGTCTGCAACCTACACCACAGCTCACGGCAACACCAGATCCTTAACCCACTGAGCAAGGCCAGGGATCGAACCCGCAACCTCGCGGTTCTTAGTCGGATTCGTTAACCACTGAGCCACGAAGGGAACTCCAGCAACACTGGATCCTAAACCCACTGAGCAAGGCCAGGGATCACACCCGCATCCTCATGGATACTAGTTGGGTTCGTAACCCGCTGAACCACAACGGGAACTCCTTAATACATTTTTAATTAAAAAAAAATCAGAGAGCAAGGCAGTTGTGTTAGGCCACTCATCTAAGTGACAGCTGTGGTGACCTGGGGCCTCAGAGTTCAAATGCCATCCTTCAAATCGTGGGCAAGGCGGGCGATTCAGGATATGGCTTCAGGACAGGGGCCTCGGGTCTCTGACCCCCGGGAGCTCCGGAGCTCATAACCCAGCACAAAGTCGACCCTCCCTGCGCCTAAGAGCAGGGCTCTGCACCCTCGCCTTGAGCCACTGTCCTCGTAAATTTCTTGGCCACATGGACTTCCTTTACTATGGCTCCTGCCAGGGTTTCCTGTTTGGTTTCCCTGACCCCCGAGTGCCCACGCTCGCCCTTCCCCAAATGGGCCAGACTGGGGCCCCTCCTCCGCAGGGATTTCGCGCGAGACGGACTCAGGTGCAGCTCTAGAAACGATTTCGCCACCCTTGCTGTCTGGGTGCGTGAAGAAATCAGTCCTGGGTTGGAGGGGAGGAGGCGTGGCAGGTGCCTGAGCCCCGCCCAGCCTCCGGTGTTCACGGCCACTCCCTGCCGGTCCTACGATGCCTCTGCCCACAGCCTCCCTGGTTTTGCCCGAGCTTGGCTGGAGCTGCCCCGGGCCTGCCTGCAGCGACTGGCTGGGGACAAAGCCCTCTCCCTGGCCGTAGCCACAACAGGCTTCGGGGAAACGTGTGCTCTGGGCTCCGGTGGGCTGGGGCGGAGGGGAGACCTCCGGACCACAGCCTGGCTTCCTTCCAGGATGCTCCTGGGAGCCCGCCCTGCAACAACACACCTACCCGGGGTCCCCGCGTCCCCGCCTTGGCTCTGCTTCCAGGGAGCCCAACCTGAGACCCAGGAAGGAGACGGATTTCTCCAGAAGCCGACATTTCCTGCACAAGCTTGGGAGGGGGAGGCGGCGAGGGTTCCTGCGGGCAGGCGGATGGATACACGGCGGCAGCAGAGACAATCTGTTTGGAAAGTAACAGCCGTGAGCGGAGGAGGGCGAGCGCTGGCGAAGAGCAGGGCAGGTGCCGCATCTTGGGGCTGATGAAGCTCGGGGCTGGGGCCGGGCCTGCAGTCGCCTAGGAGAGGTGTTGAAGGAGCCTGGGGCTGTTTGCAGCGTTGCGTCCTTGCCCTCCGAGGGTGGGGCTGTGCTTTTGCCTCCTGGGGACATGGTTAGGGACAGCGGCGGCGACCAGGAGGGACTGTGGGCCTCGTTTGCCCGCTGTGGTGCTGCACGGGGACGTTTCTGGCAGTTACTGCTTCACCTGCGCTGCTTCCCCGCCTCTGCTCACCTGCAGACCTGACGCAGCAACGTGGCTCCTCTGACAGCGAACTGGTGAGTGAGGCCAACGCCGCCTTTATGTTCCTTCATAAAAGGCTAAAAATGCAGTCGGCTGAGCGCCGCACATGGTACACAGTAAGCGCTCAATACATGGCAGCTGCTGTGTGCTGTGCCTTCCGTACCAGCTGGAGGTGACATGATGATAGCCATCAGCCACCGAGAATGGTGGACACTGATAAGGCAGGAGTTCTGAGCATGTTCTCCCATCTTGGCTACGACCCTGTGAGCTCACTGGGGCAGGACTGTTGGAACCAGAGCCCAGAACTTTGGAGTGAGGGCCTTGGAGGTGGTGAACTCCAGCCACCCCGCTTCCAAATGCAGAAACTGAGGCCCAGGGAGGAGAAGCGATCTCTTTAGGATCACAGGGAGGTTGAGGGGACAGGTCCCCAGAGCCTCGTCTGGGCCCGTCTATTGATGGAAGGGAGGAGAGCAGGGCTGGGGATGTGTTCTCAGGCTTTTGCCCTAAGTTCAAGTGAGATGTTGACAGTTCCTGAAAAGGGCCTTATTAACTAAGGCAAGAGCAGCGGAGGAGGAAAAGGCCCAGCGCTGAGACAGACAGCGGAGAGTAAGACTCCTTGGTGACCGACTAGACAGGACAGGAAAGACAGCGATGACAGCTGGCTTACAAGTTTCTCAGTTGGTAAAAGACGGTGATTAGTTGAAATAGGGACTATTGAATACAAAGCAAATGTTGGAAAGGAGTCAATTTGAAGCCTGTTGAGTTGTGATGTTTTCAGGTCTTTGGGATAAAAATGCCCTTTAAAGCTGGGAAACCTCAGGTGTGGAGAGACTGTGAGGAATGTTACCTGATACCAGCTGCCGACATTGGGGCACAATTTGTTTTTCTCTCCATCCCAGAGAGGAACGCTTGTTAAGAAACTGGTTTTAAGGTAGTCACTGCCCCCCTCACCCCCGCCCCCACCCCAGACCAGCCTGCCTTTGTCCCAGAAGATAAACTGGGCTAGGAGGAACCACAACATAGAACTGCTCAGCACATGCTTGTTTGAAAGCCAGGCTGGGGAGTTCCCCTCGTGGTGCAGTGGTTAACGCATCTGACTAGGAACCATGAGGCTGTGGGTTCGATCCCTGGCCTCACTCGGTGGGTTAAGGATCCAGTGCTGCTGTGAGCTATGGTGTAGGCTGCAGATGTGGCTCGGATCTGGCGTTGCTGTACCTGCAGCATAGTCTGGCGGCTACAGCTCCACTACAACCCCTAGCCTGGGAACCTCCTGTAGAAAGAAAAAAACAAATGCTTCTCCACCTTGTCTCTGAACATTGCATGTGCACACAAGCTTGGGGGCTCTGGGGGCCTGACCAGCTGACACCTCCGTCTGGCCCTTCCTACAGGGCAGAGGCGGGAAGATGGAAAAAGGACATTTCCCCTTCTGCATTGAAGCTCAGGATCTGGAGGGGACTCGGGTCCTGCCAATGAGCTGAGGATGGGGAGCTAGGTGGCCTCCTGTGACCTGTGGGCTGCGTGTGAACTTGATCTGGCACCAAGTGGCACGAGGAGAGCAGGGTGGGGCGCTGAGCTTGCTGGCACTGTCCCCACGCAGCTGGATGAGATCTTGCAGGCAGCAGTGTGGGGTGGCTTTTTGTCTGGACCGTGCAGTGCGGGTGTGGGTCTGGGTCCCCGAAGTGTCACCCTCCCGTCCTCATGTGTACCCTGTCCTCCCAGAGATGCCCTTTGTGATGAAACCAGCCAGAGCAGACCCTGCAGGGTGCCACTAACGACCTTGACCAGTGCGGGGCCAGGCACGTTTCTAGGGAAACCAACCATGGGCTGTGTCAAGTTTTCAGTAGGTTTTGGAATCCCCCAAAAAAGGCCATGCCCTGCTGGCTAAAGACTGCGTGTGGAGGAGGGAGCCCTGAGACAGGACAGTGAGGGACGTGCTGGGGGCGCGCCTGGGGGGGCGCGCTGTTCAGAGGGGGGAAAATCAGCTGAATCAACTGTCACAGAGAAAGATGCCGGAATCAGGTCA
>PVHT020004944.1:42629309-42649928 GCA_004024745.2 Catagonus wagneri
GGGGGGGGTGAAGAAGGGCGGGGCGGGAGGACAAAAAGTTTGTGATGCAAATGCGTGAAGCCAAAGATAGAAAGGAGGATAGACATCTTCAGAGAGAAGGAAAGTTGTGTTCCGCAGAGGATGGCGTGGAGCAGAGGCGGCTGCAGAGGTGGCCCGCGTCCCCGTGGAGGAGGATGTGCACCCTTGAGGACCTTTCAACAATGAGGGATGTGGAGACGGATGAGAGGGTGGAGGGCAGTGTGGGCGTTGTGCCTGCTGGCTTCTCTTCTCTGTGGAACACGAGGCTGGAGCCTGTGACGAGAGCAAGAGGGTGGCAGGATGTGTGTGCAGCCTGGAGACGACGGGCTGGGGCTGCTTTGGGGAGTGGAGAGGTTGCTTGGTCGGTCAGTCCTGTCCACGAGCAGCGACAGAAAACCCTGCTCAAATCGGCTTGAACAGAAAGGAAAGCGGCTGGTCATGTGGTGGAAAGCCCAGGGCGGGGCTGCATCCAGGAGCTCAGACACAGTCATCAGAACTGGCTTTTCCCCCTCCCTCCTTTATGTTAGCTCCAGTTCTCTGTGCCACTGATTGGTCCCTGGCAACAGTGGACTCCCTGTTCGTGGGGTCAAGCATAGTGAAAAAGCAGCGGTTCCCCCTTCGGAGGTCACGCCTCAGCCCTGCACTGGCCGGGACTAGATCCACTGGGATGTAAGCCCATCCTTGAACCCATCCCTGTGGCCGGGAATTTGAATGGCTCTGATTGGCCGGTCTCTAGGACATGTGACCGCCTGGGATCCAATCATCATAACCCGGGGGTGGGGCGGGGTTCAGAGTGATGAAAAGCGGATCTGGGTCACCTGTTCTAGCCCTAAATACTGTGGAAGCTGAGCCTCGGTCAAACCAAATCCCCTGCCCCGAAACCCCGGGGGAGCAAGATGAGGAGCTGATGTTCGGGAGGCGTTGCTTTAGCAAAGGGGGGGGGGCTCCTAGATTCCTCGTGAGGGGAAGGGAAACTTTGTGCTGCCAGGGCCAGAATATGGGAGGAACATCAGGTGACCCGTCGTCTGAAACAGCCATGGGGACCGAGACGAGGAGGCTGAAATCTGACCTAAAGGATTGTGCGGAGGGCCCGAGGTTAGGAGTATAAATACACTGCTGAGTCAGTCGACACAGTTACGAGACTTTTTTTAAGCAACACTTGGAGTGAGAGGGGAGAAAGCAGAAATGTTGGTAGGAATGTTGGTAGAAAAGTACCGACTGCAGACACCTCTAGGGAGGATGCAAGGGGCTCTCCACCAGGCACAGAGCACTGACTCATGGGAAATTCTCCACCTGCCCTGGAAGCCCAGCCTTGGGGCACACGCAGACCACAAGGCAGGGCGGACAGGCCAGTGCCTCCTGAGCAGGTACATCTACTGTTGGGAGAAGTGTAACGGCACGCTTTGGAATGACCCCCATACGAGGGCAGAGAGCGCTACCCTTAGGTTGGCTGTGCTGCGGTTAATCACTTGTACTGGAGCCGGTACTTAAAAGAGCTGGGCCACCCGTGAATTGGTATGTAATTTGCACAAACTCTGCTTTCAGTTTTAATTTTATGTTGTGCCCCTTAGGGTATTTTTCGCGGCAGCAGTAATGTTTCTCGGTTCCTGGTCCCCTCTCCACCCCCAGCCTCAATCTTTCTCTTTCGCTCTCTGCAGTAACCAAGTCTCCTCTCTCAAAGATCCATAGCTGAGTCAAGCAGGAAACACTGATCCTGGAGTTCCTGTCTCAGCTCAGTGAAAATGAATTCTGACTAGTATCCATGAGGACTCAGGTTCGATCCCTGGCCTTGCTCAGCGGGTTAAGGATCGGGTGTGGCCGTGAGCTGGGTTGTAGGTTGCAGACGTGGCTCTGATCCTGAGTTACTGTGGCTGTGGTGAAGGCCGGCAGCTACGGCTCCGATTTGACCCCTAGCCTGGGAACCTCCGTATGCCATAGGTGCAGTCCTAAACAAACAAAAACACACTATTGATCCTGGTGATGAAATGGGACCTTGAGGGCTCAATAAGCTCTGTGGGACAACTTTCTGCGTCAGAGCATGGGGGTGGAGTTAAGTATGTCCCATAGAAAGAGCAATAGAATGATGCTTTATCTATTTTAAGCAAACACGTATTTGTTTCCTAACACAGGTTGCACCGTCTCTTTTAATGGGCTTTTGGTGACAACTTCCAAGTAAATGTCTGTGCCTCCAGCCTCCTCCTTCCTATCAACTAGATATGTCTGGTAGAATGATCTTTCCAGAACACAGCTCTGACAAGGCTGCGCTCTGCTCAAACACTTTTCATGCCTAGAGAATACGTTCAGATTCCTAGGCGTGGTGTTCTAGATCTTTCAAAGTCTGTCTTCAGGAGTTCCCATCGTGGCACAGCGGAAACGAATCCGACTAGGAACCATGAGGTTGCGGGTTCGATCCCTGGCCTCGCTCAGTGGGTTAAGGATCCGGCGTTGCCGTGAGCTGTGGTGTAGTTTACAGACACGGCTTGGATACCTCGTTGCTGTGGCTGTGGTCTAGGCTGGCAGGTGTAGCTCTGACTAGACCCCTAGCCTGGGAACCCCCATATGTCACGGGCACAGCCCTAAAAAAGCAAAAAAAAAAAAAAGTCTGTCTTCAATCTTGGTTTTTCATTTTAATGTTTTCGGTTTAAATGTTATAGATTTCAATAACAGAGAAAAGTTCAGAGAAGACTCTAGCAGGCATTGAAGTGCCCACAGCCAAGATCAGATTGCCAGTGAGTTGGCCGTATTTGTTTCATGTCTTTGTTTAAAGAGAGCCTGGCAGGTGCAGTGGGCTTTCCCTGTTGTTCCACATCCCCACCTGGCATCGGTGTCACTGCCACCAAATTCCTCTGGGTGCCCAGCAGGAAACCACTATCCTGAAGTCATTCTGTATCCTTCCCATCCATGTTTGTGTATTTTTGTTAATTATATGTGTCTATACATTTTACGTGGTATGGTTCAAAGAGACAGACTTTCATATCCTAGCCTTGCTTGCATTTTAAGAGTCATTGTCTTTGAGATTTATCCACGTTAATAAGGGAGATCTAGTTCATTGATTTCAACTGTATTGTGTTCCCATGTATGGAGAGATCAGAATTTATTTATGCTTTCTCCTAATGATGAACATTAATTTTGTTTCTATGCAACAGTGCTCTTATGCACATATGTGGGTTTCTCTAGGGCAGTGGTTTTTCAGCATTGTGTTCTATTAACCTAGTTTGGAAACTTAGGGATAAGAGCTGAAAGTGATGAAACAGAAACCAGGAATGTCATAATTATTTCACAACTCCCTCCAGAAATCGCCTTCCCGAGGCACAACCGAGAATATTCTTTCAGTTTTCACAATCAAGAAACAATCTGCCTCTAAACAGAAATTTTTTTTCTTTCTGGGTACCTGGTAAGAATTGCAGTGTGCTTTTGGCTTGGGCTGCTGAGAAGCTGGACAGCAAATTTGGAGCCTGCAATGGGAATTCCACAGTGCTGTATGGCATGGATTCTGGGTTCTATTCCTTCCTTGGCCTAAGCCTTTTTCCTAAACTTTATCACTTCAACTTGTGTGTGTGTTTTATACCTATGTGTGTATTGTGTGTGTGTGTTTGTGTGTGTGTGTGCACGCGCGCGCGCTTCCCAGAAGCATTTGTGGAGAACAGCATAAATGAATCAATGAATAAATAAACAGATTATTTCAGCAAGACTGCAAGATTAGACAGGGCAGAATGAGCAGATCCGATTATCTGTACTCATTACGGAAAACCACCTGAAAGCTAATTTTTGTCAAGACACAGCCCTCTTTCATAACAATGTCATTTATAATATCCCACGTTTGGCGTTTTCTGCTAGGGAGCCAAGCTCAACCCCATGCTATCTAAACATTTCATAGATGAAAGGTTAGAGTTCCATGTTTCCTTGTCTTGATCAGAGTAAATAAATCAAAAGGACAAGTCATGAGCTTGCTAATATCCAGCGTTTAGAGGCAGGAAAGACAAAAGCTGTACAGCTAACAGCTGAAATAAACCCACCCCATTAGTCCATGGATCCTTCTCTTTGAAAAAAGAAAAAAATGATAGGTTCAGGTTTGTGAACACCACAATCGCCTGCAGAAGATTGTATGCAAATCATATGCAGATTAACACAATGTGCTGCGAGTGACTAAAGGCAGTTACCGCCTCTCACGTGTTCAGCTAACAAGAAACCTGGGGTGTAACTGTTCTTTAATAGGATTTTGGGATCTAAGCCCAAAACTGGTCTCCAATGAATAGGACTTTTCAGTGTCTTGTGTTCTATGTTAGATATGAATTATATAGGGGTCAAGTCTTTTTCCACCTCGATTTAATAACGCTTTCTGATGTTCAAACCCTTTGTTTCATCATCAGGGTCCTGTTTTTTCCTTTTGTGCTTGTGGACATGCTCTGTCCATAATGTGGAAGCAATTTTAAGTGCTTGCTTTTTTCCCTCTGACCTGCCATTCTGCTTCGGTTCCATTTTACACACAGGTGGGTTTGACAGGTTTCAATGACTTGCCAGGGCAGAACAGTTTCTGGGGGAAGAAAACTCATTTTTTTAGGGAAAAATCAGTCCAGCCAGAAATGTTTTGCCCCAATGGACCTAAGTGGTCATGGCAATGGTTGTCATTTTCTGGTTTAATCAACAGTGAAGTAAAAATTAAATGACTGTCCAAAGCCTGCTTGAGTAATTTTCACCTGAATGGCTTTTCTTGCCCTCTCAATGTTGGGTGCTCTTTGTGTATGGGGGGTGCAGACAAACTGACCAATCAGGTGAATCGAGAGAGTTCAAAGGTCATCGAGTTTCCAAGTGGCTAATTATCAGCCGAAACTTGCACCGCATTCTGGAATAGTTCATTTCTTCTTCTCCTTGGTTTGTTACCCAAACAACCCTGGAGGAAGATTTAAAATGCAAGAAAAGGAGTTCCCATCGTGGCTCAGTGGAAACGAATCTGCCTAGCATCCATGAGGACGCAAGTTCGATCCCTGGCCTCGCTCAGTGGGTTAAGGATCTGGCGTTGCCGTGAGCTGTGGTGTAGGTCGCAGATGTGACTCGCATCCTGTGTTGCTGTGGCATAGGTCAGGGACTGCAGCTCAGATTTGACCCCTAGCCTGGGAACCTCCATATGCCGCGGGTGCGGCCATGAAATGACTACATAAATAAATAAATAAATAAATAAATAAATAAAATGCAGTAAAAATCACTTGAGATCTTACTCTCCTGATCTCCTGATAACAAATCTTGGTTTTCTTTTCAGAGAATTCACCCATAAGTGCACTTTATACAAAGTTGCATCCAAGAATCTTTTTTCCCCCTTAATAAAAAATGACATTAGGAGTTCCCATCCTGGCTCAGTGGGTTAAGAACTCGACTAGTATCCATGAGGTTTCGCGTTCGTTCCCTGGCCTCAGTCAATAGATTAAGGATCAGGCATTGCCGTGAGCCGTGGTATAGGTCGCAGATTCGTCTTGGATCCTGCGTTGGCTGTGGCTATGGCTGTGGCTGGCAGCTGCAGCTCTGATTCAGCCCCTAGCCTAGGAACCTCCATATGCCACGGGTACGGCCCTAAAAAGGAAAAACAAAAATCAAAAACAAAACCATTTTATCTGTGAGCTCATACCTTCTGGTACAAGGTCTGATTCGGGGTGTTCAGCCTCAGCACTCAGTGTTTCGGCCTGAGTGATTCTCTGTGGCAGGGCCTTTCCTGGTCCTTGTATGATTAGCAGCACCCCTGCTCTCACCCGCCAGAGGCTGTAGCACCCCGCCCCCTGCTGTGACAGTCCGACATGTCTCCAGACAGTGATCTGCCCAGGGGCCCCTGGGGTGTGGAACTTGGCAAAATCGCCTCCATTGAGGAACATGGATCTATTTTTTCTTTCTTTCCTTTTTTTTGGCCTTTCTTAGGGCCTCACCCACGGCATATGCAGGTTCCCCGGCTAGGGGTCAAATCAGAGCTGTAGCCACCGGCCTACGCCACAGCCACAGCCACAGCAATGCCAGATCTGAGCCATGTCTGCGACCTACACCACAGCTCATGGCAGTGCTGGATCCTTAACTGACTGAGCGAGGCCAGGGATTGAACCCGTGTCCTCATGGATGCTAGTCAGGTTTGTTAACCACTGAGCCACCACGGGAGCTCCCCTTTGGCCATTTTGCAGTGACAGGGCGGAAGCTTGGGGCGTGGTGCAGCATTAGGAAGGCCCACGCGGGTCCTTAGGAGCAGAGCACCCTGGGAACGCATCTGGGGTGCGAGCCAGGCCCCTCACCTGCTCGCTGTGCCGCCTCGGCAGGAAGAAGAGCGGGGCTGGATTGCTTCTCTGTTCTCAGGCGTCTTCATGGGCAGAGAAGTGAGGGCCCTTGCCGGGGTCCACAGCAGCCAAGCCCTACTGGCCCAACTGGTGGGAGACCCTCCCCCGCGGGCTGTCCTGTGAGCCTCCTCAGCACCCCGTGCCTGAGACCAGGCACACACGGCTGGACTCAGAGCCCCTTTGTCCCAGAATGTACATCATTGCTTAAGAGACAAAAGCCGAGTTTGGCGATTGCTGCACCAGCCCCTGGAGGTGAAGTGTGTTTGGGAGCTACTGTGTTAGCAAGCCCGTCACCTTGGCTGGTCTGCAACCTTCTGGCCAGTCTTGTGCTGGTTGGCCGTAAGTTCAAGCGCAAAGGATATGACCCTGCAGCTGCTTTGTTCCCTGAGAGCTTCTGGTTGCCTCTGATGGAGGACCAGCCATTAGCACCAAGGACCAGCTAAGAAGGATTTGGTGCTTGGAGCCAGAGGGCACCAGCAGTCAGCCAGGTCCTTTTCAGGTACTGCTTGGAGCTTCAGAGCCATATGTCCAAGTAAAGCAAAGAGGCAGCAATGGTCCTTTCCAAGCTGGGGATCCGAGATCTGAGGTGAAGCCGAAGCAGCCCGCAGGGCCAGGATCGAGGGGATCCAAATCAAGTTCGAGATGCCGGTCAAACCCAAGAATCAGGAGAGTACTGGGCGCTGAGAAGGTTAGGGGTGCCCAGGACCATGAAGTATCACCACAGCCTTGAGTGGGGAGAGTGCTCTCCTCCCCCAAGAAAACACAAAGACCCATAAACGATGCTCTGAATTCAGGGCAGATGGAGCGGTCTTTGCATTCATTCCTGTGTGTGTGTGTGTGTGTGTGTGTGTGTGTGTGTGTGTGTGTGTGTTTGCGCGCACGCATGTGTATGCGAACACAGTCTTGGGTGTGCCGGCACTTTTTTAGGTGTTTGGGATAAAGCCATGGACAACATGAGCCTCTCCCTTGCTCACGTGGAGATCCCATTATACGTACGTGTGGCTGCATTTCTATGTGTGTATGTACAGAATGTATATACGTCTGCATTTATCAAATCACATCCCCCAGAGACCATCCTAGAGACTAATAAAATATAGATAAACTGCTCTTTATTTAAAGAATAGATGCTACACATGAAACAGAACTTTTTCATGGACTTTGCGGATTACATTGCAAAATGCAAAAGCGCTTTGCTTCTGTAATGCGGTGATTATCTCATGGGTACTACAAATTGATTTAAGAGCCTTTTCATGACAAAATGATGCTACAGGGCGTAAACTTCCATCCACCAAATGTTCCCGCGATCGTGACGGGAAGGAATCAGGGAGTCTGGCCAGACCCAGGATTTACCGCAGGTTTTCAGCAGAGCGGGCTGGGGACGCGGGATGTTCTCCGTCTGGACTGCAGTTTATGATCCCGGGCTGCGTCACGGGGTTGACATTCTTCGGCTGGAATGCGCGATGTACCAGTTACCTGTGGGCGTTACCTGTCTTCTTATTTCGAGACTTAGAAAATGAGCCACTGCCCTGGAAAACCAAACCGCCCTCATTTAACAGCCACACTTCCTCTTCTTGAACTTTATTCGTACTTTGTTGCTAAAATGTAACAGCCCTGGACTGTAGCAATATATCATGTCAGGCGCTGCATTTTCGAAGGTGCCTGGCAAAGACTGTGGGGGACTGTTTTTCAAGCTGGTGGGAAGGCAGGACGGTGCAGCCACTTAGGAGGACAGTGGGCGGTTCCAAGAAAGCCAAGCATCTTTTTTCCCTATGGTCCAGCCGGCGTTTACCTGAAGGAGTTCAAAACTTCTGTCCACACAAAATCTTACATGCAGGTTTTTATATTCCATTTCTTTTTTCTTTAAAAAAATTTTATTTGGGGGGGGGACACACTTGCAGCATATGGAAGTGCCCAGGTTAGGGGTCAAGTCAGAGCTACAGCTGCCAGCCTACGTATGCCACAGCCACAGCAACGCGGGATCCGAGCCGCGTCTGTGACCTACACCGCAGCTCACGGCAATGCCGGACCCTTACCCCACTGAGCGAGGCCAGGGATCGAACTTGCATCCTCATGGTTACTCATGCATAATAGTTGGGTTCGTTACCACGGAGCCACAACAGGAACTCTCTCTTTTTAGAGTTTTTTTTTAATTGTTTGAGGTATAGTTAATTTACAGGCTAGGGATCGAACCCGCAACCTCATGGTTCCAAGTCAGATTAGTTAACCACTGAGCCATGATGGGAACTCCTCTTTTTCAGATTCTTTTCCATTATAGGTTATTCCAAGATAATGAGTAGAGTTCCCTGTAGTCTTCAGAAAGTCCTTGTTCTCTACCTGTCTTATATGTACCAGTGTGTATCTGTTAAGCCCCAAATCCTAAAATATCCCTCCTCCCCCTCCCCTTTGGTAACGAGAAGTTTATTTTCTAGGTCTTTGAGTCTGTTTGTTTTGTAAATAAGTTCATTTGTATCATCTTTTTAGATCCAACAGATAAGCGGTCTCACAGAATATTTGTCTTTCTCTGTGGGACTTCACCTAATAAGATAGATAACCTCTAGGTCCAACCAGGTGGGTGTTTAGAGCAGCTTTGTTCATAATTTGCCAGAACTTGGAAGGAACCTAGAAGTCCTTCAGTAGGTGAATGAATAGAGGAACTGTGGGCCATCACAGTAGAATGGTATTCAGTGCTAAAGAAAACAGAAAAGCCTATCAAGCCGTGAAAAGATACATGGAAAGGACTTAAGTGTTTGTTACTAAAGTGAAAGGGACCAATGTGAAAAGGGTGCATATTGTATGACTCCAGCTCAGTGACTTTCTGGAAAAGACTGTGGAGACTGTAGAGAGACCGTGGTTGCCAGGGGTTAGAGGGGTGGTGGGGGTGGACTTGAGGGTGGGTGAGGGACTGGAGAAGCATGGGGGACTTCAGGGCCTTGGACATGCTCTGTGTGGTCCTGTTGTGCTGCGTGTGTGTCACTGTGCATTTGCCCCAAACTGCAGAATACATAGCACCACGAGATAGCCCTATGGCAGCCTCTGGGCAACTGATCGTTTGTTACCGATGGAGCATCTGGTAGGGGGTTGATACTGGGGGAGTTCTTGCGGGGGCGCAGGGGGTATGTTAGAATTCTCTGTACTTCTGTAGTTTTTCTGTGACCTTAAAACTGGTCTGAGAAATAAAGTTTATTTATTTGCTTTTTTAATGGCCACACCCGCAGCACACGGAAGTGCTGCCCTGTCTCCTGCCCAGGGTTGAAATCTGAGCCGCAGCTGCAACCTAGGCTGCTGCAGTCAGATCCTTAACCTACTGCTCCACAGTGGGAACCCCAAAAATAAGGTTTATGACTTAAAAAAAAAAAAAAAACTTAAAATTGATGGTGGGTTGAATGAACCAGAACTCGATCACTCACATACGAACCAGTCAGATGGTTCTTTTTCGAACCTTGTCCACGTGCCGAATAACCAGTTTGTACAGAGATGTTCTTTGGCAGGGCCTTCCTCGGCCTCCCCGAACAGGAGTGTCTCCTCTTTCAGCGAGATTTGCTGGTGCAGGCCCTGAAAGCAGCATTGTGTAAACGCAGCCTCTGTGCCCGCTGGCAATTTTCACTAATTGTTTACAGGGCTCTCATTCTGACACTCGCTCTAAAGGAGCTTTGTGTATGCTGATTGCAGAAGGTAATATTTCGGGCCTCGGTAACCATGGCAATGAATCCTCTCCTCCCAGAATGGGTGCCAGCTGCGCCAGCCTCTCTGTGGAAGCGCCCCAGCGTTGTAAGGAGGGCTTTTCATTGGCCGGGGGAGGGCTTCCCCTGTTCCCGTGTTTGCCTGGGTTTTGCCGAAGCGCTCCTCCCCGAGAACAGCGTTGGAGAAAACCCATCCCGTTGGCCAAGACCCGGGTCTGGCAAAAGGAAGCGCTTCGTGGTTTCTGAGAGTAGAGCGGGCAGAACCAGAGCTTCCGAAGGTGGTGTGGGTCCCGCACACTCCCCCCCCCGCCCCCACCCCGGCCCACCTGCCCCCAGCCCCCCGCATTGACCGGCTCTCCCCGCCCGGGGCACACACAGGGAGCTTCCCATTGGTGACTGCTGGAGAAAGGAGTGTAAATTTTTCAAAGATTTAGGTTATGAATAATTTAAGAGAAGTTAAAAAAAAAAAAAGCCCCTAAGCTCTCTTGGAATTATGTAATGGGAACTTGGAAATATGTTAGCATGTGGTCTTATCGAATGGAACTGTTTTTCTGTAAGAAGACTGAAGAGAAAATGTAAGGTGTCGTTTGCCTGGATGCCGCCAGCTAACGATGGGACTGGGGCCTCAGGGACAGGGAGCACGTTCGCCTGGCAGGGGATCAGAGTCCGCAGGGAGGATGGCTTTTGGGTCCATGAGCAGACAGGATGCTCTTGGCAGCTTTCCTGCACGCTGAAACCCTAAGCACGGCTGAAACTGACACCCAGAACATCTGCCGCCTGTCCTTTTCCCGCAGTCACTGAGACTTGCACTCGGGTCCTCCAGCCCCGGGGTGGACCTTGACTGTGACACGGAGGTCTCACAGCAGAAAGGGGTGTGAGAGGCAGCCCGTGTGCATAGTCAGGCCGACGTGTGGCGCTTTCCACGCCGTTCCACCTGCTTCTCACGTGTCTGCTTATTTCCCCCTTCGAAGCACTCTGATGTAGGTATCACTATTTCTGCTTTGCAGATGGAAAGGAAGGTACAGTGGTCATGTAACTCACTGGTCCAGGGCTGCCTGGGTGGTAAGTGGCAGGGCCAGGCAGGACTCACATCCAGGGACGCAGCTCTTGATAGTCTCTCTCAGTCTCCGACCGTATGCAGAAACCCCCAGGGAGGCTCCAAGTCGAGCCTCGATGCTGCCACGTGCCCTTGGCCCCGAATACATTTCCTTTATCTCAGCGCCCTTCCCCGGGAAGTGGAAATCCTTGCACCTGCTTCCCCGGGGGCTTGGGAGCATCGATGCGGATCAGTGAGATTGGCCTTGTAGAAATTCTCTCGCACTGCGCAGGTGGGTGTCCAGAGGTGACCATGTGACTGCTGGAAAGGTGAAGCATAAAAAATACATTTCTGGGTTTCCCACTGTGGCGCAGTGGGTTAAGGATCCAACTGCAGCATCTCAGGTTTCTGAGGAGCCATGGGTTTCAACCCCACCCGGCACAGTGGGTTAAAGGGTCCAGCGTTGCCACAGCTGCGGCTCGGATTCAGTCCCTGGCCTGGGAACTCCCATATGCTGTGGGGGCAGCCAGAAAAAAGTTCTTAAATATTTAAAATATTGAATATTGGAGTTCCCGTCGTGGCGCAGCGGATATGAATCTGACCAGGAACCATGAGGTTGCGTGTTCGATCCTTGGCCTTGCTCAGTGGGTTAAGGATCCGGCATTGCCGTGAGCTGGTATAGGTCGCAGACGCGGCTCGGATCCTGCGTTGCTGTGGCTGTGGTGTAGGCCAGCAGCTGTAGCTCCGATTCAACCCCTAGCCTGGGAACCTCCATATGTTGCAGGTGCCACCCTAAACAGACTAAGTAAATAAAGGTTGTATTCCATTTATAGTTGTAAAATATTGGCTATGTTCTCTGTGTTGTACACTATATCTTTGTAGCTTGTTTTATGTATAAGAGTTTATATCTCCTAACCCCAGCCACTCTCTTGCCCCTCTCCCTCCCCTTGCCTGCTGGCAACCACTACTTTGTTCTCTATATTTATGAGTATGCTTCTTTTTATAGTCACTGAATTTGTTGTACTTTTTAGATTCTACACCTAAGTGATGTATATCACTTGCCTTTCTCTGTCTGATTGAATTCAGTTAGCATAATGCCCTTCTCGTCCATCCCTGTTGCTGCAAATGGCAAAATTTCATTCTTTTTTATGGCTGAGTAATATTCCACTGTGTCTACGTACCACATCTTCTTTATCCATCCATCTGTTAACGGACATTTCTATTGCCTCCATGTCTTGGCCATTGTAAACAATGCTGCTGTGAACATTGGGGCGCATGTATCTTTTCAAGTCGGTGGGGTTTTGTTTTTTTTGGCTGTATCCTCAGGAGTGGAGTTGCTCAGCCGTGTGGCAGTTCTTAGTTGAGGATGCCCACACTGTTCTCCACAGTGACTGCACCGGTTTACATTCCCACCCACCATGTAGGAGGCTCCCTTTTCTAACAGCACTTGCTTTAAATAGAGATTTGTTTTTTGAACTTAGCTACTCATGGCCAATAGTATGCAGTCTTTTATTACCATAGCTGTGTTCCAGAATCCCGTTAACAGGTGGAGGCTTTGGTCTGTCCAACAAAGAGTCACAGTGGGCCCAGCTGTACTGTCTTGTCCTTAAGAGAGCACAGTTTTATTGCCACGGAAAGCCGATTTGAGCGTGGAGTGCGTGAGTCGCAAATGCTTACATGTTGGGAACGTGGAGAGCAGGTATGAGTGTCTTTTCTGGCACCGGCGAGGGGAGGGAAGAGAACAGCCCTTCTGGTGGCATTTTGGAGCACACTCGTCCCCCTCCAAAACCTGCGACCGTCTTGGAAGGGACCCACGAGTACTTACGCAAAAAGAACAGATGGTGCGTGAAGGAGAGAGAATGCTACAGCAGAAAATGAATTCGCTTATTAAGAAATCGGCTGCATGAGACACCAGGGCAGGTTTCCATGAATATGCTTGGGGTCTGAGTCAAGGAGGAGAGGGGGTTTCCCAGCTGCCAGCTCTGAAGTCAGGACTGGTCTTTGCCACCATGATTTATAGCCATTTTACGAAAGCCTCCTCTGTGCGTCTGGGGTTCCAGCTTCGATCCCGCGTCCAGGCTCCTCCTCTGGGGCCCTGCTTCCCAGCCTGCTCTCCGTTTCTCTCTGACCCGCAGATGCCCTGAGCAGGCAGCATGGATCTGGCCACTCCTCTGCTCCAGCCCCCGCTGGGCTGGGAGGGGGACGCAGGGACTAGGAGGAGACGTGGTCCAGAGGAGACCGCAGTGGGGAGACGCCGGGTTGAGGTGGAACAAGTGTGTGAACGCACCAAGCGGCTGAGTGTCGTACATCAGGGAGCGGTGGGGACTGTAGCAAGCTGGAGGCGGCACACGTGAGCAGGGCGACTTTTTTGTGCAAACATCTGGTTTTTAAAGCACTTCCCGACAAAACCAAACACACCGGGGGCTGAACTTGGTCCCTGGCCGGCCAGCTTGCACGTGATGGTGAAACATGGGAGCGCAAGAGGCCGGAGGAGGCAGCGGCCAGGACACACCTGTCCCTTCCCCTTTCCTTGGCCGGTAGTTAGGGTGTTAATACTAAATAAAATGCTCCCAGAGAACAAAAAGCAGATACAAACGGCTTAAGCTTCTGTGCAGCCTAAGGACATGAGAGTGAAGCTTACAGTGTCGACTGGATCCTAATTTCGGCCTGGCGGGCTGTGTGGACGTGGGGGAGTCACATCCCCGTAGCATCTGTGGAATGAATGGGGATAATTCTCATTCAATTATTGTGAGGACCCAACAAGTTCGTACAGCGGCTGGAGGTGTGTCTGGCCCCATAGAAGTGCTGGTTGTTGTTAGAGATGGAGGCACATGGTTCCAGAAAAAGCAGAGAAGAGCTGATGGCCCGGGATGCCCTGATTTGGTCCTTTGCATCGGCAGCTTCGCGGCACGTTTGTGAGCTCCCTCCGTTTCCATTCCTGTCTCCACCCTCGGCTGTGCCTTCTTCCCAGACCTGGACCGAAACACCGAAGCTGTTATGTGCATATGACCCACCTGGAGATCTCGCCGAAATGCACATTCAGATTCTGTGGTTCTGGGCAACTGGGCGGGACCAGGGATTCTGCGCTTGTAGTAAGCTCGCAGGGTTTGGTTTTGTCAGTTCTGAGAAGCCAGGAACAAAGGACATGCCTCCTTGGTGTCTTCTTCCAAACAAAGCTTTATTTTTTTTTTTGCTTTTCGGGGCCACACCCCTGGCATGTGGCGGTTCCCAGGCTGGGGATGGAATTGGAGCTGCAGCCGCAGGCCTACACCACAGCCACAGCAACGTCAGATCCAAGCCACATCTGTGACCTACACTGCAGCTACAGCAATGTTGGATCCTTAACCCACTGAGTGAGGCCAGGAATCGAACCCACATCCTCATGCATACTAGTTGGGTTCGTACCTGCTGAGCCATGATGGGAAATCCCAAAGTTTATGTCCAGGCTTGCCTTTTAGTTTCAAGCCTCCTTGACGCCCTGAGAGGCGGCCCTCTGTTCGCTCTCCTGCAGGGTGTGATGGGGAGGGTGCCCCGCACCCCAGAGCAGCCCAGCCCTGCCCATCCCTCTGTCCGCCTGTGCCGCCTGCCCTGACTCATGCCCACACCTCCATTGTGGGAGTGTCTCGGGTGGGGGGACTTTCGGAGCCCCCCTCCCATCTCAGGACCACGTGAGCTGAGTCGTTTCCCCCAGAATAAACAGCACAAAGGGAGCCTTATGCCCTAGGCCTAAGCCCGCAACTCCCACCAGCCTGGCTATGTCACCGCCCCGCGTGCGGTGCGTCCTCAGTGAACGTGTGAGGGGGTGTGACGGCATCGCCTGCTTGTGTTGGCGATTTAGACACAGGCCAAGATGCCCAAGCCAGATGTCCCCTGAGTCTATGAAGAAGTCACAGTTCTCTGAGCTAAAACCATCCCGCTCCAGTCCAGGAACATGGGACCATCAGGCCTCTCCGTGTTGGTACCAAGTAACCCGCTTGCAAGCAACCCAAGCACAGCGGAGCAGAGAGTGTTATGAAAAGAAAGAAGCCTTGGAGCTCCCTGGTGGCTCAGTGGGTTAAGGACCTGGTGTTGTCACTGCTGTGGTGCAGATTCGATCCCTGGCCTGGGAACTTCTGCCTGCCAAGTATGCTGCCAGAAAAAAAAAGTGAAAGGAGATTCGAAATATTTTTTTGATGAGAAGATGACAATTACCTAAAGTGGGGCAACGTGACATGATCTTCTGAAGTTTCAATGCAAATAGCCCCCAGTGCCAGACACTTTGTCAGGGTCCAGGGCACCCTTAGGGGCTGTCACCACAGTCTTCATCTGCACCCTGACCCCACACAGCTTCAGGGGTCAGCCGCCGCCTCGGCGACCCTCTCCATCGCTAGCACTTGCGTCATCACGGACTTCTGGGTTCCGTAAGGTTCATTGCGGCCCGTTCACTGGCTGGCATGCGGGAGCAGACAGGAGGCTGGATTCGAACTGGGATTCAGTAAAACACGTGATGTGGGTTTCGTGTGTCGGGAAGTTCGGGTAGAAGAGAAACGAGGGCTGGTTTCAACACTGCTCTGCACCAGCGCCCCTCGTCCTACTTCTCCGAGGGGGTTGACGGAGACGCACGCATGGGGTGCGGGGGGCGGGGCCGGGAGGACAGGCCCCGCAGGGCCAAGCCTGGACGAGTCCCAGGGCTCAGGAATGTCCCAGGGGACTTGGCGAGGCCGTGAGGTCCCACATCTCCCGCAAAGCTATTCACAGCCCGCGACCTCGAGGGGCAGTTTTCCCTGTGGGAGGGACAGAGCCGTGGCTCGAGCAGAATCTGCCGAGGTGTGAGTGGCAAATCCTCAAGAAAACCCCGGATTCAGGGAAGCATTTGGCTTTGGAAAGAAAGAAAAAAAAATCGCACAAGAAGAGGATGGTGAGGATGGAGGGTGGGTGGTGTCCTCAGAGGGGCCAATTCTGAGCAAGTCTTGGGTGTCAGAGTTTGGCCCCAGAGCTGGCCCTGCATGGAAGCCAGGAGGGCCATGGGGATGGGCGTCTCGGCCGTGCCCTTGGCAGAACTTGGACGAGAAGTTGCTGCCCGAGGTAGCCCGAGCCCCTCCCCCGGCCGGCCAGCTCCCCTGCCAGGCTCGGCCTCCCAGTGGTCCTGGGGACCAGGCCCTGCGTGAGCCGTGTCAGCACCCCTTACCTGGGTCTGGCGTCTGTTTGCAGGACTGCTTATTAGTCTCGTCAAAACCACCTTCAAAATCAGAGAGTTTGCTGGGGAGAGAGACCTGGATTGAATCATGCCTCCAGGAAATCTCCACCTTTGGCTGATAAATAAAAATACAATTTTTAGGGAGTTCCCATCCTGGCTCAGTGGGTTAAGGACCCAAGTAGCATCCATGAGGACGTGGGTTCGATCCCTGGTCTCGCTCAGTGGGTTAAGGATCCGGCATTGCTGTGAGCTGTGGTGTAGGTCACAGATGCCGCTCAGATCTGGCATTGCTGTGGCTGTGACATAGGCCAGTGGCTACAGCTCCAATTTGACCCCTAGCCTGGGAGCTTCCATATGCCCTGAGTGTGGCCCTAAAAAAAAAAAAAAAAGGAAAAACACAAATTTTACCTCAGGAAATCATGGACCACAGTGGCACCTAGAATTTGGTGACCTGGCAGAAAGGCACAAAGATGTCAGCTGAGGTTGTAGCGGGGCGTGAGCTGCTTTGATGACTCTGTAATGAACCCGGTTGTCTGCAAAGATGGTCTGGGGGGGGAGTGGGTGCCTCCGAGGCTGACATCTCAAATGCTGTTGTGTGCATGGGACCGTGGGAGTTCCGAATTGCTTAACCACATCACAGAAGCAGCAGCAATTAAAAGAACACCCCAGCACTCAGAGCCTGAAGGAACCTGGGTGAAAACGTCTGGTCTGAGCCCTTGCTTTGGATGAAAGCACAGGGGCCTGGAAAGGCCCCAGGCGGGCCCAGAGCTCCCTAGTGGCAGAACTGGGGTTTGAATCCCTAATCTGGGCCTCTTTCGGATCTGCTGTCGCCTCCCCTGGGCTGAATGGTGAACTCTCCGCCTGGTGATTTCTAAATACATGGCTGGACCTTCCCATGAGCCTGTAGCTTTCTTTTTTTTTTTTATTTTTAGATTTATAATTCTTTAGATTTATTAGAGTGTTGGCAACGAAGAACATAAAGTGTAAGTTAATATTTTTAGTCAATTGTAACTACACACCTGATAGACCAACATTTTCAAGATCAGTATCAACATACCTCCAGGTCCACAGTTAATATTTTCCATTTTCAAATGCTCTCAGTGTGCAGGTGAGAACTCGCCTGTCACCAAATGTGATCTTTACAGCTTTACAGACTTGCTCTTGACGTGGTCTCCTCTTTGTCTTCTGGATCAGAATATCTTTTTTGGAAGTTTACAGCCCATTTGGTTGAAGGTTGCTTGGCATTTGGTTGTAGTTTTGTTGTTTTCTTGGGAGAGAAGTTGAGCTCCAGTCTGAGCCTGTAGCTTTCTGAGCTCTGCTTACAAGCTGCAGTTCAGGGATTTTGCTGAAATGAGATCATCAGCCTTTATAGAAACGGAGTCATCCTGAACCTGACATAGAACTTGTGCCACTGGGAACTCCTCTGGGCCATTTCATTGAGGATGGAACTTTCTGGAGGAGCCCAGACAGAGAAGCATTGAGAGACAAGGCCCCGGCTCAGGGCTGGGGTTGGGCCTGCTCCAGAGATGGGGGCTGGGTGACCTGGCCGCTCCAGCACATGGGATCCGGACTGTGCGGGGGCTGGAGGCCAAGCTAGGGCGAGGGGGTGGGGGTGGCAGACAGCCCTTCCTGGCAGAGAGCCCGAGAGACCTCCAGGCCTTCAGCCAGCACGATGGCCCTGGGTGGAAAGACACCTGCAAAGCCTGACCCAGGGAAGAAGCACGGCGGCCAGCACGGGGAGGTGGCCCAGAGCCACAGCAGAGCTGCAGACTTGGGGACGACGAGGGGCGGTGATGGGGAGCAGAGGAAAGCTGGGGTTTCCAAGAGGCAGAGGGAACCCAGCTGGGATGTCAGCAAAGCAGAGGCAGAGCAATGCAGAGCCTCCACCTGGGGGCCTGAACTGGCAGTAAAAACAGAGAAGAAAGGCCCATCTGATTTCCGCAGACCTGCCTTGGCGCCTCGTGTGGTTGGGTGCTTTGTGCGGCGCGGTGCTTTCAGTCTTAGGGCCTCTGAGACCTTAACTCTCGGCTGGGAACAAGGCTGGCGAGGGCCCAGGAGGGGAGACAGAGGGAGCAAGGCCAAGAGGGGCCTTGGAGGACAAGGGGGGCGCAGGGGTCCACAGGGGTTATGGTGGCGATCTGCCCCAGTTTTGCCTGAACTCGCTTTCCCACCTTCTCCCACCTGCCGCCTCCCCCAGCCTCCCACCGCCTCCTGGCTCAAGGGGCAGGCTCATCTGTCCTCACCCTTTCCTCGGCTGCTTCCCCGACGACCAGGAGCGTGGGGAGGGGGTGGCTTTTCCGCCCGGCTGAACTGGGCTGTGTCTTTTCTTATCTGACCTCCTACAGCTTTTATTAGCCTTTAGACAGATTTTCCCAAACACCCCCTCTCATCTGACCCGCCCTCTTGATCCAAACGCAGCCCCTGGCATCTGAAGGTCAAAGATGCTGCATCTCCCTGTCTCTTACAGCCAGCGTGTTTCCCAGGGAAGGAGCCCGCATCCTCGTCACCCCGGCCCCGCCGCCTCCTCTGTGTCCGTCACAGGCACCCCGTCTCCAAGCCGTCTAGGTTTATAACCGCAGAGCCCTTTTGAGTCTGAGTATTTTTGTGCTGTTATCCTTCCTCTTCCAGGATCTTGTCACATCTGTATTTTCCTTTCTAGAAACAAAACTGCCTGTAGAACCCCAGCCCTCGCCTGAGCTTGTATTTGGCAGGAATCAGTGAATGTTCTGGGGAGAACTGCCGAAGAAAGTCTGCTAGCTTGCAAGCCGTCGTTAGAGGGCGAGGGCAGGAAGTCAGCGGCAGCCTCTGATCCACCCCCCACCCCCGACCCTGTGCAGCAGAGTGATGGCAAGGTGACCCTTCTAAACAGGCTGCGGGCACCGGTTGGGTGGAAAAGACGCCCAGCTGGCCTTTCCCCCCGTGTCTTCTCTCTGCTAACCCAACTATTGAACTTTCATAATTTTTTTTGGCTTTCTCCCTTTAAAAATGTTCATTTTCTCTTAAAAAAAACTTTATGTGTCTTGCAAGGACTCATGCATGTGGCTCAAGGCAGAGGAGGGAGCAGTGAGTGTGTGTGTGTGCGTGTGTTTAGAAGGACAATGAGACTAGACATGTAAGGAGATGGAGTGAGAACAGAAAACAAGCTCTGCCCATCTCACACATCCCCCCCTTAGAATTCAGTCACCTAGGTTCTGAAGCTTGAGAATGATGGCTTGGTTTGCTAAGAAGCATTTCTCTGTTTATTTCCACGGCAATTTTTCTCTTGTGCCACCTCCTCTGGCGGGCTCTCCACCCAGTACTTAACCTTTGAAGACTCCACCTTTGGTAATGGTGGAGGCTTTATGAGGGGGGTTGGTGACTCTGGGCTGAGCCTCTAGGGATGTCTCCTGTGTTGTCACGGAGGTAGGGAGTCCAGGTGGAGGAGGGGACGGTCAGAGCTGACCGCTGGAGCAGGCCACACGGCACTTACCCAGTGAGCTGTCCCGAAATGGGCTCCAACCCGCCCAGAGGGATGAAGAAGAAGCACGGCTGATGATGAAGCTGGTGATGAAGATGGAGATGGTGATGATGGCGATGATGGTGAGGATGATGACAAGGATGGTGATGATGCTGGTCAGGAAGATGCTGGTGAAGAAGATGACAAAGAAGGGAGTGATGATGGCAGTGAAGGTGATGAAGCTGATGACAAAGATGGTGATGATGATGAAGACGATGATTTCAACAACAGAACCCTATCAAGCAACCTGACATCATGAGAATTGGGTGGAAGACCAATTTCCCAACCCTGTAAATATTGCCGGAGGTGGAAGTGGCCTTCAAGCAGTGAACATGCCCCTCCCCCACCCCAACCCCTTGTGGCTGACGGGCAGAGCTCTGTTCCAGCTCCGGTACTTGGAAAAAGAAGCAGAGGCAGGGCGGGAAATGACCTGGGGCAGTCTGGTCCTATTGCCAATTCAGTGGCCAAAGGGAAGGGGGAAGACAGGAAGGTGCTCTTACGTCAAGAGGGGTTCTCACATGAGCTATTGTAGTCATTTATAGGACAGAGCAGGAATGGCACCTTCTGGTCTATGATCGTTCTTGTAGGATTTTCATTTCATCTTTGAGGAAGCCAAGCTTTCCCCCATAAACATGCCTGGAACCACAAATGTAGCCCAGTTGGCTTTTCTGATAAGTGAGGTTTATTCCTCAGAAGTAATTAAGAGTTTTAAAACCAGCCCAATACTGCAGCGACTGGAATGTCCAGAAGGTGGCAGCAGTGAGACACTCTCACCCCATAGTCCTGGCCTGTGTGGGAACAGTCACCTTTGCGTTGGAACATTCCTCTTCTCAGAACCTGTGTTACTGCTCACTGCCATTTAAAATAATCACTAAATATAAAATAAGTCTATGAATGAAAGACAT
>PVHT020004944.1:42653247-42702694 GCA_004024745.2 Catagonus wagneri
GGGGTCTAATCGGAGCTGTGGCCACTGGCCTGCGCCGCAGCCACAGCAACACAGGATCCGAGCCGCGTCTGCAACCTACACCACAGCTCACGGCAACGCCGGATCGTTAACCCACTGAGCAAGGGCAGGGATCGAACCCGCAACCTCATGGTTCCTAGTCGGATTCGTTAACCACTGCGCCACGACGGGAACTCCTAACTGCAACACTTTAAAGCTCGTGTAACTAAGACAGTGTAAGACTGGCATAGCATAAACCTATGGATTTAATTGTTACAGCCACCATGGAAAACAGTATGGAGGGTTCCTCAAAAAATTAAAAACAGAATTACATATAATCCAGCAGTTCCATTTGTGGGTATTTATCTAAAGGAAACAGAAAGACTAATTCAATAAGATATTTGCACCTCCTTGTTACTAAAGCATTATTTACAATAGCCAATAGGCAAATTAGGGAAACTACTTAAATGTCTCTTGACGGATGACTGGATAAAGAAAATGTAGTGTGTACACAATGGACTATTATTTAGCTCTGAAAGATCCAGCCTTTCACGACAATACGGATGGACCTCGAGGACACTATGCTAAATGACACAAGTCAGAGAAAGACAAACACTGTCTGATCTGCTCTGTCATTTCATTTCTGTGGGATCTAAAGCGAGAACAAAACCCGCCAAACTCACAGATACAAGGAACAGACTGGTGGTTACCATTGGGCTGGAGCGCGAGAGAACTGGGTGAACGTGGTCCAGAAGTCCAGACTCTCAGTCATCAGACAGACAAGCCCTGAGGACGTAACATACAGCATGGTGGCTACGGTTCATAATGAGGGGCGTCAGTTGAACTGCATCCTATGCTGCGGTCGGTAGAGCGGCAAGAGGGACCGGGGGAGTCCTCGGTCCAGCTGGTCAACCAGCCAAGAACATCTTAGGGCTTTCCTTCTGTGCATGTCCTTGCTGTTTAACCCAGTTGGGGTTGGATTTTCTGGTATTTTCCTCCTTCTTTCCTTCCTTCCTTTATTCTTTCTTTCCTTTCTTCCTTCCTTTTCTTTTTTTGTAGGTGGCAGGTTTAATAAGCAAGGCTCGTCTTGGGCAGTGTAAACTCAGTAAATCTCAACATCCACCTGCCAAGATCTTAAGAGGGTTTTTTTTTTTAATGATTTTTATTTTTTCTGTTAGAGTTGGTAGATGTTCTGATATTTTCAACACAAAGCAAAATAACCGAGTCAGAAGCCGCACACAGAGGCGAACAGCACACCCATCCTTACGGGGTGGGGAGAGTCAAAACTCTTGCCTCCTCTTTCTCACGTCTCACACAGTGAACCTAATGAGCAGTGTATTCTCACATCTGGAGGCGATTAATTAAGGCTGCTCGCTGCTGACGGGGATGTTCCCCTTACTAAGGCAGCTTCTTGTTTTTAGATTCATACCACCGTTACTAGGGCAGGAACTTCGTTTAGCAACTATCACGGGAATGTCTGGCTCGCCCTCCTCTTCCTCCTCCTTTAATTTTTAAAAGTCGACACATAACTTACAAACAGTACGCTGCACGAGGAGTTCCCCGGAGGCCTCATGGGTTAAGGACATAGCACAGTCACTGCAGTGATGCAGGTTCAGTCCCTGGCCCTGGAACTTCCACATGCCACGGTTGCAGCCGAGAAATATATACGCCACGTGCACATCTTCAATATACACATAAACGTATGTGTAGTTATTATCAACCACCCCAGTGAAGATAAAGGCCACATCATCCTGGGAAGTGCCTTCTTGCCTCCTTGGGTCAACGCTCCTACTCCTTTTCTGTCACCGTAGATGACAGGGACCTGTCCTTGGGCTCCATAGAAAGAGATCACAGAGCCTGGACCTTTTCACTTAGGATTTCTCCTGTTTCCCACGATATCTTCAGGAGTCATCTGTGTGGATGTGTTCGGCATAGTTTGCCTTTGTGCCTCACTGCTCTGTGCTGCTCCGTTCTTTTTTTAGAATTTTATTGGAGTAAGTTGACATAGAATGTTACATTAGTTCCAGGCGTGCAGCAGAGTGAAGCAGTTACACATATACACATAACGATTCTTTTTTCCCATCTAGGTTCTGACAGACTCTAGGGTGGATGTCCCTGTCCTGTACCGTAGGTGCGTGGTCACGGTCTCTTTTACACACCGCTGTGTGGGTGTGAGTCCCCTCTTCCTCATCTATCCCTCCCACTGCTGCATTCTTCGCTATCCCGGGATTTTTTAACGCATCCGTTCTTCTGACAGGCGTTTACTTGGACTGCCCCCTTCAAGGCTGTTATAAACAAAGCTGCTGGGAGCATCCTTGTGCACGGCCTGTGGTGGGCCTGGGAGCTCATGTGTATCGAGCGGACACGGTTATATTAGGCTTCACACAGGTGCACACGTACAGGGGGACATGCTGGGTCATGATATGTACCTTCAGTTTTTGTAGAATTTCCAGCAGTTCTCCGGAGAGGCCACCCCCATTAACGTCCCGCTCGGAACACAGGCACCTTTTCATTGTTGTCCCTCCTCTCACTTGGTACCGTGGGCCCACCTTGCTGTGGCTGCGATTAGACCCCTAGCCTGGGAACCTCCATATGCCACAGGTGCGGCCCCCCACCAAAAAAGAATGTAAAGTACCTCAATAGTTTTTATACTAAGGACATGTTAAAATGATGATATTTTGGATGTATTAGCATAAAGGAAACAAACGCTTGAAGTTAATTTTACCTCTTTTTTAATGTGGCTGCTAGAAAAAAAAATGAAACTCAAGGCTCTTTTTACAGTCCTGGCTGAGGACTGGTTGAGGCAGTGCCACCTTAGACCTGGGGGGAGGCTGCACCTGCGATCGTGTAGAAGGTCACACCGGCCCGCAGAGTCAGGCCCGCGCCGCCGCTTTGGACTAAATACAGTGTGTTCTTACGCATTGGCTCAGGCCGCAGACAACCCCCGATTTACATCCTAATGTGCGGAAGGTGGGGGCGCCCTGCTGACTCTGGCCTGGACCCTGCTCCAGGTCACCAGGGGGAATCGAGGGCCAGGACGGGGGCGATGGGGGGGGGGGGGCGTTGGTTTTTTTTTTTTTTTTTAAGATTTGTAATTTTTCTATTATAGTTGATTTACAATGTTCTGTCGGTTTCTGCTGTACAGCAAAGTGACACATTCATATATACACATACATTCTTTTTCTCACATTATCTTCCATCATGTTCCATCACAAGTGACTGGATGTAGTTCCCAGTGCTGTACAGCAGGATCTCATGGCTTATCCACTCCAAATACTATAGTTCCCATGTGTTAACCCCAGACTCCCAGTCCATCCCACTCCCTTCCCCTCCCCCTTGGCAATGACAAGTCTGTTCTCCAGGTCCGTGAGTTTGTTCCTTTTCTGTACATAGGTTCATTTGTGCCCTATTTTAGATTCCAGATGTAAGTGCTATCATATGGTATTTGTCTTTCTCTTTCTGACTTACTGCACTTAGTATGAGAATCTCTAGGTCCATCCATGTTGCTGCAAATGGCATTATTTTGTTCTTTTTTATGGCTGAGTAGTATTCCACTGTGTATATGTACCTCATCTTCTTAATCCATCTGTCGGTGGACATTTAGGTTGTCGCCGTGTCTTGGCTATTGTGGATAGTGGAATACTAACTTACCCAAGGCTTGCTCTCAGTGAGCACACGATGGGTTTTGTGTAACAGAGCAGCCCTTCCTGGCTGTGCACTGTGCTGTCCTCCTTCTTGGCCTCCGTCTGATTCGTGTGTGTGTGTGTGTGTGTGTGTGTGTGTGTGTATAACGTGTGAAGCATTTATCAGCTCTCTCTTAGCAGCTAGATGGGCATCAAACACTAGGCTTATGATGGCTTGACTTTTATAAATATTTATTATTTTTATATGTATATATCCCTATATCCTCTTTAATAATGTTTAATATTAATGAAATTTTGGAAAGAACAGGATTTTCAGCTTTATTTTGGATTAAACATTTTGATACTAGCTAACCATAATTTATATCTTGCCTTTACATTTATATATATATATATATATTTTTTTTTTTTTTCAGATGCACCCACAGCATGTGGAAGTTCTCGGGCAAGGGGTCGAATGTGAGCGGCAGCTGCATGCTAGGCCACGGTTTTGGCAGCATCAGATCCCTAACCCACTGTGCTGAGCCAGGGGTTGAACCCTCACCACCTCAGAAACAGTGCTGGATCCTTAACCCACTGCACTATAGCAGGAACTCCAATAGCCAATTTTTTTTGTCTTTCTGTCTTTTAGGGCTGCACCCATGGCATGTGGAAGTTCCCAGCCTAGGAGCTGAATTGGAGCTGTAGCCGCCGGCCTTCGCCACAGCCACAGCAACGCGGGAACTGAGCCGCGTCTGCGACCTGCACCGCAGCTCATGGCAACATCGGATCCTTAACCCACTGAGCGAGGCCAGGGATCGAACCCACAACTTCATAGATCCTAGTCATGATCGTTAACTCCTGAGCCATGAAGGGAACTGTCCTATTGATTTGTTAAGTCTGTCCCATAAACTGTTTTATAAAGTGCATTAGAAGGAAATAGCTCCTTTTGAAATGCTGTGATACTTCCTTGGGGGGGCTGGTGCCTTTCTCCCCAACTTCCTGCTTAGATCTACCTGCCTGATCACTGCCATCCGCGTCCTGAGACATGTCCTGGCGGGACGTTAGAAATAACAAGGTATAGGAGTTCCCTTTGTGGCTCAGTGGGTTAAGGACCGGACATTGTCTCTGTGAGGATGCAGGTTCACTCCCTGACCTCACTCAGTGGGTTAAGGGTCCAGCATTGCTGTCAGCTGCAGCGTAGGTCACAGGTACGGCTTGGATCCGGCGTTGCCATGACTGTGGTATAGACTGGCAGGCACAACTGATTTGACCCCTAGCCTGGGAACTTCATATGCCTCAGGTGTAGCTGGAGAGAAAAGAAAGGTGGGGAGGGGGAGTGGGGGGGGGAGAAAGAGAGAGAGAGAGAAAGAAATAAAGGAAGGAAGGAAGAAAAGGGAGAGAGAGAAAGGAAGGAAGAAAAAGAAAGAGAAAGGAAGGAGAGAGGAAGGAAGGAAGAAAAGAAAGAAAAGGGAGAGAAAGAGAAAGGAAGGAAGAAAAAGGAAGAAATAGCGAGGTGTATTTCTGAGAATGTGCAGTGCCTACATTGTCTTGTTAATAAATTCCCCTGGAAGCTGCTTGGTGTTTTCTCCTGCTTGCTGACTTCCTGCCCCTTGACAGCACAGTGTTGCCCCTCTCAGACACCGCTGCGTGGAGCACGAGGTGGAAAGCCCAGGACACCTGAACTGAGGCTGCAAAAGTACCGCACCTCGTCCTGGTCTAATGGCTGCCCTGCAGGTGCTCTGCCTGTTTACACAGGCGTACTGCGCAGAGTCCGCACTCCATCCTCCGAGCTGGCCTTGTTCAAGGCCCCAGATTTCTAGCTCCTCGCATCCGGAAAGCTCATTACCTAAGAGAGCCAGTTCCTCCCTGATACACAGTTTCTTGCCTCTTACAAGAGAACGCTAGTCTCAGAAGCTGTGCTGCTTTGTCCTTAAAATGATACCCGTTATAAATGTCAAAGGTTAGGCAATAATTCATGGCAATATTCCAGCTCAGGGCTATTCATGGTTGAAGCTTCCGCCTCAAGCCCTTAGGGAAATGTGTCGTGAGCCTGTTTCTCAGAGCCAGCCCCTTTAGGCTGACTGTTGAACGGTGTGTGGTCACTGTTTTCCTTCAATAGGCCATGAAAGCCAAGGGCCGGGACAGGTAGCTCGTGACCCCTTTTTTTTTTTTTTTTGTCTTTTTTGCCTTATCTAGGGCCACACCCTCGGCATATGGAGCTTCCCAGGCTCGGGGTCTAACAGGAGCTGTAGCCGCTGGCCTTTGCCACAGCCACAGCCACGCCAGAACCGAGCCGCGTCTGCAACCTACACCACAGCTCACAGAGACGCTGGATCCTTAATCCACTGAGCAAGGCCAGGGGTCGAACCCGCAACTTCATGGTTCCTAGTCCGATTCGTTAACCACTGAGCCACAACAGGAACTTTGGTAGCTCGTGACTTTTTATCCGCGGTATTTACCCACGTGACTCTTCCCAAATCATCACAGTAAAAATGGTGTATTATTAACAGCCACCACTAGCCAGGCGGTCGCTCCCAGATGTGGCTGGCTTTTCATCTGTCCCCGGGTGCTTTATGTCAACACGCACGTGTGTGCCGGCCCAAGGAGAGTGGCTCATTACAGAGATTTGTGTGCAGGTTTGTGGGTGTCTTAATGGACAAGTGATTTCGGAGAAGAGTCCCTGTTTGTTTAGAAGCGTCTTGTTTTTGAACATTTTAGACTTGACCTTATCCTAAAGGCTAACATTAAATGTTAACAGGCCCATGTTGGCTCAAGTCTACGGATAAAATCAAACTTGACATTCCTTTTCGGATGGAATTGCAGGCTCATCGTTCAGCAGGCAGGCCCGTCCCCCTCCCTGGATTTCGGGCCCCTTGGAGCAGCCTAATGACTTCCCGTCGCCCGTCAGCTGCAGGGCCCAGGGAGCCCAGGAGCTGTGTCTTCCTCTGCTGGAGGGACGCCCCAGGCGGAGTGCCCCAGCCTGCGCTTGGAAATGAGTTTTCCTGGGCATTTAATGATGCCCTCTTCGCCAGGGGCAGGGGCAGCCTCAGATGGCCCGAGGGAACCTGTACCTGAGTGACAAGGGTATCCTCTCAGGGCCCGGCCCAGCCTCCGTGGCCCTCAACTTCAAGGCCACACGGTCTCCAAATGCCACTCACACCCCAGAGGGCATATTTTAAGGAAAGCATGTCATGAAGGAGACGGGTGTTTTTTCTTTCCACATTTAAACTTATTAGAAACTTGCTACGTTGTTTTGTTTTTATGGCCGCAGCTGAGACCTACGCCACTGTGCTGGGCCAGGGATCGAACCCTCGATTCTGCGGTGACCTGAGCCGCTGCAGTTGGGTTCTGTCTTTCCTTTTTTTTTTCCTTTAGGGCCACACCTACGGCATATCGAATCAGAGCTGCATCATAGGCTTGCGCCACAGCCACGGCAACACAGGATCTGAGCCACATCTGTGACTTACACCGCAACCTGTGGTGACACTGGTTCTCTCAACCCACTGAGCAGGGCCAGGGATTGAACCTGCGTCCTCATGGATAGTGTATCATGTTCTTAACCTGCCGCGTCACAGTAAGAACTCCAGAAGCTTGCTGTTTTAAGTCTCTTGGAGTTCCCGGGTGGGAACTCATTGGGTTAAGGATCCAGCGTTGTCACTGCTGAGGCTCAAGTCACTGCTGTAGCATGAGTTTGATCCCTAGCCTGGGGATTTCTTTTTTTTTTAATTAGTTAATTTTATTATAATTATAGGTGTACAGAAATCACCACAACCAAATTTTATGGCGTTTCCATCCCAAACCCCCACCCCCCCCAACTTGTCTCATTTGGAAACCATAAGTTTTCCAAAGCCTGTGAGTCAGTATCTGTTCTTCAAAGAAGTTCATTTTGTCCTTTTTTTAGATTCCACATGTAAGTGGTAGCATTTGATGTTGGTGTCTCATTGTCTGACTGGTTTCACTTTGCATTATAATTTCTGGGTCCATCCATGGTGCTGTAAATGCTATTATTTCATTTTGTTAATGGCTGCGTAATATTCCATTAGTCTGGGGATTTCTGCATGCCATGGGTGAGGACAACAACAACAACAAATCTCTTGATGTTTCTCCCCCCCGAGTGATAAGTGCACTGTGTTGTGACAGGTCCCCAGCCTGTATCTCTCACTTGGTACCTTCTTTTCTCTCAAGTTTCAATGAGCGGGTTCCTGGCAGTCATGTCCATTACAGCTCAGTAAAGTGGTTTCAAGAAAAGCAAGCGGTTTAAAGGGATTACCTTTGTGATCCGGACCAGGATCAGAAAGTCTCCTATTCAATTAGTTGTTTAAAATGATGTGTGTTTTTATCTTCGATTAGTTATCATGAAAAAAAATATAAAATTTAGGGATTTCCCGTTGTGGCTCAGCAGAAATGAATCTGACTAGCATCCATGAGGATGCAGGTTCAGTCCCTGGCCTTGCTCAGTGGGTTAAGGATCTGACGTTGCCATGAGCTGTGGCGTAGATCAGACACGGCTCAGATCTGGCGTTGCTGTGGCTGTGGTGTAGGCCGGCAGCTGCAGCTCCGATTTGACTCCTAGCCTGGGAACCTCCATATGTCAGGGGTGTGGCCCTAAAAAGACAAAATGTATATGTATATAAAATTTAAAATAAATTCTTATGATTTTTTGAATTGTTGTTTAACTTATAATAGCTATTTTTCCACTATATCATTATGTATCTTCCTCATTTCTGACTATTAAATATAAATGCTACTGGGTAAAGATCTGAAATTTTGGATGAAAATGCTATTTTCATATTTGAAATATGTCAGGAGATGCAAAAGTCATAGTTTGGAAAAGGTAGAGAAAGGTCAATAAAATTAATGATTTTTCTAGAGTCATAATCAGAGTCCAAATTTAAAATATCTAGGAAAAAAGAGATCACATGAAAAATGTTCTTTTTCCTTTCTATTTTATTACTATATACATTATGTGTGTTTTATATACGTTTTGCTTTATAAGTGTATAAAATACATTCTACTTTATATGTATTATAAATATATAACTATATAATAAACATATAACCATATAAAATACATAACAAGTATGTAATTTTCTAGTCAGACGGGGAATCACATGTTAATTTTATGAATTTTATGCTCAGAAATATACAGCCTTGATCTTGGTATCTAATGTATCTAAATAATTGACAATCTGAAATAATTCTGTTTAAAAAAATCCTTTTTAAAAGGTCTATTCCTGCAAAGCTTAATTGGGAGGGTCAGTTCCTCTTGCAGAGAACTCATTCAGAGCTTCTTTAAATAGTGGTCTTCACAAAGATAAAATTCAATTAAAGGTTGAAAATTAGATTTATGCATGGCTTTTTAGGAGCATGGACATCATTCCTAGAATGTAGTGAAAAGCCAGTGCTAAGAAGGGTGTGAGGAAGATGGGTGATGAATTTTCTGCTTCATTAACAAAGGCCACTGAGCTTTTCTTTAGAGAAAGGCAGCATCGTGAAGCCATCGCCACGAGTAAACGGAGAGGAAAGCAGACTCACAGAGATGTGAATACAGCCCCGCCTTTATTCCGGAAAGATGCAGCTCGCGGACCGTTCACGGGGGTGGAGTCGAATTGAGATGAGACCCCTGATTCCATCTGTAACTTCCTTCTCAGATTTCCCAGAACTTTTGAGGATTGTAATCCCACGCCCAGGGCCATGAAGGCATTTGAAACAAGGCCAGACTAGGCCTCGGGAGGTCATTTCTGCTGGGCAACTCTTCGGCCCGTTGTATTGGGGTTGCTAGAAAGCCCTGGTTGTGGTTGGCCAGCCTTGATTTTGGTGGAAAAATTTTGCCTGGTAGGAAAAGACACTGAGTACATCAAAAGGACGTATCTTCCATGCAAGGTGGTCCTGGGTCTGCCCTGGCGTCTTGTATGGCTTAATCGGAGCTCTCCGGCACCGTGGTTTCCAAAATAAAAGGAAACAAATCAAATATGAAAAAAGGAGAAGCTTCAATTACGGGCTGTCAGACTGAAGGAAAGACCTGTTATTTGGGGCAATGGCATTGAATTGGCTGGTGGCGTTGAATTGGCTGGTGGCGTTGAGTTGGCTGGTGGCGTTGAATTGGCTGGTGGTGTTGAATTGGATGGTGGCATTGAATTGGATGGTGGTGTTGAATTGGATGGTGGTGTTGAGTTGGATGGTGGCATCAAAGATAGTGCAGCTGTGGGTGTTAACCAGTCCAAAGAGAGAAGCACAAAAATGCTATGGAAATCAGCACACGTGGGGACCCCACGACAAGAACGGAGAACCCACGGGAGGTTTTCCTGGCTCTGAGTCCTGAGGCTGGTTCAGAGCCGAGCAGTAAGCGTCCTGGTCTCGCCACGTTACCCAGGCTGGGGCACAAAGTACGAGCTTACTCTTGGTGCTCTCTGAGTGACCACAGGACATGTTCACGGTACAGCGTGGGCTCCAGCGGGTGTGAAGAACCCATGCTAAATTAAGGAGTATGTCTTAGGCAACATACCAGCATCCGTCTTTCCGGGGTTCTGCTTTTAAGATTAATGTATCTTCATATTTTGAAAAATCCGAGTAGGGAATACACCTACAGGGTTCAAGCTCCCGAAATATGGGAAGGTAAATGATGCAAGCCACCCTCCCACCTCTGTCCCTTATCCATCCAGCCATCACCACCTGTCACCTTGGTCCCCTAGTCAACCACTGTGACTAGTTTCTTACCTGCCCGTTCAGAGTATTCTTTTTTTTTTTGAATTCGTTTCTTTGAAGTATGGTTGATTTATAAATGTCTTAGTTTCATGTGTACAACAAAGTGATTCATATATATATATATATATATATACATATATATATATTCCTATTCCTTGCTATAATATATAGGAACTATATTCAATATCTATAATATTATGATTGATTATAGCATATTGAATATAGTTCCCTGCGCTGTACAGTAGGAGCTTGTTCAGAGTGTTCTTGTGTATCTACAAGCCACTGCAAATCACCGTACTCTTCCTTGCCTCCCTTTCTTTGGTTTATACAAATAGTAAGGCACTCTGTACCCTCCTCAGAACCTTGCTTTTTTTCCCAGAAACCTTTCTGGTGAGCATTCTGCTGTCAGTATACAGAGCCCATCTCTCTGTGTTCGTTCAGGCTGCAAAGTATCGCATTCTGCAGATACCTGTTGAATTAGTCCATCAGATCTTCATTGTTAGATATTTGGATTTTTCGGGGGTTTGGGGGTTTTGCTCTTAAAAACAATACTGAGATAGGAAGTTTATATAGAGAGAATTTTGCACAGGTGCAACTATGTCTGCAGAATAAAGAGCCAGGAAAAGAACGGGCTAGGTCAAGGATGCATTTGCAATTCTCAGAAATGTCAACAGCCCGCTCTTGAGCTGGTATCCGATTACTCCTGGAGAATTGTATGAAACTTGTTTGCCCACAGGCTCCTCTGGAGCACTGCAGAGTATTTCCAAGTTTTCGTACCAGATAAACGGACAGTGATTTCTAAGTGTCGCTTACTTTGCATTTCTTTTATTGTGAAAAAAGTTGAGCATCTGATGTTTTAAAACTCTTTTGTATTTCTTTTTCTGCTGTCTGTTCTTCTGGTCACTTTTCTGTTGGGTTGTTGGTCTTTTTTTTTTTTATGGTTTTCTAGGAACTTACTATTTTTATCCCCACTTCATCTTGAGCCGTGATTTCTAGTCTTTCTGTAATACAGGATTAAATAATTTTTTCATGACTTCTGGACTTTAAGTTATGATTAGAAAGACTCTTCCCAGTCCACAATGATAACAGATTCCCTTACATGTACTGCTAATACTTCATGACTTCATTTTTACATTGAAATCTTTCATTGTATTTAAATCTTTTCATCATTTGGAATTTTTCCTGATCTATGTTAAAATGTGCAGCTGTTTTCCAGAATGCTGCCTGTGGTCTCCAAATGATGTATGAAATCGTCCTTGTCCTCCACCAGTTTGAGATACGTTTATTGTCATTTTTCATAAGTATGGATATTTCTGCACTTCGGTTTAATTACATAGGTCTTTCTCTTCGTGTCCTAGTGCCATAGCTTTTTTTGAAAATTAATGATAACCTTATGTTTTAATATTTGCCTTTTTTTCAGAGTTCCCCTACTATTCTTGTTTGTCCCTCAACATGGGCAGTGAAACTGGTTTGTTTCATTAGAAAATGAACAGCAGCAATAATAGCAACACAATAAAAATACCTGTTGGCATTTACCCTAGGCATTAACCAAGGAAGAGCTGACTTCATCCTGATGCTGGGGCTTCCCATCCAAGCACATGGATGTCTTTCCATTTAAGTCCTCTGTCCTTGATTTGGAAATGTTCTTTATACAGCTCTTGCAATTTCGGCTTTGTTAATTCAGATGGGCTTTTCCTTTGTTGATGCTGTTGATTGGGTGCTGTATTGTGAGAAGTCCCGGAAGTAAAGAAAGGACACCGTTTACGGTGGGTAACTTGAGGCCATAAAGGAGAGAAGGGTGTTCACAAAATGTGAAGGAGGTGTAGGAGCCAGAGGGCCGAGGAGTTGGAGCCTTTGGGCGGGAACAGCGGTCCTCAGGGCGGTGCTGGCACACTGGCCTGAATGGCGGAGGGCAGGGAGGAGCAGGCATGTCGCCCACACAGAGGCCCTCACGGTGATAATGGCCTTGGGCCAGACCCAACCACTCTGCTGGGATCCTACTAGAGACAATGCGGTAGAAGAGGAACTCAATACACCCCACCCCCTCCATCCCTTGCTGGCCTTGCCATTGGCCGAACCCAACCAGAGGCAAGAGGCGGAGAGAGCCTATTGGTACAGAGCCTTCCTGGGCGGAGTCAGATGCTTCTTCTGACTTTCTTTTCACTTTTCTTTTTTTTTTGTCTTTTTTATGGCTGCACCTGTGGCATATGGAGATTCCCAAGCTAGGGGTGGAATCCCAGCTGTAGCCACCAGCCTATGCCACAGCCATGCCAGATCCGAGTTGTATCAGCCGCGTACACCACAGCTCACATGCAGGATCCTTAACCCACTGAGCAAGGCCAGGGATGAACCCGTGTCCTCATGGATGCTAGTCAGATTCATCTCCCCTGAGCCACGAAGGGAGCTCCCTATTGGCTTATTTTCACATTGGAAAGATGCTTATTTCTAGATATGGATTTGGGGGGCATCTTTTAAGGTAGACCTGTGGGAGTTTCCATTGAGGCTCGCAGATTAAGAATCCGACATAAATAAAGAAATACACAAAAAAAAAAGGAATCCGGCATAGTGTCCATGAAGACACAGGTTCGATCCCTGCCCTCTCTCTGTGGGTTAAGGATTCAGCATTGCCACAGGCTGTGGTGTGAGTAGGTCCTGGATGCCAATCGGATCTGGTGTTGCTGAGGCTGTGGCAGAGGCCTCAGCTACAGCTCCTATTTGACCGCTGGCCTGGGAACCTTCATATGCCACAGGTGCAGCCATAAAAAGGAAAAAAAAAAGATTTGCGTTTAATAAAATTCACAAATTTCTATGATTTCGGCAAATGTAGGCAGTTATGCAAACCCCACTAAAATCAAAATACTATGGTGTAGTCATTTAATTATTGATAGGACTTATTTTGTCTGCCACTTTTTTTTATCACATCCCTTTTTTTTTTATGGCCACACCCATGGCATATGGAAGTTCCCAGGCCAAGAACTGAATCTGAGCCACAGATGCAGCAACACTGGGTCCCTTAACCCCCTGTGTGGGGCTGGGGCATGAACCCGCTCCACAGCAACCCAAGCTGCTGCAGTCAGGTTCTTAACCCACTATGCCACAGAGAGAACTCTATATCACATCTATTTAAAGAAATCACTTTAGTCCTTTCTTTCCTGGCTTTTATGTTTTTAAACATTTTTTTAGTAAACTGTTTAGTCTATTGACTTCTTTTTCCTAATTTAATTGGTTTTTAGTGATTGTCCTAGGATTACAATATTTGTTTCTTAAATGTCATTTTCCATTGCTTAGTGCTAATATATAGAAACAGAGTAACTATTATAGATTCTCTTAGCCCCTCTGGTATCTGGGGCTTTGTACCATCTCTCTGACCACACTGGTGTGTTAGACCTTTCTCTTATTTGACACTTGTGTGGTGGTCAGGGTTTATGTGGGGTGGTGTCACTTTCAGGGGTCTTAGTGCCATTTTATTGTATTTTATTTTTTTATTTGTTATGGCCACAGCTGGGATATGGAAGTTCCCGGGCTAAGGGTCAAATCGGAACTGCACCTGAGGGTTATGCCACAGCCACAGCTACACCAGATCCACACCGAGCTGCAGCCACAACCTGCGCCACAGCTTGAAGCAATGCCAGATCCTTAACACACCGAGTGAGGTCAGGGATCAAACCTGCATCCTCACGGACACACCATCTGGTCCTTAACCCATTGAGCCACCACGGGCCGCACCTGCGGAATATGGAGGTTCCCAGACTAGGGGTGGAATTGGAGCTGCAGTCGCCGGCCTACACTACAGCCACAGTAACGCGGGATTTGAGCTGCATCTGCGACTTCCGCTGTAGCTTGTGGCAACGCCAGATCCTTAACCCACTGAGTGGGGCCAGGGGTTGAACTCGCATCTCATGGATACTGTGTCGGGTTCTTAATCTGCTGAGCCACAACAGGAACTGCTTTAGTGTTTTTTTTTAAAACTGCACATATATTTATTTCCAGAAGATGCATTTTCTCTCTCTTTTCGTTAAGAGCATAAGGTTCCAGTTTTCCTTATTGTGTTGCTGCCTTCATTTGCAATCCAGCCCCCGAAACACGCCCTCATTTCCACAGTCTGTCGGTGTCCGCTCAGTTTATGGAAGCTTTACCTTGCAACTGAGATTAAGTGTCTGAGAGAACACCCCGAAGCAGATGGCCCTAATTATGAACAGGGGGGGGCTGACGCAGTTCTGGCCCAGGATGTTGTCAGCGCATATCGGTGGGTGCGTGGGAGAAAGAAGCTCTTTTATATCTGAGTTCGGTGTTCTGTGTTGTATAAAAGGAAGAACACAGCAAACATATGAGATGCTTGAGATATGAAGTTCTGGATTTCCTGTCACGGCTCGGCGGAAACAAATCTGACTAGCATCCGTGAGGACACAGGCACCATCTCTGACCTCTCTCAGTGGGTCAAGGAGCCGGTGTTGCTGTGGCTGTGGCGTAGGCCGGTGGCTGCAGCTCCAATTCGACCCCTAGCCTGGGAACCTCCATAGGCCTCCCATTTGGCCCTAAAAAGACAACAACAAAAAAAGATATGGAGTTCTTTTGATTGAGAAACTATTAATAATGATATGGAAAAGCCTGCTAATGTACCTTAAACATCCATTTCAAGATGACTACACAGCTCTAAAATTGATCAACTCCTAATACACAGCATGGGTGAATCTCAAAAACAATACACTCAGTGAAGGATGCCAGGCGCAAAGGAATTGATACTGTAGGATTCTGTTCTGTTGAAGCCCAACAAGAGTCAGCATTAATCTGAGCAGATGAGATCAGAATAGTGGCTTCTTCTGGTTGGGGAGAAGGAGAGACTGGAAACAGACTCAGGGGAGCTTTCCGCTCTGTCTTTATTAAGGTGATGGTTACACGGTGCGTATGTTTGTCAAAGCTTATCAATCTGTACTTTTAAGACTTGTGTGTCTTACTGTATGCAATTATACCTTCATATTTTTTTTTTCCCAAGCCCATGGCACGCAGAAGTTCCCAGGCCAGCGATCGAATCTGTGTTGCAGCAGTGACCTGAACTGCTGCCGTGACAACACCAGGTCCTTAACCCACTGTGCCACCCAGGAACTCCTTTTCCTTCCTTCCTTGCTTCCTTGCTTCCTTCCTTTTTAGGGCCATACCCATGGCATATGGAGGTTCCCAGTATAGGGGTCAAATGTGAACTGCAGCTGCCAGCCTATGCCACAGCCACAGCAATGCGGGCTCTGAACCAAGTCTGTGAGCTACACCACAGGTCACAGCAATGCTGGATCCTTTACTCACTGAGCAGGGCCAGGGATTGAACCTGTGTCCTCATGGATACTAGTCGGGTTCATTACCATTGAGCCCAATTCCCTCCCTATACTTTCAGTTTTAAAAAGTTGAGGAGTTGCCTGGTGGCCTAGTGGTTAAGCATTTGGCTCTATCACTGCTGTGGCGTGAGTTCAGTCCCTGGCCTGGGAACTTTCATATACCGTAGACATGGCCAAAAAAAAAAAAGATGAATTGCATTATTCTGTTCTCTTAAGGCTTTATGGGGGAATTTTCAGTTTCCTAGGAAATGCTTTCCTAAGAGCAAGCTTTTTCTTTGAGAAAAAATTTTCTTTAATGTATCTTATCATTACGAGCACATGGAGAGGCCATGGAAAATGTGTAAGTTTAGAGGTACCACTTTCAACCAGCCGTGTGAATCTGGCTGATTTAATTGAACGCCCAGAGCTGTGGTTTTCTTCTGTGTAAACCAGGGAGGAAAAGCAAGAGCTTGCTGGCCCCCTGTGCGGGTTGAACTGTGCACCCTGAGGACCTGAAGTACACAGCCGGTGACCAGTGTAGGGTGCCTAGCCCTGGGTACAGCCAGGGAGCACACACGTTGAATTTTCCTTAACATACAAGGGCAGGGTCTTGGCTCTAAAGAATTCTGGTCTGTGTCTGGAATGGTCTCACCGAGATCCTGATGTTTTGTTGGCTGATGTGGTGGCCCGCCTCTGGGTCGGGCTTGACAGAAGGTGGAAATGGAACCTCGACTCTCCTGCGCTCGTTCAGAGCCTCCTCTGGTTTTTCTCACAGCTCCCCGCCCCTCTCCAGGCTGCTGCTGGACTGTTCCTCGAGAACGCACAGGTGCTGGGCTGGCCCTGCTCCCACCCCATCCTCTGCAAGAGCTCCCGCAGCCCAGAGGCTCCCACTGTCACGTGGCCTCTGCAAGGCTCAGGGCTGGCCCACCTCGCCTGGGTCACCGGCTCTCAGCAGTACTTTCAATGTCTGTAAATTGATGCCCTAACATCTAGAAAACAACACCTGGGGCACCCAGGTAAGGCTGGGCCCACTGACCCTGGAGACTTTCCACAGCCTCAAAGTGTGTATTCTAACAGTCGCGGTAACCACGAATTGCACGAGGGCACCGCTTTCAGACACAGCCGCCAGCCCTCCACTGCTGCCTTTCCCCGCCCCTGTCTTTCAAAGCCGTTATCATTTTAAACTACATCCACTCTTCACAGTATCCTGTTTATGCAACTGCTCTTCACAACTGAATATTTAGCGCACTGTGACTGTTCTTTTAGCTTTTCTGAAGGCAATAATTCCCCAGCTTACCCATCCGTTACCCATTTTCCTCAGATCCTCCAAAAACCATCTGCCTAGGCCAAGAGGTTCCGGTGTTCCTTGGCCACACGCCTGCTCGGGGTCTCATGTCCTTCTCTTGGGGTGGCCCTGCCAGGGCTGCTGCAGCTGTCACCTGGTGTGTCCTGGCCTCTCCCACGTGCACGCGCTGGCCCCAGATCTCGTGCCTTCCTCCTCTGGCTTTAGTCCCTGTTGGCAGGAGGTCCCCCTCCCCGGGGTGCTCTTGTTAGGAGCTGGCGCAGAGGGAGACATGATGCTGCGCTTCCGAGCCCCAGGCCACGCTGCTTGCCCCGCGCGTGGGGAGCAGCCCTCCCTGAGAGCCCCCTGCCACTTTCCTCCTGCCTGCTTTTCTCTCTCGTCCCGTTGCTTCCTCATTTTAGCAGAAGACTTCCTTAAAATAGTTCCTATCCATGTTTATTTTAGAAGAAAGGAAACTGGGGCTCCAAAACCAGAGGATGCCCCCTTCTCAAGCTGGCACCTGCTGGGCTGGGCCTCAGACCTGCCCCTTTTCCTAAGTGACGCTCTAAGTGCAGCATCCCGGGGGTGGGGAGCTGGCAGCGGCCCGGGTTGGCAGTGAGGCACCAGGCAGCCTGATGGGGTGGGGACGAGGACATCTGGGCCAGGTCCTGGGTCAGCCACTTGGGCTCCTGGAATTCGTAGGTGACTTATTTTTATTTTTTCTCTTTACAGTCGCACCTATGGCATGTGGAAGTTCCCAGGCTAGGGGTTGAATTGGAGCTAAAGGTGCTGGCCTATGTCAGAGCCACAGCAGTGCCAGATCCGAGCCGCTTCTGCGACCTACACCACAGCTCATGGCAACTTAACCCACTGAATGAGACCAGGTATCGGACCCGCATCCTCATGGATACTAGTTAGGTTCTTAACCTGCTGAGCCATCATAGGAACTCCTGTTTTGTTTTTTTTTTTCTTTTTTTTGGTCTTTTTAGGGTCACACCTGCGGCATATAGATGTTCCCAGGCTAGGGGTGGAATTGCAGCTGCAGCCACTGACCTACACCACAGCCACAGCCACAGCCACGCAGGATCCAAGGTGCGTCTGCAACCTACACCACAGCTCATAGCAACACTGGGTCCTTAACCCACTGAGCAAGGCCAGGGATCAAACCCGCAACCTCATGGTTCCTAGTCAGATTCATTTCTGCTGTGTCAGGATGGGAACTCAGTTCTGTTTTGTTTTTGCTTATCTTGCTTTTAAAAAAACCTTTTTGGCCACACCGTGGCATGTGGATGTCCCTGGGCCCAGGATCGAACCCCAACCATGAAAGCAACCTGAGCCATAGCAGTGACAACGCCAGATCCTTAACCCACTGACCCAGCAAGGAACTTCTGCTTTTATTTTCTGTAGTCAGTGACTTGGCAAAGAGGATTATAGCAGGCTCACACTTGAACTCTCAGATGTAGCCGTGGTCAGGTCCAAAAGCGAGGATGGCCTCTCGTGCTTCCCGCCTTGGCCCAGCCCCCAGCACCAGTGCCTCCCACCTGCCCCTCTGGTTCACTGTCATTACCCATCTCAGGGGTAAAGCAAAAGGAAGGTCTAGAAGGAACCGCCATACCACATAGGCCGTTCCAGTGACAGCACCACTTCTGGACAGCGTTCTTTCATGTTTTTAAAGGGAAATGTAGAAAGGGACAACGTGTTGACATACACGTGACTGAAAAGCAAGGGAGCTGGACCAGCACAGGTTTAACCGAAGCCCTTACAGGAAATGTGGACCTCCACTCTGCACTGCGATCTTGTATCTTCACGTCTTTGTGGGTTAGCGTATGTTTTCTGCCGGAATTTTTATGACCATGTAAGTGCAAGAGGGGCTTATCTCAACTGGAAACTTAGAGGAAAAAAATAACAAGCATGTGGTATTTGCAGCAGCTTAGGCAGTTTGTACAGCCCATGGATAAATTTCTTCTTCAAAGAAATATGACTTTTCTTCTCCTACTGTGTGTGTGTGTGTGTGTGTGTCTGTGTCTCTGTGTGTCTGTGTGTGTGTTTACCGCTCAGATAATTTATCTCTTTTCTGCCTTTTTCTTCAATCAAGGATGCAATTGAGAGGAATCTTGCCTGTGTCAACACACAGATTATTTCAGCGACTTAACTAAAAGGTCCAGTGACTTCTTTCTGAGGACACAATGACTCTCTTCTTCTCAACGAAACTTGGGGACGGGCTGGAAATGTTGGTATGCTTTATTTGAAAGGGACACTGTCAGGGAAATCTAGAATGTGGGGCCGCCAAGAAAAAAACAAACAAAAGGCAGGGCTTGTCCAGATGACTTTAGCATGCTGTGCCGTCTTCCTGTGACCTCTCTTCTTTGTCCTTATAATGATGGTGGTATTAATAGTAGCTGATATTTATAGCCACGCTTCCTGTAGGCGGAGTCTTGTTCTAAGCCTTTACACGTTAATTGATTTGTGCCTCAGAACAGGGTGAAATGGGTTCCATTGGCATCATTTCACAGGGCGGGAAACCAGGGCACAGAGAGGTTGAGAAACTTGCTCAGAGCCACACAGCAGGCAGGCCGCAGGGCCAGGAGTGCTGCCCCCTAGAGGCTTTCCGCCTTTTCCATCGTTCCCCTCCCCCCGCCCCGGGTCCCCTTCTCAGCTTGCTCCCTCTCTCCAACCTCCACCTGCTCCAGTCCAGTCTTATCTTTCACGGCATTGCTCAAATATCTCTGCCCAGAGAAACCTAAGTGGGCATAAGATCTTTTCCAGAATTTCCATAACACTCACCTGTACGCACCTTTTGTCTATTCACTGAACCTTTCAAAGCGCACACAGGCGAGGCCCAACGTCTTTCAGACCCTTGGGTCGTGAGTGGTCCCCGCCCTCAGGAACCCACGGTCTGGGGAGCTAGGAGGGGGACAGGGCAGCCAACGGGTGGTTGGCGTTGGGGTTGGCGATGCTCAGGGGAGCCCGGCTGGGCTGCTGCCGGGGTGGTGGTGCTTTATCTGAGACAGTGGGGTGGGGAAGGGTTTTCTGGCATCGGGGCCCCTACACCGTGCGGGAAGGTTTGGGAAGCTGCGGTGAGCTCACGCAGGGCCGGTTCATAGAGAGCCCCCAGCCGTGTACTCGCTGCACGTCCCCGGACAGGCCGCTGGGCCCCCGGGTCTCGTGGAGGGTCTCCTGGGGTGAGGGCCTCCAGGCAGAGGCCAGTGAGGCGCTCCTGGGGGTGAAGGCCTGGCTGGGAGCCCTGGCTCACATCCCACTTCAGTTCACAGGCTCCAGCCACGCTCTCCTCCATCCGAATCCGGATCCCTTTCCTCCAGCTCCCGGGACAGGAGGATGGCTTCAAGGCTGTCTACACCAGGGTCAGCCTGCTGGCAAAAGCTCATTGGCAACTTTCAGCCCCGCTCAGCCCCCATGCCCCGCAGCCCTCGCTCCCCCCCCCTCTTGGCTGCAAGGTGACAACAGGACGTCTGTGCCCCTCTTCCCCAGGTTACTGGAAGTCTACGCCTCCAGTACCGCAGGTCTCAGCGGTCCACGCTCACCTCCCAGCCATCAGCTCCCTACTCTTTCATCAGCCTCAACTTCCTTTACAGACAGGTCGTCTAGATGACTCGACCCAGGGGCAAGATTGGGCAGCAAGCCACACAGGCACTCTGTCTGGGACCAGGACGCAGGGCAGCCTCAGCGTGTCTCACATTCTGAGAGTTGTTTGTGAATACACTCCTGGTATTTCTCCTCAGTAACCCCAGCCAGGAAGCAGAAACCCAGGTCTCCTCGCTGCTCAGCTTCTTAACTTCTGAACACGCAGTTTCCAGGGGAAGGTCGCAGACATTCAGTGTCTTCTCCTTATGAGCTGATGAGTATTGAGAAACAAGTCCCACATTTTTAAATTTGTAAATCATTTCAATAAGTGATTTTGACATGTGTCCAGTATTCTAGGAGCTAAGGATGTAACAACAAGATAGTCAAAATATTTGTCTTTATGGTGCTTAGTTCTGTTGCGGGGAGGGGGGGATGGAGTGAGGAGACCAGTAAACAAACATTATGTCCAGAGGTGGTAGGTGCGATGGAAAATGTAGATATGAACAGATTGTGCATGCGTGTGTGTGTGCACGTGTGTGTGTGTGTGCACGTGTGTGCGTGTGTGTGTGGTTAGTTTACAGCACTTAATCAGAGGCTCTTCCCTGAAGGGGTGACAGTGGCCAGGGGACCTGAAGGAACTGAGCTGAGCTGGGCTGCTCTGTGGGGAGAGTTCCAGAAGGAGAGCCAGACAGTGCATGAGGCAAAACAGGGCATCCAACTTTCCGTTGCCATTGTTGTGTCTTTATTCAGGCCATAAACACCCCCAAACTGAAAATGCAGCCTCCTGTGCTCAAGAAATAGAAAGATGTGAGAGCAGGCTCCTAACGTGTGATTTCTCACTTTCCAAAAGGAAGCTGGTGCTGTGTCCATGGGCCCAGCAGGAAAAGCTTCTTTGACTCTTCGGAGCCAGGGTCTCAAGGTCAAAGCACTGAGGGAAAGCCTTCGAGAGCTTTCTCCCTTCAGGGCAGCCCAGGAATCTTTGGCCTCATTGAGCTGAGATCATAAACCTCAGAGCAGTTATTTTCTTTTTCAAAAGTGAAGTCAGCGGATGCTGACCTGAGCACCTGGCTGCAGGTGACCTCCTGGTTTTCATCACTGGCCTGTCACTGGTACGTTTTATCTCCACTCATATCTCTTATAGGAAAACACCTGTGTCCTTTTGGGGCGAGGTAGCTGTCAAGGATGACATCCTTGCCTGTGTGTTCTGGGCAGGAGGTTTAGGATTTATGAAAGAATCTAAGTGACTTCCGTTTCAGCAAACCAGAAAGACAGATGGACAGACAGACATAATCAGTTCATGACGACAGACCCAGCGTGCTGGGTTTTCAACATTTACAATGTAAGTGGATTTCCAGAGAAAATAAGATGGGTTCTGCAGTGCATGTCCCTAGACTCTTGGCTGGGTTGACGCTGGGGAGTGAGCTAGCCTGATGGCACACTCTGAACTTTTGGGAAGCTGTCTACAATTCAGAGGTTCTTCAATTTCAGGTCCAAGGCCAAGAAAGAAAAAAGCAAACCTCGAAGTTAGAAAGTCAAGCGTCTAAAGGAGCTTCCGTAAATGGGCTGAAAAAGATAAAGGTGATTTAAATGGAAAAGGTGCACGCTAGAAAGACTGTCAAAATCTAAAACCCTGGGCGAAGGGGACAGGTGGACCCCTGCAGCGGGAGCCTGTTGAAGAAGGCATTTCCCCCGCTGTTCCCGCAGTGCCTGGCGCAGGTGCCCACACCTGCCTTCCCGCTACAGGGCTGGTCTCCCAGTCTGCCATCAGGCTGTGAAATCCTGCAGAGCTGGGTTCCCCTGGACCGCTCCCAGAGTCCAGCACAGGGTTTGTGCTGACTTGATCCTTACCGAGCAAATGAATGGAGGATGGACAGTGAGCAAACAGCACCGGTAGAGGGTGTGCTCAGGGGCCAGGAAGCAGAACTGTGCCCGTGTGTATAGCGTAAAGCAGATCTAACTTCTTATTGCCAAGAACAGGCACAGCTTAAAAAATCGAGCCTGTTCCTAAAGGATTTCAATAAGCTCATGGGTGATGGATTATTTGAAGGAAGCTAGGAGTAGAAAAGACGACACACGTCGCTCAGATGCGTGTGTCCAGGGAGGTGACAAAGGTGATGGTGCCAGGTATACAGAAGGTGCTCACTAAGAGCCTTTCCACCTTCCTTTGTGGCTGAGGGCCAATAGCCAGTGTCCGCTGGAGGCCATTCCCAGCCTCCCCCTCCCCCTTCCAGAGCCTCCCCTCCCCCACCTCCCAAACACCCTCCCACCCCCACCTTCCACCCCTGCCCCGTCACCTAGGGGAACTTTCAGGAAGAAATCTGCCCTTCCTCAGCAAGCTCTCAACCTTGCAAATGTGTTTTATAGCCAAATTCCAATTTACAGATGAAGTAAATAAAGGCTGTGATTCATACTACAATTGGATTCTTGGCTTTATAAAGCAGTGTTTCACAGAATTCTTTAAAAATGTGTCTTCTTTGGATGAGAAATTACCCTTTTTCATTGAGATCTAATGGCATGTAACATGATGTTAGTTTCAGGCGTAGAAGACAGTGATCAAATATATATATATATATCAAAATGATTACGGCAATAAGACTAGTTAGCATCCATCGCTGCACACAGTTACAATTTTTTTTTGTAATACAAAGTGTCTTTTTTAGCCACGTGGAAACAATTTAATTTACAGGAATTAGATTTACACATGTATGTCACCGTCTCACTATGTTTTTAATGTCCTTATGGACAGTTGCTTTTTTGAAATGAAACAAAACGAAAACTCCCCAGGTGCCTGGCTTATTGCCATACACATAGTTACTGGATGAACAGTTGGTGAATGAACCAGTGGAAAAAAATCAGAGTGGAGAGTAACAGTTTATTATGTTTTCAATAGCAACAGAGCAATGTGAACTGTTAATACTTTTGGAGAAATCTAACAATCCTTAAGGGCTTACTAGGGGTGCGTTTACTGAGAAACCCCAGTTTCAGTCTCCCTTCCTCCCGCTCTGTCTTCCTGGTGGATGGAGGCAGACTGTGCTTGTACAGAGCAGCAAAACCAAGAGCGAATTCTGGCTACAGTTATCGCACCTGGCATTGGTGGTTAGTGACATTGTCAGGTCTTGTCGATTTTGTTTGTGTGCTTTCTCTGGGGCACACAGTGAATATGATAAAAAGTGACTTTAATTAGGGTCCCAAGGCAACGTGCTTGTTTGATGCTTAGAATAATTTACGACAGTAGACTTATTTCCTCTCATTTCATTCAAGTCCCAATAAAGCAGTGGAGCAATTCACGGGGATCACGTTACAGCTGGAAATTTGGAGCTATCTAGAGTGTGTATTGCCGTGGGCGTGCTGCTTAAACGTCTTCCCACATCATTAGCCTGTAACATTACTTGGGGATTAACTCGGGAATCCAGGGAGGGGATACAATGCATTTCGAATGTCCAAGGCATTTTTATCCAAGTGAATCACCCATAGCTGACCACAGAAACTGAGAAAAGAATTCACAGGACTGATAACTGAGCCACATCTCGTAGCAAAGTGATTTCATAGCATCTCGCAAAGTACTGCGTCCATAACAAGATTCAGGATCTCTCTGCAGACCAGTGGGTGTCTTTAGCGCACGGGTAGGAGTACTCGCTGGGGTCGGGCTACTTTCTTGAAGTCTGGTTGGGACCTCCGGGTATGACACTGACTGGCTGTCTGTCCTGGGTCCCAGCATTGCTGATGCATGGAGCTGTGTGGCAGGGCAGCAGTTCATCCTGGCTGGACCTGCCCACCTGCCACTTCAGTCTGCTCCTCATCCTCTGTGGGAAGGTCAGTCTCAAACCCCCAAGCACTGTCTGCCCAGGTGAATTTACGGCCAGGGCCAGAAACACCTCTCCGAGCACGCCCTCAAAGAGCACCCCAGTAAAGATGGGGAAACACGTTTTGGGGAAACACGTTTCAAAAGTGCCCACGGGAATCGATACAAGGAGGAGAAAGGCTGGTCAGCGGGACAGCTGACACGTATGGAGCACACGCACAGGGTGCAGCGCTCCGGATCAGACCGGAACAGGGGGACCTGGTCGTCCCCGGGCACACAGTGATTGTATCAACTCTTCAAAAGTGACTAGACAGTAAGGGAAACCATGCTGTGTGTTGTCGGGGAGGAAACTGACCTCTCGGATCCTCTTCTGAGTCTGTACAATGGTTAGTGGTAGAGGGCCAGCAGGGACCTCCGTGTGTCAGCCTGTGCCCACACATCCTTCTTTGTGGGGAGAGAACTGGAGCGAAGGGTCAAGGTTAGAAAGCAACATGAGTTCTCATAATCCAGCAGCCACCACTTTCATTTATTTATTTTTACTTTTCATTTTTAAAATTTTAATTTTTATTTATTTTTTCTTTTTAGGGCCGCACCCGCGGCATATGGAGGTTCCCTGGAATCAAATCGGAGCTGCAGCCGCCAGCCTACACCACAGCCACAGCAACGCCAGATCCAAGCCGCACCTGCACCGTGTGCCAAGCTTGTAGCAACAGTGGATCCTTAACCTGCTGAGGCCAGGGATTGAACCTGCATCCTCATGGATACTAGTTAGGTTCTTAACCTGCTGAGCTGCAACAGAAACTCCATTTATTTTATATTTTTATTAAAACATAGTTGATTTACAGGGTTGTGCCAATTTCTGCTGTGATGCAAAGTGACCCAGTCATAGATATATACATTCCCTCTCATATTATTTTCCATCATGGTCTCTCCCAAGAGACTGGATAGAGCTCCCTGTGCTGTACAGCAGGACCTCACTGCTTCTCCATTCTAAATGGAATAGTGTGCATCTACTAACCCCAAACTCCCCGTCCATCCCACTCCCTCCCCCTCCCCCTTGGTAACTACAAACCTGTTCTGTATGTCTGTGAGTCTGTTTCTGTTTTGTAGATAGGTTTATTTGTGCCCTATTTTAGATTCCAGATATAAGTGATATCATATGGTATTTGTCTTTCTCTTTCCGACTGACTTGACTTAGTGTGAAAGTCTCTAATTGCATCCATGTCTCTGCAAATGGCATTATTTTGTTCTTTTTTAATGGCTGAGTAGTATTCTACTGTGTATATGTACCACATCTTCTTAATCCATTCATCCATCGATGGACATTTAAGTTGTTTCTATGTCTTGGTTACTGTGAATAGTGCAGCCACCACTTTCAAAGGATGTGCCAGAGAGGTGCCCTCCAGGTGAGAAATTACGGTAACAGCTAGCCCTATTATTTAATTTAATTTAATTTATTTTATTTTGTCTTTTTAGGGCTGAACCCACAGCATATGGAAGTTTCCAGGCTAGGGCTCAAATCAGAGCTGCAGCTGTGGGTCTACACCACAGCCACCTTGACACAGGATCCAGCCCTGTCTGCGACCTACACCACAGCTCGTGGCAACGGTGGGTCATTTAACCCACTAAGCGAGGCCAGGGATCAAACCCATGTTCTCATGAATACTATTCAGGTTCATTACCGCTAAGCCACAACATGAACTCCTGTAGCCCTGTTATTTTAGCACGCTGCATTTAATATTCTCTGCAACCTCCAAGGTGGGTATTATTACCCATGTTACAACGGGGGCAGCTAGACTTGGAGGTGAAGGGTTTTGCTCGGCAATCTGACCACAGTATCCAGGCTCCGACCATTCAACCACATGGTCAGACCCTCTGCCCCCACCCCCCGACCCCCGTGCCATCGGTATCACAACCTTCCCTGCCCACTAAACGCTATTGAGAACATAGTCTTTTGTTTGCTTGATGCCGAAAGAGAAGCTCAGAAGGGCACCCATATACACAAAGTCACAGAGCCCATGACCACAGAATGGACCTAAAACGCCATCGGAACACCTGGACTTGGTCTCAAGGGCTTCCATCTGGGAAGTTACACACGTCTATACTCTCTGGGCTTCCAGCACTTGCCTTTCTAAATGGCTTTGTCTTTATAGCGATAATAACTCCCAGACTGTGTATTGGTTTGCTTGTAGTCTGTCCCATGCTAGAAGGATGGCTCCCAGGGCAGTGCCCTGGGCTGCTTCATTGTCATTTGTGTCTAAGGCCATACCACCCGGAACGCGCCCGATCTCATCCGTGTCCCCAGCCCCCACGGTCCACTAGTCAATAGGCACCAGTGAGGACCCGCAGAACGAGTGGATTTCCAACATCCCTAAGTCTCACCACCTGTAATTAGTGAGGGGTAACTAGTGCGGTCACTTCTTTCAGTTTCCCAAGTTATATCTTAGCAGGGATGTTTCTATAAGTCTTTAACACAGAGGAATAAAAAGCACGACGGTGAAAGCATCGTGGCAGGTTGTGTGTGTATGTTGGGAGGGTAGATTGTTTATACCACAGTTTTTACATCCCTTCAGTGTCACCTTCTCAGGGAAGTGCCTGGACTGGACGGGGCAGCTGGATCTGAATTCCACGATGTGATTGACTGATGATTCATTCGCACAGTGGACACTTCAGGAAGGAAAGAGACCTTCCTGAGGCACCACTTGCTACTGGGGGGAAATGGCTCCCCACCAGTGGCTTTCAGTGTGTCTCAGTCAGGCCTCCTTGTCCCCATGGGAACTTCCTTGGTCTGCCATTTCCCTCCGGCTATTTTTATTTTCTGAAGATTGGTTCCCATTGGCAACTTAATTGCTTAGAAATCAGAAAATCTGGATTTCTTTTGAGATGGCTTAGGGCAGCACCCCATTAAAAACAGACAATCCATTGTGACGAAATTCAGTAAAACCAATAAAACCAATGCAGCGACTAAAGTCTGCATATGTAATTTTTAACTGCTCTCTTTGGAATGAGGAGCACATAGGTCAAATCATCTTTAAAAATACCTGCGCCACCCCACATCCTCGAAATAGTCTAACGCTATCCTTAGGTCCAAGGAATTTAGTCAGGACCGCCTTGAAGTTTCCTTTGCTCAATTCAGGATGTGAGGAAAGTAGTGTGTGTGCGTGTGCGTGTGTGTTGTTGCCTGAAGATGGGGGAAGAAACTGAAACAGGACTCCTCTATTTGCTTATTTATGTTATCACTTATTGCCCGACTCTATCCTCTTCTTAGTGTTTCCTTCCAAGTCGAGTCGTCCACACTGCTTCAGCTTTCTCAACCCAGAGGATTCAAAAGAGATGGCAAGTGGCCCCGCCTTCTTATGAATATGCAACAGCAAGGGACTGGGAGGAGGCAGGAGAGGAAAACCCTGCAAGAAATTCAACCTCGGTCGGCCTGAAACGGCTCTAGGCCGCTCCCACCCTCCACCACGCCCTACAGGGAGCGCAAACAATAGCACAGCCCTGGTCCCGAGGCGCGCTTGCCGCTGCGCTGGAGCCACTGGGTGTTCATCGCCTGGAAAACGTGGCGTCTGATTATCCCTTCTGAACTCTGGAGCCAGCCTGAACTTTGGCCAGGAAGGTAGCGGCGGGACGGATTCGCCGTCTCCGGACCGAGTGGCCTGAAGGTCCCGTCCTTTGTCGTGCAAATGAGGAGGGCGCAGGGGCCCTTGCGGCGGCGCCCGCCGGGCCCGAGTTCCGCGCCTGCTGCCCCGTGACTTCCTTTACATTGGAGCTCGGCGCGGGGTGGTCGATCCCTTCGGAGACCCCCTGCCTACGCGGAGGAATGCCGAGAAAGGTCAGTGGGTTTTGTGTGCGGGTGGTCACGCCTCCCTCACTTTCGGGGAAGGGACTACCGAGCAACAGGTGGCTGAAGTCTGCGTCCATGGAACCCTTTCTAAAGAGAGGCCGAAAGGAGGCGAGGGTGAGCAGCTCGGCGTGAGAGCGCGGGCAGGTCGGTGGGCGAGCTACAGGTTTGAGAAGTTGCCGCCGCCGTAGCAGGTGCAGCGCAAGCGCCGAGCTGAGCCTGGGAGGCTAGAGCACCCGCGGGCTGCCCGTGTCGTCTTGGCAGTGGGGGCGGGGCCTAGCCGCAGCGTGCGTCGCCATGGCAGCGGGGGCGGGGACCGAGCAGCGGCGTGCCCGGGTTGCCGGGCGACGGAGGCGCGGGGAGGGGCTCCTGGCTTCCCGGAGAACTTCTGGAAGGACCCGCCAGTAAGTGTCGTGTTTCTTTGACCCTTGTCTGGTGGTCGGTAACTCCAGCCTGTTTAGCAGCCCCTTCGGGTAGGGAATCAGGCTTCTTGGCTGCCGCCTTCTAAATGCCATAATACCCAGTTTTTGAAAATACTTGGACTGTGGTCTCATGGAAGATGTGAAAAAGTTAATAGCTATTCCTTTCCAAAGCATCAACAGAAAAGTATCCTCCATCTTCCTGTTCAAGGATATTCGTTAATTGTTAACATTTTTACAAACTAAAATCGAGAATCTGGTTTGGAGCCAGATCTGATTTGAAAACGAAATGACCTTCAGCCTGCCCAATATATTAACCAAAGTCTTTGCAAAAGACAGGTGCAGACAGCAGGCACAGTATTAAAAATTCAGACATTTGTATCTTAAGAATGTTTTAGAAAGACATGAGACTCACAGAGCAACGCGAGAAAATTACCCTCATTTTGTTTCGCTGGGTATTTTCTTGCATGCAAAGGGCTTATTTGAAAGATTGTTTTAATTGTATACTACAGAAAAAAATTAGCAAGAAATTTGACTTTTCTGCAGTGACTGACATCTGCAATAATCCTATAGCTAAAGGCATCTTTTGGTGTTTTTAATCCATTTCTCCAGATTTAAATGATTTGCCAAAGAGACAGAGCTGTTACTAGTTAAGGTGGTTTCCACACATTAGTTTTTTCTTCCTCTGAGTCTATTTTAAAATTATCTGTTACAGGAGTTCTCGTCATGGTTCAGCGGAAATGAACCAGATTAGTACCCATGAGGAAGAGGGTTTGAGCCCTGGCCCCACTCAGTGAGTTAGGGATACGGCCTTGCGGTGAGCTATGGTGTAGGTTGGCAGCTGTGGCTGGACTGGACCCCTAGCCTGGGAACTTCCATATGCTGCCGGTGTGGCCCTAAAGACAAACAAAAATTATCTGTTACATTTTTATTCATGTATCCATCAGACATGTATTGAGGTTCTGCTATGTGCTGTTTACCTTGTTAGATTTGGGAGTAAATGGTGAGAGGTTCAGAGTTGAATTAGAAAAAGTCACTAGGCGAGGCAAAGGCTAAGACATAATCAGAATGCACTGTGATACATTCCCATTTAGAAATTCCCCCCCAGGGTGTCTGTGGGTGTGGCTGTGGCTGTGGTGTAGGCCCGCAGCTACAGCTCCGATTCAACCCCTAGCCTGGTAACCTCCATATGCCACAGGTGTGGCCCTAAAGAGGAAGGAAGGAAGGGAGGAAGGGAGGAAGGGAAGAACAAAAGAACGATAGAACAAAAGAAAGAAAGAAAGAAAGATTCCCCCCAGGATGGCCCCTGCTACTGGCCAGGAGGGGTGCCCAGATCACTCTTGAGCTTTGTGCTTCATTCATGTCATCACCTTGCCCTTTCAAGGCAAAGGTACCCATTTAAAATATAAGGAAGATGACACTCAGAAAGGTACAGTAACTTGCCCCAGAACTTAAAGTCTGGAAGTGGCAAAGTCAGGATCTAAATCCGAATGTGGCTGCTATGAGAGACTGCTTCTGAAGCATTAGACCGTTTGATCCCTATGCCCTTACTAACCACATTGCCGTATTTTGAATTTTGTGAATTTCCACCCCCACCCCCCCAAAACTACCCACTATGCAGTTTTCTTTTTGGTTAAGATGTTCCTAAAGTCAGGTATCAATAGCACTTCTGGAGAATTAAGATTTTCCCACTGGAATGTTGCTATTGTAAACAATTTTTTTTCAGGGGTTCACAAGAAATTAATGAGAAAATTAATATGTGTTTATTCAAATCATGTCTTAAGAATATTGGAGGTACAGAGTTCCCGTCGTGGCTCAGTGGTTAACGAATCCGACTAGGAACCATGAGGTTGCGGGTTCGATCCCTGGCCTTGCTCAGTGGGTTAAGGATCCAGTATTGCCGTGAGCTGTGGTGCAGGCTGCAGACGCGGCTCGGATCCCGCGTTGCTGTGACGTGGTGAAGGCCGGCAGCTATAGCTCCTGTTAGACCCCTAGTCTGGGAACCTCCATGTGCCGCGGGTGCGGCCCTAGATAAGCCAAAAAGAAAAAAAAAAAAGAATATTGAAGGTACTTATGTATTAAGGTGTTGTATTGCACAAATTATTGTAGACTTAGATTTCTTTTTTTGTCTTTTTTTTTTTTTTTTTGTGCTTTTTAAGGCTGCACCCTTGGCATAGAGAAGTTCCCAGGGTAGGGGTCCAATCAGAGCTATAGCTGCCGGCCTACACCACAGCCACAGCCACGCCAGATCTAAGCTGCGTCCACGACTTACACCACAGCTCACGGCAACGCTGGAACCTTAACCCACTGAGTGAGGCCAGGGATCAAACCCACAATCTTATGGTTCCTAGTTGGATTCGTTTTCGCTGTGCCACGACGGAAACTCCTAGAATTAGATTTCTTTGAAACAAAATATATTACTTAGCATTCAGGTTTTTATTACCTTTCCTGATTTTGCATCTTTTAAATCAGTTTTGTTAGCTTCTCCTGGTGTTGACTTTAGATTGGTGGTAACTGGAAATTGCTGTATTGTCCTAGAAAGTTCAGCTATGTACCTGGCTTGCCCTGCCATGAGATATGGCTGTTATATCCCATCACAGCCCTGAAAACCACTGTGAACTAATTTTACTAGTGATTTTCATTCTTAAACTTATTTTCCCAAATAGATTGCAGGCTCCATGAAGGCAGGAACCAGAACTTTCGTGTCTTGAGAATCTTTCTCTTAATACCAAGGACGTTAACACTCTTCATAACTATTAACTGGCAGGAGAAAACAAAAATAAATTTTATCAGACCAAAGAAATAATACTTTAAAAGACATAATATACAAAGTCACAGAAGCTCTGGTTATTTGCTGATTTTTTTTTTTTCATGATCCCATACTATAAAATTCTAGGTTGTACCTATTTTGCAGATAGAAAAACTGAGCTATGGTGATCAGTATTTAAAGTGTTTTCTGCTGTATTCTCTTATTTGGCCCTCACAAAGCCCATGTAAGTGCAGGGGAGGAAAATGGTTTCCTCTGCCCTTCTCAGGTCTTTGTTGGTCTAATAATTAAATTGGCACAGGACCGTTTAACAGGAGAAAAACAAATTTAATTATGCATGTAAGGGAGCCCCAAAGGTATAAGGCCTGAGCGCAAGTGGGGATGGCAGGCCTTGCCCATGCTGGTCCTGGAGGTGCGGGCCGGGGGCCTCCCAGGGGAGGAGGGGTGTGGCCCACAGGACAATAACAAGGTGATGTTGGGTAATTGGATGTTTGCCCCGCCGTACAGATGGGTCATTCAGATAAAAGTTATGTCTGCCAGTAGCGCTCTCTCTGAGTCAGACCCCAGTCAAAATTCCTTTGGGAGGTTGAAGAGGAGTAAAAAAATCTCCTGCGTCTTGTGGGCCCTTAAATTGGCCTCAAGACAATGCACAGGCCAGAGCCGCACACTGGGGGGAGGCTCGCTCTGAACCCCTTGCCAGGAATCTGTATCCCTGTTTTTTAAATATATATGAGAAAAGAGAAGCTCAGAGAAGTGGAGTGACTTGGCCAGAGTCACTCAGAAAGGGAGCATCAGGTCTTCGGATGAGTTCAAGTGGTTCTGCAGGACGCCCTCGCAAAGCGGGCACACCCGCAGCTGTGGGTACAGGCCGCCTTCTCCCCCTCTCACCCCTGCCCCCCAGCACCCCCTGACTGGGGAGAAGGCGAGGAAACCTCTTTTAAAAGACAAGAGTTGGGGGAGAAGGAAGGAAGAGGAGAAGAGGGGCTCCGTGGAGCAAAGGAAAGTGAGAGCTGGGAAAACAGTGCAGTGAAGTAGAGAGAAGAAGGAATCAGGGTTCAAAATCGGTAGTGGGGAGACCAGAGAGGGAGGTGTGCTGGCTACCAGGGGGGCCCGAACAAAGGGCCCAGGACTTGCCGGCTCAAGCCACAGATATTTCCTGGGCCGCAGCTCTGGAGGCCGGAGGTCAGGGGGTTGGTTTGTTCTAAGACCTCGCTCCCTGGCTGGCCCACACGCGGTCTTCCCTCTGTGTGTCTCTGCCCTCATCTCTTCCTGTCACACCTGTCATACTGGATTAACGCCCATCCGAACGGCCTCATTCTACCTAAACCTCCTCTTTAAAGACTGCGTCTCCAAACAGTCACGTTCACAGGTACAGGGGATTAGGGCTTTAACATAGGAATTCTGAGGGAACTCATTTCAGCCCATAATAGAGCATAAGGAAAATGACCTTGGTCTGTGACTCTGAAGACAAGACCTACTTCTATTGCTGTTGCTTTACAGTTCTCATTAGTCTTCTCTCCTAGCACGAATTAATGTTTGGGGTGAGTTGGGGCCATTTTTTACATCAGCATATTCCACTGGTTGTATAAAGGACAAAAAGAAGATTCAGGACTGAGCTCTTCTCTGTTCTGCTGGCTTCATACTCGAATTATCACTCTCACCTCCGCAGTTCCAGCCTCCAATCTTGTCACGGTTTGACGGGCAGGTGCAGCTGATGACAGCCTCCATTTCCAGCGAGGTGTGACCTGTCTGTGCCTTTTGTCAAGCTGGAGAGTGATCTGAGTCCCATGTGTTGTGGTCTCTGCATACAGGTGGTAAAAGAATTTTCCACATTTGAAGCAAGCTGTAGAAAAGACAAGTCTATCGAGGCAAGACACACTGTGAACACAGCGGGCCGACTTCCTGATAATGAGGGAGAGCCGACCCTGGGCGCATGGTCGTGTCTGTTTTTACAGCCCAAGAGTGCGAGGCGCGGTCTTGCCGTACACCTGCCGACCTGCTGGTTGGTTGGGGGAAAAAGGGGTCTTCTGATGCACTCGCTGGTTGGTTCGGATATATGTTGCCCCTTTAGGGTCAGGGAAAGGAGTCAGGGTAAGAAGTGGGCTGCATTCCTTTCCTAATAGGAAGAAGTAGGCCAGGTTGCTGGGGCAGGGGGTCCTTAGGGACATTGTGATAATTACGTGAGACAGGTAGGCTGATGAGGGTCTGGTAATTCTTATCTCAACCTTAGGCTTTTTGAGTTTTATCTCCTTGGAAAGGCCTTGAAATCCCACATGAAGTCCCACATCATGTGCGGCCCGTGGAGCACGATACATCTAACAAAAATGAAATAATACTGAAAAGACAGGGAAGCGTAGATTTGACAACCTTCGTAGCCTTGAGGATAAGCTAGGGCACCCTGCGCTCTGCATGTCATTTCCATGCTTGTTCTACCAAGACAGGCCCGGCACAGCTTTTCAGACAGTGGACGGGAGCCAGAAGGGCTTGAAGGTTTTCCTGGAGGCCCTGAACATCTAACAAGGTTGTAACTGCAACGTGTCACAAAGACTCAGATTGTTAACCTGCTGTGGTCAGATGATATCGGGGACCGGGGGAAGCCTCCCAGTCTGGTGGCCACTGCCTGGCCCTTGGTTGGACTACCCAGAACCTGCTTTGTGAAGGCAAGAATCCACACAAGGCTTCAATATGGCCCAAGAAGGTTCCAGATGCTCCTGCCGTAGAGTTTCCATGTTCGCTGTCAGAATCTCAGAGGACTTCGGTGTGTCTGCTTGACCAGCTCCATTCTGCCTTTTAGAAAAGGTAGAGCACGGTTGCCCACTTTTTCACACGGAATAGCTTGTCATTTTCTAAAAGAGTTTTAATAGGCCACGTCTTAGCTCTTTGGGGCTAGTTGAATGGAAATTTCAACCATGGGGCAGGGTGTGTTTCTATCACAGTCCCAGGAAAGCCGCCCCTCACTGTCCTGGGTTTTGGGGTTGTCATTTCTGTCTTCACCAAATTTCCCTGAGTCGTGAGCATTCTGGTCACTTCCGGTTGCGAGGCCCTGGACTAGAACCTGAACTGTCCTCACTGAGGAACGTGTAACCATATGTGCATTGCAGCATTTTCAAGGAACAGCGAAGTCTTTTGAAATATTCTTTTTGGGGTGGGATCCAGCAGCTTTCCATAACGGGTGGTTTCAGAAACAGGTTCTTGGGTGGAACAGCCATTGTTCCCCCAACCGAGAAAGAAAGCCTAGAGTGAGGCAACCTTAATTAGCCAGGGGATTGACGCCAGGGCCTAGAGTTTGTAAAGTCAGCCTTGAGCGTTAGAGCAGATTCCTGGAGGGCAGGGCTGTATATTTCCCCATCTGATTCAAGCCAGACATTCGTCTCACGGGTCAGTTGTGCCAATCAGCTGGCACGGGCCCAGGAGGCGGGCTGGGCTGTTCCACGGCTGCTCCTATAACACCTTTTAATTAAAATCTCACCTCAGAGGCATTCCCCCCAGCTTAGGAGAAAAGAAGTCAACACAAATGTATGCAGAGTGAGGAAAAACTACTGTTCACGGCTGCTCATGACTCCCCAAGTGTGGGTACAGTGAAGAACCCTTCCATCCTCAGTGCTGCTGGAGAAGGTCGTGACTTTGAAGGGACTTGGAGGTTCCCAGGCTTTCAGTGAATGTTTATCATCACTCACGATCTACTCAGCGCCTGAGAAGATGTGTCACGGCTTCTCTTCCTCTAGCTCAGGGTAAACAGACGTGAAACATAAGGCACAAATAAAGGCTCTGTGCTGCCCACGGTCATGGCCGTGCACGAGCCACCAGGAACTCCATGGGTGCTCAGCGGCCAGAGATCTGCACCTCCTTGCTCGCTCTGCCTGCCCGATGCACACCTACTTAAGGTTCCCGTCACCACAACCCCTAGCCTGGCCCTTTCCTGCTTTTCCAATGAGGACGCTCAAGAAATCTCTTGACCGTGTCTAAACCAGGGTGAGAGTGGCCACGGTGTGTGCAGCCTTTCTGCTCCTGGCGCAGCTCCGTCAGGATTTGAAGGAAATACAGGAGGGACTTGGCGGAGGGAGTAGAAGAGAGAGCCATTTCTATACTCTTCTCAGCATCCATAGAACGGGTAAATCCTTGAAAAGAGGCAGGAAGACTGGCTGGGTGTTTGTTTCAAGGACAGAAGGACGTGTAGGCAGCGAAAGTACAGGAGTCCATGTGGCGGCCACAGGAGGGCAGCGAGGAGAAAACCACGGGTCCAGACCCCAGGTGGTGGCACAGGGCGGGGCAGTGACGCCGGGTCCTCACCCAGAGACCGGGGGAGAGCATAAACATGGCGGCTGGGAAGCCAACTCCGGATTCAGGCCTGTCCCCTGGGTTATTCCCCAGAAGCCCCACGGCCCCCACTGCGCAGACACCGGGGCCCAGCGCCCCCTCCTGATGAACAGTGGTGATGGAAGGCTGGAGGGTCTGGCGGGGGTGGGTGGATGGAGAGGGTCTAGGGGAAGGGAGCAGAGAGCATCCGAGTCCCTTGTTCCTGGCACTTCTGGTTGGTTCCCCGTTTCTAAGGAGAATAGAGGCTGAAATCGAAGCAAGGGAGATGCATTTTCGTCGCAGCAGCAAGCCTTTGTGACGTGCAGATCAGGGCAACCGTGGGTTTTATTTGGAGCCAAGGCATTGGAGGAGCGTGGAGGTCTGGGAGCAGGTCTTGTCGCTAACGCTGATTAACCCACGTCCAGCCAGCCTGATTCCCAAAAGTTATCTGTAAGAAGAAGAGCTTGACTAGATGATTTCTAAGGTCCCTGGTGTTCTGGAATTCTGCGCTTTCCTAAAGTGGCATGTCCCAAATAAAATAGCCTCCTGCCGAGTTAACAGTAATTAGAAATGAGTAATAATAGGATTAGTTAAGTAAATGTTTTTGAGAAAATGTAAAATAAAATTGCCTCCAGATGCTCTTGGCTTCCAGGTGGGTGTGAGCTGTGAGATCTTAGCCTTGAGAAACCCCCGTGTGTCTTCTGTCAGTCTTAACTGCAGTAAGAATGTCTTGGCCTTTTGAGATCGTTATTCTGTGACATCTTAAGGAGAGCCTCACAGGGTGCAGCCCCCGCCCAATGCCTGTCCTTTCTTTTGACTGGATACACGGAAATGTCTCCTTGGGGTGAATTCCAGCATGTACTAAGTGAGGCTCCATTCCCTGGCGTTTTGCACTACATAGGAAATCTTGAAGAACGAATGTGGGTGGTTTGCATTCATATTTTAAATGGACAAGGGGATCGAACTGAATGAAACCTACACTCTGAACCTGCCTAGTAAAACTTGATCTCTTCGTATCAACAATTTATCCTTTTGGGGTCTTATTTATCAGATTTCTTTGTCATGGCCATGTCTCTGTTTAGATACGAAATGTGATGTGTCAAATTTTTTCCCCTTTTAACTATATATTTATTTCACAAGGAAAAACAGGAATTCGCCTTGTGGCTCAGTGGAAATGAGCCCGACAAGTATCTGTGAAGATGTGGGTTCAATCCCTGGCCCCGCTCAGTGGGTTAAGGATCTGGTGTGGACATGAGCTGTGGTGTAGATCACAGACATGGCTCAGATCTGGCATTGGTGTGGCTGTGGTGTAAGCTGGCATCTGTAGCTTCGATTCAGCCCCTAGCCTGGGAACTTCCATATGCTGTGGGTGCGGCCCTGAAAAGCAAAAACAAAATAAAACAAACAAAACAAAAAACAAAGGAAAAAGAGAAACCCACAGGAACATTTCCTGAAAGCTCTCAATTAGGCAAATCTTAGGAAAATGTGTATTATCATCTGAAATGCATGGTATGATCTGTAGTTGAGTAAGACTGTTTTGGTTTATAAATGGAGCGCACCATCCACAGGAGACATAGGTACAGGGTTCTCTTTGAAAACATTTCTGCCCACGATCCAAACAGTGGGCTTTTATGTCCTTTCTCTGGCTCCATGGAGATCGTTAAAAGGAATTCCGGCTCAGTGCTTTGCTTACTTTCCCATCAGAGGTATAACTAATAACATCTCACATGTGTTACAACCAGATCGTAGCATATTCTGTAGTATTTCACAAACCAAGGGATGGAGCAATGGGAGTTCCTTCTCTGGGGAGGTGGGTTAAGAATCTGACTGCAGTGGCTCGGGTCGCTGTCGAGGCGTAGGTTCCATCCGGCCCGGCACAGTGGCTTAAGGGTCCAGCATGACTTCAGCTGAAGCTTAGGTTGCAGCTGCAGCTGAGATTCAGTCTCTGGCCCAGGAACTTCCATATGCCATGGATGCAGCCATTAAAAAAACAAAAAAAGTGGAGTTCCTGTAGTGGTTCAGTGGAAACGAATCCAACTAGGATCCATGAGGTTGCGAGTTCGATCCCTGGCCTCGCTCTGTGGGTTAAGGATCCGGCGTTGCTGTGAGCTGTGGTGTAGGTCACAGATGCGGCTCGGATCCTGCATTGCTGTGGCTAGGCCTGTGGCTTAGGCTGGCAGCTGTAGCTCCGATGAGACCCCTAGCCTGGGAACCTCCACATGCCGTGGGTGCGGCATGGCCCTAAAACGACAAAAGCCAAAAAAAAAAAAAAAGAGTTCCTGCCGTGGTGCAGCAGAAACGATCTGACTAGTATCCATGAGGACGCAGATTTGATCCCTGGCCTCACTCATTGGGTTAAGGATCCAGTATTGCCATGAGCTATGGTGTAGGTCACAGATGGGGCTCAGATCTGGTGTTGCTGTGGCTGTGGCTGGCAGCTACACCTCCAATTCAACCCCTAGCCTGGGAACCTCCATATGCTGCAGGTATGGCCCTAAAAAGCCAAAAAAAAAAAAAAAAAAAAAGAAAAAGAAAACTTCCAACTCTGTTGGTTGCAATTTTGAGAAATTTGCTTGGATATACTTCTTAATATAAAAGTATGTCTTTGGGCGTTCTCATTGTGGCCCAGTGGGTTAAGAGCCTGACGTAGTGTCCACGAGGATCCAGGTTCAATCCCCAGCCTCACTCAGTGGGTCAAGGATCTGGCATTGCCACAAGTTGCGGCATAGGGCACAAACGTGGCTCAGACCTGGTGTTGCTGTGGCTGTGGTGTATGCTGGCAGCTGCAACTCTGATTCCATCCCTAGCCTGGGAACCTCTGTATGCTACAGCTGTGGTTGTAAAAAGAAAGCGAAACGTTGTGTCCTTTTTTTTTTTTTTTTTTTTTTTTTAGGGCTGCACCTGCTGCATATGGAGGGGGGGTCTAATCAGAGCTGCAGCTGCCGGCCTACGCCACAGCCACAGCAACACCAGATCGAAGCCTTGTCTGCAACCTGTACCACAGCTTGTGGCAACACCAGATCCTTAACCCACTGAGCGAGGCCAGGGGTGGAATCTGCATCCTCATGGATCCCAGTCAGGTTCGTTAACTGCTGAGCCACGAAGAGAACTCTGTGACTTTTGTCTCACTTAAGGGAAATAACATTTATGAATACTGACTGTGAACCAGACATTGACATCTTTATGGTCTTTGGAGCTGTTTTTCTTTCTGTGTCGGTCAGGGATTAGTTCGCGAGGCCTGGAGAAGTTACATCAGCTGTGCAAGGACACACTGAATAAATGGAATTGCTGAAAAAAATTAAAAAAAAAAGGCAAATCCGGTGTCCAACCTCAGGAAAAAAAAAACAGAAAAAAATTTCCTGTCCGGCTCTTAAATTTGTATGTGTCTTGAAAACAAGTAATCTTACCTCTAAGATCTCCATGTTTTTTGTGGGATGAAAGATAGTTTGGAATCATGTGAAAATCAGCAGTTCCCCTGATGGCGGGAATGTATTTCTGGAGTAAAGTTTAAGCATTTCTATCATTAAATATTGTATTAATCACTATTAGTTCTGGGAATCGGCCCAAACAGGTCATTCTTGCAACAGTGTTTGTATTCAGCCCGCTGAGGCAATCAGCCACCGAATGAGGGATTTCTTCCCCTTAAAAGAGCTGACTTGACCGGTAAGAATTTGGTTATGCAATGAAATGTTGTCACATTAGAAGGGAAAACCCTGGATTTGGAAAGTTTGGTAGTTTGATGATCTAAAGTATAAACATTTTCCCCTACACAATAAATAACAGCTGTACCAATTTTAATTTCAAATTGGCTGATCTTCAAAGCTACACTGCAGACCAGACATTAAGGTATGAAGATGATTGGCAAGAAAAATTCAAATGCCACCAGCAGTGAGAATCTGGTTTATTTATGTTTTGCTATTTTAAGGCTGCACCCACGGCATATGGAGGTTCCCAGGCTAGGGGTCAAATCGGAGCTACAGCTGCCAGCCTACCGCATAGCCACAGCCACTGGATCCAAGCTGCATCTGCGACCTACACCACAGCTCACAGCAACGCCGGATCGTTGCCCCTCTGAGCGAGGCCAGGGATCGAACCTGCATCCTCATGGGTACTAGTCAGGTTCTTAACGCCCTGAGCCATAATAGGAACTCCCTAGATCGTCTATTTTTATTTAGTCATATATTTCACAGATTATTTCCTACCACTACATAGAGTGCTTCTTCGTTCTTTTATTTTTATTAGGGTAAACTGTACCTCACATGGCACTTGTGCAACCATCACCACCATCCATCCTTCGAATTTTCTCGTCTTCCCAAACTCAAACTCTGTATGCATTAAATAATAACTCCCCTCCCCCAGCCCCCAGTAACCACCATTCTGTTCCTGTCTCTAAGAATTTGCCTTTTCTAGCTATCTCAAAATAAGTAGAATCACATAAATATTATCCTTTCGTGTCTGGCTCATTTCACTTAGCATGATGTTACAGATATCAGAGTTTCATTTCCTTTTAATGGGTGAACAATATTCCATTATATGCGTGTATCACATTTGCTTTAGCCACTTATCTGTCAGTGGACCTTTGTGTTATTTCCAGTGGTTTCATTGCTTTTTAACGGCTGCATAGTATTCTGCTCTGTGACTATAACATGTTATATATCAACCCATTCCCTTTTGATGAAGGTTATACCTTATTTCCAGGTTTCAGGGAAGGTTATACACACTCTTCAACCATTTCATACATGCATGTGAATATCTAGTAAGCAAATTTCTTGAGATGGATTGGCTGAAACAAAATGTTACAGACATGATACATTTTGGGCTCTTGCCGACTTACCCTCCATGGACACTGTCCCCATTTGCTCTTCCCACCTCCCTGCCAACCTCCTCACTGAGTTACACAGTGTTACCAAACTTCATCTTTGCTCATCTGCAGGTGGGAAACGCTGTCTCCGTACAGTTGCTTTTCTCTTTTCTGGTGTGAACTCTGAGTGTGTCAGGGCCATTGGTCTTTTTCCCCTGGGGCTCTCTTTGTTTCCTTTGTTCATGTCTCAGTGGGGCTGCTGTTTTTTTTTTTCTCCCCTCCCTCTTCTCTGTATTAGCTGTTGTTGAAAAATTTGCTTCTGTTTGGCATCTTCACCACAGCCTGGGGGAGGCTTTTGGAACTCAGCTGTGAAACGGGAGCTTTGTCTAAAAACAGTGACACCTGCTTTTCAACACCATTGACCAACTTCTGGCTCTGGGACAGTAACTTGTATTAAGGGGACAGACCATCTCATGCTGTACGATGCTGTATTGAAGAGGTTATATTCAGGAGAAAGTTTTTTGAGAACGTTATAAAAATTTCTTTTCTCACAACATATTTTAATGTTATTGAGGACTTACTCATCTTTCAAAAAGTGGGTGTATAAACACAAGATGAATAAACAGCTTGGGAACGTACCGAAAAAAAATAACTGAAAGTAGCATATTGTTAAATTTGCAAAGCCTTCGGTACTCCGAACTCAGCATCATTCGCATCCTCTGACCCTCCCCATCTCTGTGTCTCCTGTCCGGTTGTCCTCTCTCCTCCATTACTAGGACATCATCGCCTGTCCAGTCTACCACACGTCCCTCCAGTGTGTCACCTGCAAGAAATCCTGTGTTTGCAAAGGGTCGTCCCTGACTTGGAACTTGGGGTCAGATCGGGATGCAGAAGGGTGAGAATGAGACAGGCCACAGTTGAGACAAATGCAGCATCTGTACCTGTAACCTCCAGGGTGGTGGGACCCCCTCTCAGGGTGGGCAGATGAACGAGAATGTGCCTGTCTGTGTACACACACGTATAGGTAAACGTGCATGTGTGTATGTACTCACACACACGTAAGTATGCATGTCAGAATGTACCCGCGTGTGTACATATACCTCCTCATCCAAAATAACTTTAACATAATTTATAGAGGGGAGTTCCCGTTGTGGCTCAGCGGTAATGAACCCAACTAGTCTCCAGGAGGACATGGGTTCTGTCCCTGGCCTCATTCCGTGGGTTAAGGATCCAGCGTTGCTGTGAGCTGTGGTGTAGGTCACAGATGCGGCTCAGATCTGGCATTGCTGTGGCTGTGGCGAAGGCCGGCGGCTACAGCTCCGATTGGACCCCTAGCCTGGGAACCTCCGTATGCCGCGAGTACCCTAAAAAGAAAAAAATGGAAGAAGCTTAATACAATTTATGAATTAATAAATAAGTGTGTATAGGGATTACAGAGTTTAAATGCTTTCCTTCTTGGGAGATGTCATTGCAAAGGCGTGTGGCCATTTGTTTTGCTGGCTGGCGTCCTAGAGGTAGAGGTAACGGTGGAGCCTTGTAGCGTTTTATGTGCAGATGTTTCAAAGGAAAAGACGGGAAGATATGGTCTGGGCCGCAATGCCTGGATATTTGGGTAAACGTTATCCTGAGGGCTGCTGGGGGGGAGTTTCTGGGTGAGAAGAACCTTTGAACTGGTCGGCGGGGTGAAGCAGATGACCCTCCCCAAGGCAGGAGCCTCCTCCGACCCCCCCCCAACAAGGCCTGAATAGACCGAGAAGCTGGGCGTCTTCCAGGGACCCCGGTCCGCTGTTGCTTTCGGACTCGGGATCGAACTAAAGCACCGGACTTCGTGCGTCTCCAGCCTGCAGACCCGTGGGTAGTGCTCAGATGTGCCAGCCTCTGCGGCCGCGGGCCAGTTCCTTATAACGTATCTCTATCCATCACCTGTTCTGCTTCCCCGGGGACACGGCTGCTGGGCCTCCTGTCACCTGCAGCTGAGCCGGGCTCCTGGGCCCTGGCTGCCTGCAGAACCACCAGGGCTTGGGTACTGCAAGCAGATATTCTTATATAGTTGGCATTTTTTCGGAAGCTCCCCAAGTGGTACGGGTGCAAATTCCAAGCGTTGCGGGTGTGAGAAGCACGATCCATCAGCATGGGGACGGCGCCCCCGTCACAGGTGTGGCCTCAGGTTGGCAGATGTGCAGGCCGGGGGAGGACACAGCCACTTGAGTGACGGTGACACACCCTCCCGCCTGGCGCTGGCTGGAGGGAGGTCGGACCTGGTTCCGGGCTGGGAGCTGCAGGCGGGAGAAATGGACTGAGAGGCTGCTGCCTTGCGTGGCCGTACCTAGCCCATGGAGCCTCAGTTTACCGCTCTGCAGGACGGAGGGGTCACAGACGGAACCCGCCTCCTGGACTTGTTAAGGAGGTTTGGTCAGCCCATAATAGCACGTGTTGAGAGTGGTCATTAGTTGTCACCTGCACAGACCCCAGCGCGGCTAGTCACTGTCACTGAGACGCCAGTCCCCTCCGCGTACCTGTGCACCTGCCCCGGCATGTGTTCCGGCCACGCCTGCCTTTCTGACCACGGTCCCTTCGGCTGCTTCCTCACTGTCCGGGGTAGGTAAGGTCTTGGGCTTTTCTCAGGTTCCACAGGCCGGGAAGTCCGTCCTAGACCCAAGCCGACTGTGGCTGTCTCTGCTCCAAACCAGTTTGCGTTTGTTTTTTCAAAACTGAAGTGCACTCGACTTACGATGTTGCATTAATTTCTGCTGCACAGCGAAGTGGTTCGGTTATACCTGAGCTTTTGTGCCATCTGTATTCATCTGTAAAGAGCAGTTTTCAAGGGCATCCTTGTCTGGTTGTATTTCTCACTCTTACTCCTGTCGCGTACCGATCCTCTGTGGTGGGCTGTCACCTGCGCTTTCGGGACGGACTGGGAACACCAGAAAGGAAGCAGTTTAAAGAGTCAGCAACCCGTGTTGTGCACGCAGGGGTGAAAGGCTCCAGAGCGGCCCTTTGGGCGGCTCAGAGTCCAGTGCCTGACGCCTTGGACCCGTGGGACCACAGGTATGGCCTCACACAGGTCAGAGCATCCTGGGGCCGGTTCAGTGACCTCACAGTCCAGGGCTGCAGTTTTCTGGGGACAATTGCCTTTTTATTAATGATTTTGGTAGGTCCTCTGCTAACTAGTCTGTGACCTGTGCAAGAGGGGTTAACTAGCATTGTTATTTTTAGCGAGGTGTCGTGCAAAGAATCAAATGTATTGCCTTCTCAGCGCGTTGATGACAAGGAGCCCTGCCTGCATATAAGAGATAAAACCCCTTCTCAGGAAGGCTGGCATGTCCCAGCTGCCATGTGCTTGATGCCAGATTCTGCCAGTGACACTCTCAGCTGTGGGGACAGATAGACAAGGAAGCTAGCATCCCCTACTCCCCAGAGACCTCCTACGGTACCTGCCTGGACCAAATTCAAACCCACCAGGCTGAGACCGACAAGCTGTACACCTGAAACTGACACAACTTTGTAAGTCAACTGTACTCCATTACATTTAGTTTAAAAAAGAAAGATTTACCCAGAAATGCCAATCTTTTGGCAAGAAGGAGAGAAACCAGCTGGACTTCTGTGCTTTTCTGTTTTTTCTTTTCCTTTTTTTGTCTTTTGTCTTTTTAGGGCCACATGCATGGCCTGGGAGGTTCCCAGGCTAGAGGTCCCATCGGAGCTGCAGCTTCCGGCCTACACCACAGCCACAGCGACGCCAGATTCAAGCCGCATCTGCGTGCAACCTACACCACAGCTCATGGTAACGCCAGAAACTTAACCCACTGAGTAAATCCAGGGATTGAACCCACAACCTCCGAGTTACTGTTCGGGTTCATTAACCACTGAGCCATGATAGGAACTCCTCAAGGTGCTTTTCCATGGAACCCCCCCATCAAACCAACTCTACTCACAGTAGCTCGTGCTTATGCAGCCTGACGGTTGAATGTTGGGGTAACAGATTTAGCTAGGAAATTAAATTCACTTACTATGCTCAACACACTAGCTATCTGGGAGTTAAGTGAGGTTCCCCCGAAGTTGGAGAGGTGTATGTATCAGCTTCTTCTTCCTGCTGTAAGAAGCTACCACGGGAGTTCCCTCCGTGGCTCAGTGGTTGACGAACCCAACTAGGATCGATGAGGATGAACGTTCGATCCCTGGCCTCGCTCAGTGGGTTAAGGTTCCAGCGTTGCCATGAGCTGTGGTGTAGGTCACAGATGTGGCTTGGATCCCTCGTTGCTGTGGCTGTGCTGTAGACCAGCACTTGTAGCTCCTATTGGGCCCCTAGCCTGGGAACCTCCATATGCTGTGGGTGTGGCCCTAAAAAGCAAAATGAATGAATAAACAAATAAAATAAAAGATGTTAGATTTATACTGTCTTTAAATTTTTTAAATTTATTTAACATTTGATATAATTTTCAAAGTTCACTTTGCTTTTACAGCTGTTTTAAAATATCAGCTCTATTCCCCCGAATCATACAACACAGCCTTGAGCCTGTATTACACCCTATTTAGATTTCCAGTGTCGTGTTGATATGCCGTTAAAGATGTCAAGGAGCCAGTTCAAATCAGGGACCTGCAGAGAGAGCTCTGGATTCGAGCTGTAAGTTTGGGACTCGGTGGTTGTTGGCTGCTCGAACAGAGGGCTCCGCGCAGGAGCCTTGCACGGCAGAGGAGGCGCCTCACAGCTGTGGAGATGCTGAGGTCAAGGTGTGTGCCAGCCGGTTCCTTCTGAGGCTGAGGGAGGGGCGGTCCCCGCTCCCGGCGTCTCCCTGCATCTTATCATCATCTTCCTTCCTGCGTATCTGCCAGATCCCCCTTTTCATAAGGACACAGTCGTACTGGGGAAAGGCCAGTCCTGGGGACCTCATCTTGCTGTGATCATCTGCAGAGACTGTGTGCAGCTCCTGGGGTCACGTCCCCAGGTGCTGAGGTTTAGGGCCCACCCTTGGGGGGACACAGTTCAACCCTGAGAGAGGGGAGGGCAGCTGAGAAGCAGGTGAGCTCCCCTGGGGGTGACAAGCCTGGAAGAGCTGCCCCGGGCAGGGCCAGGTGGAGAGGGAGCTGGCTAGGCAACGTGGACTGTCCCAGAAGCAGTGCAGCTAAATAATTTTCCTTTTCTGGCCCTGGGGGTGAACAGAGAAAACTGCTGTTGCTTCTTCTTCTGTCGATGCGCCTGTGAGCTCAAGCCAGGGCTGTGGGGACAGATCCAGGGACCCAAGGCCGTGGGCTCCGTCTTTGAAGCGGCAGCCTCTGCACAGTTATTCAGAATTCTGTTTGTCCGGTTCTACGTCGTCCTGTTTGTGGCGTTTCCCCGCCCTGGTCTACAAATGCAGGTCATAGGCATGTGTGCCCACAGGTACACATATGAACAGAGAGGGGCGTGCGTCAGACACTTGGGGAAGGAAGAATGAATTCACGGTGATTTTCAGGAACAGAAATCTGAAGCCAAGCCTGGCTGCTCCGACACCAGGGTCAAGGTCATCACTGGACCCGCCGTGGTGGCAGGTGTCCAAGAAAAGCTTTGGCCAATTAGACTTTAGAGAAGGCAGGCAGCCTGAATAGTGAACGGGTCACCCAGGGGAGGGACAGCGTTGTGTGTATCTTCAAGGAGAGCCTGAATCAAGCTGGAGGCACGTCCCAGGATGCGATTCTTGGCAGCCAGGAAGGGATTTTGATGAGAGCAACTAGCTTTTGAGAAAAACCTAGAATAAAGAAAAACTCAAAAACTATTGTTTAAAATCTTCATTATGAGATCAACTCGTTCTTTGCTTTCTTAACGGTACACTGACGTGGGTTGAATTGCTTGTGCATTTCAAGCAATTTTGGATTAAAGCAGAATATAAATGATTAATGATGGGAATTTAGAAATTAGTGCATTTTTGGCAAATGTGAACTATTTGCAAGCAATTGTTTTACATTGTGCATCAGCCATTATTCCCCGTTAAGGTCTTAAAATACTGTCGTTTTGTGGTGGATTCAATTTAGAGATGTTGTACAAGCTTAGGGATATTCAAAAACATGTGAAGAAACACAATACGCGTCTGTGTACACCACCCCCCTAAAAAAGAGCCAGTCCAGGTGAAACTGCTTCTCTCATAAGCTCCTGCCTCCCCCTCTTGTCGTTTCGTACATTTACTGTGTGTACACGTAAACAATCTGTATTACGATCATTTTAACACAGAGGTTGATTCCTGCCATCTCCGTGTTTCCTGGTGAGTGGTCCAGAGTTCCGGTCCAGCCCTGTGGGCCTCCGGGGGTGCGGGCTTCTCCCAGGCACCCTCGCCTCCAGAGCAGAACTTCTTTGTCTTTGGAAAAAGGACGGCTTCTCAAAACCTCCTAAGCATCATGAACCAGTATTTTGTGAAATCACCAAATTAAAGACAAATAATTAGAAAAATGAAATTTGGAGTTCCTATTGTGACGCAGCGGATATGAATCCGACTAGGAACTGTGAGGTTGCGGGTACAATCCCTGGCCTCACTCAGTGGGTTAAGGATCCAGCATTGCTCTGAGCTGTGGTGTAGGTCACAAACACAGCTCGGATCCCGTGTGGCTGTGGCTGTGGCTGTGGCTGGCGGCTGTGGCTCCGATTCTACTCCTAGCCTAGGAACCTCCATATGGCACAGATATGGACCTGGAAAGCATAAAAAAGAAAGAAAGAAAGAAAAAGACAAATGAAATTTTAAAAGGTGCACGCAACACCCTCTTTGGCCATAACTAAACAGAGCTGGGAGGGAAGCGGAGAATCCCTGGGCACAGCTTGGCTAGATACCCTTTGTTTATATCAGGGTCTCAAAGTCTCAGTCATGGCAGATGTGCTGGCTTCTTGCTTGTCAAGTTGATCCAGTTTAGGTTAGATTGACGTCCGGGTCTTAGAGCTTCATGGGACCTGGAAGCCGGTGCCACGGCTCATTTATTTTCAGGCTGTACTGTTCTTCAGGCTTCGGTTTTCTTTCCTTTCCTTACTCCCTCCCTCCCACTTGCTTGCTTCTCTTTTTCTTTTCTTTTCTTTTCTTTTTTCTTTCCTTCCTTCCTTCCTCCCTCCCTCCCGCTTGCTTGCTTCTCTTTCTTTTTCTTTCCTTTTCTTTTCTTTTCTTCCTCCCTCCCTCCCTCCCTTCCCCCTTCCTCCCTTCCCGCGGTGCCCACCGCATGTGGAAGTTCCCAGGGCAGGGCCTGAACCCGCGCCCCAGCAGCTCCTGGAGCCACTGCAGGGACAGGACCGGATCCCTCGCCCGCTGTGCCCCTAGGGAGCCCCGGGGCTTTTGGTTTTTCACTCTTTGGCCACCCGGGGCTGTGGAGCTCCCCTCAGGGAAGAGGATGAGCCGTCAGGAAGACGGGACGTCCCCGTCTCAGTTCTCAGGCCAGGGGTCGAATCGGAGCTGTAGCCGCCGGCCTACACCACAGCCACAGCAACACGGGATCCGAGCCGCATCTGCGACCTACACCACAGCTCAGAGCAACGCCAGATCCTTAACCCACTGGGCAAGGCCAGGGATCGAACCCACAACCTCATGGATGCTAGTTGGATTCTTAACCTGCTGAGCCACAACGGGAAAGCAGAATTCATGTTTTGATCGCTCTCGGAGCAGGGGCAGAGTGAGGGACAGGGACGAGAAAGGTTTTAGTTCATGGAACTTTTAAAAAAAATTTTTTTTTCATTTTTTTAAAGTTTTATTGAAGTCTAGTTGGTTTACGACGCTGTGGCAATTTCTGCTGTACAACAAAGTGACCCAGTTTATACCGATAGAGAAACCGTCTGTCAGTTCGTCTCTGTGAAGCAGAACAGCTGAGAAATGTCACGAGCGGGGTCCGAGGACACAGCCTTTAGAAGGGCGTTTCCCCAGGACGGCATTTTCTTTGAGGTCTGTCAACAAACCAGAACAGTGCTGCAGGAGACTCAAGAAGCAGCAGCCTTGACATTCTTGTCACTGGAGGAGTGGGTTCCTTGTTCCGCGCACAGTGGCATAGCTGGCATTTTTTTCCTTCCTCAATAAAGACTTCCACTCCCTTGACCTTTAGAGTTGACCTTCCAGGCTACAGAGCGCTGTGTCTTGCACACTCATCACCTGCTGCGTATGCAGTTAGCCAGCAGCTCGCACTCCCTTCGGGACAGAAGGCGATCGCGCGGCGGGCTGGGCGCAGCCGCGGGTGTTGGCCACCCTGCATGGCTTTGCGGTTGAGCTGCCGAGAAAACACAGCGATTTGTGAGTAAATCCACAGTTCTGTCAGGGAGTGGGCGCGGTGAGGTGTCTGCGAGGGTGGGAGGGGGAGCCACAGGCTGGCGTTCAGCAGCGCCGTTCCCGCCCCTGGTGTCTCTGAGCCGCCACCCTTTAAGGGGACCTGCGACTGGCTGGCACGTGAGTATCCAGGCCTCCCTGGCACCCTGGAGCCTCGCATCCATCAGGCTCCCTGGGTGTGAGAATGTGACGGAAGAAGTCTGTAAACAGTCTTTTTTTTTTTTTTTTTGTCTTTCTGCCTTATCTAGAGCCGCACCCGCGGCATATGGAGGCTCCCAGGCTAGGGGTCTAACAGGAGCTGTAGCCGCCGACCTTCGCCACAGCCGCAGCAACGCGGGATCCGAGCCGCGTCTGCAACTACACCACAGCTCACGGCAACGCCGGATCCTTAACCCACTGAGCAAGGCCAGGGATCGAACCTGCATCCTCATGGTTCTTAGTCGGATTCGTTAACCACTGATTCACAAAGGGAACTCCTGTAAACAGTCTTAATGAGCGAGCGTCAGACAGGCAGGTGGCACATTTTCCCAACCTGTCCCCGTGGGCCCAGGAGGGGGCCCAGCAAGCCGCGGGGTGGGGGCCGGCACCAGACCAGGCTGGCCCTGGCTGTACCTGCTGCCGTGACACCCGATGGTGACAATATTCATGACTCTGATAGCAGTAATCACAAGAGCTGCCGCGAAGTCCTGGACTCGCACCCGGGGCTGCTGCTCCCAGCCCTGCCTGGTCCAGGACAGCCCTGGTCCCGTCTCGCGCTGAGGAGTTGCAT
>PVHT020004944.1:42702794-42756222 GCA_004024745.2 Catagonus wagneri
CCTCCCGGGTCCCCTCAGCCTGAGGGCATCCTTCCCACCTGGGCTTCCAGCCGTGCCGCCTGGACCAGCCGCTTTCCTGCTCGTGCTGTGGCCGCTGTGCCGCTGTCTCACCACCAGTGGGGCATCGTCTGCTTGTTCTGTGCCGGCCGTCCGGGGTCCCCTGAAGCCTGAGCCAGGGGGACAGGAGGGTGCAGGGGGTGTCCGCTGTTCCTGCTGTGAGGGCACAGTTACCCTGCGGTTAGTGGCTGGGCCCTGCTCCCCCCACCCTGGGGAGCTGTGTGGTCTGGGGAGGTCACTAGGCTGGGCTCTGTATTTTGAGCTGAGGAGTTACAGTGCAGCTCGGCTCACCTGTGCTTGTGGGACTAGGTGGCACATATGCTGGACCCGTGGTGACACTTGTGTCGTTATTGACGGTTGTCACTGTCTGTGTATCTGGGCCTAGATGCTTCGCAAAGGGTTCCCTGAGTCCCCTTGGGGGAGGTCGGCCCCGCTGCTCCCTCCCTGGGGAGCCTGGAGACCCCGCTGCTGCTGGGAGTGTGGCTGAGGCGAGTCCAGAGCCCTGAGCACAGGAGGGATCTGGAGCCTCTGCTGCCTCGAGCCAGACACAGGCGGCCAGGCACAGGCACTGCCAGGCACAGGCGGCCAGGCACAGGCAGTCGGCCACAGGCACTGCGAGGCACAGGCACTGCCAGGCACAGGCTGCTGGGAGCAGGCATTGCCACCAGGACCCTTAGATTGGGCAACCAGCGACCGACTGTTCTTGCTTGCAGGGGTGGCTGACACGCTGGGCTCTGACTCTCACGGGGACAGGGCTCGCCATCTCCAACATTCAGCCTGGGGGGCACATAGCGACAGGGGCCTCCTCCTCTGGCTGATCCCTCCAGGCACTCGGTCCTTCCCAGCCCTTCCCAGTCTGGGCGGCAGCCAGCAGTGCCATCACAGGCCCTGGCTGCGAGGGCTGGGGGCCAGGAAAGCTGTGGGGGGGCGGCCTCCTGCTCGGGTAAGTCCAGGGGGCCTCAGGGAGTCACGAGGGGTGGCGGACAGAGCCTGTGAGCCCAGGGTCCCTCTGAGCTCGCCGACCCGGAGCTTCCAGGCCAGGGGGTCTCCCTGGCTTCTCTGCCTTATTCCCACCCTGTGGCCGTGGCCAGACTGTCCACCTGTGCCTCCCGGACTGGGAGACTCACGGGGACAGGCCGGCCTTGCCTGCCACCGTGTCTGTGAGTAAACTTGAAGGTGAGAGGGTAGGGCATTGGCTGTCCTGAGGAACTGGCCTCCGGCCACTGCCTCTCACCACAGGAGCCAGGGACCCTGTCACTGCAGATACCACCGAGAAGCCGAGTGTGTAGCCGGCCTACGGTGGAAGGTCGGTGCCGATTCAGTCACCTGCCGCCTCCACCCTGCTTCACGGCCCGACCCTCCATCCTCCACGGTGGGCAGGGGGCCTCGAACCCTCAGCAGGAAGCGTCTTTCCGCTTTCCAGCTGAAACGCTGTTAGACTCCAAGGCCCAGAGCCGCCCGAGGGCACGTGTCTTGTCTGTGTTGTCCAAGGTCATCTGTGGAAAGGACGTGGCCTCAGGTGGTCCCTGCTGGCCGGTGTCTCAGGGACCCGTAGGGGCCTCTCTAGTGTCCCTGAGGCGGGTACAGAGGTGACACCCGCTGGCTCTCAGAACTGAGAGACCCGAGTGGGAAAGTGACCGTCGAGGCCAGGGCGCTTGCGGTTGGCCTGGGCGACCAAGGTCGCGGCCCTCCGATCTCCACGGCCCCCACAGTTGACTTTCTTTGCCAGGATGAGCTGGGCTCTGCTGTCTCCAAAACCAGCCCCCCGACCAGACGGTGCTGGGAGGGGCCTCCAGGCTTCAGAGCAGCCATGGGCACTGTGTAGTCACCTGTCACAAAACTGCCGCGGAGCAAAGCCCCACGCCTAGCGGCTCCGACGGTAGCCTGACTGAGCCCGTGTGTCTGCAGGTTGGGCCTCGGCCCTGACTGGGCTCACCCCCAGGCTGGCCAGCACCTCTGCTCCCCCAGCAGCCCCACCCGCTCTCAGGGTGACTGCAGAGGGCAAGGCCAGCAGGTCCAAGCTGTGCCAGAACATTCCCAGCCTCTGCTGTGCCCATTGGCTCCAGCCCACTGGCCCCAGCCAGGGCGGATCCTCAACCCACTGAGCGAGGCCAGGGATCGAACCCGCATCCTCATGGAGACTATGTTGGATCCTTAACCCGCTGAGCTGTGACAGGAGCTCTTGGTTATCTGTTTTATACATAGTGGTGTGCACATGTTAATCTCCAAATCTGAGCTAATCCCTCTGTCCCAAAGTTAACTCTATTTAGAAATAATTGCAAGTCCAGCGATGGTTTCTTCCCTCAGTGGGACCTTCATGAAGCCAGAGGCACGGCTGTGTCCCCTGACCTCCCAGGTGGGGGTGGGGCAGCGTGCTCTGATGGCTCTGAGCCCCGTCCAAGCCCGTCCAAGGATGGGCGCTTCCTGCATTTTCCTTGGGTGCTCTTCCGTCCAATGGCCCTTGGCCTGGGTCTGTCGCTCGAGCCTCTGTTCCCGGCGGTTCCTCCGCTTGGACGGTCGAGGCCCGTGTGACCGTGGAGTTGCCTCTGCCCCGGGAGCAGGCCTCCTCCTGTGACGTGGCCTGGTCACTCTGATGCCCGTGGCTGCTTCTCTCCTCCTGCGGGGCTGTGGTTCCGCCCAGGGTCCCGTGTCTGATCTCACCCTGGAGGCCGCACCTGTTCCGTTTAGCGGACTTCCGACTTCTCCCTGGGTCTCGCTGGAAGGACTAGAAAAACCCCTTCTTGGCACGTGGGAGAGAGAGTGGCACAAACTGTCCCCATCGTCGGGCTCAGCACTGCTCCTTCCTGCCCACAGCAGGCAAGGTCACTGGGCTGACCTTGAGCTCCATACCTGTCCCCGAGCGGGCTCCATCTCCCGCTGCGTGTGGCCCCTCTCCCTGCTCCCAGCCCCCACCAGCTGCCTCCAGCGTCCCCTCCTCCAGAGCCTCACTGTCCCTTGTTCGGGGAGGGGCCCTCGGGGACATGCGGCTTGTCCAGAGGCCGCAGGTCCAGCCTTAGGGTGGCAGGTCAGCGCCCACCAGTGACACAGACGCATTAAATTCCAGGGGGGGCAGGAATCCAGCCTCCCTGGGCCCAGCGGGTAAACAGCCGCTTTACAGCCTGGCTCTGCAGCCTGTGCCATTAACAAGTGTGCGGTGGGTTGGAAACTCAGGGCTTATGGTGATAAAATACCCGGCTGTGGTGCTGATGTGTAATCCTAGCATCTTGGGTAGAATTCGAGACTCACTGGGCCCTAAACATCTGCCGCCGGAGTTCCTGTGTGGCTCAGCAGGCAAGGATCCGATGTCGTCACTGCAGTGGCTCAGGTCGCTGCTGTGCCCCAGGTCCCGTTCCTGACCCGGGAACTGCCACGTGCCGTGGGTGTGGGCAAAAAGCAGAGCAAAACAAAAACAGACGAAAAAGATACCACATAGAGTAAAAAAACTGCTACTAAGGCCATAAGAGAGAAGTGTGTGCGTGTGTGTGTGTGTGTGTGTGTGTGTGTTTCCTCTACTTTTTCCTGTACGGGTAGCGGTTTATCTGCCCTTCCGACTTAATCTCAGAAAACCTGCGGCCACTCACCTGAGCACTGACAGTCTACCTTTTTTCTCTTTTCCAGAACTTGTCCTCAAGGGTCGCCAGTGCTCCGGACCTGGTAAGAGGGGCTTCCAGGCCCTGCCCCCCTGCCCCCCACCAAGTCCCGCTTAGATTTGCCTTGTGACCGCTTCGCGCTTTTCCTGACTTCAAAATACCCCTTCTTGTCACGCCCTCTGGGTGACATCTTCCTTTTGGAAGTTAGGCCTCCTCTGACCGTAATTTCAGGCCGTAAACGAAATGCCTGCATCTGCCTTGCCGCTAAATATTCTGCTCTTGTCGTCAGCTCATTCGTTGGCCCACTTGGAAGTGATTTATTTTGGAAACAAAGGCACTTTTGTCACCTCTCACCGTGGAAAGCCAGACATGAAATTCTTATGTTTTGAGATATTTCATCGTGATGAAAACCTGGGAGTGTGTGGGGTTTTTTGTTTGTTTTTATCGGATGAATATAAGCTTCAGGCTTAACACATTTTAGTAGACAGATCCATAGCTCTACAGAAGTATGACATGTTTCATTTATATCCTGTTGTAAATTAAATTGTATTACCACCCACTGAACGGTTTTAAGGTCAAAATGTCTTTTCTGAGGGGCGGATAGAAATGTTGCAAAAGAGGAGTTCCTGTTGTGGCTCAGTGGGTTAAGAACCTTATGTAGTGTCGATGAGGACGCAGGTTCGATCCCTGGCCTCGCTCAGTGAGTTAAGGATCTGGTGTTGCCGTGCTCTGTGGTGTAGTTTGCAGATGTGGCTCCAGTGGAACCTTTAGCCCAGGAACTTTCATATGCTGCAGATGCAGCCGTAAAAAAAAGAAAAAAAAAAACAAGCAGTGTGTCCAAGATCATGCCTTTCATCTTAGCATTATTTATAGCCGTGATTGGCCTGTTGGGTCTAACTAAAGGCTAACAAGTAAAGACTCCAAGGAGGGCCCTTTAGAAATTGAACAATGGAGCCTTTTGTAGTCCATGTTCTCCGGGCAGAGTGGGTGGCAGCTTGCGGAAAGCTTTAGGTGAGCCAGCAATGTACGATTTAGAAAATTCAACTTGAGATTACACCAATGTGTCAAAAACCCAAAGAGGTCCACTCACTAAAGAGCCACCGATGACAACGACGATACCCCTTCTCTGCCCAGCGAGCAGCTGCTTCTTTGAAGTTCAGACAGGATCGTTAATTGGTGTACTGTCTGACCTCCGTGAAATCGACGTTCATTTGCCATTTACCACCGACATGACATAAAGAGGCTATTTTTTTTTCTGTATCTAGCCAACTTCATGCATTCTTTTTAAAAATTTTAACTGCATTTGTGGAAAAAATTACACAATGGCCTTTGGGTTGCAAAGTTTTGCATTTTATGTTAGAGTCACATATCTGTAAATCTTCAAAAACATTCAGTGAAAAGCAGTTTTTTTTTTTTTTTTTTTTGTCTTTTCAGGGCTGCACCCGGGACATATGGAGGTTCCCAGACTAGGGGTCTAATTGGAGCTACAGCTGCTGGCCACAGCCACAGCCACAGCAATGCGGGATCCTTAACCCACTGAGCGAGGCCAGGGATCGAACATGCAACATCATGGATACTAGTTGGGTTCACCTCTACTGCGCCATAACAGGAACTCCAAGCAGTCCTATTTTATAAGGATGTTTTCGATCTTTAGGATGAGGGAGAGACCTGACTGGATTTCAGTGGTTGGATCATCGCAATTTGGGCGGTACTGAGAGAAAGTCCATTTGTAAAGAGGAGGAACGCTGCAGTTTCATGATTTTGTGAAAGAGAAACACAGTGTAGATTTTTATAGCGTACGCTATAATCGCTACAGATTTGACACCAGTGAAACCGCTTATAATTTCTACACGTTTTTGTTGTTTTTTCATAAACTCATCATTAAAACATCTGTTATTCAGCCATATATTCAGGTGCATTTAAAACATTTTTCATGTCTTGTGCTAGGTGGTTACCAGGCAGTGGGCTTCCTCTTTCCCTCTCATGCACCTTTCCCAACTAGAATAGATGTCGTTAAGGAAAATGCTTCTCTGAGGTTAGATTTTATTTAGGAATAAAACTACAGAGGGGGAGTTCCCATGGTGGCTCAGCAGAAATGAATCCGACTAGCATCCATGAGGACGCAGGTTCGATCCATGGCCTCGCTCAGTAGGTTAAGGATCCGGCATTGCCGTGAGCTGTGGTGCAGGTTGCAGATGCGGCTTGGATCCCGTGTTGCTGTGGCTGTGGCGAAGGCCGGCGGCTGCAGCTCCAATTAGACCCTTAGCCTGGGAACCTCCATATGCCATGGGTTTGGCCCTAAAAAGACCCCCCCCAAAAAAAAACCTACAGAGGGAAAACTCTATAGCAATGTTTCTAGATGTGTGATGTTTGGAAAGAATGTTCCTGGCAGGGAGTTCAGAGGTTCTGCGCAGCCAGGGGAATCCTGGGGGAAAAAGAGACACGCAGACACAGCTTGTTAAACAGACTGTATTTTCTAAACGAGGCCATGCTGACAACCCTGTCGCGATGCTCGCTGCTTGCTTCTCTGCTGTCTTCTCTGGAGCCGCCGAGACCGCTCTGGACCCCGTGTCCCTGCGCCCCTCCCCGGAGACCGCTGGCAGCTGGAGCTTTGGTCCTGGGATTCCGATTCTCGACCTTGTAGAAGCCTCTGCCCTCAGCGTGCAGGGCAGACTCCAGTTGCCCACCTAGGAAGCCCCTCAGCGGGCGCGGGCGGACCCAGCAATGGCAGGGCTGAGCTCAGACAGCGTCCCTGTGGCCTGAAGACCCCAGCACACGCACTCGGGTTTGGGCCTCAGTGCCAGCTGCACTTGGGGTTCAGAATGTTACCTGGTCCCTTGTTTTACATTTTTCTGTTTCCAACTTGCACATTTGCTTGTCTAATTAGAAACCCAGACCTTTTAACTTATCTGCAATTGATACTGTCCCAGATTATGAAAAAAGCATAAATAGAATAATATATATATATATATTCTCACTGAATTTCTAGATGTATTCATGTAAATCTGCAAAAGTGTATGAGACTTTATAGTTTTTGCACTGAAAAAGTGTTTGTGACTTTATGAACATTGCATCGTTAACCATGATCAAATATTTTATGAACAATTAAGTAAAACTGCTGATATCTTTTATAGCACGTTTACAGTCATTTAAGATGGAAATGATTGGCCTAAATTTCAAATACCTGCTTAAGTTTATTCTTGCTGTAAAAATGACACTTTTATAACAAATAAAATTGACCATTCAGTGGTAATCTCAAAACTGAAGATTTCGACAAGCTCGAAGAGATTGATTAAAAATCACTTCAAATTCAAGGTCGAAGAATAAATGGAAGTTCTGGCTTGATAACTTTTCACGGCCAGCAAACCCTATTTCTCTCAGAGGCCACCAGAGGGAGCTGTTGAATCTTAAATGAACTGTGAACTTGAAACTTCCTTTAGGTGACCCCACCTGTAATGCACTGTAGGTAACACCTTATGCGTGTGGTTAAGAGATACTGCAGTTAAATCCAGTGACTAGTGAATACTTTTGAGCCCATACTTACAAGGCACTTTATTTTTTTATTTATTGTTAATTACTCAATAAATTTTATTACATTTATAGGTGTACAACAATCATCACAACCAAATTTTATAGCATTTCCACCCCAAGCCCTCAGGGCATCCCCCCGCAACCTGTCTCCTTTGGAAACCGTAAGTTTTTCAGAGTCTGTGAGTCAGTATCTGTTCTGCAAAGAAGTTCATTGTGTCTTTTTTTTAGATTCCACAAGTAAGTGATAGCATTTGATGTTGGTGTCTCATTGACTGACTTCACTTGTGTGATAATTTCTAGGTCCATCCATGTTGCTGCAAATGCCATTATTTCTTTTGTTTTAATGGCTGAGTAATATTCCATTGTGTATATGTACCACATGTTCTTTATCCACTCCTCTGTCAATGGACGTTTAGGTTGTTTCCATGACTTGGCTATTTGTATAGAGTGCTGCAGTGAACACTGGAGTACATGTGTCTTTTCGAGTCATGGTTTTCTCTGGTCAGATGCCCAGGAGTGGGATTGCTGGATCAAATGGTAATTCTATTTTTAGTTTTCTAAGGAATCTCCATACTGTTTTCCACAGTGGTTGCACCAGTTGGCATTCCCACCAACAGGGTAATAGGGTTCCTTTTTCTCCACACCCTCTCCAGCCCTTACTGTTTGTAGACTTTTTGATGGTGGCCATTCGGGCTGGTGTAAGGTGGTGCCTCATAGTGGTTTTGATTTGCATTTCTCTAATAATGAGTGATGTTGAACATCTTTTCATGTGCTTTTTTTTTTGCCATCTGTCTGTCTTCTTTGGAGAACTGTCTGTTTAGATCTTCTGCCCATTTTTTGATGGGATTGTTTGTTTTTTGAGTATTGAGCTGCAGGATGTGTTTATAAATTTTGGAGATTAATCTCCTTGTCAGTCGATTCATTTGCAAATATTTTCCCCCATTCTGTGGGTTGTCATTTCATTTTGTTTAGAGTTTCCTTTGCTGTGCAGAAACTTTTAAGTTTAAGTCTAAGGCACTTTATTTTAAAAGCGGATACAGGAGTTCCCGTCGTGGCTCGGTAGAAACAAACCCAACTAGCGTCCGTGAGGACTCAGGTTCTATCCCTAGCCTCGCTCAGTGGGTTAAGGATCCGACGTTGCCGTGAGCTGTGGTGTAGGTCACAGATGTGGCTCAGATCCTGCGTTGCTGTGGCTGTGGTGTAGGCCAGCAGCTGCAGCTCTAATTCGACCCCTAGCCTGGGAACCTCCATATGCTGTAGGTTCGGCTGTAAAAACAACAACAACAACAACAACAATTTAAAAAGCGTTCCTGGGGATTCTGCAGCGGGGGGACTCTCGGGGTTGTCTGCTTTGTTGGCCGCAGTGGCAGGTATGATGTGAACCCTCCTTTATGTCTCACAACCTAATGAGCCAGCCGTTATTATCATCTTAGTTTCACGTAGAAAACCGGGAGTCAGAAACATTCAGGTACCTGCTTAAATTCACCAAGTGAAAACCCCAGTCCGACCCCAGCTCTTGTGAGCCCCAGGGTCTGCGCCGTCACCCACTTTGCTGTGTTCTCTTTCGTGTCCCGCTACCTTTTACCGGTCACAGCAGCCCAGAGTGTTAAAGCTGCTTTGTGTTTATCCATTTAGCTGGGCTGCTCCTGTTCACGCCGCTGTCAGAGCTGCGGCCCGTGGGAAGCCCGTGGTGGAGGCTGCCGGTGCTGCAGGCAGGCCTGGCCTGTGGTCCCGGCAGGGCCCTGTCCGTTGCGGTCACCCGTGGGATTCCGCCGAGGCCAGGATCCGTCCTTGGCTTTCCTGGCCTGGAAACTTGATCCTGTCCATCTACCTGGAGCTAGTCTGACCCTGGGGAATGGATGCGTGTGGGAAACTCACAGAGGCCAGAATTCCAGGACAGGTGTCTCCACTTGCAGCGGGCAGTGGCCCTTTGTAGTGACCAGAATCCTTGCGTCCGCTCTGCGGGGCCTTTCTGGAAAGCAAGGCAGTGGGGGAACATCTGTGAACAGACGTTTGCCGGGTGAACCTAGAATAAGAAAAGGGAAAATTAAGCGACGTAAGAAAATTCCATGGCCCTCTGGCTCTGGAACGCCCGAGAAAACGAACGTTTCCAGTAACCGAGATTTCCACCCAGAAGAGGTCTCATGATGAGCGCCCTGTGGGTGCGGAAGTTCCCTGGGGAGCTGACACCTCGGGTCCCTTCCCCCTCCGTCGATGCTAGAAAATGCTCTTCTGCCCGTGTGCCCGGTTCTGCAGTGGGCTCCGGGCCTGGGGACTGACGCCCGGGTTTCCACTGCGAGCACAAACGTCACTCCAGGCAGGTGGCCTCCAGTTCCAGGCCATTCTTCATGCACGTTTGTCCTCTGGGTGCTAAGCGTTCGGGGCTCAGCTTCTCCAGGGTGACCCGCAGTCCTGGCAGGAAGGGGTTGCTGCTGGAGTCAGTCCTGGAAGCCGCGACAAATACCCTGGACTTCCCTTTTTTTAAGATTCTGTTTTTGCTGCCCTGTGGCCTGGGGAGTTCCCGAGCCAGGAATCAGGTCCGGGCCAACACAGCGGCAGCGACACCGGATCCTCAACCCGCTGTGCTGTGCTTGGGATTGAACCTGCGTCCCAGCGCGGCAGAGACGCTGCCCATCCTGTTGTGCCACAGCGGGAACTCCTGGGTTTCCTTTTGTGCTTGTTCACTGACAGCTGACCCGGGAAAGCCTGCTGGCTTATTTCTGGAGCGATGCAAAGCACAGAGGCTTTGGGTTGCAAATAAGACGTTGGAGTTTGGGGAACATGAGAGCTTCAGCATCGAGCTCACGAACAGATTAACGTCAAAATAACAACACTGGAGACTGACGTTTGCCCCAAGCAGGAGGAAGCCTGACTGTGCTCACCCCCTCAGGTGGCCCTGCCCTGGAGGGCGCGGTGGCTCCCGGCCTGGTTCACACCCTCAAAGTCCTGCTCAGTTGAGTCAGGAGGCCTGAGGCTCCATCTGGGTTTTCTGGGTCCCCCAAACTGGGAGAAATGGGGCCGTGGATGCAGTTCTGGCCAGTCGGTGTTTGACTCACTTACTGGTTTGGCTCAGTTTGGTGGTTGGACAGGTTCTCTGAATAGAATACTTTTCATGGGAGTTGCTGTCCTGGCTGAGCAGTTAATGAACCCGACTGGCATCTATGAGAACACAGGTTCGATCCCTGGCCGCACTCAGTGGGTTAAGAATCCAGCGTTGCCGTGAGCTGTGGTGTAGGTCACAGACGCATCTCGGGAACCGCGTTGCCTGTGGCTATGGCTCCGATTCCACCTCTAGCCTGGGAACCTCCATATGCCTTGGGTGCGGCCCTAAAAAGACAAAAAGACAAAAAAAAAAAATACTCATCATGAAGACAAAGAAGAAATTCGAATTTTTTAGTGAGCTAAAATGACGTCAAGTTTACTTTTCAAAGATATTTTACCACCTGGGAACTAGGACCACAACCCCAGCCTCCTCCACACTGTGTGTGAAGCCAAGGAATCGAACAAAAACTACCTGGAAGGAGTTCCCTGGCGGCTCAGTGGGTTCAGGACCTGGTGTTGTCACTGCTGTGGCGAGGGTTTGAGCCCTGCTTCGGGCACTTCTGCGCGCTATAGGTATGGCCAAAAAACAAACAAACAAAAAAGCTGCCCAGCAAATAGAATTCCCAAGATGGAATAAAAACAGAAGTCCAGAGCGGTCACGCTGAGAGCCTGCAGAAAGCTCCCCCTCCACACTTGTGTCTCAGAAGAGCACTGCGGTGAGCGAAAGCCAGGCCCTCCGATATCAGGGAGAAGCTTGCTTCCACTAATGCGAATGCTGATTGGATCCGTGTACACAGGCCTTCTGGCACCTTCCCCAGCCTCAAGTGTTCTGCCAGCTCCCTGGGTCCCACTCAGACTGGCAAGTTGACTTTGTAATTGAGCTGCCGTGAAGGAGGGCCACGGACAAAGGTGACACAAAGCCGCTGATTCGGCTGCAGTTTCAGGGGCAGGTGAGGCTCTGGGTCCCCGGCCCGGCTGCCAGGGGGGCTGCGGGCGCCGGCGTCCACGGCCTCAGGCCAGGTGAGGGGCAGGTGCGTGGCGGACATTGCCTAGCGTGTTGCTGGAGAAAAACCCCCTTGCCAGCTGCCCTTTCGCCCGCCGTTTGGCCGGTGAATGCTCCGGTTCCACCTACATGCCGGCTTTCCTTGATTAAGAACAGGCTGTTCCCTAAACAGGAGGAAGGCAGTGGGCTTTGCGGTCGCAAGTCCTGACTTATGGACGAGGGACTGTTTATGGATGCCGAAATGCTGAGAATTCCATCCTGATTCTCTCGGCGCCCGCAGTGAGCTGTCAACATTCAGCCAAGGCCTTCCCCCCACCCACAGACGAATTCCTCTTCGGAATCATGAGACCGTCAACACACAGCAGCTGTTTGAAAGACTGTTTAGACTCCTGAAACGATGCTGGGAAGTCCTGGGATGTACGGTGTGGGGCAAGGAGGGAACTCGAGAGTGAGAAGCCAAGCGGGGTAACCATCTCAGTTCAAAGGCGGGGGAAGCGGCTTTACAGACCCCCCCAGTCTGCTTCTCTTAGGCACTTACTGCCAAGTGGCAGAGGTGAACGGGGACAGAAAGTGAGCCTTCCTACTCTGGATCAAATATAATAAGATGTGCCATGAAATCGGTTGGAGTCAATCCCTGGGAGCTAAATGCTTCCTTTGAAGGCTGCAGTAGTCTGTGTTGTCCGTGTCCAGTGAACGCTAACAGGGCTTGATGGAGAAAGTGGTTTGAAATGCTGGGACTTCTCCATCAGCTCAGGCACTGTCCCCAGGTGATAGCTGAAGCCACCTGCTCTGGCTTTGGCCATGGAGACTTGGAACAGAGTGCTGGGAACCTTAAAGGCCAGGAGTTCCTGGGCACACAGCCTAACTTAGAAGAAATAAGAAGCAGACAGGGAGTTCCCGTCATGGTGCAGCGGAAACGAATCCGACTAGGAACCATGAGGTTGCGGGTTCGATCCCTGGCCTCGCTCAGTGGGTTAAGGATCCGGCGTTGCCGTGAGCTGTGGTGTAGGTCGCAGACGCGGCTCGGATCCCGTGTTGCTGTGGCTGTGGCGAAGGCCAGCGGCTACAGCTCCGATTTGACCCCTAGCCTGGGAACCTCCATATGCCGCAGGTGTGGCCCTAAACAAACAAACAAAAGAGAAACATGGAAATGAAAAAAGGAGGAGCCTTTGCAAGTAACAGAGGGTTTGAGTTTCCTGACAGGTGTGGTTTCTCCACAGTGAATGCAATGTAGAGTCGGAAGCCCTGTCAGTTGCAGATTCATGCCAACCCATGAAAGTCCATTGTTCTGTTCTGCAGTTTCAACTGGCCTGTTACCTGTGCGTCATTTGGTAACATCATGCATTGACCGTTCGAAAAATATCGGTTCAGGAGTTCCCGTCGTGGCACAGTGGTTAACGAATCCGACTAAGAACCATGAGGTTGCGGGTTCGATCCCTGACCTTGCTCCGTGGGTTAACGATCTGGCATTGCCGTGAGCTGTGGTGTAGGTTGCAGACGCGGCTCGGATCCTGTGTTGCTGTGGCTGTGGTGTAGGCCGGCGGCTAACAGCTCCGATTAGACACCTACACTGGGAACTTCCACATGCCGCGGGTGCGGCCCAAAAATGGCAAAAAAAAGAAAAATATCGGTTCATCGAATTATGCTGATCCTGCAAATGCTGACACATTTTGTTGTCACACGGCATCAAGAAGGCACATCTGTTAAGGTCAGCACCAGTCTCATCAGGAAAGCCTTGAGCAATTGGGGCATCCCAACTGCTTTCCATATATACAAGCGTTCCAGAACCTGGTTGTTGCTTAACTCCTGAATTTTACCGTTGGCAACAAATACCTTCTGCTGTTTTCCTTCTGGCGACAGGATTTTGGAGGAAATACCCAGCAAACACCCCTGTCTGAATAACGACAGTCTCTCCATCCATCATGCTTTCCAGTAAAAATAGTGAAACGGGCACCATGGAAACAGAAGGCGCGAGACCAAGCTATGGCACCCGTACCCTTTGAGGCAGCCGAGTGCATTCTGAACGCTCTCCGTTTTGTCAGACAGAATACGGAAAAGATATGCTCGTGGTGCTTACTGCATCATTGTGGGCATTCTTAAGTGAAAACGGCCCTTTTCTTTGGTGACTCCAGGGACAGGGTGGGGACGGCCTGGACAGGACTGCTGGCCCGCCCAGGCCAAGGGACCGGAATCTCACCATCAGCGCTTTTGCAGCTTTGGTAGGGATATCCACACAGTCATGGCCAAACGGTGCTTGATGTTTTGTTGCAGAAATAATTTTGATCTCTAGGACACTTTGAAAGGGTCCTGGGACCCTTGGGGTCCGTAGACTCAACCCGAGTCCCACTGAATGAAGGCATCTCAACTCCTGATCTCGCGGAACCCTGCCAGCTTTGATGACATGGCTCCTCATTGCCATCAAAGCAAACTGAATCAGACCCGGGGACTTTCTGCTCCTTTTTGGCTTAGCCAAGCTCCAGTCTCCCAGCTGTCGGGTTCAAATTCTGGACGTTTTATAGAAAAGGAGGTGTCATGAAATTATAACAGCTATTAATGTCACCTTTCTTCTCATTCATTTTATATTTTGCATGCAGAGCCTGCGGAGGCGTTCAGATTTACTCTTCAAGTAATGGACGCACTGTGCGAGTCTGTTAGATAAATGCTGAGTCCTCTAAATCAGGGGCAAGCCTTCGGGGTCCTGTGGCAGCAAGCTTTTTTCCTTATGTTCAGGCTTAAAGTTCCCAGTTCACAGAACAAACTCCAGATCCCCAATAACAAAGAAGTCCTGAAGGAAACGGCCTTGAATCAACTACCGAAGCAGAAGCATGAGGCTTAAAAAAGGAAGGATGGGTGTTCCCGTCGTGGCTCAGTGGTTAACAAATCCGACTAGGAACCATGAGGTTGCGGGTTCGATCCCTGGCCTTGCTCAGTGGGTTAAGGATCCAGCGTTGCTGTGAGCTGTGGTGTAGGTCGCAGACGCGGCTCGGATCCCGCGTTTCTGTGGCTGTGGCGAAGGCCGGCAGCTACAGCTCCTGTTAGACCCCTAGCCTGGGAACCTCCACATGCCACGGGAACGGCCCTAGATAAGGCAAAAAGACAAAAAAAAAGGAAGGATGGTGCGGGTGGGTTCCTGCTGTGAGGCCGTGGCTCAGGGGGTTAATAATTTGACTGCAGCAGCTCGGGTGGCTCCTGGGATACGGGTTCAATCCCTGGCCAGCTGTGGTGTAGGTCGCAGCTCTGGCTCAAATTCTCCTTTTTTTTTTTTTTTGTCTTTTTTCAGGGCTGCACCCACGTCATATGGAGGTTCCCAGGCCAGGGGTTGAATCAGAGTTGTAGCCACTGGCCTACACCACAGCCACAGCAACAGCAGATCCGAGCCGCGTCTATGCTCACGGCAACCACCAGATCCTTAACCCACTGAGTAAGGCCAGGGATTGAACCTGTGTCCTCATGGATGCTAGTCAGATTTGTTTCTGCTGAGCCACGACGGGAACTCCCATGGCTTCAATCCTTGACTTTCCATATGCCTCAGAGGCGCCGCCAAAAAAAAAAAAAAAATGGAAGTAGGAAGGAAGGTGTGTCTTTCATGCAAGTCACACAATTTGAGCCTCTTGGACCAAAGACTCAACTATGACAGCAAATTGGGAAAGTAGAAATACAGAGTAAGCTGTAAAGCAAAGACACAGATGAAGCTGTGAAGTTGAAAGTAAGACAAAAATCTGTCTCCCCTCATTTATGGGTCGGTTGTCATTAAACATGAAAAAAGTGAGAGGAATCCGAAATTGTAGAAAAACAAGTTTGCATCGTCCGAGTGAAAGATCAGCCATCCCCAGCTGTACGTGGGATTTCCTAAGACCCTGCTCTTTACCCCAAAGAGTTGAAATCAACTGGGACGTTGCAGTGACGAGTTTTTTAGGGCAGCGGATGAGGGGCGCTGAAGCTCTGTCACCCTCTGGGCTGGTGGCCCAGGGAGGGGGGGGTGGCACGATTTCCTGTCTTCTTATCCAGGTCCGACCCTACCTTGAGTCCATCCTGCTCCCAGGATCAGGATTGGCTGCATCCCTGGGGGGGTGGGGCATCACAAAAGGAAAAGGCCGCCCCTTTGTGCAAAGAGAGGAACTGCAGAGCATTCAGCCAAACAGCCGTGAAGCCCGGTCTGCTCGAGACAGGCCGCTGGCCCGAATATCAGTCACCAGGGCTGGCAGTCAAGGCGTGTGACACGGGGACAGTGTACAGAGGCCTCCTCGGAACCCTCCGTGTCTGGGATCATTAAGGGGCCGGCCTTTCAGGGAGCGGTTGGGGTGGGGGATGCTTCAGGGGCTTTTCCGCTGGGGGCCACATAAGAAACCCCAGGACTCAGGACCTGTCTTGAGTTTGTAGCCCAGCCCCCCTGCCCTTTCTGCTCGCCTGAGACTGAGCCATTCTGCCAGATCTCAGACAGATTGGTTTTTGCTCTGGTGCCTTCTCACTTTGCTCAAGAATAATCATCTCTTTCTTCTCTCAAGTCCAATCGTGTCAGGGTCTGTATCACCTCCCTGGCGCTCAGGGGATGCTGTTAGTTTTAAATTAATTGCCGAGTAAGAGCCTGCTCATGGTTAATTGAGCTAATTAGAAACAGCTTCTTTCACGAGTTTTTTTTTTTTTTTTGGCCCTATCCAGAGCATATGGAAGTTCTGGGCCCAGAATGTAATCCAAGTTGCAGTCTTGACCTGCCCCACAGCTGCAGCCATACCAGATCCTTAGCCCACTGCGCTGGGCCGGGGATCAAACCTGTGCTTTAGTGGCAACCAGAGCGTCTGCAGAGACAACACCAGGTCCTTAACGTGCTGCACCACAGCGGGAACTCCTTGACCAGTGCTTTTTTTTTTTTTTTAAATGTTTGTTTTCCCCACAACTGGCAAAAGAAATTGAACAGAGTTTCTCAAACTGGGGCTCACAGCTTAGTTTCTGGGGTCCAAGAGTCCCGAGATACGATCAATAAGATTGTGAATGTCATTTTTCAGAAGCATGACCCTCCGGTCCCCCATAACAAGGTTCACAGTGGCTAAGCTAGATGCTCAGCAGATAAACTCGGGGTGGTCTTCGGGGCCTGTTACCCCCAAGACCTGCTGTCACGTGGTCAGGAGGGGTCGTACAGACAGTCTGTCCTCAGACCCTCAGCTATAGAAGCAGGTGCTTCCTTGGTCTTGACGGCGGGCGTTGTTGTCTCTGTCGTGGTTGACGCTGGAATTCCAGGCATCCGGTCACCTCTGCGATTCCGAGGGAAAGGGGGGGGTCTATGTTTGGGAGCCAAGCCTTGACTGGCCCCCCCGCTTCTGTCATGTCCCACGTAAACACGTGCTTCGTGCCAGGGAAGCAGGACGCATGACAGCAGTGTTTGGCAAGGCACCTCCTCACTGCCGAGAAGCAGGCAGGGGGACAGCAGACGTTTTCTGGAAAGGGCCCGTGGTGAGTGTTCTAGGCTCTTGGCAGGTCATATGGTCCCTGTGACAAGCACCTCATCCACCACGGCTGCGGGAAGACCGCCAGGGGTCACCGGCAGATGTGGCCGTGTCCCCGCTTTGCTCCAGGCACAGAAGCAGGCAGTGGCTACATGTGGCCCGGGGGCCGGAGCATGCCGACCTCTGAGCTGATTCCTGGCGCCTTGGGACTTAAATCGGGGTTATAATCAAAAAGCCCAGCCCTGGAAAATCGGGCAGGCCTTTGAGCTCCACGCACTTCACCCGCGTTGTGTCGTGTAATCCAAGAACCCGCCCCTTGTCCCAGGTAGTGGCCCAGACAGGCAGCCCCGGGGGCGTCGGCAGGGAGAAGGGGGCCCTGGGTTCTCATGCTCCCTTTATCAGAGATAATGAAAAAAGTTATTGTTGACACCGTCGTCGCAAACAAGGAGGGGGCAGGTCCTACCGTAAAACCTGGGTCGCTCCCACATCTGCTTCCTCTGTCATTAGCGACCCCTCTTTCTCTGTCCGCGGCGGAGGATGAATGAAAGGGTCACGGCGTGTGATGTCACCAGGGCTCTGAAGACAGTGTCCTTATTGTTCGAGCCGCGCTGGGCTGCTGGCCACCCCCCCACACACACCAGCTACTCACCGTGCGTGTGGGCTTCGTCAGCGCCTTTCCCTGATCTTCCTGCAGGAGGAGACTGGGCGGGGGGCAGGAGGAGACCCCGGGGGGCGGGGGGGGAGTGGGGGTCCGAGGTAGGAACTCAGGCATCGTGGAAGCTGGTTCACAACTTTTAATGATCTGAAAACACAGGAGGCGGCCAGGAATTTACAATGCGCACACGCTGACCCTGTTGAGAGTCCCTGGCAGTCTCCGTTCACCAGAGGCTGTTTATTCTCTGCAGGAAGTCTTGGACATCATTCTTTTTATGTTTGAAATTTGTTTTATTGAGGTGGTGTTCATGTCCACCGCTTGCGTTAATTTCTGCTGCACAGCCAAGTGACTCAGTTATACGCGATACACTTTTTTCATCGTTCTTTCCCTGATGGTTTGTCACAGGGGAGCCACTTCCCTGTGCTCTCCATAAGGACCCGCTTGTTTATCCGTCCTGTGGAGCACAGGTTGCACCTGCTAACCCCAAACGCCCCGTCCCCACCTCCCTTGGCAACCACACGGCTGTGCTCTGTGTCTGTGAGTCTTCGGCGGAGAAGGTCATTCGTGTCGGGTCTCCTTCCCAGTGGCCCTTGCTCTCGCCGCTCACCGCTCTGTCCCCTTGAGAATCTCATCAGTTGTGGAGGTCTGCCTCACGTCTAGTTAGCTGTCATTTGTTCTCCCGACCATCCACGTGCCTGGGACCGGGCGGAAATTCCGCAGTTGGCTCTGGCTCCGTGTCTTCTCTGCCGGAACTTGGTTTTTCCGGCAACGAATAATGCTGGCCTGTGGCTGTGCCCCGAGAAAGCACCCTTCCGGTCACCTCTGGTGCTGCCTCTCTCCCCAGAGGCTGGGCCCCACCTCTCCTTGAGCTGCTGTCCGTGTAGCTGATGGTGGCCGTGGCTGCAGGGCGCTGAAGCAGGCAAGCTGGGTTTGCGACCCGCCTCCACAGGCACCATCTGGTCTGATTAGCACCTTCACACTCTCCTAAACTTCTACCCCAGGCCATTCAGCAGCGACTCCCCAGACGCAGAGGCAGGGTGCTGGGCGACAAAGGGAATGGCAGGTGCCACTGGCTCAGCTGAACTGGCAGAGGGCGGGGGGCTCGGTCCTGGAGGGGCCGGGAAGGAAAACAGCCTCCCTGCCTGTCAGGCTGGGGATTGGGCTCGGATGTATTTCCCACCAGGAACCCTACTTCCAAACTAGAGAAAGGGGGCTCTGAGCCCAGACGTTCCCAGGCCTCCAGGGGGTTAGTGGCGGAGCCAAGATTTGAAACTAAGTCTTTCGCAGGCTGGCTGTCCATCGAGGCCGTCTGTCCACGCTCGTTTTCAGGGAACACAGGTAGTAATTAAAGTTTGGGGAGGAAACTCCTGAAGCCACCTCGCGGAGAAGCTGGTGGTCGCGGCTGGGCCCTCAGGCGGGACAGGGTTGAAGAGGGAGAAATCAGCCAGAGGGCTGGCGCTGAAGACATGGTGGGTCCAGGGTCCAGGGTCCCAGGAGGGCGGCCAAGCCAGGCGGGGCCAGCTTTGTCACACCTGGGGTTCACGAGGGCAAATTACCTGGAGAGAATTCAGCTGGGATTTCTCTGCCGTGCATGCAGCTTTTGCCCGTTGAAGGCAGGGGAGAAAAGGATTTCAAGGCGCTTCGGTTTTAAATCCTTTTGCAGTTCAAATCCCTCCTCTCTGGCTCTTGCTAGCTGTTCATTATAATTCCTTTACAAAGCCCTTGCTTGTTTTCCAAGATCAGAGGTTGTGGCTGGCCAATCACAGCAAACTTTGGCTCAGAGGAGCCTACAGCGGGAGCTCAGACGCTGTAGCCGTGGTCTACCAGCAGACCCCCAGGCGGAGGTGGGAGCAGCGAGGGTGACCTGGGCTAGGGTGCCCTCGGACCCTTCAAAGCCGCCTTGAGACACGAGCAGCAAAAGCAGTTTTCCTTTGAAACACCGAAGAGAGGAAGCCGTGCTCCTGGTGCGGGAGCATTATGGGATGGGGCCAGGACGTGCCGCCACGTGTCAGGCGCCTCCACCCGCAGAGTGCTGGCCACTCAGGGACACCGGGAAAGCGTGATTCTCACAGCAGAGGTGACGCCGTCTCTTTTTATAGCCTCCTGGCAGTTTCAATGCTCTCCCGGTTGCTTGGATTTTTAAAGACGTTTTCAACCTGAATTTTCATAAAAGAGGGCTTTTGTTTTTGTTTCCTCCCTCTTTCCCTCCCTTTCTTTCTTTTTAAAATTGAAATGTAGTTGATTTAGTGTTTCAGGTGTATAGCAAGGAGATTCAATTTTTTATGTATATATATAGTATATACATGTTATGTATATATAGTTATATATATGCGAAGAAGAACATATATATTCTTTTCCATTATTTGTTATTATAGGTTATTATATTATTCCATTATGGGTTATTATGAGATATTGATATTCCCTGTGTTATATGGTAGGTTCTTGTTGTTTATCTTTTTACATATTCCCACGTCCTCCCTTCCTTTCTTTCCTTCCTTCCTTCCTTCTTTCTCTTTCCATTTTAAAGCTCATATTCCCAGTTGAAAACTCTGGACTGAATCACATCAGCAAAGTTAAGCACCTCAGAACCAGAAGTGCACGTGTACATAGCCCCAGTGTAAGAGATGTCGGTGGATGTTACATAAAACTAAGCCAAAAAGTCAGTATCGGTTTTATCAAGTCGTTTGTAGGCCAAAGGTTTAACGATACTGGCACTGGAGACAAAGCTGGAGTTCGGTTGGAAGTCATGATGGTGTTAAGAAAACATTTCTCGGAGCTCCTGTCCTGGCTCAGCGGGTTAGGAACCTGACACAGCATCCGCGAGGATGCAGGTTCGATCCCTGGCCTCACTCAGTGGGTTAAGGATCCGGTGTGGCTGTGGCTGTGGTGTAGGCTGGCAGCCGCAGCTCCGATTCAACACCTAGCCTGGGAACCTCCATATGCCGCGGGTGCAGCCCTAAAAAGACACACACACACAAAAAAAGAAAGACAGAAAGGAAAGGATAGATGTCCTGTTCATTGGATGTAACCCAAGCATCCTGGTCAAAACGGAATTTCCTCCGTATCAGACAGAGAGGCTGCCCCAGGCGGCCAGCGGCAGAGCCCGGCAATCAGCATTCGAGTGGGCCCTCAGGTGGACTCCGACACAGGTGCTCTGAGAACTGCACTTAAAGAAACTCCTGGGAACTCCCATCAAGAATTGGTGCTCAGAGGTCGGCTGTTGTTCAAGGTCAGCTTTAACAGCTGGACAGTTGATGGGATATGCAAATGCATGAAAATATATTGTAAACATATGTGACACTGGTCGGCCCTCTGCGCGTGTGTCTTGGTTAACGATGCCCGTGGTGGCTCGGTGGAGCGGGACATACAGACACAGCCTAAGTGCTTGTGGTTGGTGCTGCCGTGGTCCTGCCTTCTTTGGGGGCCTTCTTTGGGACAAGATGTCCCAGCCTAGCTGGACTGTCTCCCCATCCTCTTGACTCAGGGCCGTGTTTCTCCTCTGCTCCACCTGACATTTGCCCGGGCGGCGACGCTTCAGGGGCAGAGGGGTACAGGGGCCTAGGTGACGAAGTGTTAGCTCTGTGTCCCTTCTGGTGTTATTCAGATGTCACTGACATAGGACGTGGTGTGAGCCTGAGGTGCACAGCACAGTAATCTGGAAAATTCTGAGACAATTATGACCAGTTTAGTTGATCTGTTCTTGGTCCACGTAGTTACAGCACTTTTCTGTCTTGTGAGCAGAACTTTTAAGACCTGCTGTCTTAGCAGCTTTCAAATAATACTGCCTTTTTAAAAACCAGATGTGAAGTTTCCGCTGTGGTACAGCGGGTTAAGGAGCCAGTGCTGTAAATCAAATATAATAGAAAAAAAATATATTAAAAAAAAAAAAGGATCCAGCATTGTCTCTGCAGCAGCGTGTGTTCGAGCCCTAGCCCGGCACAGCAGGTGAAGGATCCAGCATTGCTGCAGCTGTGGTGTACGTAGGTCGCAGCTGTGGCTTGATTCAGTCCCTGGCCCAGAGACTTCCTGTGCCACAGGTGCAGCTGAAAAAGAAAAAAAACAAAAAACAAAACGTGGTACCTATTTCTCGCATCTCAGCAGCTGAGGCCCCTGCAGTCTGGAAAATTCGGGAAGGAGTTTTTTGCAGCCTCTCACCTATTCAGGGAAAAGAGAATACTCCATCTCCGTGGTTGCTAGTTACACACACACACGTAGGTGAACACACATTTCCAGGTGTACACGTCACACACACACACACACACACATTTCCAGGTGTACACGTCACACACACACACACACACACACACACACATTTCCAGGTGTACACGTCACACACACACACACACACACATTTCCAGGTGTACACGTCACACACACACACACACACACATTTCCACGTCACATACACACACACACACACACTTCCAGGTGTACACGACACACGCACGCACACACACACACACACCCCTCGGGTTCACTGGTAATTTCCAGGTTGGAATCCGTGGCTGTCAGCTTTGAGGAACCGTGCATGCTTTTCTGCAGAATACAGCCCTCTGTGACTTTGGCCCCTCATTTTCTGTCTCTTGTCCCCCCCTCCCCTTTTTTTTGGTCTTTTTAAGGCCGCACCCGTGGCATATGGAGGTTCGCAGGCTAGGGGTCCAATCGGAGCTGCAGCTGCCGGCCTTCACCGCAGTCACAGCCATGCTGGCTGCATCCATGACCTATAGAAGTTCCCAGGTAACTGAATCGGCCACACGGGATCCTTAACCCAATTCACCACAGCGGGAACTCTGTCTCTGGGCAATTTGCATCTGGAAAATTGTCCTTTAAATAACAGATCCATTTCCTTTTATCAGATTAGGAGATTTATGTGCTTCTTGTCTTCCAGAAAGCTTGGAACTGAACTTAATATTCACTCACAGCCTCTGCAGTACCCTAAGTTAACTTCTCCTTCCATAAGATTTTAAATGGTGTACTTCAGCTTTCTTTTACAGGCACCTTTTATTATGCACCAAAGCTTTTTGGAAATTGGGTTTATACGTTTTCCATAAACATTTTTCTGAGTTTAATTTACTATGAGCACATCAAGTGCCTTAAATAAAGCTGTGATATTATTACAGGGTATTCGGTGGATCACATAGTAGAAGTTCTTTTTGTCGTTACAAATATTCTAAGAGTAAATTCATGTTGTGGGAGAAATGTATTGTATAAAATGACAGTATAAATAATACTGGGCTTTCTGACAATGGGGAATTAAATAAAGCCAATTTTTTTTTGTCTTCCTTTTTTTTTTGAGGGCCGTACCTGAGGCATGTGGAGGTTCCCAGGCTAGGGGTCTAATCGGGGCTGTAGCCACCGGCCTACACCACAGCCACAGCTACGTGGGATCTGAACCACGTCTGCAACCTACACCTCAGCTCACGGCAACGTCGGATCCTTACCCACTGAGCGAGGCCAGGGATCGAACCCGCAACCTCATGGTTCCTAGTCGGATTCGTTTCCGCTGAGCCACGATGGGAACTCCTAAATAAAGCCAGTGTTGAAAGGAAGTCGGGAAGTTAGAGGGAGCCGTGCTGCGGTGCAATTTTAGTCTGAATCATATCTAAGCCATTTATAAGGACTATCTTGAGGGAGGACCGTTTTTACATTTCACAGAAAAAATAATCCTTGCAGGGGCCTCCTGGGATGTGTCCTGATTCCAGGCTCTTGGTGTCAACAAGGCCGCCCTCATCCTCGTGAAGTCACCACGCGGAACTGAAGAGTGCTGGCCTGGTGCTGAGACCTGCCCTGGAGCTGGTGTGTGGCCTCTGACCGCGACTCCCCTCAGAGCCTCACTTTGCTACCCTGTAAAATGGGATCACAGCCCACCCCCAATGGGCAGTGCTGGCCGTTTAACCATGAGAACAAAGTCTCCTAACAAAACTTAGGAGAGGCGACTTGCCCAGTGCCTGACATAGCTTTCCTGGTATTTGGATTCTACCTCGTAAAAAGATGCTGCATTTTCTGTCATTAAATCCTGGGGAAAGCCCTGCTTTCGATTTTTACAAAAAAAAAAAGTTTGCTCGAGCATCACACATGCACACGCGGCATGTGCACACACCCAGAAATGCACAAGTGACGAGTATGCAGGCAGCCGTTGAGATTTGCACGCAGTCGACACCCCCAACGCTAGCATTTAGAAGAAGAATCGGCCCCCAGGTCCCCCTCCTGTCCCCTCCTAGTCATGACCCCGCCCTGGGGAGGTGTCCATCCACTGTCCGGACTCGCAATGCCACGGCTTGGTTTGCTCCTTCAGGGCTTTTTTGCATGTATGAGCACAGCGTACTTTTTCGTGTGTGGCTTTTTTTCATTCAACGTGACACTGCAGGGTTCGCACCTGGCATGTAGAGCTGTGATTTGCTCATAATGGGGCCGCTCAGAAGTCTGCCACTCAATACTGCGGGTACCTGTTGGCCCTACCATTGATGGAAGCTTGGACTTCCTGTTAGGACGTGACGAGTAAAGATGCAGCGGGCATCTCCGTGCGCGCCTTACAGTAAATGTGAATGCCCAGAGCTGTAGCTGCTGCCGTGGCGGTGCGCAGATGGGTCAATCAGGGGATCCTACCAGCTTCCAGAGCGGTCACGCCAATTTATACGCCCGCTAGAGCTTCCCACCTCATCCTCATCGCCACTTGGCGAGCCTGTCTTTCTCATTTTGGCGTTCCCCCCTGCCCCCCAACGTGGCTGTGTAGTGATTGCTCAGGACGCTTTTAATTTGCTTTTCTGGGTGATGCTCCCTCGGATGCATGGTTAGCACTACCTTGTACCATGAAGTAAGATGCCTGTGTTCCCTAGACAACAGGGACCTGTCGTATAAAGCAAAAGCTACTAGAAATATAAGCAGAACTGGAGTTCCCATTGTGGCTCAGCAAGTTAAGGACCCAGTGCTGTGTCTGAGGACTTAGGTTCATATCTGGCCTTGCTCGCTGCGATCCAGGAATCCAGTGTCGCCACACGCTGCAGCATAGGTTGCAGGTGCGACTTGGATCTAGTGTTGCCATGGCCGTGGTGTAGGCTGGCAGCTGCAGCTCCCATTCGACCCCTGGCCCAGGTGCTTACATATGCTGCAGGTGTGGCCGTAAAAAGAAAAAAAATATATATAAGCAGAACTCGACTAAGCACAAGTATAATGGATGACTGTAAATATTCTTTTCTTTTTACTTTTGTGGGCGCCCTGCAACGTATGGAGTCACTGGGCCAGGGATCAAATCAAGCCTCTTTGCAACCTAAGCGACAGCTGTGGCAACACCAGATCCTTAACCCACTGTGCCGGGCCAGGGGTCGAACCTGAGTCCCAGTGCCCCCGAGACGCCACCGATCCCATTGTGCTGCAGCAGGAACTCCTGATTATAAATGTTCTTATATCACATTCAGCAGGCCTAGGAAGCTTTAAATAATCAGAGAAAAAGGATCTTCATACCTTCACAGTCTCATGTGGAAACAGATGTGACATTTGTATCTTGCAAATGGAGGACATACAGTTTTCCCTTAGGTTTTTTGTCCTTTAAAATCTATAAATTCAACGAGGTACCAGATGAGGATGGACATTTCAGTTACTTCAAGAAAGCTGAGATTTTAGAGCCATTGTTCTCTCGTCAAAATCCAGTACAATTAGATGAAATTAGTTCCAGTTAAATCCAGTGAAATCAGATGAATTTAATTTTTATTTAAATCTTAATACTTAGGAATCAGAGCACGTTCTTAAGGTACCTGTAGAACAGAGAAGACGGCGTGAGTGAAATGACAAGGCATTTAGTGAGCATCAAACCTGGAGAAACCTATGCTTATGGTATCCAGGGAAACGTGTATTTAGAGGAAAGCACCTTAGACATCTTCTTTATTCTAGAAGGATGTTTTAAAATACAAGTGGGAATCCATCATAAGGATCTGGAAGGAAAAAATAAATAACAGCATAAACCCAAAAGATCTAGGAAAAGGAAATTAAGATAGAAGCTGACAGTGGTGAAGTTAAGCTAAGGACTAGTAAGTCTTCGGCTGTGGAAACTCTGTATTAAGGCTCAGAAATTGTTACCTACCCTTTTGAGTTGGGAACAAGGGTCCTGCCTGGTGTCGTTAGAACCAATGAACAAGCCTGTGTTCAGTTCAGAAGAAAAGAAAGGGTTATTCTTTGATGAAAAAAACAGGGAGGAGAGTTCCCTGGTGGCTCAGTGGGTTAAGGATCCGGCATTGTCACTGCTGTAGCACGGGTTGGATCCCTGGCCCAGGAACTTTGACGCACAACAACAACAAAAAAATTAAAAAAAGGAGAGAGAGTTCCTGTTGTGGTTCAGCAGTAACGATCCCAGCCTGAATCCACGAGGATGCACGTTCGATCCCTGGCGCTGCTCAGTGGGTTAAGGATCTGGCATTGCCGTGAGCTGTGGTGTAGGTCTCAGATGAGACTTGGGTCTAGCATTGCTGTGGCTATGGTGTAGACCAGCAGCTACAGCTCGGATTCAGTCCCTAGCCTGGGAACCTCCATATGCCGCAGGTTCAGCCCTTTTAAAAAAAAAAAAAAAAAAAAGGTGCCAGCTCAGGCCTTCTTTATAGGGATCTCTCAGTGGGGAGCTAAGCTGCTCATGTTCCAAATCTAGACCCGAGTGCAGCGTCTCTGCACACGGCCCTTCACTGCCATCATGGATTGAGTGTCATGGGCAGGGCTTCTGCACACGCCCCTGAGTGTAACTGCAAGGTCTCTGCACACGGTCCCTCCAGGCAAGTGGAACTAGACTGAGCACAGAAGGAGAGGTTAGACTTTATCACCTAGATTCCATTCCCCGCCCCGCTCACCCCCGGGGACCCCAGTGGGCTTTGCCTGTTGACAAGATGTCTGAATTCTGACTGTGAGCAAGAGGAGGGGCCTTATAACAAAAGTATCGCTTCTCTGGTTATTTCATTCCCTTCTCTGTAAGCTAACAATAGCAGCAGCAGAAAAAATAATACCTAAGGCCATGTAAAGGGTCAGAGTTCTGAGAATGTAACATCGTTGTCGTGCAATCCAGCAGTATCATGATTTCCAGAGTGAGCCTGATATTTGCCATCAGGCTCACTGTGGAATCCTAGAAACATGCTATCAATGCACTTTTTTTTTCATTTTTTAAAATTTTATGGAAGTATAGCTGATTTACAAGGCTGTGATAATTTCTGCTGTATGACAGACTGACTCAGTTATACATATATACACATTCACTTTTTTTTCAGATTCTTTTCCCATTAAGACCATCAAAGAATGCTGGGTGGAGTTCCCTGTGTTACACAGCAGGTCCCCCCTGGCTAATCACTCCATCTACCTCAGTGCTCATACACCAGTTCCCAACCCCCTGGTCCGTCCCTCCCCACAGCGTCCCCTTTGGTGACCATGAGTTTGTTTTCAAATTATGTGAGTCTGTCTATGTTCTGCCAATAAATTCCCTTTTTTTAGATTCCACATAAAAGTGATATTATATGATGTTTGTCTTTCACCGACTACACTTAGCATGCTTATCTCTAGTTGTATCCATGTTGCTACAAATGACATTAGTCCTTTTTTATGGCTGAGTAATATTCCATCATATATATCCCATTTTCTTTATCCATTCTTCTGTCCATGAAACACGCACCTTTAAAGGGAGTGTGGTGGTTCACCTTGTGTGTAGAGGTCCTGCAGAAAGTTCTTCAACTCCCTTTTTTATGGAGCCATGTAGACACTTGCAGCGGCCGTACACACCATGGAGAGGTGAGTGATTATTTTTGCTTGCAGACGTTTTCAGACTCATTCTGCACCATCTCTAGATGTCCGAGGATGGATACTGACTGTGCATTTATGAGAAATTCTTCTAAGGCTCCTTGTCTACCGTAGATCTTAGAACATAGATGCAGTTTTGGTCTCGGTAATGGGAGACAAAATCTTCAGTGACTCCAGTCCTTTGAAATCTGATCAGGCAGCCTCCCAGCGCCCAGTTTACCTGCTAGACCAGTCCTCCCAAGAAATCCCCATCCCTGTCATGAGACAGGCACCACGAAACAAAACAAAACAAGGAAACGCGGCAGAAGGGCGAAGCTGTCTTCTGTCTAACCGTGCACCAGTCCTTTGGGGGCCACGTTCCCCGAGTCAGAGGATTTCCAGAGGGCCGCGGGTGGGTGTCAGCTTTGCGAGTCGGTTTCTGGGCTGAGCCTCTGCTGGGGCTTTAAATGCCCTTTCCCAGAGTCACATAACACCTGTCCTTGTCGCGGCTCCAAGTTCAGGATCCCGCATGATGTTGACGGTCACTGTCTGCAGGTACGGAGCTGGTCCGCTCGGCGGGCTCTGTGGCCGGAGCCTGCGCAGCCCACGCCCTGCTGCATTGCTTTGCACAGCACAGACGCAAAACCTAGAGGGAAGCCCCCTGCAAGGGGACCTCTGTGGCATCTGGGGGGCCTCCCCACTTCTCAGAAGCGTGCTTCTTCTTAGCTTTTGACCTAAAACATCTAAGTTGTGTGCTTGAGAGGCGTTCTTTCCCCATCGCGTTCTTCCAGGTGAGTTAAGCCGTGTTCTAGACCCAGGTCTGCCAGTGACCGGCTGGCTTCCTGTGGGGGAAGGCTCTGGATTTCCTGGACAGCCAGGAAAGGGAGTCTGTGACCTGGGGCCTGTAGGGGACCCTTTGGCACTGACCGTCGCCCTGGTCTCTCCCTTTCGTCTCTCCACACCTAGCACGTGGCTTGCTGAAGGGTCTCCAGGACCTGCCACTAGAATGTGACTTGCAGATGCCACGTCCAGCCCAGGGGACAGGCTGTGCGGCTGTCCTCAAGATCACCTATCTCCGTCTTGACGTTGTGGTGGATGACCTTATTCTGGGGGAGATAAAGCTTTCCCAGAAGCTGGATATTGTCCGTCCTTGCCCTTCTTGGCCCCTACCCCACGGCAGCTCTGCCCAGTGGCCCCACTGCCACCTGTCACTGCCCCACCCCATGTACTCAGCGTGCGGCCTGCTTGGTGGCCTCAGACACCCCCTCTGAAAGCCCTCAGGGCTGTCCCCATCCAGCCACACCTGGTATTCACCCATGCAAGCTCTGACCTGCCTCGCCAAGTGCAGTTGACGGGGGTCTTGCCTCAAGTTCATGGCCTCTGCCACCTGCCACCGGCTCCTGGAGACGCCCAGGTGTGGGACTGGGGGGTCCAGGGGCGCACACGTGCACCAGGCAGAGGGGGGAGGTTACCCTCCAGGGACGTCAGTACAAAGAAGCTGTGAATGGACACAGTGCCCGCTGGTCCAGCACATGGCACCCCTTGGGGAGAGTGGCCCCTGCCGGGGATGGGCTAGGGCCGGGGGAGGGTGTCCACGGGGAGGGCTCCCCCAAGAGAAATCTCATGAGAAGTGGGCGGTTTCAGGGGCGGGTGGTGAGGCGGGGTAGGGACTGGAGGCAGGACCTTCAAATCAGGGGAGAGCGCCTTATTCTCCTGGACCAGACGGGTGCAGCAGGCATGGCCCAGGGCCTCGCTCCTCACCCCCAGGCCGGCCCCTGCCCTCTTCTCTCTCCCGCGCAGGGCCACCTGCTCCATCGTTGAGGGGCCCTGATGGAGGCAGGTAGTACTGGACTTTGTCACATTGACCCCTCCGTGCTGGGCCTCGGGGCCCCTCTGCGCTCCAGGCAACTCCCGGAAAAGGACAGGAGGACGAAGCCTGACGCCAAGGGCTATTGGGGGCTCTGCTACAGTTTGAGCTTAAGTATTTGTTTCTTAGTTGTCGCTGAGAAATAATCTTTTATGTATGTACCTATGTGTTTATTGGCTGCCTAGTGGCATGTGGAGTTCTCAGGCCAGGGATCAGATCCGAGCTGCAGTTGGGGCCTACAACTCCGGATCCTTAACCCACTGTGCCAGTCCGGGGACGAAACTGCGTGCTCGTGCTGCAGAGACACTGCCAGTCCCTTTGTGCCACAGCAGGAACTCCTGATCTTATATTGAAATTCAGAATGGATCAGCACCTACCTATTGGACCCTACCAATAGGGTCCTTCCTATTGATACGGACTGTGTATGTGTGTGTGCACGCGTGCCCTCATATACACTTAAACATCAAATGAGAAATAAGTCCTCCAGTCGAATGGCCAGGACTCCCCAGCAGAATATGACTGCCCAACTCCCCATTTCCAGCTGAGAACTTGTCTCATGGACATCAGCCTGCTGACAAGGGGGGAGATGAAATGCTCTTATTTTAAGGAACTCCTTGGACGCAGTAGAGTGTCATTAACAGCTCTACAAAAGACGTTATTCTGTAACAAGAGCGTAGATGCCCAGCGTCTTGGCCTTGGACCCACCACCTCGCGTGGTGGGAGGCTGGCCCCTGAGCCCCGCTCAGCTCCTTATCTCATCAAGCCCTGCCCAGCTTTTTATCTAGAAGACGCATCTCCTGTTTTCCATGGAAAATTGTTCCACTGAACTTCCTGTAGGGCTATTTTGGGATGAAGAACCTTGATTTTTGAAATTTTTTTTCCCCTTCCACTTGGCATAATAGCTCTGATTCTTGACTTTTGAATTTTCTGTCTCCCCTGCTGCTCTTTAGACTGAAAAATAGCAAACTCTAGCTTTGTATCTTGTTTTAAGCTTATGAGACTCATGTGTACCTACAGAAAAAGGTCTTTACCTCCGTGATATTTTCATTTTTGCTGTAAAACATCAAGTGCTTCTGGAGCGAGAATGTGTTGTTTGCTTGCACTTTCTTATCTTGACATGCAGAAATGGTCCTGTGTGGATTAAGTTTGCCTAGAGTGCCAGAGCTGGAAAATCTTTTCTTCCAAGTCTGTTTGACCCGTTTTCCTTTAAGTCTGGAATGTGAGTTTTAATTTTTTCCCCTGAAGCAGTGCCATGATGGGAAAGGAGGAATGAGAGATTGTGGAAAGTCACTGCCTTAAGATGCACATACCCAGTGAACCGTGAGCTGCTGAAACTCCCTCTCAGCCCTCACAGTTGACGGGTGATTTGCCCGGAGCTCCTGCATAGTAATGTCCGGGTAGAAATGATGTGGGACCTAGGGGTTAACACCACGCGTTGGAGCCACGAGGCAGGGCGGCTCTAGCGCTGGACTTCGGCTTTCTCACTGAGCAGCCAGGCAGAGAATCTTGCACCTGCCTTGCAAGTGGGTGGCGAGTGCGGGGCGGTACTTCTCTCTCCGGCCACTAGGTGGCGCAGAAAGCGCACACCTGCGGGGCTGAGGTTCGCGCAGGGGAGAGAGGGTGGGGGAGGGGAAGGAGGATGGGGGTGGGGGTGGGGGGAGCGGGGATGGGGGCGGGGGCTGCCTCCTGCGGTCACTGCCTCTGCAGGCTTTGTCCTCTGCAGGCTTTGTCTTCCCCAGGAGGTGAGCAAAGCAATGCTCTGGTCTCAACTTTGTGGGGGGAGTAGGGGTGGTGACTCAGCTATCTAGACTCCCGACAAGAATTTTAAGAGACACCAAAACAACCCCTACGCTTTCTCGATGGCTGTTTGAACCCTGGCTGGGAGCCAGAACACTCTTGGGAACAGATTATCCTGTGGGCCACGAAGTAGGAATTTACAAGGATTTTTTTCAAAACATGAGCTAGCGGACAGAGGAAGAGTTACTGAATAATGTATACGCTTCGGGTGTAGACACCTTCAGAAATGAAGTAGCGTAGCGGGCCCAGGCTTCCCTCTGGTCCAGGGTCGTGGGGGCCTCCTGCACAGCTTTGCCTGTGCCGCCCCTCCCCGTAGCAGGCGACTTGTGATCGTGGCAGCAGGCAGAGGGGTCCCCCGAGGAAGACGGAACAGGGCCGCAGAGCCGCCACTTAGGGGACCTCGCGGGTCCCTCCTGTGCTTCTCCCCTGGATAAAGCCCTAAAGCCCTAAAGCCTCGTTCGCACCACGCTTGCCACCCCCGCCCCCCCAGCAGCCCCGGGGTCGGGATGGGGGATGGGGGGGTGCGGTTGGCCCTGAGTTCATGGTGGCGGAGGATGGGGCAGGACATTTCCGGGAATTTAAAGAGCCCTTCACGCCCATTTGTGATCTGGGACAAGGTGTCCAGTTTAGCAAACTGAGCCCCCTCCCAGTGAGTCTGGAAGTACGGGCTTTCCAAGGAATGACCACAAGCCTCTGTGGGAAGTGTCTGCCCTGAGTTATTAGAAATATCAGTACCGGACAGGAACTTCTGGCTTACGTTAGAAAATTGTAAGGCCATGTGAAGGTCATAATCTGTGACCAATCACGCGATCACGGTGCCAACTCCTTGTCGTCCTGCGCCCTCTGGAACTTAAAACCTGAGTAGGAATCTCTCTTGTGGCTCAGAGGGTTAAGAACCCAACCTGCTCTCTGTGCGAACGCAGGTTCGATCCCTGGCCTCGCTCAGTGGGTTAAGAATCTGGCGCTGCCCTGAGCCGTGATGTAGGTCGCAGACGCAGCTCAGATCAGGCCTTGCTGTGGCCGTGGTGTAGACCGGCAGCTGTAGCTCCATGTCCACCCCTAGCCTGGGAACTTCTATATGCTGTAGGTACAGCTGAAAAAAGTAAAAAAAAAAAAAAATTCAGCTGGTTCCTTTTCAGAAGGTGTTGTTATGACCATGATTTTACATTAGAATTCAAATTTTTTATGACCCACACAATACCAGTTGCTGTAATTCAAAATGTATACACCAAGAAAACAAATGTCGTGCCTTCTGTTATTTTACGCAGTTTGATGTTTAGGTCAGCCAACCTCTGGCCTCAGCCGTCTGCAGGGCGATGCTCCGTGCAGAGTGAAGTGGCCTTGGCCTGTGGTCTGCGTGTGAATAGGATGAAACGTACCTGTTTGTGGCAATAGTGTATTTTTGTGTGACACGCACTTTCCATGCTGTTGTCCTTAAACCAGTCCCCATCTCCCCTCCTGCTCGGGGTCACGTAAATTGCTACGAACCCGTCCCTTCCTCCTGGGTCCGGCAGAGGGTCTGCGACCAGAGACGCAGAAGCCCTGGCTCTGTCTGCTTCTGTCCGTGTCGTTCGAGGTGCTTTTCCTAACTTCCCGGTGCCTCGGGGCATTGAGCTTGTAAAGGTACCCACCTCACTGGGCTGTTGTCAGGAGCAAATGAGTTGATGCCCACAGGACCCCAGAACAGGGCTCGCACACCCCCAGCGACCGGCCTCATCCATCTGAAGCATCATACAGTGTGGCGGTGCCGTGGGCCAGGCATCGGGCCGGGCCATGGGGTGCAGTGCTGGTGAGACAAGCCCCTGAGACCGGGGGCCTCAACGCCCGTCCTCAGCTGCTAAGGCCCTACTAGCTGACTGACCCCGGCTGGGCCACCAGCCTTCTGCGGCCTCAGTTTTCTCTTTTGTCCGGTAACAAAGATGGAGTCACAATCTCGAACTTACTTCCCAAATCTAGATGCTCTTGGCTGCCCGAATCTTCAGTCAAGGGGGCTCATGAAAACTCATGTCAGTTGGCTGAGGAGTTCTGTCAGCTCCCTCCCCTGCCTGATTCAGAATAAAGCAATAGAGAGGGGTGGGGGGTAGAGAGAGAGAGAGAGAGAGAGAGAGAGGGAGAGATATGTTGGCACAATGACCTTGGCAGTGTCACATCTTGTTACGCAAAATGTCTTTTGACTGTTTGGGTTGGAAGGGGATGGAGGGATATTGCATATTAACGTCAGCGGTGGTCCGACGACAGAGGAACATAGTAACAAGAGGTTTTACCGACGACGGAGGAACATAGTAACAAAAGGTTTTAAAGGTTTTACCGCCGTAGGACAGCAGCCCCGTTTCAGCCCCGTAAGCGTTGGGGCTGGTCTGTTACCGCCGGTCTTCAAGATGGGAAGCGGGGGAGGCAGCTCGTAGGCATATTCTACGGGTGCTGACACTGCTGAATGGAGGAAATCAGTCACTTTTTACCAAATAAAAAAGGGAGTTAAAATTAGAAGTACAGAAAGAACAGAAGTGCCCAGAATGGCTTCAGTACAGGGTCTGATGTCCGCCCACCTGAAAGTGCATTTCAACCACTTAGACATGCCCTGGAAGTTGCAGAAAGGGGCAGGCAGGCAAAGCCTAGTGCCTGGCTCAACAAATCAACCTGTGTTTGGATTTTTTTTTTTTTTAGGGCTGTACCCTTGGCATATGGAGGTTCCCAGGCTAGAGGTCCAATCAGAGCTACAGCTGACAGCCTACGCCACAGCCACGGCCACAGCAGTGCAGGATCCGAGCCATGTCTGAGACCTACACCACAGCCCACGGCAACGCCAGATCCTTCACCCACTGAGCAAGGCCAGGGATCAAACCTGTGGCCTCACGGATGCTAGTCAGATTCGTTTCCGCTGAGCCACGACAGGAACTCCCTGTGTTTCGGTTTTTAACGTAGTGAGAAAATAAACGACCTTAGGGTCATTGTGACTGTCCCATATAAAAGGTACAGTGCATTAAGTCTTCCCCCTCCACCCGCCCGTGGCTCCGTGTTCTTCTGTGCTGCGTGTCAGCTCTGTGCAGGTGGCGTGTCAGCCTGCAGAGCCAGCACAGTGTCCAGCGCGCAGGTGGAGAACAGCTAGCTATACACCTGCGTGCCCTGAGTGAATGGAAACACAGTGTCTTTTAGTGACTCATCTTCTGAGCTGTGCATGCTCAGCACTTAAAAGAGCAATAGCTACGTCTGTGTTTTGGCGACTTTGGGGAGAGGAGTGAAGCTAAGAGGAGCAGGGTGCTCTGCGCGCCTGGCAAGACAAGTAAACCAGTGTGGGCACCCCCCCATCGCCTGCCCTTCACCTTGGCCTCCAGGCCCCGCACCCTGGCTGCCACCCCCACACTCTATGCGGCTGCACAGCCGCGGCGGAAGGCTGCCATCGCAGCCCTACGGCAGGCCTCCTCAGAGCAGCCCTGTCGCCCACGGCTGCTCCACAAGAAGGCAGGCTCCATGTGGGGGGCCTCTGTGCTGGTCACGCCTGCATCCTCGGCGCCAAGCCGCCATCTGGTACAGAGGACGCACTCGATAAATAGTCATGGGGTGAGCCAGTGAATCACTGTCACTCTGCCTCCGCGTCCAAGACAGAAGCCCTCTGGTCAACCGCCAGCCCCTTGTCCTGACCCCGAGCTGGCCTGGGCGTCCCGCCCCCTGGCACAGGGCCTCCGCACCCCTCCTTCCCGCTGGACTCTGGCCGCAGGAAGACACACCCCTCAGCAGCGTCCCCACGCGCCCTCCCCCTCGCCTGGAGGGAACCCTGGCTGTCACCCAAGAACACACTGCCCCGAGCGCCCTCCCCCTCCATATCCTCTGAACCAGGGTCAGCACCCGGCTTCTCTCTCATCCTGTGTCAACCAGACAAAGCCCGGCTCCCTACGGCAGCTGTCGGGCCGCGAAGCCACGTGCTCTGTGTGTGGCTGTCCTGACTCCCTGCAGCCTCACATCCCGGGGGGCTCTGCCTCCGCCCCAAGGGCCTCCTGGGGCCCCACCTGGGGCTCCCCACCCGCCGGGGGGGGGCTCGATCCTCCCGTCACGACCCCTCTTCGCTCCTGCACCTGCTCTTCAGCTGCACTAGACCCTCCCCCACACCGCTTTGCCCTGTGAACCCACCATCCTGTCCCAGAAAACTGAAGAAGTCCTCAAGCTCACAGCACATCAGCATAAAAGCAACAAAACCAGGTGTTCCCGTCGTGGCTCAGCAGTTAGCGAACCTGACTAGCATCCATGAGGACACGGGTTCAATCCCTGGCCTCACTCAGTGGGTTAAGGATCTGGCGTTGCCGTGAGCTGTGCTGTAGGTCGCAGACGTGGCTCAGATCCCGCGTTGCTATGGCTGTAGTGTAGGCCGGTGGCTACAGCTCCTGTTAGACCCCTAGCCTGGGAACCGCCATATGACACCGGTGCAGCCCTAAAAGACAAAAAAAAAAAAAAAAAAGGCAACAAACCTGCTGAAAATGACTTGACTCATGGCTCCATCAAGCCCATATATCATGATATGGTGACTTGGTGACATCTGGATATAAAGCATCACAATTAAAGGGAAGAGAGTAACTTCACGGGGAGAAACCTGGTCACGGAGAGAAACCTGGCAGGCAGCACCTTAACCAGGTGACAGAGGCTAATGTCGCCACAGATGTCCTTGTCCTGAGTGTACGTGGACCCTTGGTGAGATAATCCCCAAACCCAAACGTGGTCTAATCAGGTGAAAAATACCAGACAATGCAAATCGGAGGAAATTGTAGAAAGTACTTCACCAGTTCCTTTTAAAAGTGGAACAAGAAAAGCCTGAGAAACTGTCCTGACCCAGAGAAGATTAAGGAGAAGTGACAGCCCTGTGCAGCGTGACATCCGGATGGGCGCCTGGAGCAGAGGAGGGGGCGTTTGCCAGCCGTGTCTAAATCCCTCCGGAGCTCAGGTCACAGCTGTCACCCTTCTCAGGTTCATGGTCACGACAAATGCCACTGGTCACAGAATGGGTTAACAGTTGGCGAAACTGAGTGAGGAACATACGAGAACTCTCTGTACTATCTTTGCAACTTTTAAGTAAATCTAACACTCTGCCAAAATCAAGAGAATATTTACCAAAATGTTGCCTGAATTTACCTAGGTTAGGTGGCAGATGTGGCTTGGATCCAGCCTTGCTCTGGCTGTGGTGTCATAGGCTGGCAGCTGCAGCTCCAATTCAACCCCTAGCTTGGGAACTTCCATATGCCGCAGGTGTGGCCCTAAAAAGGAAGAAAAGATATACCCAACAGTAAGCCTAAATCTTTGTATAGATAAAAAATATAAGTAAATTGGGGAAGATTATATAAGTAAATTCACAGATGACAGAATTACAATATATGTGAAAGTAAAAAGGCTATCATGAGAAGTTAAGGCTAATAATTCTTTTTAAATTAGCAGTATGGCAGAGTTCCACGGTGGCTCAGCGGTTAACGAACCTGACTGGCATCCATGAGGACGCAGGCTTGATCTCTGGCCTCACTCAGTGGGTTAAGGATCTGGCGTTGCCATGAGCTGTGGTATAGGTCACAGACAAGGCTTGGATCCCTCGTTGCTGTGGCTGTGGTGTAGGCCGGCGGCTGCAGCTCCGATTGGACCCCTAGCCTGGGAACCTCCATATGCCACAGGTGCGGCCCTAAAAAGAGAGAAATACAAAAAATAAAAAAATAAAAAATAAATTAGCAGTAAAAGGAAGCAAACTGTATGCTCTTTCACTGCTTCTTGTTCCTTGCCTCAGGAAAAGAATCTTGGAGAAAAAGCTCCTAATTTGACCTAATACCGTTTTTGTGTCAACAGTTAGATTTACACCTGAGCAATTCTGTATTTCATCATTAATTTTGTTTTTCCTGTCATATTACCAATTCAAACACTCTTCCCAATATTTGGTCTTCATCCGTGATCAAATGTTTCTGGCTACTGTGAAAGGGAGAGAGTGGGGGATGGGCAGGGTGGAGGGGCTGACCCCCAAAACGTGACCAACAGCTCAGATCTCAGTGGCCCAAGGTGGGGTCCCAAGTGTAGGTTCACTCTGGGACAGCAGCCCTGCCTGCTTGAGATTGGGGGGGCACCTTGGGGGGGCCTTGTGGTGAGCTACTCAGTGGCCTAGGGTTTGCTTTGGCAGAGGTGACACAAGAGACACCATCACAGCCCCAGGACATCGTTTAACTCAGGGGTGTCCCAAATCCTGAACGCTGTGCAGGCAACAGAGCTCCAGCGCAGGAGACGTTGCTGACGAGACTGGTCCCAGTATGTTGGTGTAAGCAGACCAGTTAGACTGCGGGTTGCAAGTCACAGAAAACCCAGCGAGCTGGGCTAGACGGTAAGGGGGCGGGCCGCCTCGGGTGACAGAACCGTCCCCCGGTGACTAGACTTTGCGTGACTCGGGCCGCCTGCAGCCCTGATCGCAGGACCCCTCTGGGATTCTCCTGGCCTCTTCCCTCCTCACGCTGGCTTCCGTCTGGTTAGTGAACAACCACGTGGACCCAGGCATCCCATTGAAGGGAAGCGAGAACAGGGGCCCGTGACTTCTCTAGCCTGGATCACTGGTGGATTGTCAGGTGTCCACCTTGAACCAGGGGAGGTTTACTGATTAACGGGGGTTAAGTACCTGACTAGTATCCATGAAGAAGCAGGTTTGATCCCTGGCCTCGCTCAGTGGGTTAAGGATCTGGCGTTGCCGTGAGCTGTGGTGTAGGCTGCAGACGCGGCTCGGATCCCATGTTGCTGTGGCTGTGGGGTGGGCCGGCAGCTGTAGCTCTGATTTGACCCCTACCCTGGGAACCTCCATATGCCGCAGGTGTGCCCCTTAAAAAAAAAGAAAAGTTGGAAATTTGAAACAGGCAGTCCCACATGGAGTTCATCCTTGTTGGTGACAGTGACAGCTGAGGCCAGCAGTTCTCGGGGCGGTGGCTCTGTCCTCACACGCGTGTGATGTCGGCGCAGACGGTGGGGGCAATAACTGCATCTGCGTAGATGGTAGCGTGTGGGCATCGGTGACGGCCGCGGCGGCGTTTCCTCGTCAGCCCCGTACGACAGCGTTACGCGGGCCTCTTGCTGGAAGTTTAGCCTTGAGCCTAGACCGCGAGCCTGTATAACACCTTGTACAAGACCCTCGACCAACGCACTGGGAATGTGGGATGGACTGAGGGCTGGGGACTGGCACGTGCGCACTGAGGTACATGGAGTAACTGGTCACCGGGAACCAGCCGTGTAGCCCAGGGGACGCTACCCAGTATTCTGTGATCCTCCCTCTGGGAAGAAAACATGAAACAGAATGAATGCGTGTCTGTGTGTGACTGAATCACCTTGTCATATAGCAGAAATCATCACAGCTTTGTAAATCGACTATACTTCGAGAAAACTAAAAAACTGAGGGGGAGGGGGAGGGAGGGGAATGGGCTGGGAGTCTGGGGTTAATAGATGCAGACTATTGCCTTTGGAGTGGATAAACAATGGGATCTGACTGTATGGCACTGGGAACTATATCCAGTCACTTACAATGGAGCATGATAATGTGAGAAAAAAGAATGTATACATGTGTGTGTGACTGGGTCTCTTCGCTGTACAGTACAAAATTGGCAGAACCCTGTAAACCAACTATAATGGAAAAAGTAAAAATCGTTAAGAAAATAAAGCAAATCAGAAGTTAGACCCCAAAAATGTAATATTTTGCACACACACACAAAAGAATTGTTGGATCATAGAGGAGGTTTATGTTTGACTATATAAAAAACTGCCAAACTGTTAAAAAAAAAAAAAGCGTGGGAGGGAGAAAATGTTCAGTGGGGATTACGCCCAAGATCCCACGAATATCCAGGTAGGAAATAAGCCTGTGCTTATCAGACCCCAGGGCTTGAACCTTGATTTGCAGGGTATAGATCCACAGTCAATAAATGGAAAACAGTAAATGGATGTATGAATGAATAAGCCTGGCAGGTTAGCATCTTACGCTACTGTAATTGAAAGGAAGACACGTGTAAACGAAGAGAGGCTCTTTCCGCTGAGCCAGCTTCCACTCCATTTTACAGTAAACTCAAAAGCGTTGAGGACACTTTGCTAAAATATCCTCCTGGTTCTAATGATATTCTGATGCCCGGGAGCTGTGTGTGCTGATCAGATTAAGCTGTGATGCTGGAATGGTTTCTTCTTTATGGGCTTAGAAAGGTTAGGGCCAAGTTGCTCCTCCAGCTCTGTGAAAGAGAAGTTTTCAAAGAAACTTGAAGGTTGTAAGTTCAGCCGGCGTTAGAATGAGTGGGGTTTTTCACCTTGCTCTCCCGTCAGCGCCGTCCCGGGACTCACACCGGGACCTCTGGCTGGGACAGGCAGCGGGCTCTCAGAATCATCGTCTGCTTTCCTTTCTGCCTTTACTGCCAGGCTCTCCCAGTGGAAGGGAAGTTCTCCCTGTAGAAGAAAGAACTTGTGTACATAAAATAGGGCCCCCAAATAAGCTAGAGTAGGAAAAAAAAAATACCTAAAACTAAGAAAGGACACAGTGGCAAACACGCTGTTCATTACAAGACCTTCTGTTCGTGTTACTGTGTAGCTGTTCAGGCTAAGCTGACCGGGTTCTTTTTCTGTCTCATACAAACATGTTTGTCTGCCTGTAAAAAGAGAGAGAAAATATTTGCTTTGCAGTTCGTTGAAATAATAAACACTATTGATGGGCATTTTCAGCTGGAAAGTTCTCAGAGATGCCCAAGCAGAGAAGCACGGCATTTTCAGTGTTGTCATCTGAGAGCTGGTGCCAATGCCGCATGTCCCTAAACGGTAGGTATGTCAATAACCCATGCCGTGAGGTAGAAACTGAGGATCCCACGATGCTAGAAATGAGGACACTGACCTTGTCAGTAAGGCTTGGAATCCAGATTCAGTCAGAGTCGGCTCCGTGTCACGTCTGGAATACGGACGTTCCTGTCCCGTCTCTCCACCTCCTGCTTCGTGGACAAGGAGTGCGGTCTGTCTCTTGGGAACAGTCTGTCCCGTTTTCCTACTTAACGTTGGATGAAATACAGAGTTCCTGTCTTGGGGCAGCGGAAACGAATCCGACTGGGAACCATGAGGTTGAGAGTTCGATCCCTGGCCTCACTCAGTGGGTTAAGGATCCAGCGTTGCCGTGAGCTGTGGTGTAGGTCGCAGACGCGGCTCGGATCCTGCGTTGCTGTGGTTGTGGCTGTAGCTCCGATTGGACCCCCAGCCTGTGAACCTCCATATGCTGCATGTGCGGCCCTGAAAGCCAAAAAAAAAAAAAAAGTTGGATGAAATAGTGGCCATCATGATTACAGACTGTGCAGCCTGAACTCCCCCCAGGAGAAGGCTGATCCGTCTCTGCAGGCGGGGACTCCGTCCCCGAGTGTTGAGGAGGGAAGGGCTGGGTGGATCCAGGTTGCAGTGGGCTGAGGACTGGGGGAACTCGAACATTCCAAAGGAGAGTCGAGTTTACGGGACTGGTGTTGGTTTGTGCCTTTATTCTTGTTTTGCTATCATTTGTGCAAAGCGTGAAACCAAGCTCTTTATTAATGAGGAAAAAAATAAATAAACGAGCACCAGTCTGGGGCATTAACCCCTAAGGCTCTGTGGGGGTCCCGTGGCTCCGGTGGCCCAGGTTTGGGTGATGCTTCAGGGGGTGCCAGATTCAGGAACTGAGGCCACAGATCACTCCATGGGATGGGGCGAGAGGGAGAAGAATTCTGTTCACAAGAAGACAGAAAATCCAGGATGCCCCGCTTAAGCCAAAAGAAGGGGCTCCATCCCCAGAAACGAAGGCAGACGCCAAGCAGAAGGCAGGCTGAGAGCGAGGGGCACTGAAGCCGTCCCACCGGGCACTCCGGGCGCAGCTCGTTCTCATGGACCAGCCGGCCCGGGGCTGGTCGTGACGGATGATGCCCATTAACCTGGCGAGGCTGTTGGGAGGACGGGCTTTTAGGTGGAAAATGTCTATAACTCTTTCCTCTTCATTCCGACATCGGTGAGGGGATTCCTTGATCCACTTGTGAAGCCAGTTTTCACTCTCTCTGCTGTTAAAATACCAGCCCTTGTGGCCAAAGAGAAAGTGGACTTATGCCGGGGAAGAGCAGCGTGGCCTCGTGCTTGAACTTGTAACAGCAAATGGATTTTTCCACGCAGTGGGTGGGGCCCCGCCCCCACCCAACCTACGAATGGGTTCCGTTCCAGAAGCTCTTGGGGACTTGAAGTGAATTTTCCCACAGGAAATAGGAACGAGGATTCTAGTCCCCAAGCGCTGGTTTAATTCGCCACACAGTTGATTGAGCTCAGTCCCAGGAGCTCTAGGGCCTGGCTTCCAGGGGCCAAGTGTCCTGAGCCCCAACTTGGGATCCTTGCTTTGACAAGCAAACGTGTTCTTACCGAAAGAAAAGCACAGGACGTCCCCTGGGGCTCCAGCATAACTACTCAGCATTGTCTCTGCAGTGGCTCTGGTTCGATCCCTGGCCCAGGAACTTCCATATGCCGTGGGTACAGCCACGTGTAAAAAAAGAAAAGAGTATTGAAATTGGATTTGCACTGGGAGACCCAAGATGTTCTGTGTTGCGGGACTTCAAACTCTATGCTCTTTCTCCAGGAAGACGCTCTCTGCTCTGGGAAGGGGACCAGAAGCACGATCCTGGATGTCTGCCCCACCCCCACCCCCACCCCCACCCCCCAGCTGGGAGCTTCAGCTGGACCCTGACCCAGGGCCCAGCACCTCTGATCCCCCCGTGGGTCCCACAGGCCCAGCCACACTGCAGGCTTGGGGATGATCCTAACCTTGATCCCCGGGGATCTAGGGCCTGGCTTCGTGTCCGCGACCATCCTGCTTGGCCCCCAAAGGTACTGCAGACTGGTCCCGGCCACTGTGAGTTTCGATGGAGCTTCCTGGTCTAGTCGCTGGTCCTTGCTCTGGTCCTGCCCCTGGCTCTCACACTCTGAAGGGGCCTCTGTGGCCGGAGCGTGCGCTGGCTGCCTGCACCCTGGAGCACTCCGAGCCCCCAGCTGTCCCCGTCCGGCTCATCTGCAAACGCCAAGGACCCTGGGCCCAGAGGCTTGGTGCTCCCGACAGGGTCACAGGAGGAAGGACTTTGAACCAGACACGCTGGGTCTGCATTCCCACTCAGCCTCTTACGAGCTGTGGGACTTTAAACCAACTGATGGGATGTCCCGAACCCCCGTTTCCTTCTGTTTGAAATGGGGATGACAGTAATGGCTGTGATACTTTTCGTGTTGCCTACATGCCAGATACCATTGGAAGAACTTTGTCCTTTTAGCTCAATCCATCCTCACAATGACTGTCTGGTGTAGGTGCTGTTGGCATCCTGTCTGACAAGCGAGGGAAGGGAACCGGCCCTTTGGTGATTTACAGAGACACTTCTAGCAGGGGATGGGGCCTGAGCCAGTGCGACCGCACGTCTGTGCTCCTGGCCTCCAGAAATGACACATGTGTGTCGCTCCCAGCCAGTGCCCAGCAGCGCCATGGGCTACGCTGCCTGTCCAGATCACCGCCTCCCAGTAGGCGTGCCCTCGTCTATAAGGTGTGGTCCTAAATCCCTCATCCCGTGACCGGTTTGCACGGCTTCCCCGCTTCAATGTCAAGTGCAGACTCCCAAGTGCGTGGGAAGGGCTCGGCCTGGCTGGCTCGCTCCTGCATTCGTCCGTCAAGGCACTGGTTGAATAAGGGCCCCTGCATTCCTGCTGTCCTGGGCTCTGCGGACACAGTGGTGTGCCAGACAGCCTCTGCCCTCGTGGTGTTTACGGTCCAGTGGGGAGGACAGCCCACCTGGCACCGTGTGAGTGAAAAACTAGCCGCGGCAGGTGCTCTGAAGGACAGTGCAGCACTGTAGCCTCTCCCCGGACTGGATGCAGCCAGAGGGTCACGGAGGGCTTCTTGGGGGAAGTGGCGCTCGCTTGAAAACTGAAGGAGGAGTCGAGGCTGCAGGAGAGGAGCGGGACAGCCTCCCAAGCAGTGGGGCAGCATGTGCAAAGGCCCTGAGGCCGAGGTCGTCCTGCGTATGGTGAGGCTGGAGGTACAAACATGGACAGACCGTCCCAGGCCTTACAGCCCACCCTGTGGGTTTATCCCCCCCCCACCTTTTCAGGTCCTCACCTGCAGCATATGGAAGTCCCCAGATGGAATCAGAACTACAGCCGCCAGCCTACACCACAGCTGCAGCAACTCGGGATCCGAGCCGTGTCTGCAACCCACACTACATCTCACAGCAAGGCAGGGTCCTTAACCCACTGAGCGAGGCCAGGGATCGAACCTGCGTTGTCATGGATACTAGTGGGGTTCATTATCGCTGAGCCACGATGGGAACTCCCCTACTCCTGCGTCTTAGGTGAGAATGAGGTTTCTGGGAATGTTCACATGCTGTTTAAATCACGAAATCAACCTGTATCCTCAACTAGCACCTCCCTGAAAATGCTAAGACTTGCAAATTAAGATCTTACAGCTTTTCTTGCTTCGGGATTGATTTATAGACACTAATATCTCCAAACAGAAATGACACCAGCGGGAGAAATGATGGAATTAAAGTGGTAAGCACCACCAGGCTGAAGGAGGACATGGAGAACTCTGAATGCTTCTTGGGGTCCTCAGCTTCAACTGGCCAATCTAAATCTAAACCCCTTTGAGCCTCCAAGTTCAGCCCGCATCCGTCGTCTTTCCCCGTCTGCAGGTCACAACGGAAGCTTCTAAGTAAGATTCTTCAAACACACCCGCTGAGTTTCATCACTAGGGGCGGATAACTTGGGGCGTCGTTGCAAATTGGAAAGTCTCGTGCTACGGAGTGAACGGACGGCGACGAGATGAATTAGGAAGCAAGGATGCGTCAGGAACTAAGGCAGAGAAGTAGATACGCTGCATGGTCCCAGCTGCTTGCTGCTGTGGCCTGCCTCGTTGCCTCAAAAAGAATAAAATGCCCCAAAGGTCTATTCTCACCCATAAATGCAGAGCGAGGCCAGAAGGGAGCCCGGCACTCCATGTGCATGTCTGCAGTTGGGGATTTGGGTCCTGTCCCACTCGGGAACCCACTGGCTCTGATGGGCCATCTGTCATTTCACAGGGTGACCTAGCCTCCGGTTCGTGTTGGGTCTGGGGTTTGGCTGACGACTTTGATGCCACAGAGTGTCAAGGACGCCGAGGACCCGTGACAAGGTGGCCCCACAGCCATCTTTCTGGTTTCGTTGGGCCCAGGGCCCATGACACTTGTCAGTTTTGAGCTCTGCCATGTGCTCCACGCGTAGCTAGCAAATCACCTCATTCGTTTAAGTCTCGTCTCCCTCCAGAGGGTCAAGCGACCTTCCTCGGGGCTGGACCGCAGCTCCGGCTCCCCTCCTGACGGTTCCTCGTCTCCTCGAGACGTGCTTGCCCGCTCGGTAAAGTCTCAAAAGCCCGTCTGTCATCTGAGGGTCTGCAACCTCCAGGAATGAAGGCGGAAAGTGCCAGGTGTGCGTGAGCGTGAGCAGGTGTTCATTCCCACTCTTGCTTCCCATTGCTTGTATGCTGGGTGCTGAGCCTAAGTCCTGGGATCTAAAGATGAGTTAAAACAGCACCGACTTTGGAGTTCCCTTTGTGGCTCAGTGGTTAACGAATCCGACCAAGAACCATGAGGTTGCGGGTTCGATCCATGGCCTTTGCTCAGTGGGTTAAGGATCCGGCGTTGCCGTGAGCTGTGGTGTAGGTTGCAGACGCGGCTCGGATCCCGCGTTGCTGTGGCTGTGGCGTAGGCCGGCGGCTACAGCTCCTGTTAGAACCCTAGGCTGGGAACCTCCATATGCCGTGGGTGCGGCTCTACATAAAAGGCAAAAAGACAAAAAAAAAAAAAAAAAAACAGCACCGACTTTCAGAGAATTCCTTGCGGGTGACTCGTTTCAAGTGACTCTCTCCAGGAGTTCCCAGCGTGGCTCAGCGGTAATGAACCCAACCAGTGTCCACGAGGATGCGGGTTTGATCCCCAGCTTCACTCAGTGGGTCAAGGATCTGGTGCTGCTGTGAACTGTGGTGTAGGTTGCAGACTCGGCTTGGATCCTGAGCTGCTGTGGCCATGGTGTTGGCCGGCAGCTGCAACTCCCATTCAGCCCCTAGCCTGGAACTTTCGTGTGCCGCAGGTGTGGACCTAAAAAGCAAAAAAAGGGGGAAAAAAAGTGCTCCATCCAAGTCACACAGTCGAGACCACTTTTGGGGACATGAAGTGAATGGTACGCGTGAACCATGCAGAGTTCAGCAGCCGTCTGTACAAGGCCAAGGCCCTTCTCTTGTTTTATCTTTATTTTACTTTTTTATTTTTTGGCCATGCATGTGTCATGTGGAAGTTCCCCGGACCGGGGATGGAAGCCGCATCACGGCCGTAACTAGAGCCACAGCAGCGGCAGCACCAGATCCTTAACCCACTGAGCCACCAGGGAACGCCTCTTGTTTAATTTTGTTCTTCTTTTCCCCTTTTCCCTATTTCCCACTCCCATTAACCCTTTTGTCCCAGCCAGGACCCTGGGCACCTGTCCTTGGATGCGATGCATCTTTGAAAAACAAAGCCTTGTTTCACATACGCAGATGTTTTAAATTTACATCAACAGTATTGTGCTGTGGGTCTCATCCAGTGTCTTAGTTTTTAGAGAATGGCACACCGTTTGTTTGCCACGTTTAAGACCAGCGGGAGCTGCTGGCAGTACCTCTGGCTTCTTCCTCTGTCGGCTTCACAGCCTTCCACCTGTCCCCTGGCTCCCCCCACCCCAGGTTGCCAGCCACGAATGCCCCCTGGGTCACCTGGGCCTTGTTTCTGGGCTGGGTGCCCCAGGCGCTGTGGGATCCTCGCCTGTCTTCACCGAGCACTGCCCTGCTCCTCTCACACGGCCTCGCCATTGGCGCCTTAGCGGGTTGCGATCTAGCAATAGCAATTGTAAGGTCCACTGCCGGGTATCGAAAATGCGTTGTCTGCCCAGCGACATGTGTGGGATCCAAAATAACGTACGTTTTTGTGAGCCGTACATCGATGTCTTGCTGACACGTGGGACTGGGAGATGCAGAAAGGTTGACTCTCCCCCCCATCCCCGCCAGGGGAGCATGCCGCTTTCCCTCGGCAGAGGCAGGATCCTGCTGAGCATGGTGTGACTTGAAAAACTGGTAATTGTAATGTGCCAGGTTTGTTTGATTAAAATAGCACGACTCATATACACAGTGGAATACTACTCAGCCATAAAAAAGAAAAAATAATGCCATTTGCAGCAACATGGATGGAACTAGAGACTCTCATACTAATGAAGGGAGTCAGAAAGAGAAAGACAAAATACCGTATGACACCACTTCTATCTGGAATCTAATATACGGCAGAAATGAACCTTTCCACAGAAAAGAAACTCATGGACTTGGAGAACAGACTTGCGATTGCCAAGGGGGAGTGGGAGGGAATGGGATGGACTGGGAATTTGGGGTTCATACATGCAAATCATTGCCTTTGGAATGGATAAGCAATGAGATCCTGCTATATAAAACAGGGAACTATATCCAGTCACTTGGGATGGAGCATGATGGAGGATAATATGAGAAAAAGGAATGTATACATGTATGTATGACTGGGTCACGTTGCTATACAGTAGAAGACTGACAGAACACTGTAAACCAGCTATAATGGAAAAAAATAAAAATCATTAAAAAAAATAGCATGAGTCATTGTGATGGGGGGGTCACACTGGTGGAAAACTCACATAGAGGATGGGCTAGCAGGCTTGGCAGAGTTTTGCCCAGCTCAGGGGGCGCCGAGAGAGCTACGGAAACGTTTATGGTCAACTACAGCTTGAAAGAAACACAAGCTCTTTGCGTTACTCGCATGTTAGCACAACAGCACCAAATCCAAAAGCTTCCCGGTACCACAGCCTTTAAAAATCGTGAATCACTGTGTTGTACACTGGACACAAAACACTGTACCTCAACCAAATCTCGATTAAAAAAATTTTTTTTTAACTTCTCGGTAGTTACAGCATGGAAGGGCTTTCTTCTCTGGAGACCTCTTTAATCTGTAATAGCGTTTTGGTCCAATCTGTTCTCAGGGCTTTAGAGAAGAGACATAAACGTTCAGCGATTGCGATGGTCCCAGCTTTCTAAGGTGGACCAGAAATTACAGCCTTCACTTCAGGGTGAAAACTGACTTGTTTCATAAGAAATGTTTACGGCTGCCAAGATGGAAGAGGCACTTTGTCCAGCCTTGGGGTGCTTCCAATCTAAAGAGAAAAAGGCATCGGCGAATATTTGGGGACCGAAGAAGTTCTGCACCGGCCCATGGAGAGCTTCTAGGGACCAGGACAGAGACAGATGCCCGGCGGCAAACGTGGGTGACACCAGCTCCCCGCATCTGACAGAGGATGCCCAACAGGTGCCAGCCCCAGCCCTGCCTCCCAAGGCAGAGGGAGAAGGACCTTGAATCCCTGCTCGCAGGGTCAGGGCGGGGGTGGGGGGTGGGGGGCACGGGGGGTGGGGCCTGAGCAGCTGAGGGCGGGGCTAGCCTCACTGCGGGTGCTGACCCCTGAGTGGATTACAATGACTTTGCTTCTGATCTGCCCTGCAAGGGAAAATCCAAAGGAGTCGCTTTTCCGACAGAAAGACTGCCCTTCCCGGTTCGAAAACCTGGGTTCAGCCCAGTGGTGATTGGACGGAGTCCACTGGCTGCTTTAGGATTTTATAAAGTTTGAATTGCTCCTTTCCTGTCGTCCGCCCCTTCCCGCGTCCCTGGCCCAGCAGCCGCCTCCCCAGCGCAGGTGCTTTCCTGACACTTCCTGTGAAGTGGGGTAGGGGTCCGGGGACTTGGTTCATGAGTTTCTGCAGCCACGTGGGCCAGCTGTGCAGTTTGCAAGGGCGCCTGCCCACCGCCTTTGTTGCCTGCTCCGAACACGGAAGGTTTTTCTTGATTTCAATTTAAGATGTGTTTTCCTCCTGCTCCGCCTTCTCCTTGAACAGAGAGAGACAGAGACAGAGAGAGGACCGTGCCTGGAATTGCAACGCGCTCACAGCCCTGATCCTAATTATCTCCTGTAACTTAGCAACACGCAGAGGAGAGAAGAAAGGAGCCCAGCAACTTCAGTTCACTGGTGGGACGTGGGTGGAAACAAGGGAACCGGGCCCGGGTATGATAAGGGGGGGGGGGGGGGTTTGCTCGGTGGGGAGGGGACTGTGCCCAGTCTGCTGCTTTTGAGAAACCAGAGGCGCTGACCCATGAGTGGTGGAGTGATGAAGAGCTCGCTTGCAACGGTGCTTTAAGGTTGGCAGGCTGCACGGGAACGGAATCTGCGTGTTTCACTGTTTGCTTCTTAGTGTGCGCAGCAGCCGGGGGCTCCTGAGGATCGATTCCAGGCCCCCGAGTGCTTTCTCCCTCTGACCCGGCCCCCCAGTCCTCCTTCCAAAACATGAGCAGAACTTTGCTGTCTTGCATTCTTACTGGAAGAAATACACCCCACAGTTCTTTAACTGGAGAAGAATTTCTGACTGCCTGGTGCTGTCAGCAGGGTCTCCAGCACAGGTGGAACCTGGGGCCAGTTCAGCAGTTGTCGGGGCCAGGTTTCACAGGTCACTTGAACACTGACCTGAAATCTAGCTGACATGTGACAGCACTTTTCCAGTGGAAAAGGCAGGGCTGGGGCTGGCACCTGGGGGGGGCATTCTCCGACACATGCCGGGATCATTTGCCGCTGGGCATCCGGCAACATCGGATCCTTATCTCACCGAGCAAGGCCAGAGATCGAACCATCATCCTCCTGGAAACTACATGGAGTTCTTAACCCACTGAGCCACAGCGGGAGCTTCCTTTTTCTAAATCATCACCTTGTGCAGCAGTAAAATGGGGACACTTATCAAAATACAAATCTGATCATGCCACTGCCAGGCAATGAATTCTTTTTTCCGCGCAACAGGGACCCAAACACAGGAGCCCTGCCTCATGCAGCTTGTAACCTAGAGATGGAGGCAGGAGATGAACAAGGTCAGAAGCGCGGATCATTAGATCGAGGTTTCCGTCACAGAGCAAGCAGACCCGGTGTCCTTCCTGGGAAGGGCAGGAGTCGCTGTGGATGGGGGGCGGGGAGGGGGCACCCAGAAGCCCAGCCCTGTGGTCTGAGCCGGGAGCAGCTCCAAGCAGCTGGAACAGGGCGTGCGAGAGCCTGGAGGCGGGAAACGGGTCGGGGTTTGAGGCCTGGAAAAGCAGAGCATGGGAGGGAGGTGGGAAACCAGAGGGTGGAGCCTGGGGATGGGAGGTGGTCTCAGGTGTGACGGTCAGCCCAGCGAGGGCTGCGGAGAGGGCTTCTCAGTGGAAGGGGAGCCCTGAGGGACACCACCGTGCTCAGACCCGGTGTCGCTGAAGCTGGAGGAGCAGGTGGATTTGAGCAGCGATGGAACCTGTCGCCCAGACGAAGCCTGCAAACCCAGAATTCTCAGCTTGGTTCTTTGATTCAATTCAGTAACTGAATCAAGGCAGTGATCTTAAGAGGCTCATGGTTCTCTTAGCTTCTGACAACAGTGGGGCTTAGAAGTGATTGGAAGCCTGCAGTGAGTTTGTCCATTTCGCTTCTGCGAGAGGGGCAGGCAAGCACTAAAAAGCCTAGTTTGTCCGGGGACCATTGGTTTAGGCTGGCATTCCCCACCTTTCTCCTCAGAGGCCGCACCAATTACACCCCTGCCAACAGTGCAGGCGAGGTCCCTCTTCCCCACATCCTCGCCAACACTTGCTATTTCTAGTCTTTTTAATCATCGCCATTCTAACAGGTGTGCAGTGGTATCTCATGGTGGTTTTTATTTCTGAATCCCTCACGAGTAGTTGCGTTGAGCAAGGTTTTACATGCCTGTCGGCCATCTGTATGTCTTCTTTGGAAAAATATCTATTAGGTTCTCTGTCCATTTTTAAATCCGATTGTTTGTTTTATGACTGAGTTGCATGAGTTTTTTTTTTTTTCTTTTTTAATATATACTTGAGATGTTAACCTTTGGTCAGATATACGATTTATAAATACTCTCTTCCATTCTCTAGGTTCTCTTTCCATTTTGGGGGTGGTTTCCTTTGCTGTACGTGGTGCATTTTGGAGATAACTCGTGGAATAGGGTGTGAGGTAGGGGTCTGATCTCAGTCTTTGGCTCACGGGAACGTAGTTGTTCCAGCATCATTTGATGGGAAAGCTGTCATCCTCATTGAATTGTCCTGGCAGCCTTGTGGAGAAATCAGCTGACCGTGAATGCAAGGGTTTGTTTCTGGTATCTCAGTGCTGCTCTGTTGATCTAAATGTCTAGCTGTCACACTGTCCTGCTTATGTTCACCTTGTAGTAAGTTCTGAAATTGGGCAGTGTGACTCACTCCAGCTTCGTTCCTCCGTTTCAAGATTTTTTGGGGGGGTTGGGGGTGCTCTTCTGGTTCCCTCAAGCTTCCATATTAACTTTATGATCAGCCAGTCAGTGTCTGCAACAAGGCAGCTGAGATTCTGAGAAAAATTCCATGGACGCTGGGTCGTTTGGAGAGGTATCTTGAGACTATAAAGTCATGGGATGTTTTCCCCTTTATTTGGTTCTTTAGTTTCAGTGATGCTTTGCAGTTTTCAGTGTATAAGACTTGCCCTTCTTTTGTTAAATTTCTTTAAATGTATTTATAAGTATTCTCTTTGATGTTGTAAAATGGGATTGTTTGTTATTATATTGTTTATTGCTGGTGTCTAGAAGTAGAATTGATTTTTGTACAGTTTTGGGTTCTATAAACTTTTGTATATGTTTGCACCGTGTAAAACTGCTGAACTCATTCATTAATTCTAAAAGGTCTTGGAGTTCCCGTCGTGGCTCAGTGGTTAACAAATCCGACTAGGAACCATGAGGTTGCAGGTTCGATCCCTGGCCTCGCTCAGTGGGTTAAGGATCTGGCGTTGCCGTGAGCTGTGGTGTAGGTTGCAGACGCAGCTCGGATCCCGCGTTGCTGTGGCTGTGGCAGTGGCAAAGGCCGGCAGCTACAGCTCCTGTTAGACCCCTAGCCTGGGAACCTCCATATGCCACGGGTGCAGCCTTAGATAAGGCAAAAAGACAAAAAAAAAAACCCCAAAAAAATTCCAACAGGTCTTTGTGGATTCCTTACCATTTTCTGCTTTCACATGTGTATGTCTTTATTTCTTTTGTGTGCTTATTTGTCCTGGTTAGAACTCCAGTACAATGTTTAAGTGGCAAAAGCTGGCATATTCGTTATGCTCCTAATGCAGCAGAAAACTTTCAGTTCCTCGCCAACAAGTACCATGTTAGCTGTGGATTTTTCAGGTTGGGGAAGTTACCTTCTATTCCTAGTTTGTTTGAATATTTTTTAAATCATAAAATGGTATTAGATTTTAGCAAATTCTATTTCTGTGTCTATTGAGATGACTATTATCTTTGTCCCTTAGTCTGTTGATTTAAAAAAAAAATCTTTTTTTTTTTTTTTAGGGCCACCCCATGGCACATGGAGGTACCCAGGCTAGGGGTCTAATTGGAGCTGTAGCCACTGGCCTACACCACAGCCACAGCAACGCCAGATCTGAGCCATGTCTGTGGCCTACACCACAGCTCACGGCAATGTGGATCCTTAACCCACTGAGTGAGGCCAAGGATCGAACTTGCATCCTCGTGGATGCTAGTTGGGTTCGTTTCCGCTGAGCCACGATGGGAACTCCTAAAAAAATCTTACATTGACTGATCTTGGGTTAAAATAACCTTGCATTCCCTGTATCAATCCCACCTGGTCATGATGTATAATCCTTTTATATGTTGCTGGATTTGGTTTGCTTGTGTTTTGTTTCTGTTTTTCATACATGTTCACAGGAGGTATTGGTCTGTAGTTTTCTGTTCCTGGGATGTCTTTATCCAGTGTTGATATCCATGTAATACCAGCTGCCCAAAATGAACTAGCAGGTGTTTCCTTCTCTTCTGTTTTTGGAAGAATTTGTGATGCATTGGTGTTGATTCTTCTTGGAACAGGTGGTAGAAATCACCGGTGAGGCCATCTCGTTTTGGGCTTTTCCTTATGGCAATTTTTTGGGTTATTAATTCCAGATTCTTAACTTATATTGCTAATAAGATTTTCTATTTCTTCTTGAGTCGGCTTCAGTAGTTTGTGTCTTTCTAGGAATTTGTCTACATTATCTGATTTGTTGGTATACAGTTGTTCATGGTATTTCCTTCTCATCCTTTTTATTTCTGTAGGGTTGGTAGGGATGTCCCCTCTTCTTCAGCTTAGTCATTTAATTTGTCTTTATTTTTTTCGTGGGCAGTCTAGCTAAGTTTTACACATTTTGCTGGTCTTTCAAAGAACTAACTCTGGGTGTTGTTGGATATACTCTATTGTTTTCCTACTCCATATTTTATTTCTTTTCATTCCAATCCTTATCTTTATTTTTCTTTCTGCTTGCTTAGGGTTTAGTTTGCTCTTCTTTCTCTAGTTTTGTAAGGTGGAAGTTTATGTTACTGATTTGAGATATTTCTTTTTCAATAGGGACAGCTATGGCTATAGATGTCTCTCCAAGCAGTTTTATCTGCATCCTGTAAGGATTGGTATCTTGTGTCTTCATTTTCATTCATCTCAGAGTGAAGTTTTCCTTGTGATGTCTTATTTAACCATTGGTTATTTTGAAACGTGTTTTTAAATTTCCACATATTTGTGATTTCCCCCCAATACTTTTCTGTTATTGATTTCTAATTTCTTTTCCTTGTGGTCCGGAAACACATTTTGTATGATTTTACTTCTTTTTCACTTTTGAGGAATGTTTTGTGGACTAGCACATGGTCTATCCTACAGAATGCTCCGGGTGCACTTGAGGAGAAAGTTTATTCTGCTGTTGTTGGCCAGAGTGTTCTACAGACGTGTCTTAGGTCTAATTGGTTTATCATGTTGTTCAACTCTTCCATTTTCTTATTGCTCTTCTGCCTAGTTATTCTATCCATTAATGATAGTAAGATATTGAAGTTTCCAACCCTCAGAGTTTGTCTTTTTCTTCCTTCAACCCCCATGTATTTTGGGGGTTTCTGGATATGCACATATATGTTTATAATTATGATGTCCTCTGATGGTTTGACTCTAATCATTTTTTTAATGGCTGCACCCATGGCATATGGAAATTCCTGAGCCAGGAATTGAATCTGAGCTGCAGCTGTGACCTATGCCACAGCTGTGGCAACACAGGGTCTTTTAACCCACTGGCCCAGGGTAGGGATTGAACCCACACAGCCCAGATTCTTAATCGACTGCGCCACAGCAGGAACTCCTCTTTAATCATTTTTAAATGTCTTTTTTAATCTCTAGTAACAATTTTGTCTTGAAGATTGTTTTGTCTAATACTACTGTATCTCTCCAGCTCGTTTTGGGTACTCTTCACATTTGAATATGTCATCCCACTGCCTTCTGTCTTCCAGATTTCTGATGAGAAGTAAGCTGTTGATCTTTTTCAAGATCCCTTGTATGTGATGAGTTGCTTTTTTCTTGTGGATTTCACAGTTCTCAATGTCTTTTTCTTTCAACAGTTTGACTGTGATGTGTCTAGATAGGTATATCTTTGAGTTTATCCTACTTGGAGTTTATTAAGCATGGATAAGTAGATTAATGGGTTTTTTTTTTTTTTTTTTTTTTTTTTTTTTTTTTTTTTTTTTTTTTTTTTTTTTTTTTTTTTTTTTTTTTTTTTTTTTTTTTTTTTTTTTGCCTTTTGTCATTTAATGGCCGT
>PVHT020004944.1:42756322-42788065 GCA_004024745.2 Catagonus wagneri
TTAACCAGTGCGCCACGACGGCCAAATGTAAGTTTTTTGTCATTATTTTTTTCAGTGACTGTCTCTTTCTCTCATTCTGCTCTTCTTCTGGGACTGCCATCCTGTGTAAATTGGTACAGTCGATGATGTTGCATTGATCTCCGAGGTCCCATGCTATCTCTTCATTCTTTTCTATTCCCATTCACTTGACAAAATAATCTCAAGTGATCAATCTACGAATCCTCTGATTATTTCTTCCAGGTTTATATCTCTACCTTATCCATCTCTTCCTGCTTGTACATTGTCAACCAGAGGTGAGAAAGTAAGCCTTCTAGGATCTTGCTTGGCCATACACACAACCATGAACGTGTGTATGGCCTTCTATGTAATATGTCACAGCTTTACAAAGCCCCCTGTAGACATCACATTGCCCAGAATTTTCTTTTAAGTTTGTTCAGCTTCTTGTTAGCTTCAAGCAGCTGCCATGTTAAACAGTTGCCACTGATTGTGTTTGATAAATACTTTAGTGATATACCTTGTTTCTCAGAACTTGCTCTGAAAAAGTTTGAATAAATGCAGACCCTGAGAATGGAGCTTTTTAGGGAACTTTCAAACGAGTTTAAAATGACAGCTTTCTGGGAGTGGCTTTGGGGGAGCTCCAGACTCATCCCGACTCTCTTGTGGCTGCTAGGTTTTAACACTTACCAGAGCACGTGACTGTTGGTTCCCAGGGCTATGACGGAGCTGGAGTTTGCTGGGGAACATAACAAGCTGAAATGCCACAGAGCTCACTGCTTTGAGATGCAGTCATATCCTTTGAACAAATATGCCATAAACTGTTGCAATCTTTTGACTAGTTTACAGAGTTATGAAAAGGGGGTTTTAATAAATTTTTGTCTATTTCTCATTTTTATGAGGTTTTTGAAGGTCCTTACTGCACTAATTTGGAAGTGTTTCTCCAATACTGACATTTTTGAAGGGCTTTTTAGAGATTGTCCCTTTACTCAAGCAGGAAATCAGAGTCGTATGGTGTTTGGGCACCCTGGCAGTCATCTGGGGGACGCAGTTTTAGGAAGGGGATGCTTAATGCTTCTGTGAACAGTTAAAGGCATTAGGGATTTATTTCACTTATTTTTCAACCCCTACACTTCCTTTATCACTTCACCCCTTTACCACTTTCTGTTGCACATAATTACTGGATGATTTCAGTCAATATTACTTGAATGATAAGATAATCATTTACATTTTCAAAGTAAATGAGTCCATGAGAGGCAGAATTTTTAAAACAGTGGTGAAAATGAAGTAAGCCCAGATGTTAGGACTAACTCCAGAGCTCTTTGGCAGGAGAAACACAGCACAGCAACTCTGCCTGCCTCTAAGCTGTTCACTTCCCCACTCAGCCTGGGCTATAGTTGAAAATCATTAGGAGGACCTACTTTGGATAAGTGTGAGGGGAGTTCCCTGGTGGCTCAGTGGGTTAAGGATCTGTGACTTAGTGGCTTCTGTTGTGGCTACAGTGGCTCAGATCACTGTTGTGGCATGGGTTTGATCCCTAGCCCAGGAACTTCTGCATGTAGTGAATGTGACCAAAAAAAAAAAAAAAAAAGGAATCGATACATGTGAAGGATATGGCTTTTCCTATGTGAAAATTTGGGCCCCAAATTACCTTTCCCAGCTCTACTGTCGCTGTGTCTGCACTGTCCCCTCCGTGTGCATAAAAGGGCCTTAGGACGAGTTGGGGTAAAGTGGAGATGGAATTACCAGCGCTTCCTGGAGGAAAAGTACGGAAATCGTGGGGTGAAAGGGAGCTCTCCAGGCTCTGGTGGGGGGCCGGGTGGGGGTAGTTAGGCTAACAGCTCCCCTACATTGACAGTTCATACTGAGCTTCGTGCTAGCACTTTCCACCACCCAATTCACTCTCCCAATAAGTTTGTGTGGTAGCTGCTTACAAAGGAGAAATTCAGTAACTGTCCCAAGGTCACATAGCTAGAAAGTGGTCAAGAAATTCAGAACCTGGTCTGCCATCTCCAGGACATAAAGTTCATGGGAAGACGAAAAAACAGTCAAATTGGGGAAAAACGAGCCAGAGCTCAGTTTTGACTCTACGTCCGACAACCGCTTCCTCCTGGCTCAGAGGTTCGGGGAGCTGCCAGCAGCAGCAGCAGCAGAAGCAGCAGATGTTATTCATCCTTCTGGGTCCCAGCACGAAGTCAGGGCGAGCAACCAGAATGAAAAAAGCCACCGGTACCATCCATGACCACGATTACAACACAGCCAGGAACAAGAGGTCGGTGAACTCAAGCACATGGAGCCAAACCACCAGGAGAAACAAGACCTGCACGGAGATGGGGCAGAGGCTTCATGGCACCTGACTGTTCCCCTCTGCCCCGGAACCCCAACATCACCCACAGGTGGTCAGCGGAAAGCAAGGTGAAACAGCAGAGAAACCGCAGTGCAAATGAGGCTTTCCCCCAATCTCAGCATCTCAGGGTCACACCCTCGGGTAAAAGGGGGAGGGATCTCAAACTTGAACATTGCGGGGACAATTTGGTTGGAGAGAGAAAGGCCAGATGACAGTGGGGGAGGGGACAGAGTCAGCAGTAGTGACACCTCTGGAAAGAAACAAGAGCTGCGGTGACCAGGCCTCTCCCAGCAGAGCAGGCTAGCTGATTACACATGAAAATGGGCCATGGGCGCTCCCGCTGTGGCGCAGTGGAATCGGAAGCATCTTGGGAGCATTGGGACTCGGGTTCAATCCCCGGCCCACACAGCAGGTTAGGGATCTGGTGTTGCTGCACTTGCGGCTTAGGTCTCAGCTGCCACTCAGATCTGATCCCTAGCCCGGGAATGGCCAAAAAAGAAAGAAGAAAAAGGGCCATAGGAAAAACCACATACAAGTTGTGTGCAGAGTGACCACAGGGAAGAGCAAGGATGCCTGAGAAAACTTAATTTGCAGAGTAAAGAGGAAGCTTCCATTTCAAAACAGTCCAAAAATTTCTTTAATAAAATAATTCAGAACTTGAAAAAATGTGAATTAAAATGGAAAAACTCAGAAGTTCCAAAACAGAAAACAATTAGAAATCGAACAAAAAATCGTTTCAGCAGTGACGAACTCCCCAAAAGGAACATGAAAGCCAATAAACAAGGCAGACGCTAAGAAAAATTCCTAACAAGGGAGACTTTCTTTGAATGCTTTAAAAAGAAATGAAAGAGATGAGTTTTTAAAAGGGTTTGAGAGGAAATGACAAGTATTTTTAAATAAGCAAAAGAGAGGTAGAGCTTACAAATATTGAAAATCCCCAAAGAAGAAAAGCAAAGAATGGGAAAAAACAAATACCAAAAACTATATTTTAAGAAAAATTTTCTAAAATTAAAATTAATTGACCTTCTGATGGAGCTGGCAAAGTTCAGTTCGTTGAGCTGGGTGCTGCTAACAAAAGTGTTCATTTTAAAATACCTCATTGAGGAGTTCCCATTGTCGTACAGAAGAAACGAATCCAACTAGGAGCCATGAGGTTGCGGGTTCAATCCCTGGCCTTGCTCAGTAGGTTAAAGATCCAGCGTTGCCGTGAGCTGTGGTGTAGACTGCAGACGCGGCTCAAATCCCGCATTGCTGTGGTTGTGGCATAGGCTGGCAGCTGCAGCTCCAATTCGAACCCTCGCCTGGGAACCTCCATATGCCACAGGTGCGGCCTTAAAAAGACAGAAAAATAAAATAAAAAATAAAATAGCTCATTGAGCCCTATTTTTGTTTTCTATGGATTCCCCTAGGTTTTATTTTATAATAAAAGAAAAAAAATCTTACGGAACCTAAGAATAGCTGATCAGAGCAGCACTATTCTGCCGACAAGATACTGTCTTGTGATTTACCATACTGAAATTTCCTTACCAAACCTTTTTACAAAGTGGCATGTGTATCCTCTGTCCTCCACTGCATTAATATTTAACAGAATTTCACTCTGTTCAATCAGAGGTACCGGCCAGCTCTCTAAAGAAGGGAAAACCAAGTTTGCAGTTTCTGCTGTGCGCTTGTGCATTTCGTTTTCAGAGAATCTTGCTTTTCCTCAGCCCACATATCTGGAAGCCTGCAGTGGCGGCCTGGCGCTTGGCGCTCCCTCGCTCAGCCCTTTCCAGGAGAACCTGTCCCTTTCTACATTTCTCTGTCCCATGCTGGGAGAATGTTCTGGAAGACAGAGGGAGGTGATTGATTCTACTCAGCCCTCTTTAATATTCATGTACAAGAACAGAGCCTATGGAAGGGTGAAAAGCATGAGCCCAAAGTTACAGAACCAGTTGGAGCAAAGCTGGCGCTGGAACTCTGATTTTCTAATCCCTTCGTCCTGCTTTCCCTTCAGAAGCCTCTGTCTAGACCAGGGCAGGCTTTGTCCCCGGCCCCCGCCCGAAGCTCCCCACTTCCATGCTTCTCACCTTCTGGATAAGATTCACCCTTCTGGGAGTTCCCTGGTGGCTCAGTGGGTTAAGGAGCTAGCACTGTTGCTCCTGTGGCTCAGACTTGATCCCTGGCCCAGGAACTTCTCTGTACGTGTAGACAGGTCCAACCCCCCGTCCGCCAAACAAGCCAACAAAAAGATTCACCCTTCTGCCAAGGACTCCTTGCATTTGAGCCAGGGCTTTGATTGTCCTTCCCAGGGTGCGTCCTGCATCCTCTTGATGTAAGTTTCCAGTGGATTTCGCAGCCGGGGAAGGGGAAGAGCATCAACCTGGTGGGACTGGAGCATCGCAGAGCTGTTCATCGGAGACACGGCCATCATAAGAGGGCACTGGTAGCGTGTAGTCACGACTTACTGGACCCTTTCGGAGGGAAATTCACATCCCCGTGGCATTGGGAGAAAAGTGTGACTCTTGGTGGCTCTGGCCCTCTCAGTGGCCCTGGCCCCTTTGGCTGCTTCTCACTCCAGGGTCGGGGGCTCCTGTGCCCACAGGCTGTGCGGCTGCTGCCCCCTGGGCTGGCTCCCCTCCACCCACGGCTCCCTTCTGTTCCTGAAGTTAATCTGATGTCCTTTTAAATTTTAAAAGCCTTTTCCCCCGGCTGTCAAATTACATGCCTGTGATGAAAATCTTGAAACGTGCAAAGAAAACCATCGCCCACTCTGAGTACTCAACTCTGTTTTGCTTGTTGCTTCCGCCCACGCTTTGTCCCTGCGCTTTCCTCTTCTCCACCCTTCCCTCCTCTCCTTTTCTCAGCTTTTCCCTTCCTTCCGCCCCGCTTCCTGTGCCCACACTACACTCTTGCACTTGTCATTTGCAAAAGGGCTCTTCAATGCACATACTGTGCCATCACGATCAGTTTGGATTTGGTCTCTGCTCACCCGCCTCTCCTGGCACACGGCTCCTAAAACCCCTGTGTCAAGTGTCTTTCTGTTTGCTAACAGATGGCCGGGGCTGGGGGCTCTGGAGAGCCTCCGATGGGGACTGGTCGCCGGGGGAACCAACCCGGTGATCGGGGGGGTTGGAACCTTCAGCCCCAGAGCTGATGTCTGAGACTGACGGTAGGGGGGCCGTCGGTGGTAATTGGTCCCTCCTCTGTGCAGATCCAGAACCATTTCCAAAGTGCTGGGAACGGGGCCCCGTGGAGGGCAGGGGGCCCACGTTCTCTCTTGCACCTTGCCCCGCATTCTCGTCCAACTGGCGGATTCTGATGGCTTCTATATAAACAAACGGTAACGTGGTGAGTAAACTGTGTCATGGGGGCATTGCGGCCAGTGACCAAACTGAGGGAGGCGTCGTCGGAGCCCCCGAGAGGTCAAAAGTGCAGGTGACAGCCTGGACCTAGGTGGGGGTGGTCTTGCCGGTTGGAGCCCTGAAGCTGTGGGGCGTGTGCTCACTGCAGGCAGGCAGGGTCAGCATTGAACGGAATTTTAGACACACAACTGGTGCTGGAGAATTGATCAGTGTGGCAAAGACTCCTGCCTACTGCGGGCGGCCGGAAGTGCTATGACAGTAACAAAGAGCAGGGATGGAAATCGGGGTTTTTCTTGCATGTCCCATTTCATCGCACAGATGTGCCATGCGGGTTCTCTTCTTGTGGATAAGTAGTTTATTCTCAATCTGAAAACACCATAACCCCTGCTAGACTTGACCTGTCTGTGTGTGTTTTAATGCTAATCCATGGTTTGTTTGTTATTTGCCATCAAATTAAATTTTGGGGGGGAGTTACCATTGTGGCTTAGTGGGTTAAGGACTGACTATTTATCCATGAGGATGTGGGTTCAGTCCCTGGCCTCGCTCAGTGGGTTAAGTATCCGGAGTTGCTGTGAGCTGTGGTGTAGGTCACAGATGTGGCTTGGATCCTGCGTTGCGGTGGCTGTGGTGTAGGCTGGCAGCTGCAGCTCCAATTCAGCCCCTAGCCTGGGAACTTCCATATATTGTGGGTTCTGCCCTAAAAAGACGAAAAAAAAAAAAAAAAGAACCTTTGTTCTAGCATCCACCCAGATTTGATAGAGTCGAATTTGATGAATCAAATGAATTGGATAGAACCTAAAAGTTTGTCCAAGAAAAAAGGGACCTCCATAAACTTTTTAACAGTCCTATTACTCTAGTTGACACTGATGGAAAGTTTCATGGCATTAAAGAAAATCGCAGCATAGTTTTGGGGTGAAGTTTTATACTATGTTTATAGCACAAACATCACAATATCAATAATACTGGCCCTGGGACGGTCATTGGCTCTGGGCCTCCCGAGGCCACCCCCACGCTCAGCCTGAAAGCAGGAGGGGCCAGAAGAAGAGACCCCCCGCGACCTGGGTCCCGGGTCCCGGGTCCTAGGTCCAGGGCAGCTTTGCTGCATGAAATGCGTGTCCTTCTACAGAAGGCTGCATGCAAACCACTGTCAGTGAATTGACCTGAAACTGAAATGAGCCCCCGATGTCTGCATTAAATCTCACTGGAATGGGTCAACAACTTTTCTGATTTCAGCTGCCTGTCAGCCACAGAAAACTTTGCCGATCAAATCCGATGCTCTGGAAGAATCTTGACCCAAGAAGCTCTTGTTTTGGTGTGAATTTTCACCAAGACTTGAACGGCCTTTCCAAGAGGCAGTAAATGTAGGTGCAGAACTCGGCTCCTCCAGGTCCTGGAAGTGTCCCCGTCTGGGTCCGGGGACAGGGCTGTCCTATAAAGGTGTGGGTTTTATTGATTTCTGTTTTAGCTAGACCCTCATTTAAAATTTTATCATAAGGCAGACCTCTTGCTATGTCATTGTATGGGCTTTATTATCCATCTTGAGAGAGAAGAATCTGAAAGCAATTAGGTAACCATGATGCTATTTTATTCTAAACAAAATTAACAATGAAAAATAAGTCGTATTTTATTGCGTGGCCCTTATACTTCGATGGCGAAGGAGAGAGGGAAACAGGGTATAAAGTGGGGTCGGAGAGTTCCCATCGTGGTTCAGTGGTTAGCAAACCCGACTGGCATCCATGAGCGTGCACTACCCAGCCTCTGTTACGCGACGACCCCGCTGCCAAGGTATTTTTACACGTTGTCTTCTGTTCAGTGACAGCAGGTGTCCTGGGGTTTCCACCCAGCGCAGTATGAGGAAAGGCAGTATTACAGAAACTCAATAAATTTAGGATGAGCGTGAGCTCCTGCTGTGGCTCAGCAGGCTAAGAACCCGACACAGCGTCTGTGAGGACGCGGGTTCGGTCCTGGCCTCTGGGTTAAGGATCGGGCGTTGCCATGAGCTGTGGTGTAGGTCGCAGACCCAGCTCGGATCCCGCGTTGCTGTGGCTGTGGTGTAGACCGGCAGCTGTAGCTCCAATTCGACCCCTAGCCTGGGAATTTCCATATGCAGCGGTTGGGGCCCTAAAAAGACAAATAAAAAAATTTACATTGAGGGAGCAGAAAAAGGCACCGGTGGCATATGAGATGAACTAAAATAAGCCAGCAGAGGCTGCATTTGGAGACAGAAACGGAAAGAATGTGAAAGGTCTCTGTCGTTGGTTGAATTGTACCCCTCCCCGAATTCATGTGCTGAAGCCCTAACCACACGAGCTCAGAATCTGACTGTATTTGGAGACGGGTCCTTGGAGGAGATAGTTAACATGGGGCCACTGAGATGGGCCCTAACCCCAAACAGCAGGCGTCTTCTCAAGGAGAGGAGATTGGGACAGACCACGCGGGGAGGGAAGACCACGTTCTCCACTCCGCAGGGCGAGGCCTCAGAAGGAACCACCTGCTGATCCCCTGCACCTGCTCATCCAGCCCCTGGAACTCTGAGAAACAGATTTCTGTTCTTTCAACCCCCTCGCCTGTGCTTAATACCAATGAACAGAAATCGCCGCCATCCTCTTCTCTCACCTGTTAAGAGACCGAGTCATCTTTTCCCTCCACTGGATGTCTCCTCGTCCGTGAACCTGTGAACCGTTTCACCCCTGGAGCTGCTGGGATGACGGCAGATTTTCTTCTCAAGCGGGCTGAGCTGTCGCTTAGCGGAGATCCCCCCCTCCGCCGGTGCCGTGTCGCAGCTGGTCGGCCAGCCTGGGTACAGGACACTGCCCACGTTGTGTCTGTCCCGCTGGATCTGAGTCCTGACAGTTCCCGGGGGTGCCTCGGGCTCCGGAGCAAACCACAGACAAGTTCAAGGTGAAGTCCAGGCCCGGTCTCCACAGACCCCCACGCTGCAGGTCTGAAGCCAAGAACCTGCTAAAAAAGGGGCCAGGAGCCGTAGGTCAAGCCTGTAGAGAAAGAGACGACAGAAGAAAAATCTTGTTCCTAAATTCGTTCCAGATGCCAGATAAAGCGGATCGAGTGCATTTAAGCGAATGTGGGAACACGAATTAATGTGTGCTCAGGTCTCCGGGCCCTTCTGAGCATCTGAGCATTGCCGGATAGGATTTTAGCTGTGTTTCCTCTCTGAAAGCTCTATTTCTGGGAACCTTGAGGTTAGGCACAAACATGAAGGGGAGATAAAGGCTAGGCGAGGCGAGGGGAGGAGTGCAGGCTCGCTGGAGTCACCGGGGCAATAAGAAAAGCTTTTACAACGCTATCAGGGGAAGGAAATACTAGAAACTAGAGTAGCGGTGTTCAGGAAAGGAGATGGTGACGTACAGGATGATGACCAAGTGGCTGGGTACTCAGATGTCCTTTTGAGATCCCCCTTTCGCGACAAAACCCTGGAAGGCCGTGGCCCTCTCTTGAGCCCCAGCCCCCTGGGTGATGTTGGTGAAGATGGTGAACGCCGTGGCCGGGGCGGCCCACAGTTGCCACCCAACACGCGGCTGCCTGGCCCCAGGAAGCCGGGAAGGTGATTTGGCAAACCTGAACAAAACCAAATGGAGGCCCTGGTCAGGAACGAACGGAGAAGCAAAGGCACCAGCTTTGGATTTAAATACACCGATGCTCTCGGAGAACATCACACACGAGTGGTGTCAGTTCTGTGTTTGTAGAAATTCACGGAGAAAAAGCATCTTCTCACCCAAAGCATCTGTGCGCTGACTCCAACCTTTTTGTGTTCAGGGACCTCGGAACTACGCGTGGGCAATAGACAAACACAGTGATCGCTGTTACCTCTTCTCTTATTTAAAAACAACGTTTATTGAGGTTCTATACGTGCTTAAAAAGACCTCGGGGCGAAGGGGCATCTCGTGTAATCGTTTCCGTTTTTGGCCTTTGGGCGGTAACCCCACAACTCGATGTTAAGATGCTATGATCATCATTCGTACAGCATTTTATCCATTCAGAGTGTAGCTTGTGAGCCTCTCTCTGGTATGAAGTGAGTTCTTCTACACAGTCCATCGCACCTGTTGGAAGAATTCCTACTGAAGTTCTTGGTGACCTTTGCGCCTTGGTCCCTGGGCTGCGACCTCTAGCACTGGACTTGCCCCCCTGCTGTAACATGCAGGCCGTTGATGGTCAGAACCAAGGCCTCAGTCCACCTCCCCTGGAGCCTGGCTGTCACGCTGCCCCTCGAAGGCCTGTCATCCCAGGGGGCCTCCTAGGGGCCTGCGTTCGGTGGGCAGGACATGCTGGGACCAGGGACTTGCTCTTGGGTGAGTGTGCGCAGAACCCCTTGCTCTAAGGGAGGGACTGCTCCCGGCAGTTTCCTTCATTGCTCTTTCAGGCGCCTTCCAGGGTGCGGGGCTGGGGAGGCAGGCGCTGGGGGCCCAGGCCTAGTTCCAGTTGCTTCCTGGTTTTTCAGCACCTTCTCTCCTTCTTACTCTTTTTTTTTTTTTTTTTTTTTTGGCTTTTTAGGGCTGCACCTGCAGCATATGGAGGTTCCCAGGCTAGGGGTCCGATAGGAGCTACAGCTGCCGGCCTACACCACAGCCACAGCAATGCGGAATCCGAGCCGCATCTGCAACCTGCATCACAGCTCATTTCAACACCGGATGCTTAACCCACTGAGTGAGGCCAGAGATTGAACCCACATCCTCATGGACACTACGTCAGGTTCTTAACCTGCTGAACCACAGCTAGGACTCCTGTTTCTATTTTGTAGATAGGTTCATTTGTGCCACATTTTAGATTCTCCATATAAGTGATATCATATGGTATTTGTCTTTCTCTAAATGACTTACTTAACTTAGTATGACAATCTCTAGGTCCATCCATGTTGCTGCACATGGCATTATTTTGTTCTTTTTTATGGCTGAGTAGTATTCCATTGTGTATATATATCACACTTGCATCCATTCTTTTGTAAATGGACACTTAGGTTACTTCCATGTCTTGGCTGTTGTGAATGGAGCTACACTGAACGTAGGGGTGCATGTAGCTTTCTGAATTATGGTTTTGTCCGCATACATGCCCAGGAGTGGGATTGCTGGATCGTATGGTAGTTCTATATTTAGTTTTCTGAGGTACGTGCATACTGTTTCCCATAGTAGTTGTACCAATTACATTCCCACCCACAGTGTAAGAGGGTTCCCTTTTCTCCACACCCTCTCCAGCATTTGTTATTTGTGGACTTTGGCATGATGGCTGTTCTAACCAGTGTGGGGTGATACCTCTTTGTAGTTTTGACTTGCATTTCTCTAATTGTGATGTTGAACTTTTTTTGTCGTGTGTCTGTTGGCCATCTCTACATATTTTTTGGAGAAATGTTTATTGAGGTCTTCTGCCCATTTTCCAATTGGGTTGTTTGACTCATTATTCATAAAAATAATAAAAGAGAATAGGAAAAAAAACCATTTCTAATCCCCACAAAATAAACTGCAATATCTTCTCTCCTGTCCACTTCTCTTGCCAGTGTCTTAATTCAGAAACTCGTCATCTTCTCTAACGTGGGTCCTGCCCCCTGGAATCCAGCCTTACGTGGGGACTTTTATTACCTCCATATATTTTTAAATTGAAATATAGTTGATTTGCAATGTTGTGTTAGTTTCTTGTGTACAGCAAAGTGATTCAGTTTTATACACACACGCGCGTACACACACACACACACACACACACACACACACACACACACATTCTTTTCCAGATTCTTTTCCATTATAGGTTGTTATGAGATGTTGACTGTATTTTCCTGTGGGCTCCTATATTTTTTTATGAAAACATATATATCATTCTTCCTTTATCATTTGTGCTCTGTCTAATTCAAAAAGCTCTTTCCTCTACCCTAGTGTCACTTACGTTCTGCTTGCTGTTTTGTACATGTAGTTGTGTCCTCCTTCGGCTAGAATTATTTTCATGGTATAAGACACGGATACAGTTTCCCCTGGTTGATGGCTATTTGTTCCAGCAGCCATCGTATGGTGGGACCAATCTGGTCCATTATTTCCAGTGCCACCTTACCTTATACTATTTTATTATCTAAACATGTGGCCATTTTGGCTTCTCCATCTATCCTACTGATGTAATTGTCTCTGTTTCTGTTATCCTTCTGTTTTAATTATTGCGGCTTTAAGTGTTTATTTCAAATAAGGCATGCTTTGTGAGTTCCCATCATGGCTCAGTGGTTAACGAATCTGGCTAGGAACCATGAGGCTGCAGGTTCGATCCCTGTCCTCGCTCAGTGGGTTAAGGATCCGGTGTTGCCGTGAGCTGTGGTGTAGGTTGCAGACGCAGCTCGGATCCCATGTTGCTGTGACTGTGGCGAAGGCCGGCGGCTACAGCTCCTGTTAGACCCCTAGCCTGGGAACCTCCATATGCCGCGGTGCGGCCATAAAACGCCAAAAAAAAATCCAATAACCCATGTTTCTTTTTCAAGATTATCTTTGGTCTTTTACTTTCTACATGAATTTTAAGAAGAGCTTATCAAGTTCTTCAAAATACCCTGTTGGTTTTTTTTTAATTGAAATTGTGCTATTTAGATTATTTTGGAGAAAATTTCCATCTGGACAATATTGAGTCTTCCTATCCAGAAATATTATAAACCTCACCATTTTGAAAAGCTCTTCTTAATTTCATTCAGTAAAGTTTTATTATTTTCTTTTTCCGTTTGTTTTTTATTTTTTGTTTTTATGACTGCACCTGCAGCATATGGAAGTTCCTTGGCTAGGGATCAAATCGCAGCTGCAGCTGAGGTCTACACCACAGCTCCAGCAACGCCAGATCCAAGCCATATCTGCAACCTACACCACAGCCACAGCAACACCGGATCCTTAACCCACTGAGCAAGGCCAGGGATGGAACCTGTGTCCTCACGGACACTATGTCAGGTTCTTAACTTGCTGAGCCACAGCAGGAACACCAGTTTTATTATTTTCTGTCCAAACATTTCACATATCTTTTGTTAGAATTACCTCTAAGTACCCATACATTTTGATATTATCCATGGGATTTCTTAGTGAGCTATGCTAATTGCTTGTTGCTGGTTTATGGAAATGCCATGATGTCTATAAATTGATTTTGCAGCCAGCAGCCTTACAGAATCCTCTTTCTAGGTTTAAGAGTTTATCAATACTGTTTTTTGAATTTTTAATTTAGGCTACCTTTTCTGTGACTAATGACAACTTTGTCTTCCTTTTAAATTCTTACATATCTTTATCCTCTTCCTTGTCTTCTTCTGCTGGCCAGATCACCAGTGTAATTTTTAATAGAATCAACAGTAGCAGATCTCTGCTCTTTATTTTCTTCACAAGGAAAGCTCCTAATATTTCACCTTTAAAGATAATATTTGCAATACGTTTTTGACAGATGCCCTATGTAAAATTAATAAATATTTCTTGAAATCCTAGTTCAAACAGTGTTTGTGGTGAAATATGAACTGAATCAAATATTCTTGCAGCATTTAATGAACCAAACTTTTATTTCTTTTTAATTTCTTTCTTTTCTTTTCTTTTCTTTCTTTCTTTCTTTTCTTTTTTTTTTTTTGGTATTTTTTGGGTCTCACCCACAGCATATGGAGGTTCCCAAGCTAGGAGTCTAATCAGAGCTGTAGCCACCGGCCTACACCACAACCATGGCAATGCTGGATCCGAGCCACCTCTGCAACCTACACCACAGCTCACGGCAATGCCAGATCCTTAACCCACTGAGCGGGGCTGGGGATTGAACCCGCAACAAGGTTCCTAGTTGGATTCGTGTCCACTACACCACACAGGAACTTTTTTTTTTTTTTTTTAATTTTATGGCTGCACCTGCAGCATATGGAAGTTCCTGGGCCAGGGATCAAATCCAGCCTGCAGTTATGACCTACACCACAGCTGCAGCAATGCTAGAGCCTTTAATCCACTGCACCAGGCCAGGGATTGAACCCGTGCCTCAGCAGCCACCAGAGCCTCCATAGTCAGATCCTCAACCCACTGCACCACAGTGGGAACTCCATTCCCTTTATTTCCTGATGAGGTGAATGATAGGTCAATTTTCTAATGTAAAGCCATTATTGCAATTCCTACTTGGTCATGACGGCTTCTTAAAAAAAAAAATCTTTTTTGAAATTAGCCTGCTAATGTCTTATTTCAGCTATTTTGCCTCTGTGCTCGTGATGCAGACTGACTCATAACGTTATCATTTGTGCTGTCCTTGTCTGAGACTGCCGTGAAGGTCCTGCTGGTTTTGTGGGGTTAGTTGAGCGGCATTCTTGCTGCTTCCATCCCTAGGGCCTTCTGACTTGCTTAAGGGTCGTGGTCCTTGAAGACTTGCTGAGCAGCAGTCCCTGGGGCTCTTCCTGGATGTCTTAGCAGCGCTTCCTGTGGCTGGTTCCGGGGTCTCCTTGGCCCCCAGGACACTCCCACCTAGGGTGGAAGCGTCCTATCTTTCTGCAGCCTGCCCTCCACCTTCCTGCAGGCCCGGGACCTCGTTCGTGGCTGCTCCCTCCTCTGGCATTGCAGACCAAGCTGCTTGGTTTGGCCTAAACCTTTTCTCCCTCCGGTGACAGCCTCCCCGAACTTGCCAGCTCTGTTCTCTACTCCAAGCTTGTTGCTCCCAAGCCAAGTGCTCGGTGACTCAGCCCACTGTGTTACAACAAAAGGTCCCGTGTTCCATCCCCACTCTGGACACGAGCTCCAGGTCACTGCCTGCCTCATCTTGCAATGTCCACGCCTAGTGTGGCTCTAGGCACCAAAACAGACAGGCAGCGTTTGCTGAATGAATGAGCTAACCTAATCAGTTAAACACAAGCAGCTCGTTACAGATCCAGCGGGTGGTTTGTGATCCTACTGGCTTCTTCCTGAGGCCACCCGGCCGCATGCTGATTTATCGTAGAAACCAGGGTCCAGTTTGGAGTCACTGTTTATATCTGTGGGCTCATTGCCTCGTTTCTGTTGCCACGCTGCTTAAATCACCAGAGATTTTTCTACATCTCAGTCCTGCTCTGTATTTTCTGTTTTGGGTCGAGGTCTCCCTGGGCTCCTGGCCGTGGTGGGCAGGGACTCAGCCTCTGTCTGCAAGGTCATCAGTGTCTGGATGTGGCATTTGACCTTGGCTGTTCTTGCTGCAGATGCTTGCCCAGGCATCGTGCTATTTCTCCTACTTTGCCAAGGTCTCCTCTGCAGGCAGCTTTCATGCTTGCTAGAACTCTACTGACGTGTGGTTCTTCTGACAGGCCCCACTCGGCGGTAGGGGCTTCTGGCAGTGATGACCTCCAGACGAGGAAGCCGGCGTTCGTGGCAGCCTGGCCGTCGGGGCCAGTGTCCCCAGGAAGGAGCGGGACGGAGGCTGTCCCCGAGGTGCTTCCTGGTCCTCTTCCCTGACGTGTTCCTGGAACGCTTCCAAGGAGGCCATCTGGACTACGTCCACTGCAAGGGCTGGTTCTGTAACTAAAGCACTTTGTACGCACACCTAAACGTGTCCGCTTCGGTTATTTAGTATTCAAGGTCAAAGTTATTTTTGTCCAAGCCAGTGTTAGTGGCGACCGCGATTCTTTTTTGAATCGGTTGTTTGCTTCTGTAAAGCAACCGGGTTACCTTTTCCAATAAGACAAGGAGGAGTTCCCGCCGTGGCGCAGCGGAAACGAGTCCAACTAGGAACCATGAGGTTACGGGTTCAATCCCTGGCCTCGCTCAGTGGGTTAAGGCTCCGGTGTTGCTGTGAGCTGTGGTGTAGGTCGCAGATGAGGCTCGGATCTGCCGTTGCTGTGGCTGTGGTGCAGGCCGGCAGCTGTCGATCTGATCGGACCTCTAGCCTGGGAAGCTCCATAATGTTTCGGACAAGCCTGGATGTGGATGAGAAATTGAACTTCTCATCAGTGGTTTTCCTAGCGGCGCAGTTCCTACACAGCCTGATGGACAGCGTCCACCTTGGCCGGCTTTCTGGTTCACATGTGGGCGAGGCTGGACGGGGCTTCCAGATGCTGCTTCTGGGGGGGGGCGGCCGGTCAGGGCCTCGAAATAAGGACCATTGTTCCTCCTCCTGGGAGCTTGTCAGGGCTGATCGTGGGTGTCCTCATTGCTTCCCAAGCGTTAGAACTTACTGGAAGCCAGCACATCAAGATGTGGAAGCCAGCTCAGCGTGTGTGTGTGTGTGTGTGTGTGTGTGTGTGTAGGAAGTCACAGACCCCCACTATACCAGGACTTTCGCCACATGGGCTCACGGGACAGGAGGTGACCCCGGAGGGCATCAGGCCTGCCCTTTCGAACTGGACTTGGCCTTAGGCATCAGCTGGCTTTACCACCTGCTCCCGGAGTGGCCCTGACAGGCACGGTTTACCCCTTGCTGCCTAACAGGTTACCCCAAAACTTGGCGCTTACGACTGCAGTAACCCAGTGTATGCGGGTCAGGAGTTGGGGAGCGGCTGTCCTGGGCGGTCCCGGCTTTCGGTCCCAGGGTGTCAGATGTCAGTGTGGACTGCCCGCCTGCGGCCAAGGCGCCACAGCAAGGATGCTCACCCACTCCGTGGCGGCGGGTGCTGGCTGTTGGCGGGAGGCCTCGGTTCCTCGCCTCCTGGCTGTTCCGCCAGGTTGTCTGGGCGCCCCTACATCACCGCATGGGCGTCCCCACCCTCCCCTGCCCAGAGTGATCCAGGGAGGGCAGGCCAGCACTGTGTCTGTCACAGTCTGGTCTCAGGAGTCACACACGCCCTCGTTTCTGGGCGCTGTGCTGCTGTCACAGGCTGGCTGTGTCCGCCGTGGGGGCAGCACCCAGGGCAGGGCGGGGGCTGTCTCAGAGCACACGTCCTGGGTGCCTGCTCCACGGCTCGGACCAGGGTCAGCCCTTGATCTTCGTGGTCACCACGTCTCCCACGGTCCAGATGAAGGACCGGAAAGCATCTCAGTCAGAGCGAGCCGCCTGCCCTGAATCTTGCAGGTGGAAGTGGGGAAGGTGGCAGCCAGGCACCCCCGTCCTGGGGCCGGAGGAGCCCCCTCACTGCCCATGCTCTGCTCTACTTCGTACAAGGACCACAGCAGACACCTGCTGCAGGGGAGCAGCGGGCCCTATGCCCAGAGCAAACTGGGGGATCAACGCAGATTTCATAACAGAGCGTGTGGCCCGGAGTTAATGGTGGCGTTTTTAATTTTGCTGGAGTACCGTTGGCTTACAGGGCTGTGTTGTTTACAGGTGTACAGCCAAGACAATCAGCCATACACCTACACACATCCATTCCTTGTCAGTCTTTCCCACACGGGCGATTCCGGGGAAACGAGTAGCGTTGCCTATGTGGCATACGCACGGGGGGACCCCCGGCTGCTGCACCCCAGATAAGGAGATGCCCCTGCCTCCGGCCTGTCTGGGCCCCCCTCCTCCTGCTGCTTTCTGCAGACACCTGTCCTTCCACCTGCATCGTATCAGGACGCCGTGCCCTACAATAAATCTCCACGCCGCCTGCAGTTTCCCACAGTTTAGACAATAAAACACATTGTTAAATAAACCTCCCTGTCATCGGGGGTCACGTTATTTGATTAATCACCGCATAGATCTGAGCACACCGTGGGACTCAGGCTGCGGCGTTCATGGTCCACTTCCCTAGGACTGTCTGCCGTGTGGCTCTTCTCTGAGCTCTGTTGCCTCCAAAGGGATCTTCCTGACTCCTTCGTGGCCTTTAAGTTTCTTTTCAAAATGAGAGGAGTTTCTGTCATGGCTCAGCAATTAATGAACCCAACTAGCATTCACGAGGACACAGGTTCGATCCCTGGCCTCGCTCAGCAGGTTAAGGATCCAGCGTTGCCGTGAGCTGTGGTGTAGTTGGCAGACCTGTGTCAGATCCTGCATTGCTGTGGCTGTGGCGTAGGTCAGCAGCTGTAGCTGTGGTTGGACCTGTAGCCCGAGAACCTCCATATGCCGCAGGTGAGGCCCTAAGACCAAAAACCGCAGGTGGACGGCCCGCCCCTACCCCTCAGAGGCTCCGATTCAGTGGCTCTGGGGTGGGACCTGAGAATGTGCATTTCTGAGTAGTCGCTGGTGATGCTGGTGCTGCCGCTTTGGGGACCAGACTCTGAGAAGCGCGTGTTGGACTGCTTCTTGAGGGGAGGGACTACTTTACAGTCTGACCGACCTCTGACCCCGGCCTGGTGCCTGCACAGGGTTACCCCGTGACGGCAGACGGTAACGGCAGTCAGAAGCAGCAGCTGTCGTTTGGCCCCCGCCGTGCGTGCCGTGCGCGCGTCCTAAGTGAGCAGCTCTCCAGAGACCTGCCTCTTGGAATTCTGGGAGACACTGACTCCCGTTCCCACATGGGAGTGGAGCCCTGGGAAGACGAAGGGACGGGCCCGTAACCACGTGGCTGGGAAAGATGCTTGGTGGCGTTGAACTGAAAAACTGAGATCGGGGCAAGGGTCCCTTCTCGGCCGTTGTTTTCAAGTCCTTCCCCAATCCTTGCCAAGGATAAACCCGGGAACATTGTAAAAGAAGAAAATCCTCTACAAATTCAACAGACAAGTTTTCTGGCTGGTATTGAGTTGGGGAAGGTGTTCAGTAAACTTGCCTTTGCGAGTCTTTTCTTGGACCATGGTGGACGGTTAGCTGTGGATCCGGACACTAGGGAGGCACCTTCGGGGGCTGTTACAAAACCTCTTCTTCTCAAGACTCCTGCACATCAGCGGAGGTGAGCATCCGTGCTGATGCTGCTGGGCGGGGGCAGCCGCCCCCACGGAGGGTCCCGCAAAGTGCTGGCTGGTGCAGAACGGCAGAGCTCCCTGCAGGGTTTCTCCAGTCTTCTTCCTAAATGCCCCGAGCGCCACCACCAGCGGCCCAAAGCTGGGAAGGGGACCCTGCAAAGCCGAGACGCCTGGAGACCCTCGCGGCAGGACCACCAGTGCGCTCGAGCCACGCGCGCACACACGGACCTGGGAGAGCGCTGCAAGAAAGCACCCTGGTGAGAGGTCCCCTGGGGTTTCAGACAGGACGGTTCCCCACCAGCATTGCCCCGGGGACCAAGTGGCTGACATTCTCCTCAGATGCCCTGGGCCTTCTCAGTTATGTCCTCCCAACGTGGGGGCGGCAGCAGTCACCAAATGCCACTGTAGGTTTCCTTGTGAAACTGAGCGTGGCTGTGCCCTGCTGTGGTCCCCACTCAAACATCCTCCCTCCGGCAAACTCAGGGCTGTTTGCTCCTTGATGTGATTATCTAGAAGCTGGCCTGGGACTGCAGGGAAACTCTGCCAAGGACTTTCTGGTAGGTCGCCCGGACACTCACGTTGGTCTAGTTGTTATTTCAGGGCAGATTTATGGCCTGAGTGGTCTTGCCTTGCCCTTGTCCCCACCGCGCACAGCAGACTCGGGCCCGGGGAGAGTAAGCAAAGTTCCTCTTCCTTTTCTACGTGTAAATCAGGGTCTTTGGGGTCCGGCTGTCTGGAAGGCATCTCGGGCCCCACCACTCGCTCTGTGATCTCAGGCAGATGCTCACGCTGCTCTTGGCCTCGGCGGTCTCACCTGTAGGATGGGTTCGTAGCAGTGCGCAGTCCCCAGGGTCCCTTGAGGAGTCAGTGTCAGTGTGTACGATGCTTTGGCAGACTCTGGCGTAAACAGCCCATAGAAAGTGATTGTCGATACTAGCAAGTGCATTAGGTCAAAACCGAAGTATCGGCTAAAAAGAAGTCTTTTTGCACGAGTCTGGAAGCTGGAGGGGCCCCTCAGCATTTTGGAATCCTTGCCAACCAGGCAGTTTAATAGAAAAGACAAAACCAAGCAGGGAGGGAGGGAGGGAGAAGTTTTCTGCGCTCACCTTCACGAAGGGGCGGCACTTTCATGTAAGGCGATGATGCTAACCCAAGCTTCCTGGGGCAGAAAAACGCAAGGTGACAAATGATAAAGGGGCATGGCGAGACGGACTAGGGTTTGGTGACTGGCGCATACACACTGAGGTATGTGAATACGTGGCCAGTGGGCACCTGCCATATAGCACAGGGAACCCCACCCAATATTGTGACGATCTGTATGAGAAAAGAATCTGAAAAAAGGGTGGACGCGTACATGTATAACTGAATCGCTGCAGCAGAAGTTAGCACAACACATTGTACGACTGTAAAGGTAATAAAATTCAGTGGGTTAAAACAAAGAAATTATCACACATTATAAATCAACTATACTTCGATAAAATTTAAAAAAATGGAAAATTAAACCAAAAAAAGGAAATTTTTTAAAAAATTAAATATGTGACTACTTAGAATCATAAAAAAAAAAAAAATACATAGGACTTCCTGTTCTGGCTAAACAGGTTAAGAACCCAGCAGTGTCTGTGAGGAGGTGGGTTCAATTCCTGGTCTCGCTCAGTGGGCTGAGGATTCATTGTTGCCGTGGCTGTGGTGTAGGCCGGTGGCTAGAATTCTAATTCAGCCTTTAACCTGGGAACTTCCATATGCCGCAGGTGCGGCTGTTAAAAAAAAAAAAGATAAAGAGGAATTGGGAATTGTCTCAGACTTCCCTTTTGCCTTTTTTTTTTAATTATGAAAGCAATGAAGATCCATCACAGAATACACAGGCATGTTTAAAGCAGAAATAAGCCAGTTAATACTCCTCCACCCAGGATAACCATTGTTAATTCCTCAGCAAATCTCCTGTTTCGGGCTTTTGCAATAACTTAGGCACACCGGCCCGGGAAAGGAGGCGCGCAAAACCCCAGGGATTTACCCGGACCCGTGGCGGCCTGGGCGGGGCCGGCCAGTCGTGCGGGGTCCTTGGTCCACACGCGCAGGGGGCTCAGCAGTCGTCAGAATCGTAGCCAGCCTTCCTTACCTCCTTGCTGAGCCCAGCAGTTCAGGCCTGGGCCTTCCAAGCACCAAACACGCGAGGTCGCCAGGGAAGGAGCGGCCCGGGTTCTTCTAGGGACGACCGCTTAGGGGAAGCTGATTTGGGGTTTGTAAAAGCATGTTGGGGCTTTTCAGTTTTTATTTCGCTAGTTTTGGGTGAAGACTCCCTCTCATTGCCCATCTGGGAGGCTGGGAGGACGAGACCAGGCTGGCCTTCCTCTCCAGGGTCTCTAAGGAGTATCAGGTCGTCCTCGATGAGGGGACAGCCCTCTTAGGGTGCGTGCTGCCTTCCAGGGGGTGAAAATGGCACTTCTGGACGAGGACCTGCTCAGAGGCCGTCAGACAAGCCTCCCTGTATGTAGGCTCCTCCTCCCTGAGTGTAGATTCCTCCCCCAGATTGTAGGCTCCTCCTCCTTGAGTGTAGGCTTCTCCCTTGAATGTAAGCTCCTCCTCCTTGGGTGCAGACTCCTCCCCCTGACTGTAGGCTCCTCCTCCCTGAATGTTGGCTCTTCCCTGAACGTGGGTTCCTCCCTGAACGTAGCCTCCTCTCCCCTGAAGTAGGCCCCTCCTCCCTCGTAGGCCCCTCCTCCCTGGTAGGCTCTTCCTCCCTCGTAGACTCTCGCCTAAACGTAGGCTCTTCCCAGATGGCAGGTTCCTCCCTGAACGTGGGAGGTGAGTGTTGACCCTGGAGAGCTAGGTAAGCACTCGAGGCACGTTTTCAGTTTCCTTAAGCTGTTTTGAATTGTGCAGATCCTACGTTCTTTCCAGTAACAAGCAACCAGGAGTTCGGTGACCCCAATTTTTGTCTTTTTTTATGTGCATTTTTGTACAGTCAATGTTTGACCCATTTGGTTAGTTTCTGCCATTCCACACAGACTTGTCCAAATGTTTGCCGTGGGACCAGATGTTACTGGGATGGCATCAGCTTGTTTTCTTCCCAGGCTGCCTGCCCGGATTAGGAGGGCGAGTCCCGCAGTGGGCGGGGGTCTGAAAGGAACTGAGTCTCATTTACAGGGTGAGCAGGGTGGGGGCAGAGGGGCCTTGGAGGCTGCGGTGGTGACAAGGGGGCCTCTCCGCTGTGTGCCTCTCCTTTCTCCTCGTGTCCTGTGTCCCCTGAAAGCCTCCTAGTTTCTGCCCGCCCCCTCCCCCCGCAGCAACTCTAGCTGGCCCGTAGGGGCACCTCTAACAGCACAGACTCCGCTGGCTTTGGTGGCTCAGAGCCCCTCTTCTGGATTCTTCCGCAGAGGAGTGGGCAGGCTCCGCTCTGAGGAGGGTTGAGTCCCCTCGCTGCACTGGGAGAGGGCCCTGGGAAGGGGCACTTGGAGCCTTGGGGTCTGGAGAAGGGGGAGAGGGGACAGGGGGTGAGAGGAAGATGTTTGCTTCTTGGCAGAGCTGTGGGAAATCAAGCTGGGGACTGGGGCGGTGGTGGTGGGGGTTCTGCAGGTTCCTCCTCCAGCACAGGTTCTGAATGCAAATAGCCCCCCAGACCCACCCCTTCCCAACACTGTCAGCTCCACTTGGTCAAGGACCCAGGGAGAGTTCGGGAGAGCTGTCAGAGCACTTGGCTGAATTAATGCCCAGATTCCAGGGGTGGAGGCTTGTCCTGAGGACTGAGGTCACTCTGGAGATGGGGGGCCAGGAGGAGGGCAGAGGTCCTTTGGGAGACCAAGCAGATGGTGCCAGGGGGCGGGAGAGGACGCGGGAAGCCCAGTGCTCTTCTCGAAAATAGCAGGTGCTGCATAGACATCCAGCCCGTTAACTGGCAGAGCAGATACCGGAGGAGCAAGAGGGGAAAGCGAGCCCACTCTGGAGTGTGGCCTTCAAGTGTCCTCTTTTCCCAGAGTTGGATCTCCCTGCAGCTGAGAGCCACTGTCATTAGCTCTGAGACTTGGACAGATGGGGACAGAGCTGGTGAGCCGGGTGCTTGATCTCAAGCAGGGGAGTAGTGACCTTGCCCTGGACCAGCTGAGAGCGATAGGGAGCGTTGCCCCCCACCCCACATCCAGGTCTGCAATTCCACTCCTTGCTCTGCCCCACTGGCTGCAGCCCCCAGCCCCTCCCCATCCCCACCCCCCAGCAGCAGGGGGCAGGCAGCGGGGGCAGGGCTGTCAGCGTCTCTGCTGCTGTGACCTGTGCTTCTGTCTGGGATGGGGGGCACTCTGGGAGGGTGTGCAGCCTGGGCCTGTAACATAGTTCGTCATAGCATTAAATTCACTAGAAACAAGGGGCTCAAAGTCAGACCTTGGTGTCTCTACTACCAGCCCTAACCAGCTGGTTAGCTGCTGGGTTACACGGCCGAAAATGCTGAGATTGCGTCACCTGAACCCAGTGGTGGCCTGTGTTCATCCTGGAGTTTCCCTGATCAGGATCAGAGAGCAGAAAACAGTTCTTATTTGTATTATTAACTTGGCAGCTCTTCACTAATCTGTACAATGACACTTCTCTCTCCCTCTCCCTTCCCCCCTCCCCCGTCCCTCCTCCCCGCCCCATTATCAGGAGACCCAGAGGTTGTGAGGCCAAACAGAAATGGCCTTGAATTCCAGCAAGTCCCCCATCTCGCCTGTGCTCATGGGAGGTCCCCTAACCCACCCGACACTCATTTCCTGGGTCAGTAAAGTGCAGTTGACAACACCTACCTCATCAGGCTGTTTGCAGGTTTCATTAAATAACACTAAAGTCCCGGGGAGGCGGGTGGTGCCAGTCAAGCCTGGCTGGAAAGGGCCACTTAAAGAATGTCTCAGCAAAAAGTTACCCACGAGGGTGGGGAAGCCACAGGGCAGTGCCGCCCGCAGGCTGGCAGCAGTGGGGTGGCCACCCCAGGAGGGGGCTTGGCCAGACCCGAGGTGGGGAGGACGGCCTCGCAGGGACCGTGACCTCTAGTTAAGGACAGCCAGCCTGACCTTGGCCTCTCCCCCCACCCCACCCCGCCCTCCCTCTCTCTGGTTGGGCTTTGCAGTCAGTTGTGCAAACCCAGCGGGAGCCTGCGGGCACGGCCTCCAGGAGCTGGACTCCAGGGACACGGGGCGGGGCGGGGTGGGGGGGCGGTGCAGGTACACTGGGGGCTGAAACCGGCTCCCAGCACAGGAAGGGCTCCAGAAACGAGAGCTATGGCGGTATGTCACTTCCAGCCCAGTTTAGGGCCTTTCAGGCCTGGAACTTGGACTTTTCTGGACCGCAGGCATTTTTGTTTCCCCACAAAGCTTCAGTCCAGCCTGTACACACAGCACGTGCCGATCGGTGTTTGCCAAAGAGGAAGCAAGTTCTGGAAGGGGCGTAAGATACTGACTGGCAAGCAAGCATAACGTTTTGGGTTTCATATAAAGCACAGCTTAGTCAGAGATGTTAACGGTATACATTTAAAGTGTGCATCACAGACAGAGATGCAATAGAAAGCAACAGGTCTGCCATGGCTTTTCTTTTTTATTGAAATATAGTTGATTGACTGTGTTAGTTTCAGGAGTACAGCAAAGCGATTCAGTTAAACACATATGTAAATACTTTTTTTTACATTCTCTGTCATTATAGGTTATTGTGAGAGCTTTTTTTTTTTTTGTCTTTTTGCCTTTTCTAGGGCTGCACCCGCGGCATATGGAGGTTCCCAGGCTAGGGGTCTAATCGGAGCTGTAGCCGCCGGCCTACACCACAGCCACAGCAACGCGGGATCCGAGCCGCGTCTGCGACCTACAGCACAGCTCACGGGAACGCCGGATCCTTAACCCACTGAGCAAGGCCAGGCTCTTGCCCTTAGAACTGGACTTCTGTGCATCAGACGTCTTCCCCGAGGGAGCCGGAGCTCGGCGGGTGATCTGCATACGTGCACCTGTCAAGCCTCTGCCCCGGAACCTGCTCAACCTGCTCCGCAGAAGAGCTGTAATTTCTGCTACCCCAAGCCTGGCCAGATTTTTCTGGCTTCTGACTGGCTGTTCGGAGAAGAGGGTGGAGCCCAGGGAAGTCAGTAGGGGGCCAGATAGGCAGCAGCCGAATCCTGCTTGCCGTCCTCGGGTCACAGTCGCAACAGCCCTTTCTTCCCTGTCTCAGACTAAGGCTTTGGGAACTAGCGGGTCCAGGGCCCTGGAACCTGCATTTTTACAGCTCCCCACGGAAGTGACCAACGGCCTTGTTTTGGAAACAGGATTCCTGGGAGCAAGAACAAAAAAAGTACTTAGAGAGGATTTAAGCATAAAAATGCCCTACCTTACAGTCTAAGAAGCTGCTGTTTTCCCGCTCCCCTTCATGGAGTTCCCACTGTGGCAGAGCGGAAATGAATCCGACTAGCATCCATGAAGATGCAGGTTCAATCCCTGGCCTCGCTTGGTGGATTAAGGATCCAGCATTGCGGTGAGCTGCAGCATAGTTCACAGATGCATCTTGGATCTGGCGTTGCTGTGGCTGTGCTGTAGGCCAGCAGCTGTAGCTCTGATTTGACCCCTAGCCTGGGAACCTCCATATGCCGCGGGTACAGCCCTAAAAACCAAAAAAAAAAAAAAAAAAGGTTAGCTCTCAGTTGATCTTATTTCTGAGATAATTAAATTTGATCTTAGCTTTTTTTTTTGGCTTTTTAGGGCTGCACCCGCGGCGTATGGAAGTTCCCAGGCTAGGGGTCAAATCGGAGCTGCAGATGCCGGCCTACACCACAGCACACGGCAACGCCGGATCCTTAACCCACTGAGTGAGGCCAGGGATTGAACCTGCGTCCTCATGGTTCCTAGTCAGATTCGTTTCCACTGCGCCACGACGGGAACTCCCATGCTTACCTTTTCAATACGACATTTTATTACATGTTGGAGTTTAAAACCTGGTAAGAAAAGAAGTGAACTGAAAACTTTAAAAACTTTTCTGCCACCAGAAATCAAATCATTTTCTTTATTTAGGACAATAGTGGTTACAAGAAAGTCCCAGCAGAGCCTCCATCTAATCCACCTTCTGCAAACGCTGAGACAAACTCAGCACCGGGCAGACCCCTCCCCCTGCAGGCACCCTACTGCAGAGCCAGCCTCCTGCTGAGACCCTGGAGGGACCCCTGGTTTGGGCGGAGCGGGTCTGCAACACGGACCTTGACACGATGTCCAGGGTGCCAGCTGTGCCAGGGCCCTGGGGGACTTTGGTGCCAGGCCCGCTTTCCCAGCCCACGCTGCCGTGCTGACTCTGTGGGGTTCAGAGGAACTTCCGGGGGTCAAAGAATGGAGTGAGAAACCGTCCTGTGGGGGGCGGGGGCAGACCCAAATCCCGGCTGACTTTAATCCTTCAATTCCCAGGGCGATCCTTCAACCCTGTGTTTAGGGATAAAAGAAATAATCTGCTAAACACACAGCCTGGGGCTGGTCCCAAGAGGCGTTAAGGGTGTGACCAAGAGTTGAAACCTGACCTTTGCTGGGGGTTTCAGCCCGGAAGTTGGGAAGAGCTGGGTTTGCCCTCCTTCCCGGCCCTGGCATTTGCCTGCAGTCAGCCGAGGTCTGGGGTGAAAGGAAGAGCTGGTGCCTTCTGGCTCCTGTGAGGATGTGGGGCCATTGGCGCTTTCTGGCGTGTGCGGCCCTGGGCTGCGTGACAGATGTCTATTTTCCACTGGGGACTGAGGACGAACTGTCCACAGAAGTCCTCACGGGAGAGCAACGCAGCCCACCAGCTCCTGCCCGTGGTGCCCGGTGCTATTTCTTTCCTGATGAGCTATTGTCTTTCCTGCTCCAGAAGCTCCCGTGGCCGGCCCTTGCCCTCGGGCATCCAGCATCCTGCCAACATAACCCACGCCTGCCCCTCCAGGAGGTTCTTTCTGCCCAGGGCTGGCTGTGCGCCGGTGAGGGGGGGGTTGCCCTCCCCCCGCTGCTGGGGGTGGGTCCGGGAGGCACGTTTGCACCTTGCGTGTGGGCATCGAGCCAGGGAGACCTGAGTCCACACATGGGGGACACCGGCCAATGCGGCCTTGGGTGGCTCTTTGCACAAACAGGACAAGGGTGCTGGTGACCAAGAGAGCGGTGCCCAGAGCTTGCGGAGCCAGAGGGAAGAGGCTTCCAGGGCTCTGCGTGGACCTGCACCTGTAAGTGGATGGAGGAGGAGACCGTGCGGCAGGCAGGACCCAGATTGCTGTTCTGGGATCCAGCGGGGAGGCGAGAAAACGGGAAGAGGTCAGAGATGGGCTGGGGGGAGCTGGTGAGAAATCTAGAAGCACATGGGAGGAACAGTCACTTTGCTGATCCCTGGCCACTTTTCAGCTCATTATTGGGTGTCCATCAGGACAGCTCAGAAGTGAGAGGTGGCCAGTTCTCAGGGTGAATGGGTCCACGCCCCCCGAGCCGGTCAGGGAAGCACTCCTGGTGCTGAAGCTTTAACAGTTTCTCAGGATAAGACCCCAAGCACACGTGCAGATGGGAACACCTCTCCTCTGAGCAAGAAGAAGACAGAAATCAGCGGAACTTGGAAACACACCGCGGTCCTGGACTTAAGGAAAGGCCTGTTCGAGTTTCCACCGTCTTCTAAATTCTTTCCTTTCTTGTCCGTTGGCTTTGCGTTTGTAATCTGAGGAGCTGGGCCTCTCCACAGGTGAGCTTCTTAGCAGAAAACCGGGTGAGCCCCGGGAAAGGGGCCGTGGGCCCAGCTCTTAGCTGGGCTGCCCACCTGCTCCATACTGATTCCTAGAAGTCCAGAAATAAAACCCATCCGACTGGACAAGGACTTTGCAGCAAGAAAATTCAAAAGATTTGTGTATACTCTTCAAAGTAATCCAGCAAAGGAACTGCATCTGAACAAATTGCATGTGCAAAGGAATGCTTTGAACAAAGGCGGCATTGTTCAAGTCCACCTAGTGGGTGCTTTCAAGAGACCAAAGTTCACTCAGGTCTTTAAGTTCTTGGGCATCTGTTTACAGCAAAAAATAAGGAGAGAGAGAAGAATTTATACCATGTGCTCAGAGTGCTCCTGTGGCTTAGCAGGTTAAAGGACCTGACATAGAATCCATGAGGACGCAGGTTCAATCCCAGGCCTGGCTCAGTGGGTTAAGAATCCGGTGTTGCAGTGAGCTTTGGTGTAGGTTGCAGACAAGGCTCAGATCTGCTGTGGCTGCGGCTGTGGCGAAGGCCGGCAGCTGCAGCTCCAATTCGACCTCTAGCCTGGGAACTTCCATATGCCGCGGGTGCGGCCCTAGAAAGACAAAAAACAAAAAAGCAAAAAAGCAAGTGTGGTATTGGGCATTCAAAGTATAGGGAAGGAAAACTTCTAAAGTCAGGGTCAGAACTCGATTATTTTTATTTCCTCTGTCGTGACGATGTCTGCGTTGCAAGCCAGGCACTAACAGTTTTGTTCTGTTTGAAAGCAGAGGTGGAAATCCGTCATTGCCAATGTCAAAAGCAGGACTAGATGGAGGACTTGCCTGGCGGAGACGGGGGCAGGCCGACAGGGCGTCGTGGGAATCAGGCGGGTTGGAGGCAGGCCAAGGAAGACGCGGCAGGTCTTAGAGGTCCCCGAAGGCCAAAGGAGCAGAGCACCACGCAGGTGCAATGCAATAGCCAGGGACAGGCAACAGGTGGCAGGTAGGCTCATAGGTGTCCTGGGTTCCAGAGACGGGCAAGTGGCTGGGCGGGGAGGCCGGCCCCACCCACGGCACCGGGGCGCAGGGCTGACACCAGGCACGAGCTGAGCCGTGGGGCAAGGCCGGGGGAAGCAGAGCCCTGTCTGGAGCGGAGAAGGCAGCTGGGCAGGTTGGCAAGTCAGGGACAGAGGCCCGACCTCCGTCGAACGTGGCTGTGACCCCCAGCGCTGGGCCAGCGGACGGCACATCCCAGGGTGTTCGCCTCGGGCTTCTGAGGGTCGTCCTGGTCTGGGGGAGGGCTGCCCGCAGCCTGGTGGGCAGGTGTCTGCAGGCGCCATCCAGAACATTCGGTGTGTGTGGTTGCTGGCGGGAGGTCGAGATGGGGAGGGCAAGGCACCACATGATGCAAAGAGAGGACAGAGGGAGAGCAGAGGGAGCGGTCGGGAGAAATGAGCAGAGAGAACTTCAGAGCTGTGTGACTGGCTGTGGGTTCAGGCCTGATGAATCTCCTGCCCCGACGTGAGCCTGTGTTGCCTTCATCCAAGGCGTGAGTAGTGGGTGGATCACCCTGATGCAATCTTCTTGGTGGTCTCGGGGGCCTTTCCAAGCCCCCTAAAATCCAAGGGCCCGGCCACCCGCCCAGTGGGTGGTTCCGCCCTGGGCTGCCCGGGTCTGGTGCCGCTCGGGGGCCGGATGGGCGAGGCTGAAATCGGGGTGGGGAACCCCTGCTGCGCGCGGGCCGAACTGGAACGGCGCGTCCCCGGGGCAGTTTGGGCCAGACCCGGGCCAGCAGAGGGGTCCCCCTGGGAAGGCCCTTCAGGAGAGAGGAGACCAGAGTGTTTTTACGGGAAAAGTGCAGGGGGAACGTCGTTAGAGACCCTGGCTGTGCCCTCCTGATAGATCAGTGGTTTGAAGACCGCCGACCTCTGTGACAAGCTGATGAGAAGCTGGAGACCTTTTCCAGGAAAGCCCAGCACCCTCGCCGCTGCCCAGAAACTTGGAGGGCTCAGGAATGTCCCGGGAAGGCTCTGCTCAGCAGGAGAGGGCGGGCGAGTCCCGACTTCCAGTCTCTTGTTGTCCCAGAGGATGGGACAAAGAGGCTCAGGAGAACTGGTCCAGCTTGCCCCCCCTCCCCCTTCCAGGGGCTGAGAAGTTAAGATGTGACTTTGCGTTTTGAGCCGGAGGCCACCTTCACCGCCTGCAGGAGACTTTGGCGTCCAGCTGGGGAAGGGCACGCAGCAGTGGGACCCCGGAAACCGTGAGTCCTGTCTCGGTCGGCATCTTAGCGTCTGTCCTTCTCATTTGGCTTCTGTGAGCCTCAGCTTTCTCATCCGGAAGACGGGCCTCTCCCTTATTTCCTGAGTCCTTGTAAGGTTTCGAGATGACACAGAGCGAAGGCAACCTTCTGGTTGAAGGGACCGTTCTGTGTGGAATGTAAGTTGCAGTATCCTGCTGGCTGCTGGCTGGTGCAGTGAAGAGACTTGGTCCTTCTGAGCCCGGCGGCACTTCCTCCACCTGGCTTGTTCCTCGGGGAGCTGGAGGGAATCCCCGTATTTCCTAGCTGGGACCCACTGTCCTGGCCCCGGGGGAGGCCAGCGTTGCCTCCTGAACCTGTAAACGTGGAGCCTCAGGAACGCTTCCTTCGCTGTGATGGGTGGAATTGGGTCCCATCCCCCATTCCACCCCCCACCCCCCGCCCAACTTCATAGGTTGAAGCCCGACCCCCGGAACCTCAGGATGTGACCTTGTGTGGAAATAGGGTCACTGCAGATGGCCTTAGTTAGGAGGAGCTCATGAGGGCGGGCCCCAGTGCAACGTGATGGTGTCGTTATGGAAACGGGAATGTGGACACAGAGACGCACACACGTGGGGAGAAGGGGACTCACGGGGAACACATGGCATCTGTACACCAAGGAGAGGGGCCTCTGAGGGAACCAACTAGTGACCTTGATCTTGGACTTCCAGCCTCCGGTAACAAGCAAATGCATTTCTGTTGTTTTAGCGGCTTGAGTGCTTGTAGCACTCGGTTCTGGCGCCTGAGCGAGCTCTGTGCCCGTCACCATTAATGACAGAAAGTCGCTTTCCTTCTGCCCCCGGCCCCTGAATTTGTAGGTGTTGCTTAGGAAACAGCACATCCGTTTTCAACAGATCTGTATTTTTCATGGATGTTTCATGGCTGGGGGGGTCCTATAAAATTGTATTCGTCTAGGGTTAATATAATCACCTACATTAAGTGTTCGGTTCCTGGAGTCCCCATTGTGGATAGGCTGGCCGTAACCAACCCAGCTGGTATCCATGAGGTCTCGGGTTCGATTCCTGGCCTCGCTCAGTGGGTTAAGGATCTGGTGTTGCCATGAGCTGCAGCATAGGTCACAGACACGGCTCAGATCTGGCATGGCTGTGGCTGTGGTGCAGGTCGGCAGCTGCGGCTCCGATTCGACCCCTATCCTGGGAACCTCCCTATGCTGCGGGTGTAGCCGTACAAAGAAGAAATAAAAATAATAAAATAAAAATAAAACCGCCACAAAAAGGTACTGCAGAAAGCCTTGTTTTCTACCAATTTTGGATTTTTAAAACATATAAATTAGTTGAATCCTGGTTGCTAACCACCGGGACTATAAAAATAAACTCTGGCAATCTGGAAAGGTAGAAAGCGCATTCTAGATGGAATCAGCGGCTCTGGGCATTCCTGGTTCTGGCTTTGCTGAGCCACATAAGTGACGTGGAACAGCTGACTTAGTCGATCTATATTCTTGTTCCAAAATGTGTAACCCGCCGGCATAGACCACCGGGAAGGCCCCTTTCCACTTCTCGTACCTGCGGCTGCCCATGCCATCATAAACTAAATCCACTGGCTTCCGTTTTCACGTGTCTGTTTGCAAGGGGTAAGCGGTCCTTCAGGCTCGTGTTTGGTGTACACAAGCCTGGTAGGAGTTAGGTTAGAATTCGTTTGTATTCAAACCATCATTATCCTTGAACTCCGTGTTGGCTTCGGGAAAGGTCAGGATTGCCGAGGGTGCTGAGATGCTCGGAGAGTCAATCCGCACTTTGTTCTCCCTGCAGGAAGAGAGCATGTTTTCAGACTATAAAAGGCTCATTGATGCTGGAAGTGAAACGAGCGATTCGGTTGGAGGCTTTTCATCCTCAAAGCCCTTTCTAAGCAAGAGGTTTGGTGGGACCTGGGGTAAGAGGTTCTGGAGCCCCTCACCAGGAGGGTCAGGTTTCGAGGCAGAGCCCCTTGGATCAAGACCCACCCTCACTCTGCCGAGGTCAGATGTTCTTGGTTCAGAAGTTGGGTTTTTGGACTTCCCCAGTGGCTCCCATCAAAAGTTGGGTTTTCCTGTGTGTTTCCGTGTGTAGGCCCTTCTGAAACAGTTCTCTGTTCTTTACTAAGCTTTCAGGACTGAAAATCAAGCTGGGGATTGTCTGCGAATTCTCTGCAGCTCACTGAAGTGAAAGAGCCAAGACTGACAATGTGATGGGGGAGGGGGCGTGGTCCGCAAATCTGGGTCAATTTTCTAACTTCTTTACTGACTACTCCCCTCTCCCACGGTCCTCCACCACGTGCTAAACGTTGTCATCACGGAAGCATCTCTCTTTCCTGTGATCTTGAGAAGGGGCGGTGAGAATTAATATTTTATTTTATTATTTTTTGGGGGGGAGAGCCCCACCTGTGGTATATGGAAGTTCCCAGGCTATGGGTCCAATCAGAGCTGCAGT
>PVHT020004944.1:42789065-42799402 GCA_004024745.2 Catagonus wagneri
GGCCAGGGATCGAACCCACAACCTCATGGTTCCTAGTCGGATTCGTTTCCACTGTGTCATGGCAGGAACACCAATATTTTTTTTTTGCCTTTATCTAGAGCCGCACCTGCGGCATATGGAGGTTCCCAGGCTGGGGGTCTAACAGGAGCTGTAGTTGCCGGCCTTCGCCACAGCCACAGCAACGCGGGATCCGAGCCGTGTCTGCAACCTACACCACAGCTCAGGGCAACACCGGATCCTTAACCCACTGAGCAAGGCCAGGGATCGAACCCGCAACCTCATGGTTCTTAGTTGGATTCCTTAACCACTGAGCCACGACGGGAACTCCCCGCCAATATTTTAAAAGTTGATTTAGTAAGTGTTCTGAGGAATTCTAGTGAAGGTTGTTTTGCCACTCCTGCAACGCGTGGAATTTCCCTGGACCAGGGATCGATCCTGCGATAGAGCTGTGACCTGAGCCACAGCAATGATAATCTCAGATCCTTAAGCGCTAGGCCACCAGGGAACTCCCTCACAGTCACTTTTAACATGGAGACATGGCAGTCCTTCTGAGTCTGCCATCACTTCCTGCTTCCCTGTACGTCCTGGTCACCCTTGGCTCGTGAACATGTCATGAGATTTCCCAAGTTCACGCTTCTTTCCCCGCCTGACAAACTTCTACTTATTCCTCAAAGCCTTACTTGATTTCTCCAATGGAGCCAACCTTTCTCCCTCCCATGTTCCAAAATACTTTGCATGTTCCTTTGTTATGGAGCTTCTCAGGGTCACGTGAGGAACACAGGGCAGTCTCAGCTGGAATATGAATACCGCATCAGGGTAGGTCTGCATCCTGGTGGTCCTTGCGGCCCCAGTGCCTTGTGTCCAGGAGGTATTTCATGGATGTTTGTTCTGTTGTGAGAAGGAGGCCAGCCTGTAAACCTTGTGGCCTTTTTTGTATCACCGAGGGTGGCTCGGATGGGTCAGAAGAGCAAATCCACACGCACTGTGAGACAACCCGGTTGTGTTTTCTCTCCGAATTCATCACTTGGAGAGCGCTAATGTGCAGTTTCAGAGCGCTAACCACCACCTTGGGCGTGTCTGGTGTGTTCCTTTTCTTCACCACCGCTATTTACCTGGGGCCGGCCCATCATCGAGTACCAGGTCCTCGTGTACCTGTTACCCTCCAGCTCGGCCTCTCAGAGGGGTCTTTAGAAACAATACCCCAGGAGTTCCCGCCATGGCGCAGAGGAAATGAGTCCGACTAGGAACCGTGAGGTTGAGGGTTCGATCCCTGGCCTTGTTCAATGGGTTAAGGGTCTGGCATTGCCGTGAGCTGTGGTGTAGGTCGCAGACACGGCTCAGATCTGGTGTTGCTGTGGCTGTGCTGTAGGCCGGCAGCTGTAGCTCTGATTGGACCCCTAGCCTGGGAACCTCTATATGCCGCGGGTGCGGCCCTAAAAAGCAAAAAAAGAAAAAGAAACAATAGCCTGGAAGCAGCCTTCCCAGAGTGAGCTAAGGACTTAGCAGCACTCTCAGAGGCCCCGGCTTGTGAGATTATAAAAAGCGCGGAATATCCTGTCCCACAGATGGGCTGATGTTTGTTTATTCCTTCGCGAATTTTGAACATTTTTGCAAGTTCCTCCTTGAAGGCAGCTTATTGGGACAGCAGAGATTTTCTTCCCGGAAAACCTGTGGTTCCATATGGAAATAAAGGGAAGGAAAAATTGAGCGACTCTTGCCCGTAGCAGTAGATTCTTCTGGCAACAGGCCTCTAGGTAAGTTTATAATTCTCCGCCATCTGTAACACAGCCTGTGACAGGCAGTCCCTGGTGGGCACAGTGAGGTCTTGACCGCTGAGAGTGGAAAGAAGGCCTTCCCACGTGCTGTGAAAAGGGTTTCAGAACCCCCCCGAGAAAAATCACTAGCCCGATTAAGGGGCACAGGGTGTCGCCTCAGGGCTGGCGCGTGTGCAGTCTTTTAGCTGAAGGTCAGGGGAGCTGCGATGATGAGGACGGCTGTCATGACGGCGAGGTACCCTATCTGCCAAAGAAATTTCTGGAAGGTGCTTGAGCTCCGCGTGATGCTAGCTGGAGGGACAGGGTGAAAGAGGAATCTGCGCCAGTTCTCCGGGAATTTTGAATGTTAGGCTGTGGAACTCCCCATGAGACGGGAGAGCTGGGGGGCGCCAGCCCCAGCCCCCCCTCATCCCCATCCCCCTGGGACCAGCTGTCTCCGTCTGGGCCCTTGTCCTGGTGCATGTCAACCCTTCAACCCTTCTGTGGATCTGCCCGCGCCTTATTCTTTGGTAATTGTGGTAAAATAGTCAGAACATGATACTTAGTATCTTAACCCTTTCCAGGGCGCAGGTCCCGGCAGTAAGTCCCTTCTTATGGTTGTGCGGCTGTCACCACCATCTGTCTCCAAGATGCTTCGTCTTGCAAAACGGAAACTCCCCATTTCCTTTTTTCTTTTGCTTTTTAGGGCCGCACCCATAGCATATGGAGGTTTCCATTCTAGGGATCAAATCGGAGCTGTAGCTGCCGGCCTACACCACAGCCACACGCGATCTGAGCCACGTCTGCGACCTACACCACAGTTCACGGCAACGCCGGATCCTTAATCCACTGAGCAAGTCCAGGATCGAACCTGCGTCCTCATGGATCCTACTCAGATTTGTTTTTGTTCATTGCCTCTGTGCCACGATGGGAACTCTGCCTTCTGTTTCGTAGTCGTGGTTCCCATCAGTGTTTCTACCGTGGAGGAAAGGTTGTCCTCCACAGAGGAACAGCCGCAGAGGATGTGGTATCCGCCCAGCGGAATATTACTCACCCGTAACACACAGAGCCTTGCAATACGGACGGACTTGGAGGGCCTTACGTCATGCTGGGTGAAGTTGTGAAATGAGTCAGAAAGACAAACACTGTGTGATTTCACTCAAATGTGGAATACAGAAAACAAACATGGGAGTTCCCATTCTGGCTCAGCAGGTTATGAACCTGACTAGCATCCGTGAGGACTCAGGTTCAATCCCTGGCCTCGCTCAGTGGGTTAAGGATCTGGCATTGCCGTGAGCTGTGGTGTAGGTCGCAGACGCGGCTCGGATCCCGCGTTGCTCTGGCTGTGGTGTAGGCCAGTGGCTACAGCTCCTGTTAGACCCCTAGCCTGGGAACCTCCATATGCCACGGGTGCGGCCCTGGAAAAGACAAAAAAAGAAAAAAAGAAAAACAGTCCTACAATTCATCTCAAATTATAGTTGTGGGTTGTAGTGGTTATTAGGAGTTTGCTTAGAACTTTGTAGTTGAAAAGAATGATTGTTTTAATAGGACTTATAAAAATCAGCCAAAAGAGCTGGCAGCATGCCTAGATGGTAAGATCTCTGATTTTAGGAATCTTTTTTTTTTTTTTTTCTTTTTAGGGATGTACCCACAGCATGTGGAAGTTCACACCTCAGCTTAACCCACTGAGCTAGGCCAGCGATCAAACCCGCATGCTCATGGTTCCTTGTCGGGTTCGTTAACCACTGAGCCACGAAGGGAACTCCAGCAACTGTTTATTTTTTTATTGGTCTTTTTAGGGCCACACCCGCAGCATATGGAGGTTTCCAGGTCGAATGGGAGCCGCAGTCACTGGCCTACACCACAGCCACAGCAACACCAGATCCTTAACCCACTGAGCGAAGCCAGGCATCAAACTGCAAGCTCATGGTTCTTAGTCGGATTCGTTTCCGCTGCGCCACGACAGGAACTCCCAGGAACTGTTTCTTTAAACTTCCATTCCTAGAAGTTCCTGTTGTGGAGCAGCAGAAACGAATCAGACTAGCATTCATGAGGATGCAGGTTCAACCCCTGGCCTCACTCAGTGGGTTAAGGATCCGGCGTTGCCGTGAGCTGTGGTGTAGGTCACAGACGCGGCTTGGATCCTGCGTTGCTGTGGCTGTGGTGTAGGCTGGCAGGTGTAGCTCTGACTAGACCCCTAGCCTGGGAACCTCCATATGCCACGGGTGAGGCCCTATAAAGCAAAAAACCAAACCAAAAGAAAAAAACAACCTATTCCATTCCTCATTTACTTTCAAGCATATGGTAGTAACTAATGTGTCTTATTATTATCACCTATTACGTTATTGATTACCTACTGCCTACTATCTACCTAGTTTTGTAGAAGATCTCAAAGTTAATATAAAAACCGACCCAAAAAAATGACTGGCCTTACACAAGTCATCATCTCTTTGATCAGGGCTAAACAAAGGCATGTATGAAGTCTGAAGGTGCCACCAAAGATAAAGTAATCAGTGCTACCTAAGGCGACATACTGTATGATTCCAGCTATATGACATTCTGGAAAATGCAAAACTAGGGGGTGACAGAAGAATCAGTGGTCGCTGCTGGGATGGGGGTGGAGGTGTGAACTTGTGGAGCACGGGGACGCTTAGGGCAGGGGAGCAATTCCGTGCGGTCGTGCGGTGCGGACATGTGACATCGAACCTGTGAAAACCCATGGAACTGTACAGAATGAGGAAAAGGGACCCCAGTGGGAACCGTGGGCTTTAGTGAGCAAGGAAGTGTGGATATTGGGCCATCAGTTGTAACAAATGTAAGATGTTAATAACAAGGGGAACTGTTGGGGGATGATAAAGGGTGGTATGTAGGGACTTTCTGTGCTTTCTTTTTTTATTAAAGTGTAATTCATAATGTGTTAGTTTCAGGTGTATACCAAAGTGATTCAGTTATACATATATATTTTTTTCAGTTCTTTTCCATTATACGTTCTTCATATATATATATATATCTTATATATATTTTACTATATGAATTGAATTTATATTCATTATATAAATTAACTTATGTTCATTATATAAATTAATATATATATATATTTTTTGTCTTTTTAGGGCCTCACTCGTGGCATATGAAAGTTCCCAGGTTAGGGTCCAGTCAGAGCTGCAGGTGCCAGTCTACACCACAGCTCACAGCAATGCCGGATCCTTAACCCACTGAACGAAGCCAGGAATCAAACTCGCAACCTCATGGATACTAGTTGGGTTTGTTACCATTGAGGCACAACGGGAACTCCTCTTACAAGAAATTGAGTATAGTTTCCTGTACTCTCTATACTTTCTGATCCATTTTCCTATAAACCAAAGACTGCTCTCAAAAATGAAGAGAATAAATCTCTTCGAAACGTAGATATTTTCTGCCCTTCACGAGCTCATGACCTCTGCGGTCAGCGCTAAACCAGCAGGCGTCTAGAGCGTACCAGGTGTCACCCACCATGGGGTCATGAACCACACCTGGGGAAGCCAGGGCGGCTTCCGGGAAGAAGTGGGTTGGAGGTGAGCGTGGCCACGCCAGGCGGGTGTGGGTTTGCCTGCGGACATGGCCCTGAACAGCGGTTCGCATTCCACACTGTGCAGGTCGGGCGGTGCTGGACCCTGCAGAGTCTCTCATTTCATCCACAGCAGTGCAGGGCTGCTACTTCTGTGTTACAGGTGAGAGAGCTCAGGTTGAGGAGAGCTTGCCCAAAGCCACCCAGCTGCTGAAAGGGGAAGGTGGGCTCTGTCCATCTGCCGGCCCCAGCGTGGAGGTGAACTGGAGCCAAGGGGTAGGGGTGTTCTGTGCACAGGTGCGGGTCAGAGGGGAAGGAAAAGGATAGATGAGTGGGGGGGGGGGTCTCAGTCATGACGATGGAATAAAAAGAACGGATTTCAGGAGGGGTTTGATCAGGCAAAGAGAAACTCTGTGTCTGGGGAACCACTCTGGAAACGCCTCCTGTCTAGTCCATGTGCAGTCCCAGTCCCCGCCTCACAGGGTCCTAAGAGCTGTCGGAACCACTCTAGAACCAGGAGACTCCTCTCCTTATCTGAGGCGCTTTGTGCACATTCTGGGCGGCAGGTGCGAGCTGGGGACACTGTTTTCCCTTCCTTCCCCATCTCTCGGAGGGCGGCCCTGCCCATCAGGTTGCCTGCAGAGCCAGGGGTGAGGGCATCGTTCTGCTGAGCTCTGGGGAGGGCACCGCACACACGCCGCAGCAGCTCCTGGCGTGGCTCTCTAGTGTGTCAACCCCGACGCCCCATTCCTGGAAAAAGAGCAAGGACGACTCCCTATCATAGGTACGCATGTGCCAAAAATCTGACAAACACCCAGCATTATTCTTTCATCCTAGGAAACAAGGTAGAGAAATGTCTGCTCTACCAAACTGTAGCCTAGAAGACATCAAATCCTTCCTCTCCATACTAATCACCACTGTTTACTAAGACTTGACCGCGGTCGGGGCACTGAGCTGGGACCTTATCACACTTACACTTAGCCCAGGGCTTCACAGATAAGGAGGAACCTGGGAGCTTGCATCTTTCTCCCTGAAGCCCCAGGCAGGAGTGGAAGATGTGGTTCCCTCGGGTCTTACCTTGGAGTTGCCGTCGTGGTGCAGCGGAAATGAGTCCGACTAGGAACCACGAGGGAGGTTGCGGGTTCGATCCCTGGTCTCGCTCAGTGGGTTAAGGCTCCGGCATGGCCATGAGCTGTGGTGTAGGTCACAGACGCGGCTCGGATCCTTTGCAGCTGTGACTCCTTCTTTGGTGTCAAGTTGGCCGCGGGTCAGAAGTGTTACTCTGGAAACTCCTCAAAGAGAAAACCTTGAAATGAGTGGAAAGTTTTTTTGTGTGTGTATTGGTCAGCTCAGGCTGCTGTGACAAAGTACCCCAGACTGCGGGACTTGAGCCGCGGGAATTTATTTCTCGCAGTTGTGGAGTCCACAGTCAAGGTCCAGCAGATGCTTGAATGGCGAGGACCCGCCTCCGGGCTTGCGGACGGCCGCCTTCTTGCCGTGTCCTCACATGGTGGAGAGGGAGAAGGTTCTGGACTCCCACTTCCCCTTATGAGACGCTAATCCCAAGTTTAGACGACTTCGTCTAAACTTACCAGCTCTCACCTCCTCAAAACCATCCCATTGGCTGTTAAGGCTTCAGCGGGTGGATGTGGGTAGGGGCAGTGGGGGACAGCGACACAGTCACTTCAGGCCATACCACTTTCCTCCCTTGTCCCTTCTCCTGAGAAATCCCGGAGGGGTAGGGGCTTTGTGCAGCCCGAACACAGAAATGCTTCTTCAGACTTCTGGGAACTCATGGGACACCCTGCCTTCTTGACAGCGGTGAAAAGCAGGAGCGTGAGGTCAAAGCCTGGCCCCGTCACACACTCCTGTGTGACCTCGGGCGATTCTTTCAACCTTTCTGAGAGTCGTTTTCTTCATCCAGAAAACACAAAAAAATAGTAATTTAAGCGTGCTTGGAGGCTTTAAGTAGATCAGTGAGTGTAAAAGACTCATAAGTGCTCAGAAAATATTAACAGAGGGCCACATAATTTCGGAGACGTTTTTATGTGAAAAAACAGTGCACGTTCCAGACTTATCCTGTGGCGCATCGGGGCAAGGATCTGGTGTTTTCACCGCAGCGGCTTGGGGGGCTGCTGTGGCGTGGGTTCAGTTCTTGGCCCGGGAACTTCCGCATGCTGCGGGCATGTCCAGAAAAAGAAAAAGAGTGCATCTTCAACTTGGTTAGACTCTGGAAGTTTCTGTCGGTGCCAGTGGTGGTACAGGCCTCTTGGGTGAAAGCTTTGGACTGGCTTTCTAACAGGATTAGCATTTAAGCGCCTGGTCAGAATTGGGTCCCAGCAGGTCACTCGGAGGAAGAAAGTTCAAAGAAACCTTTGGAGGCTCCCACTGGCAGGGAAGGCAGATTGCGGATGTCAGCTTTGTTTGCGGGGCTGTGAGTGATGGCGGGGCCTGTGGGCAAAGAGGCGTCACTGTAGGAGGAGATTTAAGGCTTTTTATGCAGAAGCCACAGCGAAATTCCCCATGGAATGATGGAATCTGGAGGCAGCTTAGAGATGGCTGTCCGCATGGCTCACTTAACAGATGAGGGAAGGGGAGCCAGAGAAGTCTGGGTTTTTTTTTTTTTGTCTTTAGTCATTTTGGGGCCGCACCCGGGGCATATGGAGGTTCCCAGGCTAGGGGTCCAATTGGAGCTACAGCTGCCGGCCTACACCACAGCCACAGCAACACAGGATCTTTTGAGCTGCCTGCAACCTACACCACAGCTCACGGCAACGCCGGATCCTTAACCCACTGAGCAAGGCCAGGGATCGAACCTGCAACCTCATGGTTCCTAGTCGGATTTGTTTCCACTGAGCCACCACGGGAACTCCAAGTTTGGGGATTTATTCCCTGGAGGCACAATGCCGTCTCTGAGTGGTGAGGGCCCAGCCTCTCCACTTCTGGGCAATGTTTTTTTCCTTTCTTTTTCTTCTCTCTCCTTCCTTCCATCATTTCTTTCCACCTTCCTTTCTTCCTTCTTTTTTTTGGTCTTTTTAGGGCCACACCCGAGTCATATGGGAACATCAACTTACACTGCAGTTCATTACAATGCTGGATCCTTAACCCACTGAGTGAGGCCAGGGATCAAACCTGTGTTCTCATGATACTAGTCAGGTTTGTTACCGCTGGGCCACAACAGGAACTCCAAGGTTTTTTGTTTTTTTTCCCCTTGAACCATCCCTGCCTGCTCTAATAAGTTAGCAATGTAAAACCAGAAACAGCTTTTGTCCCAGGTGTTCAAGAGTCTCACTAAAACAGAGCAAAAAATTAGTTCGTTTGTGCTGCACCTGTGGCATGCAGAAGTTCCTGGGCCAGGCACGAAATGTGAGCCACAGCAACCGCTCCAGCCACAGGAGTGACACCAGTTCCTTAACCCACAGCGCCACAAGGGAACTCCAAAAAATGTATTTTTTTTTAAAGGACAGGAACTAATTATTACTAAGCACTTGTATCTTCTAAGACACCAGGAATCTTCGGTGGGCTAAAGTTTGGTATTTTCAGACCAATCCAGAGAGGGAAGTTTCCTATTTCACCAAAAAGGAAGGTGAAACTCGGAAAGGGAGAGCCTTCTTGCCTGCAGGAACCTCTAGGCCAAGTCTTTACAGCTCTAGGAAATCCCTTTATCTGAAGGCCAGTGTTCATGTAAATATTAATAACAGTTTCCAAGAGGCAGAAATGATCTTTTGAGACACAGATATTTAAAAAAAAATAATAAGATTTTCTCTCAAATTTGTGCTAATTCTAAAGAGATTTTTTAAAAACACTCAGTGTAGCCCTCTATAGTCTTTTTTAAAAAGAACACTGAGGTTGCTTGCATTTTTAACATTTATGAGAGCTTCATTCAGGTTTAGTTAGAATTATCGAAAGTAGAAGTAAATTGGAATATTTTGCTATCAGCCTTTCTCTCTAAAGCTCTCTGTAGCTTTATCTATAAAATTTTCCATTGTTTATGTCATATTTTTCTGTTTTAAAAAATATGTTCATGGAGTTCCCGTTGTGGCTCAGTGGGTTCAGAACCTGACACAGCGTTTTTGAGGACTCAGGCTCCATCCCTGGCTTTGCTCAGTGGGTTAAGGATCCAGCATTGCCGTGAGCCCTGGTGTAGGTCGTAGACTCAGCTCGGATGCTGGCTTTGCTGTGGCTGTGACATTAGCCAGCAGTTGCGGCTCTCATTTGACTCCTAGCCGGGGAACTTCCATATGCCACAGGTGTAGCCATAAAAAGAAACGAAAAATACACATTGTGGAACATTTGGGGCATTTCAGTAAAGATCCAAACGACAAAATAAAAGCTTGTCTGTATTTCCACCACCCAGAAACAATGACCATTAATAATGGTCTGGTGTGTGTGCTTCAAATAAGGGGCTGCCTCTTAGGGCAAAAGGAGAGTTCCCAGGGGCCCCCCAGTCCACCCCTCCCCAGTTCCTCCTCTTAGCCACGCCTTACGTCATTGTGGCACATTTGCTGTGATGGATGAGCCAACATTGATACATCATGATAAACGAGTTTACATTAAGGTTCACTCTGCTGGATGCGCTGTGGGTTTTGACAAACGCAGAACGACACGGATCTACCCCCATTTATCATACAGAATAGTTTTTTCACTATTTAAAAAGCCATGCATAGCATTAACTTGAACTTTGAGTGATTTAATATTTGTATAGGTTCTTTAGGTTAAAAATAGTGTTTATTGTTCTTTGATTAGAAAAGTTAACACATGTTTATAATAATAGCGCTGGTACACATAATCACCCAAGTGAATCATCTAAAAAACGGCAGTTTTTAAAAGAATGTGTTTCTTTTATGAATTCCAGTAGGTGCAAATCAGGAAAATTCATGGGAAGTTTGGGGCCCAGATTCTACCCCAGAGGGTTTGAGCATCCCCCGCCGCAGTTTTCCTGTGAATTAATGATCGGGTCCTGAGCCACACGGGAACCGTGAGTTCCCTAAGCTGGGTCCATGCAAAAGCCCACCACCTAAAACCTGCTCTAGTCC
>PVHT020004944.1:42799502-42819043 GCA_004024745.2 Catagonus wagneri
GGCAGGGAGTCCGGCTGGGGACGTGCTGGGGGATATCCTGGTGGTGGATGGGGTGGGGGTTGGGAATGGCTGGAAGGAAAATGGGGGTAGCCCGGCTGGTGGCACAGAGGCGGGAGAGGTCGGTGTGCGTGCGCTCAGAGCTGGCCCGGGGGTGTGGCCTGCGGGAGGAAATAGAAGGCGGGCTTGCGGAGATGTGGCCCGGGGCCGGGGCGTGGCCTGCGCCAGGTTGGGTGCGTGGCCCGGAGTGGGGCGAGAGCCCGCGGAGAGTGTGGCCAGAGGGCGAGGGACGGAGAGTCGGTCCAGGGGCGTGGCCTGACGGGCTGGAGGGAGATTCAACCCGGGGCGATTCGGGGGCGGGGCGGGAGGAGGAAGGAGAGCCGAGTCGGGGGCGTGGCCTGGGCCGGGGGCGTGGCCTTGCCAGCGGTTGGGTCGGGCGGGCTTCAGCGCAGTCCTCCTGCCGCTGCTGCTCGGCCCGTCGCCCGCCCGGCGATCGTGCACGCGAGCTGAGGCTCCGCCGAGAGCCGGGCGTGCTCGGAGCTCCGCGGGACCGGGATCGGCCCTGGGTCGCCGGGACGTCTTGGATCGGCCGAGTTTGGAGGCTCCTGCGGCGAGGCCGCGGTAGGTGAGGCTGCGCCGGGGCGCGGGGCGGGCGTGTGGTGGGGAGCGAGAGCTCGGAGCCCGAGCCCGGGGGGTTGAGTTAGCCCGATGCCGGCGCCGCAGCCCGAGCGCCGATCCCTCCGTGCGTTCGCGGGCCAGCTGAGCCGCCCGGGAGCGTGGGATTGCCGGTTCAGCGCGCCTGGGGATCCCCAAACTTGACCCGCGCCTCCGCGGGTTGCGGGAGGGACAAAGACGCGGGGCGCCCTCGCCGCCCAGGGGATGCGGTAGAGAACTTCGCCCCAAAGCGAGCTTCTCCCCGGGTCCCCCGGGCCTCATCTCCCGAGAAAGGCGACGGGACCCTGCGTTGGGCGACCCTGAACTGGAGGGAGTGAGGTCTCAAATGTTTTGCTGGTTTGCTACCACCGGTGGTACGAGAGGCTGGGGTCGGCCAACCAGCGCCGCGCCCAAGTCCCGGGAACTCTGGAGACCTGGACTGGCGGGCCACCATCTGGCTGTGCAGTCTCAGAGCCCAAGCGAACCTCCCCTCCCAGGTGTGGAGGGGAAAAAAGCCAAACCAGCCAACCAACCAGAGAAACGCAACTCTTTCGGTCAGTTGCTTCCCAACACTGGACAGCCTTGTTGATAAATAGAGGAATAACTTGAATTTATTTAGCACTTGTTACCAAGGCCATCTAAAGTTGTATGTCATCCGCCCCTCCTCCTGACTTCGTTTTCCGCGGTGCCCAGTGTTTTCTACCCTGTTAACCCCCTGAGACCCCAAGGTCTGTGCTCTGCTTCGCTAACAGGGACAGAAATTTCCCTCCATTTTATTTTCCCACCTTCCTAACCAATGCTCCTTTTCTCTCTGTGTGGCCCCCCTTCTTCCAGACTTCCTAACTGCAGTGTCCTCCGGAATTTGTGAATTTCTCTTCCCTCCCTGTGCAGTAGACCTTGTTCCTCTCCCCCCCTCCAGAGCTTTACGGCATGATGACTTGTCCAACATTCTCATCGTCACCCACCTCCTTTGATCCCAGATTTTCCATCTTCCTCCCACCTGTCAGGCTGTCTGCCTTTCTGCCTGCGTGCCGTGGTGTGGGCTCCCTGCCTTTTACCTACTTCTCCCTGTGCTTTTCCCGCCTTCGGAGCACGCCTTGTTTCGGCTCCTCTGGTTGTGACTTTTCTACTGCCGCCCCACCCCAGGCTCCTTCTCCTCCTTTCCCGTCAGCCCTCCGTTGCCTGGCAGAAGTCTTTATTTCAGAACGTCTGTCCAGGGGAGGCAGCCCGCAGCTGCATTTCTCAGGACCTTCTCGCCTGCTCCTGCTTCTGCTGTGTTCCTGCTGAAGTTCTGTCGTCCGTAGACAGGTTCTCCGATGCTGTTGATACTGATGTTAATAGGAGTATTTAGCACTTAGTGGGCACTGAGCACCTGTCTGCGGGACTTCCAGAGAGCAGTGACTGCTGAATCCTCTGCACACGCCTGTAATGTCGCCGCGTCCCTGCCCCGTTTTACAGATGAGAAAAGGGAGGCGTGGAGAAGTGAGGTACTGGGCCCAGTGCCTCCCGGCTGTGTGCTGGGGAGCCTTCTTTTCATCAGGTGGCCGTGCCCTGCAAACTTTTGAACTCAGACGTGGCCTGGGATTCGGCTCTGGCCGTGAGGTTGTTATTTGCACCGTTTATTTGGTCTGAAGTTTGCTGCGGTTGAGAGCACAGGAGTTATCCCTGTAGAGCAGCGTAGGGGAAAATCTAGTGCCTCCAGTCCCTCAGAAAGCCAGGGGACAGCGCCTGGCTGGCTTCCGGTGTGCTTCACGCTCGGGCCAGGACCCCTTAGCCACGGGCCGGCTGGAAGAAAACTTCCCGCAAAGACTGTCGCCGCCGGCCAGCTCCTCGCCTGTGCTGAAGTTGGTTTCACTTTAGATGGCCAGACCTTCACCGTCCTTGACACCCCTGCGGTGTTATGAGTCTTGTTTGTTTCTGTTTTGTTAGATTATTTAAAGCCTTGTTCAAATGTCACCTTCCTGAAAGTTGGAGGCAAGTATTTGTCCTTTGGTGGATGTCCTTTGCTGGGGGGCTGTTGGTAAAGCTTTATACTGTGATGGCTGGAAGGGACCTTATATTCCATAGACGAGGAAACTGGCCCAGAGGAAGAAAATGGCATGTCCGAGGGAAGCGGCAGGACATTCGAGCTGGCCTCAGATCTCCGACCTGCCCACCTCTGGTCGGGGATGCTCCATGCTGGTCCTACAGCGTGGTGCATTGACCTCTCGGCTCAGTGAGCAGTGAACCAGCCTTTCCTGAGCTGAGCACCACGGGGAGGATTCCTTTAGGATGGAAATTGTCGGAGGGGGAGCGGTTTCCTGTCTGCAAGCTAAACATGTAAAAAATGTTTGTTTTTGAGATATGTCATGGCATAAATGGGATTGTAAAATGACAGAAGTGTAAATTCAGGTTTTCTAGAAAGAAATCGTGTCGTTTTTCAGGACATCAGGAAGGAACACCAAACGTACATTGCTTTCTGGAGGCAAATCATCCAGTACATGGTAATTTGAACATCAGTAAGTGGAACATTTAATTGCATTTTCCATTTGCAGAGAGAAATGCATTAGTGTCAGAGCTCACGTGACTTCCTTCGTCTCCGCATCTCAGATAAGACGGGGGCGAAGGGGGAGAGCCTGGACAGCTAGTTGCCCTCTCGTGTTGCTGTGCCCGCCTCCTTCTCCTCTTGGCATCTGGCTCCCAGCCCTGCCCCAGCTTTGCCCCCTGCTGTTTGATCTTTTTCCAGGAGCCCTGGGGGTACCTGGAGGGTACTGCTTAGCTGGGATTGCTCAATGAATGCATTCCATATCAGCCGTCCTTGACAGAATTCAACCCCAGTGCCCTAAGGTGTACGTTGCATGTAAAGCTTCTCTGATGCTTCAGAATGAGATGGGTGGTCACCTTCGTCCTTGGGAGAACTGAGACATTGGCTGTGTGTTCGGTGCTTCAGATGAGGATCTTTGTAACCGAGGAGTGGGTTAGGTTTACTGCTCGCTGCCGGTTCACAGGTGAAGGAAGGGAGGTTCATGGCCAAAGCCCTGTAGTAAAAGTGCAGGCTGTGATTTGAACACGAGGCCGCCTGGCTCTGGAGATCCGCACGCATCTTCCCAGGCGTGTGTCCTCAAAGCATTCCTGGAGCTTTTTACAAACTAGATGGTTCCCGCCTGCTGAATGGAGGATGGAACAGTGGAGAGTGGAGGATGGGGGCGCTTTCTAACCAGGAGCTGAGGCAAAGCCCGGAGCGGAGAGAGGTGGTCTGTGTTTCTCATACGTGGTTGTGGTCAGGATGTCAGCCTTGTGAACACAAGGAATGCCCCATCCTGTGCTTCAGAAGGCCTGGGATCCAGGAGGGCCTCCTGGAGGAGGAGCTGACCACAGCCTGGGCTGAATGGTTAATAGGAGTGCGCGGATTGGGGAAGGAGGGGACAGAGGGAGGAATTCCAGCCTCTGGGGACAGAATAAGCAAGGGAACAGGCAGACCCCACCCTGCTAATGAGGGACCCTCAGTGCTGTGAGTCCCATCATTCCTGACTGTTCACATGTGCTCAGAGCACTGCTTCTGCAGCAGCAGCATCTGGGAATGCAGATTCTAGGGCTCTGCCCGGGACCTGCTGAACAAGAGATTCTGGGGTTCCGGGACAGCTGTCTATTTTCACAAGCCTGCCAGTGGATTTTCAGTTTGGGAACCACTGCTCCAGAACAGATGCTTTCCAGAGGTCCATGGCAGCGTGGTCGCCCTTCTCGGAACCGTGGCCGCGGTCCTGCCTGCTTGCATGTGTCAGATCTGCCTCCGGGGACCAGCCGCCCACCTTATTTGTACTTCCCGGAGTGCACCCTCGCAGTTCTGGCCAGCTGCTTCCTTTCATCCCATGCTAGTAATTTGTGCTGTTTCTACAGTACCTTTCCCGGGCGTGGTTTCTGAGTGTTTGGCGGTCATCAGGCTGGGTTCGGATGCCAGCTTTGCTGCTTGCCAGCTGAGTGACCTTGGGGTGGCGTTGGCCTCTCTGCCTCAGTTGTCTTATCTGGAAAGTGTGGACAGTCATGGCACCATGTCCCAGCTGAGGGTTTCAGGCTCTGCCGGGCACTGGGATTGCCTGGGTCTCTTTAAGAAAGATCAGTGCCCGCCGGCCACCCCCAGGTGTTGTGATTGGTGGGGGATGTGGCCTCGGCGTTGGGGGTTCCCGGTGCAGTAAAGTTGGGAAGTGCGGTCACAGGGGATTGTGAGCATGACGCAATTCTTGCAAAGCGCTTGGAAGAGGACCCGTCTGGGATATATGCTGGCGGAGGGGAGGCTCGGATGGTTCTGTGATGGGGGGCGTGGCGGGCCTGGTGGTCTGTGGATCTCGCGGTGACTCCGTCTAGCTCTGAGACTTGGGGGGTGATCTGAGTCCCTGCCACGCAAGGCTACAGCGGTCCTGCGTGAACCGCCTCCGTCCCGTCCTGACCCCCGCCTTCCCATGCCGGACCCCGCCTTTCCACTTGAAGTTTTGGAGTATAACCACACTCTGAGATCACGAAGGAGCCATGCTCAGCGGTGAGGATGGGAATCGGGCCCCTAGGGGCCTGGCCCGGCCCTGATCTGTCATCTGTACTGAAACGCCTGTTCTCAGAGACAAAGTGTCTCTAGACGTGGTCTCTCTTTGGCACCTGAACTGTCTTCTAGAATCTAAGTGTCACTGTGGGAGTTCCCTGGTGGCCAGTGGTTAAGGACTCACTCAGCATTGTCACTGCTGTGACACATGTCACTGCTGTGGCGTGGATTTGATCCTTAGCCCAGGAACTTCCTCTTTTTTTCTTTTTAGGGCTGCACCTTTGATCCCCGGCCTCGCTCAGTGGGTTAAGGATCCTGTGTTGCCATGAGCTGTGGTGTAGGTGCAGACGCGGCTCGGATCCCGAGTTGCTGTGGCTGTGGTGTAGGCCGGCAGCTATAGCTTTGATTCGACCCCTAGCCTGGGAACCTCAATAATGCCGCGGGTGCGGCCCTAAAAAGACATAAAAAAAAAATAGAACATCTGAAGGCCATTTTTCGTGTTAACTCCACAGGCCACCTTTGATCCCTGCTGAGATTAATTAAATCAAACCCCATGCAACAATTCTTCTAAAATATCCTGAGAGGTTATTAATATCCCGTTTGCCCGGAGACCTCAATAACTGGTCCCTCAGGATAAAATCTGCCATCCAGTTCCAGGTCTGTGGCTCCCTGCTTTCTTCTAGTCTAGAGTCAGGCCTAGTAGTTTGGTCAGCTTAATGAAAGAAATGAGAATTAGAGGAATTCCTGTCTCGATTTGTGGCTGGTTCTCTTTCTGTGGAAAAGTGAGTTTATGTTTGTGGTTTTGCCTTGCCGTGCAAAGCACGTAGGAACTGATGTTTAGTCTCAGGCTGGCCACGGTACATTTAACTGTGCGTGGCAAATGGAAATCATCAATTCGCTGTATTCGTTCTGCTGCCTGAAAACCTACCGCCGGGGCAGCTTGTGTCCCCATAACGCTGAGCACAAGCGGCTCAGTATTATGGTCAAGACTGGCCTCCATTGTGTGGGCTTAGCATTATCGCTTGTATTACCCGCGGACTGAATGGGCTTTAGAAATACAGGCCTTCCCACAAATGGCCCCGGCTTGACTGTTCCACGGCCCTGCTGAAATAACATCCCCCACACTCTCGTTCGAAACAATTAAAAAAGGAGGAGCTATATGACCGTCCACAGCTTCAGTTATATTCAGCAGGGGTTGTCTGTTTAAAATGAGAAGGGTTGAAAGTATATTTTCATTTTAAAACTTTGAGGCTAAGAAACAGTCGGGGATGCACCTGGACAAGTAAACAGTGTTCTTTAGAATGGGATGTTTCAAGGCCTGCTGGGCCTGCTTTCTCTGTTTTTTTTTTTTTTTTTTCCTGCCTTTGACTTTTCTAAAACCAATCTGAATTCCCCAGAGTGGGCTGACCGGCCCATCTCCCTGAAGAGCTTGTCTCACCAGGTCAAGTCCAGCTCTCGCGTCTGGACCTTCCCTGCGGCCACTCAGTCGAAACTGTGGCATCTGACGCTTCCCGGAAAACGATGGGGAACCTTTGTTGTGGTCCAGCGGTGGGTCCCAGCTGTGAGCTGCGGTGGGTGGTGTGGGTGTGGGTGCCTATAGGGCTGGGATGGGCCCCGCCCGTGTGCTTTGTTGAGCCAGCGCATCATGAAACCCGCTGCTCATCACTTCACGGTCTTCCCTGAGTTGGTCTTAGACCCCTGACCCCCCTAAGAAGTGAAACAGGGGTGTTTGTCCTCTGTCTGACCTACTGCGCTTGCTGTAATCATCTCTAGGTCCATCCATGTTCCTGCAAGTGGCATCCCTTCATTTTTCGTGGCTGAGTAATATTCCATTGCACATGTACCATATCTTCTTAATCTGTTTTTCTGATGATGAGCATTTAGGTTGCTTTCATGTCTTAGGTATTGTAAATAGTGCTGCAGTGAACATAGAGGTGCATGTATCTTTTCGAATTATGGTTTTCTCTGGATACATGCCCAGGAGTGGAGTTGCTGGCTTATATCCATTTTTAGTTTTTAAAGGCGCCTCCATACTGTTCTCCAGAATACTTGTACCAATATCACTTACATGTGGAATCTAAAAAAGTGACACAAATGAACTTATTTACAAAACAGAAACAGACTGACAGGCTTGGAAAACAAATATATGGTTACTTGGAGTTCCTGCTGCAGCACAGTGGGTTAAGAGTCCAACTGCAGTAGTTCTCATTGTGGCTCAGAGATTTAAGAGCCCCGCATGAGGATGCGGTTTTGATCCCTGGCCTCACTCACTGGGTTCAGGATGTGGCATTGCCACAAGCTTAGCAGTAGGAAAAACTCAGGCTTCAAGAAAGCTGTCTGCCTTCCTTTTGTTTCAGAAGCAGGCTTGTCTGAGGAAGCAGGAACTCTTGCTGCTTCTCCCAGTCTTCACTTCTGACCCGACCCCTCATCCAAGGTGTCAGCCTTGGTGAGTGCTTTCACGTGGGACACAGAAGCAAGAAAGTTGTAATGTTATGAGGTCAGTGAGTGCAGGTAGAGGGGTCAAAGCCAACGATAAGGTGGCTGTTGCCTGGAGATGTCGGAGTGGGTACCACAGTTACGCACATTTTCACACTCCTGCATCCACAGAGGTTTATCACATTGATTTGCTGGGGGGCTGTTTCTAGGCCTGCTGAGGTTAATTCAATCAAACCCCATGTGACAATTTTTCTGAAGCAAAATGCTTTTTGAAGTTCAAGGGCTTGCTGGAGCACTGAATTTGTGTTGTCCAAATAGGTGCTTATGCCTTTTATTTTTTTTCCTACTATAGGACTTTATATATACTTTTTAAAATTTTTGTGGGTGGATACGACCCATCTCTCGTGGTTTTTCTTTCCTGCTGGACTGGGGGATCGCCAGGGAAGAAGGAAATGCTGGCTGTCAGCAGGACCAGTCCGTCTTCTAGGCTTTCCTGGAAAGCTATCTTGGTCTCCACACAGTGCCTCTTTCTCAGGTTGGGGATTTTAAAGAACCCTTTGTGTTAATGGGCACACTTGTCTTCTGTGATGAAGACAGTGGTTATCTGTGCGGATGGATCTGGAATGAGCAGAAGTTGGCTCAGCAGGAGGGGTCCAGGCCCTTGGCATCCAGAACCCAGGCGGCCGCGTCTCTGTGCTTCCAGGTCAACCGTGAAGACCCAGGGAAGCACTTGGGTCATTAATGAGAGAGAATTTTAAATATATATATATTTATATATATGCATATTTAAAATTATTTATTTTATTTTATTTGTTTTATTCTACTGTTTCTTCCAAGCAGAAGAGTTCCTTTTATATGACTTTTTAAAAGAGAACTGATCATGTGGTGACCAGTTATTGCACTTGCCTGGTTAGTGGGCTTTTCCTTGTACAAACTTGCCACTGCAGGATTCAGAATTAGCCTGGAATATGTTTCTCATGGACTTTTTCTTTCTCTTTTTTTTTTTCCTGTTTTTGGCCACCCCTAGGCATGTGGAGTTCCCTAGCCAGGGATCAGATCCAAGCCACAGCTAAGGCAATGCCTGACCCTTAATCCACTGTGCCAGGCTGGGGATCAAAGCCGTGTTCAGTGCTCCCAAGATGTCGCCAATCCCGTTGAACCACAGCGGGAACTTCTTGTGGCCTTTAATTTGTGTATGTGTGTGTGTGTGTGTGTGTGTCTTTAGGGCAAACTTCCATGGCGTATGGAGGTTCCCAGGCTAGGTGTCTAATTGGAGCTACAGCTGCTGGCCTACACCACAGCCACAGCAATGCCAGATCCAAGCCGTGTCTGCGACCTACACCGCAGCTCACGGCAATGCTAGATCCTTGACCCACTGAACGAGGCCAGGGATCGAACCCGCATCCTCATGGTTCCTAATCGGATTCGTTAACTACTGAGCTACGACAGGAACTCCCCTCCAGGACTTTGAGATGGAAAGATTATGTCCGCATTGGGAGGATCTCAGAGGTCCCACCTCAGAAGCGTGAGAAATTCAGACCCGTGTCGCGATCCGCTCTAATGGCTCAGGCAGTGGTCTGGGTGGTTTCAGGTTCCGAGGGAAGCGGCCAGCTGCGTGCAGAGGGCCTTGGGAAGCATCCCTGCCCTCTCCCGGCTGCCTTAAGGCAAGCGCAGTGGGGAGGAAGCGGGGGGGGGGGGTGCTGACCTTATCTCAGAACCTGCAGGCGGATCTGATCGCACCTGCAGCTTCGGCTTCCACTTCCATGTGGGGGATGGAGATGCTGGGTGGAGACGCGGTAATGGTCCAGGGGTGAGGTGAGTGGGTTAAAGGAAGCCATGTACAGGCTGGTAATGATGGAGGGAGCCCCGGCAGGTGCATGATACATGGGAATCAGACAGCCTTCTGGTGCTGGTCCTATAGGCTCTCCGGCTGACCCCGGCGACACTGGTCCTGAGATCTGTATAGTCAAGGCAAGGTCTCTGTTAAATGCCCAAGTCCGGCGTTTGGTCGTGTGGCAGATGCAGTGGTGGTGCATGGATGGTTTTCATCAGCTGGAGTCACACTGGTAAAAGTCAACGTCTGACCCAGTCGAGGCAGGAGTTGTCAGAAGAGAGCGGGAATCTGAGATTTAAGGTAACACGATGGAACTGTATTTGTGGAGAGTTTGAAATTCTTATTTGTTCGTTTTTAAGTCAGCTCTTTCGTTTTGAGAGCACTGCAGAGTGGCGTGCATGATGTGGCGCAGTGCTGTCTGTGGGAGCCCGTGCAGCGTCACAGGCAGGACGCTGACCCTGACCAGTGAGGAAACGAAACATCTCCATCACCAACAGGACCCCCACGTGGTCCTTCTTCCCTCCTGCCCCCGATCCTTCCTTACCTCTAGCAACCACCAGCTCGTTCTGGGCATGATTGTTATCTCAAAAATGCTGTAAAATTAGAATCATACGTTGTGTTAGGTATCGCTGTTTTCACTCAACGCAATCCTCTGAAGATGGTTCTAGCCCTTCAGATGTGGCCTTCAAATGTGTTCTCTGACTCTAGCTTGTCTCTTCAGCCTCTTAACAGGGTCCTTTGTAGAAGAGAAAGCTTTAATTTGGATAGGTCCAGTTGATTGATTTTTTTTTTTTAAAGAGGAAACACCATTTTTTTCTTTTATTAAAAAGTATAGGGGAGTTCCCGTCGTGGCGCAGCGGTTAATAAATCCGACTAATAACCATGAGGCTGCGGGTTTGATCCCTGGCCTCGCTCAGTGGGTTAAGGATCTGGCGTTGCCGTGAGCTGTGGTGAAGGTTCCAGACGCGGCTTGGATCCCGCGTTGCTGTGGCTGTGGCGAAGGCCGGCAGCTACAGCTCCTGTTAGACCCCTAGCCTGGGAACCTACATATGCCGCGGGTGCGGCTCCAGATAAAGGCAAAAAGACAAAAAAAAAAAAGTATAGTTGGGAATTCGCGTCATGGCTCAGTGGAAACGAATCTAACTAGGATCCATGAGGACGCAGGTTCGATCCCTGGCCTCGCCCAGTCGGTTAACGATCTGGCATTGCCATGAGCTGTGGTGTAGGTCGCAGACGCGGCTCGGAGCTGGCATTGCTGTGGCTGTGGTGTGGACCAGCAGCTGCAGCTCTGATTTGACCCCTAACTTGGGAACCTCCATAGGCCACAGGTGCAGCCCTAGAAACCACCCCCCAAAAAAGTACAGTTGATTTACAGTGTTGTGTCAATTTCTGCTGTACAACAAAGTGACCCAGTCACACGTATATATACATTCTTTTCCTCATATTATCTTCCATCACGGTCTCTCCCAGGATATTGGGTATATTTCCCTGTGCTGCACAGTAGGACCTCGTCCAAATGTAATAGTTTGCATCTACTAACCCCAAACTCCCTGTCCATCCCACTCCCTCAGCTTCCCCCTTGGCAACCACGAGCCTGCTCTCCGTGTCCGTGAGTCTGTTTCTGTTCTATAGACAGGCTCATCTGTGCCATATTTTAGATTCCACATGTAAGTGCTATTATCATCTGGTATTTGTCGTTCTTTTTCTGACTGATTTTTTTTTTTTTTTTGCTTTTGTGGATTATATTTTTGGTGTCAAGTCTAAGAACTCTTTGCCTAGACCTTGAGGATTTTCTTCTACTATTTTTTAAGGTTTATGGTTTTACATTTTACATTTAAGTTTATGACCCATTTGAGTTAGTTTTTGTAGAAAATGTGAGATTTGGTTCCAATCAGTGAATACAGTTTGTCTCTCCATTTCTTTCATCATTATTGTGTAGTTGTGGCTTATAATTCCCATTCGTGTTTTGCCTAGATTTACACCTAAGTATTTCATTTATTTGAGCAGCTTTAAATGGTATTGTATTTTTTAATTTTGATATCCATGTGTTCGTTTTTAGTATGTAGAAATACAGTAGATTTTGTTTCTTTTTTGTTTCTGTATCTTTAACTCATATCCTGTAATCTTGGAGAGCTCACTAATTAGTTCTAGTAATTTTTTTGTAAATTCGTTGGAATTTTCTCCATAGGCAGTCATGTCAGCTGCAAATAGGAATGGTTTAATTTCTTCCTTTCAAGTCTGTATGCCTTTCAGTTCCCTTTCTTGCCCTCTTGCACTGGCTACAGCTTCTCACACTACCTTGAATAAGAGCAGTGAGAGGGGACGTCTCTGTCTCTTTTTTCTGTCAAGGAGGGAAAGCATCATGTCTTAAGGATAATCTGAGCTCTTGGTTTTTGGTGGATGCTTCTTATCAAGTTGATGAAATTCCTTTCTATTCCCTTTTTGTTTTTTTGTCTTTTTAGGGCCGCACCCGTGGCATAGGGAGGTTCCCAGGCTAGGGGTCTAACAGGAGCTGTAGCTGCCGGCCTACACCACAGCCACAGCCATACCAGATCCGAGCCGCGTCTGCAACCTACACCACAGCTCATGGCAACGCCAGATCCTTAACCTACTGAACGAGGCCAAGAATCAAACCTGCGTCCTCATGGATGCTAGTCAGATTCATTAACTGCTGATTCACAACGGGAACTCCTGTTGTTTGTTTTTTAATGATAAATGAATTTTAGCAAATGTCTTTTCTATCACTTGATACCATTATATGATTTTTTTCTTTAGCGTATTATTATAATGAATTACATTGATTAGCTTTTAAATACTGAACCAGTCTTGGATCTCTGGAATAAACCCAACTGGAATATACCCCACTTGGTCATGTGCCTAATTATGCTTATATAGTGCTGGATTCTCTGCTATTTTATGAAACATTCTTATGTTTCATTTCTCCATTCTTGGTCTGCAGCTGGGTTTTTGTTTTTTGACTTTTTTTTTGTTGGTGGTGATGGGGTACTGTCTTTATATGGTTTTGGTATCTGGGTAATACTAGCTTCATAAAATAAATAGAGAATGTCTTCTGTTCATTTCCTGGAATACAAAGGGTGGAATTTGTGTTATTCTTTTTTAAACATTTGGTAGAAATCTTCAGTGAGAGCATCTGGGCCTGGATATTTCTTTTTCGGTAGTTTTGAAATGACAGATTCAGTTTCCTTAATGGTTAAGTTCTGTTGAAGTTATTTCATGTTGTATGAGTTGTGGTAGTTTTTGTTCTTTGAGCAAGTGGTCCATATTGTGTAAGGTGTCCAATTTATGTATGTAGTGCTGTTCATAGTATTCCCTTATTTTTGGTGTCTCAAGGTCTGTAGTGTTATCTTACTTCATTGCTAATGTTGGTATCTTGTGCGTGTGTGTGTGTGTGTGTGTGTGTTTCCTTTGTCAGTCTTATTAGAAAGTCTGTAAATTTTATTAATCTTTTAAAAGAGCCAGTGCTTGGTTTCATTGATTTTTTTGCTATTTTTGTTTTCAATTTTGTTTATATCTCCTCTTACCCTTATTATTTCTTTCCTTTGGCTTGCTTTAGGTTTATTTTGCTGTTTTTCTGGGTTCTTGAGGTGGAAGTTTAGACTACTGAAGAGTCTCTTATTTTCGTATGTGTTGATTTTAGTGCTATCAGTTTTCCTCAGAGCCCTGCTTTACCTCTGTCCTCCAGATTTTGATATGTTGCATTTTCATTTTCATTCAGTTAAATGTATATTTTAAGTTTCACTTTTGACTTCCTTTTTGATGTGTGGATTTTTTCAAAGTGTGTTTAGTTTCCAGATTTTTGGAGATTTTCCTTTTCTGTTACTGATTTTTAATTTATTCTATTATGGCTGGAGAACACATTCTATATGATTTAGTTCTTTAAAAAGTATTGGTTTATTTTATAGCCCAGGATGTTGTCCGTCTTGATGTATGTTCCATATGCACTCAAAAATATATATATTCTGCTATTGTAAGGTGGAGTATGCTAGAACTGTCTAATCCTGTTGGTTGTTGTTGTTAACCCTGAATTGGAGTATTTTGTTCTAGTGATGTTCACGGTGATTGTTTCTTGTTTCCATTCTTCTGATAAGGGGAGGGGAATGAGGATTAGATAGCAGAGAAATTAAATCATATTGTCTGGCAGAAAAAAAATGGAGGACTAAAATTCTATCTTGCAATTTAGGGCAACTTTGACAACCATCCAAGGACAGAATTAGAGTTTATATTCTCTATTGAAAAATGCAGGTGCCAGAGAGAGCCATTTCTTTGTTGTGTCACATGAAACGCACTTGTTTTTGAATTAGCAAGTCTGAAGAAAACCAAGCTTTATGTCAAGATTAGAGGTCAGACAGCTAAAGCTGCCAACCAGGCCTAGAGGAGAAGGCTATCTTTCAAGGTTCTCCAGATTACTTCTTGTTGAGTAATGTAAGTTAACTAGCCGATTGTTTACTAATTAGTTATGTATGTAGTCCTTGACTTAGATCCGGAGCAGACTAATGCCTTCTTGATCTGAAAGCTATATTATTAATCTGTTCTAAATAATTTTGTTGAGTAATTCCTCTATCCCATCGATACTGCTAATTCCTGAAAATATAAACTAGAGAGACATGGATTTAAGTATTTTTTATTCTTCCACAGAATAAAAACCTAGAAATCTCAATGGCTCCATAAAGACTGAGAACTAGAAACATAAGAATAAATTAAACCTTGACAGTTATTTTAGTTTCAGATGTTCCCATCTTGGCTCCGGGGAAACAAATCTGATTTACATCCATGAGGACGCAGGTTCGATCCCTGGCCTCGATCAGTGGGTTAAGGATCCAGTGTTGCTGTGAGCTGTGGTGTAGGTCACAGATGCGGATTAGATCTGGCATTGCTGTGGCTGTGGTGTATGCCAGTGGCTACAGCTCCAATTTGATCTCTAGCCTGGGAACCTCCATGTGCCGTGGGTTTCAGACGCAACAACTTAAATTTGAAAAGTAATGTTAGATGTGCTGTGCCAGTAAATATGTTGTAGGACATGCCTGCGTAGTCGCTTTCAGTTAAACAACTGGCATTTCTTTTGTGTCACCTGCGTGCCAGCCACTGGCGTGGGGACGGGGCTCTGGGTTTGCTCAGCCCCTGGTGTGCTTTTTCTTTATTAAGTATGATCGTTATAATGATAGAGGCCGAGTATAAAGTTCTTAAACTTCATAGCCATTTTTATGTACTCTTTCTTAAGAAATGGAAGCTTCCGTGTCTACTGAAAATTTATTTCCATCGTTTTCTCAGTAATACAACTTTATAAAGAATATCTCCGCAAGCTGTGCTGAATTTAATGCAAACAGATCCGGTATCAGTGTCAATACTGAAGCTGCCTCACATCTTTTTGTAAACACGCCGTGAGTTTAACCTGTTTAACCAGGTGCAATTATACAAGGGCCGGGAAGACCTTGCTCTATTGCTTTTCATGTCACACAACCAAAAGCGGGAAACTTCAGCTAAATATATCATAGTGTTTGCTCTTTTCCCCCGTGACGTCATAGTTTCCCTTCAGTATCAGTTTTTCAGATCAAAGAGCATGTTATTTTCCCAGAAGACCAGTTTTTCTGATGAGTGGGACCAGGCCAGAGGTCCCAAGGACAGATAAAGCACACAAGCGGGATCCTGGGAAGTGAGCTTGGTTTGGACGGGAGGCGGGGGGGCGGTGTTGCGTGTTTTTTTTTGGGCCACACTCGCAGCATATGGAGGTTCCCAGGCCAGGGATCGAATCCTAACTATAGCTGCCGGCCTGCACCACAGCCACAGCAATGCAGGATCCAAGCCGCATCTACGACCTACACCACAGCTCACCGGATCCTTAACGCACTGAGCGAGGCCAGAGATCGAACCTGCAACCTCATGGTTACTAGTCGGATTCATTTCCACTGAGCCACAGCGGGAACTCCTGAACCTGGATTTTTTCTCTCACCTTGGGACTTTTTTATTTAATTATTGTGTTTTCTGTTAATTCACTCAAGAAACTCCATTTTTCTAAAAAATGGTAGATGATTGATTGATAAGCTATTAACTGTTGTACAAAGTAACAAGCTCATGCTTTACTGTTTATCATTTTGTTAATGAGCCCCCTCCTTTCTTCTTAATAAGAGGTGGGAAGTGGTCTCTTCCACTTAATTATTCCTCACGGGGGACACAAACATGGCTTTAGTTCCCTGATTCACCATTGTTGTTTTATTTTAATTTTTTATTTATTTCTATTTTTAATTTATTTTAATACTTTATTTTTTTATGGCCACACCTGTGGCATATGGAGGGTCCCAGGCTAGGGATCGAATTTCTGCTACAGCCGCCAGCCTACACCACAGCCACAGCAACCCAGGATCAGAGCCACCTTTGCGACCTGCACCACAGCTCATGGTAATGCTGGATCCTGAACCCACTGAGCAGGGCCAGGGATCGAACCCACATCCTCATGGATACTAGCTGGTTCATTACCACTGCCCCACAACCAGAACTCCACTTTAAAAAATTTTTTAAATTATAGTTGATTTACGATGTTGTGCCAATTTCTGCTGTACAGCACAGTGACCCAGTCATACATATACATACACATTCTTTTTCTCACACTGTCTCCCATCATGTTCTAGCCCAAGGGACACACCACTAGTTTTATCTGTGACGTTAAGTTCTTATAGATGATTAGAAGAAAGCGGCAGCAATCCAGGCATATATCCGTTGGTCTGGCAGATACAATTTGCTTGAGATCAGGTGTGGAGTTCCCGTGGTGGCTCAGTGGTTAACGAACCTAACTAGCATCCATAAGGACTCAAGTTCGATCCCTGGCCTTGCTCAGTGGGTTAAGGATCCGGCGTTGCCGTGAGCTGTGGTGTAGGTCGCAGACGCTGCTCAGATCCCGCGTTGCCGTGGCTGTGGCGAAGGCCGGTGGCTACAGCTCCTGTTAGACCCCTAGCCTGGGAACCTCCATATGCCGCGGGTGTGGCTCTAGATAAAGGCAAAAAGACAAAAAAAAAAAAAAGAGAGAGAGAGATCAGTCGCGTAGCTTCTTTGGGCGTCTTTGTGTGTCGTTTCCTTCTCTGGGAAGTGAATCTGGCTGATAACAGGGGACCCCGCCGATTCAGTTACAGCTGTTTTCGCCCCCTCCGCCTGGTCGCTGAGCTCTGGGAGGTGGAGAACCATGACCTGTGACCTCCAGCCTGTTCAAGTGCTTTTGTCTTTTGGGGCCAGGCAGGTCACAGGAGCCACACCACTGGGGTCTGCTTGTAGGTGGCCCAGTGCAAGTAAACCTTCTTTTCCGAGAGAATCCAGACACGTTCATGTAAGTGAAGTCTCTCGTCTTAAATACTGAAAATGAACGCGGTTGTGAAAAGACTCCCCAGATGGGCCCAAAAGGAACGAGAACTCTGAAATTCAACTCAAAGGCTAGTGCTTGCCTAGCCCTGAGCATACTCTTAAAAAGGTTTATTGAGGGAGTTCCTATTGTGGCCCAGCTGGGAAAGAACCTGACTGGGATCCACGAGAATGCGGGTTCGATCCCTGGCTTGGCTCAGTGGGCTAGGGACCCCGTCTTGCTGTGGCTGTGGCTGTGGCGTAGGCTGGTAGCTATAGCTCTGATTTGACCCCAAGCCTGGGAACTTCCATATGCTGTCCAAAAAAGAAAGAAAGAAAGAAAAGCTTCTTGATTTAGCAGCAGTTCCTTGAGATGCTTTAAGATGTGGCTGCCAGGACAGAGATGATTTAGAAACTCCTGAGAAACATGCATCTGTCTTGCAGTCAGAGTTTGTTGTGCTCTGCAATTGCGACGTGCCTTGTGTAGTTATTAATAGCACCAGTGATGACAAGCAATACGCATGCTTATTTAGTGGGTGCCCTGCAGTGCTCGGAAGGTCTTATTGTCTGCCTAAGAAAAACACGCACTTTGAAGTTTAGTTTAAATAATGATCTAAACTGACGTATTCTGCCTGGTAGCTGAGCTGAGCGCCTGTTACCACCTTCTGACTAGGTTAAGAATGAACCGGAGTTTCCTGGTGGCTTAGTGGTTAGGGATCTGGCGTTGTCACTGCTGCGGCGCGAGTTGGATCCCCGGCCCCGGGAGCTTCCACATGCTGCATGCACAGCCGGAAAAGAGAGAGAGAATGAACTGACACCACAGCAAAGCTGGGGGGGGGTATTAAATCAACCTTGAATTTCTGGGATAAATTCCAGTCGGCAATGGTATATTCTCATTTTTATATGTTGCTAGATTTGGTCTGGTAGTAGTTTTTTTTTTTTAAGAACCGCACCCGCGATATATGGAGGTTCCCAGGCTAGGAGTTGAATAGGAGCTACAGCTGCCAGCCTACGCGCCACAGCCACAGCAACGTGGGATCCGAGCTGTGTCTGCGACCTACACCACAGCTCATGGCAACGCCGGAGCCTTAACCCACTGAGTGAGGCCAGGGATTGAACCCACAACCTCACGGCTCCTAGTCAGATTCTTTAACCGCTGCACCATGACGGGAACTCCAGATCTGGTAGTATTTTGTTTAGGATTTTTGTACCCGTGTTCAGAAGAGATATTGGTCTGTGGTTTTCTACTCTGTTGATGTTTGTTTTTTTTGCCTGTTTCTGTTGTTTTGTTTTGTTTCTGGTCCTGCTGGCCTCATAGAAGACGTTGGGTAGTGTTTCCTCCTATTCTCTCTTTTAGGGAAAGATTTGGTGAAGAATAAATTTTCCTTATCTTTTTCCAAAATGAAAGGACCCACAAAAACCTTTTCATATGCCTTTATGTCCTCATTTCTCCCCAGTCATTTTTCCAGGCGTGTGGCCTGTGGAAGTTCCAGGCCAGCTGGAGCAACGCTTGATCCTTAAGCCACTACCCCCGGCTGGGGATCAAACCTTAGCCTTCACAGCAGCGTCAGATTCTTGTTTTGCTTTTTAGGGCACCCCCGCAGCATATGGACGTTCCCAGGCTAGGGGCTGAGTTGGAGCTACAGCTGCCAGCCTAGAACACAGCAGCCTAGAACCCCAGCAATGCAGGGATCCGAGCCGCGTCTGTGACCTACACCACAGCTCGAGACCACAGATCCCTAACCCACTGAGCAAGGCCAGGGATTGAACCCACATCCTTGTGGATATTAGTCAGGTTTGTTCCTGCTGAGCCACGGTGGGAACTCTTGCAGTTGAGTTCTTAACCACTGTGCTGCAGCGGAAACTCCACCCACCCGTCTTTCTTGCCTGTACAGTCAGACGCCAGCTCCTCCCGGAAGCGCGCTCTGATTACTCCCCTGGGGACACTGCTTGCTCTCCTGGACTTGTCACCGAGTTTCAGGCCTGGGAGCACACCAGGTTTTAGTAAGTTGTCACCTTGCCAGTGCTTCTGGTCTGTTCCACTGGGTGTAGACCTCCCGAGGGCAGTGACTTGACTTCCATCTCAATCCCACACCTGGTTCTGGAGGGCCCAGCTCGCTGCGACATGGAAACATGGGGCGTTCGATCCAATGACAGGTTTAAAGGCTCTGAAAGGTATTCTAAGGTTTCCTGGTATTTGAATGTATAGATTTGTGTAGATTATGTGTCTGCACAAACAGACCTAAGCGTAGTGCAAAGACAATTTGAGAGGCCGCGTTCCTGGTGCCAGTTCTGTCTCTTGACAGAAATATTGGACCCCATTAGCTACCGATGAATAATGACTTGTAACTGATGGCGTAAGCCCCTCTTAAAGAGACACTGAGGAGTTCCCGTCGTGGCGCCATGGTTAATGAATCCGACTAGGAACCATGGGGTTGTGGGTTCGATCCCTGGCCTTGGTCAGTGGATCAAGGATCCGGTGTTGCCATGAGCTGTGGTGTAGGTCGCAGACACGGTTCGGATCCCGCATTCCTGTGGCTGTGGTGTAGGCCAGCAGCTGTAGCTCTGATTAGACCCCTAGCCTGGGAACCTCCATATGCCGTGGGTGCGGCCCTAGAAAAGACCAAAAAAAAAAAAAAAAAATACTTTCGGAGTCCTGTTGTGGTTTAATGGGTTATAAACTTGGCTAGTATCCATGAGGATGTGGGTTTAATCCTGGACCTCACTCAGTGTGTTGAGGATCCAGCATTGCCATGAGCTGTAGTG
>PVHT020004944.1:42838518-42866978 GCA_004024745.2 Catagonus wagneri
ACATCTGCAGATAGCCTCAGAGTGTTTGACTTAAGGGCATGTCAGCTTTTCTAAACCTGTTTTCACCCAGTTTCCACCATTCCATTACATGGAGCCATCCTCGCAGCCGTATTCTCCTTAATGTAGGGTCAAGTTCACCCCGGGCTGCCAAGACCTTTCAGGTTTCGGCCCTGACAGTTCCACATCCCAGAGGGCCAGTGGGGACAGCTGGTCACCCTGCTTTACTGCGCCCAGATCTACCCGCGCTCATTCCCTCCTGAATGGCCATGACCTTGTCATCACCTTGAATTCATCCTGTGGCCCACACAGCTCCTCAGCCAAACAGGGGCCCGTGAGTTGAATGGTGGCTTGAGATGTACACGCATGTCCGCACCGCTTTGGTAGATGGCGCCGAAGCACAGGTTACTGAAATGACATACTCAAGATTCATGCGCCAGTTTAGACCTAGACCTGGCCCTGGCCTTCCATAGAAGCTTCTCCAAGCATCCAACATTAAAGCAACGCTTCCCTGCACCCCAAGCCCTTAGGGTTAGCATTAGTTTGGTCTTTGGTTACAAAAGCTCTCGTAGCGCCCTCTAGTTGTGGCATCAGCACGTCCTCATTGAGCCAGATTCTGTTCTGTTTCCAGGGCGGGCCCCATCAAGACCGATATTATTACATAACATGCAGTCAACGCCTGGGACTGGAGTTGACTGTTGGCATAAACAGTTTCGTTTCAAGATTGTGAGAAGCTGAGACAAGCACAGTGCCCTGTCCCACCCAGGGTAGGTGAGGGGACAGTGGTGTGAATACTGAATTCATTCTGCAGCGTCCAGCGTCAGTACCAGGATGATTCAAGATTTTGCTGATATGGGAGTTCCCACTGTGGCGCAGTGGGTTAAGAGTACCACTGGAGCAGCTTGGGTCACCGTGGAGGTGCCTGTTCCATCTCCCGCCCGGCGCAGTGAGGTGAAGAATCTGGCACGGCCACAGCTGTGGCGTAGGTCACAGCTGCAGCTTGGATTCAGTGCCTGGCTCAAGAATTTCTATAAGCCATAAAATTAGAAGGAAAAAAAAAAGATTTTGTTGCTGTGGTTCATTCACATGCAACCCACAGCCCCTCATTTGTCCGCTAGAACATTAGACTGCAGAGGGCCTGTGGGAGCCCCATCCATCTAATTAATGGAATTGCGCAACTGGACATCAAAAAGGCTTCAGGTCTCTATCTGTGTAGCCTCTGTGGTCCCAGATAGAATCAGTCCGTTAAGGAATCCCACGCCCATGGGCACAAGGTCGGGGCAGAGGAAAATGAACCCATCGGTAGAAACAGTTGACTCCTGCTCTCATGAGGTCAGATTTTTTTCTGGACTAAGCCAAACTGGGTCCTGACCACGAGGTCTTTACAGCTGTCACCTCTCCCACCTGTGACACTGCCTTCGGGATAATGGCCTTGACCGGCATTGTAAGGGCATTTGGGATCTGACTTGTCAGGGTTATGTCCTAAGGTTCTGAATCCAGAGTCAGACGTCCATACTTCAGCCCTGGTGCTGTTTTGTTTGTTAGTTTGAAACAGTGAGGAGCACAGGCTCGGGGTGGGGAGCCTGCCCAGTTGGCCCCTTGATGGTGTAGCGGATAGAAGTCATCCTGTTGACCTTGTGCGTTGGCGTGACAGGTCGATGTCCTGTTGTTCTGAAAGCCCTTAACACGGAGGCCGACATGTAGTAAGTGCTGCATAAACAATGGTCTTTGATGACTGTGATCACGCTTGCTTCCTTCGCTCATGGAGAGCAGGGGAGCCGCGACGAGCAAGCTGGCCCTGGAAGGCTGAGCAGGCCCTGGCCTGATGGACAGCAGCACTTGCACTTGGGGGGAGAATGGACAGCCGCGCGGTGGCCCTCTGGGCAGGAGGGAGGCGGGAGGTGCGGTGTTTAATTTGAACTTTTTTTTTCCCCTTTGGCTGCACCTGAGGCACACGGAAGTTCCTGGGCCAGAGATTGAACCTGAGCCACAGCAGGGGCAACGCCAGATCCGTAACCGATAGGCCACCAGGGGATTATGAATTTCTAACATTTCATTGTTATCCTGGTCTTCCCTCCCCAGCCCGTGGGAACCTTTGACAGAGGCCCCCCACTAATGCTGTTTGCTTCACGAAGCCCGACTCAGGCGACCTCAGCTTGGTCCCTCTGGCTCCTGTGCTCGTCATGGGGCATTTTGTAGACAGTATGCAGCTGACAGCGACTCCATCACAATTCCTTGTCTGAATCCTTTTGTGTACTGAGCACTCAGTCGCCTATGAGCTGTTTAAATTTAACCTAGTTCAATGTTTCAGGTGACATGTTCTGAAATATTGATGGTGCGTGTATGTGTGTGAGAGAGAAAGAGAATTAAAGATTTCTTCTATTTCAGGTAGAAGACACAGTCTTGAATGATGCCTTGGCGTTTTCATTTTAGCAGTTTTTCAAAAGTTTTAAGTTCCAGGGGATTTAAGAGTTTAATACTGAATGCACGACCTATAATTACCTTTTTTAAATAAATGTGTAATTTTCATTCTTCCGTTTTATTTATTGCAAAACAAATTACGAGGGAAAAGTAGCATTTTAACTTAATTTAAAATAGTTTGTGGGAGTTCCTGCCGTGGTACAACAGAAACGAATCCGACTAGGAACCATGAGGTTGCGGGTTCGATCCCTGGCCTCGCTCAGTGGGTTAAGGATCTGGCATTGCCATGAGCTGTGGTGTAGATTGCAGACTCAGCTCGGATCCGCGTTGCTGTGGCTGTGGTGTAGGCCGGCAGCTGTAGCTCCGATTAGACCCCTAGCCGGGGAACCTACATATGCCGCGGATGTAGCCCTAAGAAAACGACAAGAGACAAAAATAAATAAATATTTTGAGTGAGATCACGGGGTATGCCTGTTTTTCCGTTAGCAATTATCAAACAAAATAGCTAAGCCCCTGTTTATATTTAGAGGCTCTTCTGGGGCAAAATGTCTAACTCCCTGCGTTGTTTTCCGCTGCAGGCGGTGGCCTCAACTCCGGAGCCCGATGTGCACGGTGGGCGGCAGAGCCAGGCTGGCGGTGGCTTCAGGGAGGACGGCTCGCACGTGGGGCCAGGGGACACCGAGGCGCGCGGGGCTCTGAGCCGCGCTGCCCTGTGGCCGTGGGCTCCCGGCCCTGAGAACATGACCACGGCCCAGAACGGCCACGGGCGCGGAGCTGCGGTCCCCTGCTCGGTCTCGGACCCCAAAGACCCCGGCATGGGGACCTACCCCGCGTGTCGGAACGGGGGCTGCGGCGGCCCTGGCGCGGGCGCCCTGGAGGCCCGGCTCAGCCCGGCCCGCCTCTTGCGCCTCTTCTCTGCAGGCGCCGGCAGGACGCGCGCGGACCCCGAGCGGCCTGCCGGCCGCGTGGGCAGCGCCTCCACGTGGAACGCTCTGGCCTCCTTCCGGAAAATGGGGTCTTTCAAGAAACTGAAGTCCTCGGTCCTGCAGGGAATCCAGAACCGGGAGGGGTGGGATGCCGCGAGGGAGGGTGCCCCGGAACACGGCCTGGGGCAGCCCGTCCCCAACGGCGCGCCGGCCAGGCCCCCGAAGGGCAGGTGCGCCCCGGGGCCGTCCGATGGCTCGGACCCGGAGGAGGCCGACGACGATGGCTTCGCCCGAGGCGCCCTCCGGTCCCGCAGCATCCGCCGCGCCTACGGCCTGGGACGCATCCGCCTCCTGGACCCCGAGCCGCCGGTCCCGGAGCCCGGGGAGCGCGAACCACCGGCGCGAGAGCCGGAGCGCAACGGCGTCTGCAGGCGCAGCAAGAGTACCGACAGCCTGACCTTCCTCAAGAAGAGCTCCTTCCGACGGAAGTCGGCCTCGCACCTGCTTGAGCCCCAGGGGCCCCCAAGGACGCTGAGCGGCTCGTCAGCCGACTCCGACAGCTCGGGCGGAGCCCCCGCGCGATCTAGGCGCTGGGCGAACCCGCTGCGGGCCCAGGACCTGGCCCGGATGCTGCGGCTCGGGGGCGGCCGGCCCGGGGGCTCCGGGAGCGCCCCGCCGGGACCGCGGCCGCACAGCCGGCTGCACGACGACTACTCCCGCCGCGCGGCCCCCGGCCTGGCTGATGCTCCTCGCGCCCGCGGCCCTCCCGCCAGCCCCCCGGCCCCGCAGGTGTCGGGCGGAGGCTCCGATGAAGCCAGACCCGGCGGCCCGATAGGCCCGATAACCGTGGAGGCTGAGCTTCCTCCTGGTCCCCCGAGGCCCACCACGCCCAAGCCCCCCAGCCCTCGGAGCCCTGGCGCAGCAAGTGCCAAGTGTCCCAGCAGTGTCAGCGCTCTGTCGCTGAGTTCTGTGGACAGTGAGGAAAGGGCAGAGGGGCCCGCGCAGAGGGAGCAAGGTCCGGGGGCCTTCCCGGATGCTGTGCAAGCCACCTGTGACCAGGGCAGCAAGGACAGCGGTGCCAGCAGCCACGCCCCGCCCAGCCTCGGAGGGGCGGCCCCTTCAGAAGAAAAGGCAGAGGAGGTAAGGCCGAGCGCGAGGTCCTTGGTGACCCGCCACGTGGCACGCGTCTGTCCCAGCGCCACTGTCCCTCTGGAGGTGGCCTTGGGCCCAGGTGGCCCCTTCAGCTGCCTGGAGGCCGGTGGCCCTGAGCTGACTGTGTTGCCGTCACGATTTGTTCTGTTGCTGTTGACCGGGTTCAGAAAGAACTTTTCTCTCTTTTGCAATCAATTGCTGTTGTGTGAAAGTCCTTCTGATGGCACTTAGGGCTCTCTTCATTCCAAAGTTAGGAGCCCAGCCCTGTGCTCCGTGTTTGGGGGAAGCTGGAAACCTCTATTCAACTCCTTGCACTAATTGGGGCTCTCAAGATCTTGGTCTTTAAAACATTTTTTGAATTACCCATGCTTTCTTCTCTTTCTATTTTAAACTGTTTCTGTATTCTTTCCAACCAAGTTCATATGAATGAGAGCCTTTGTTAAGAGACTGTTAGATGTTCCGCGTCTGCTTTATTTCTCAGAAGTGAATTAGAAACAGTTTGACACCTGTCAGCCCCTGCCTGATGGTGGTTCAAAGGAATTTTTATGATGGTTATTGTACTTATTTTTAGAGTATACACGTCTGGTGAATTGAAATCACCAATCACTGTCAAGGCTGCAAGAGCTCTGTTCTTTTCCTTTCGTGTCAGGCATATACAGCATCCATACTGTGTAATTTCACTTTATAAAGGGGTTCAGTAGTTGAGAGCGGAGGAGGCGTGTCCAGATTGCAGAGTGTTGTCCCGTAAGTTCCTAGACTGCATCCCAGGTATAAACTGGTGCTAGCACCTGTTCCTTCGCACTGACCCCCGGGGGCCCTCAGTTTTTGCCTTGGTGCCTGCAGATGAGCAATGACATGGGACAGTCTCTAGACTGTTTTGTCCTTTGCTTTAGAAAGTAGAACCTCGCAGATTGCCCTCAGGGGATCACATTCGCCCTAGTCGGAGAGGGGGTCCGTCTCCCTTTTTGTGGATCTAGGTCTGGATGGTGGCTTCGGGGCCAGTCTGTTTTCCAGGGTCCTGTGTGTTGATGCCCGTTTGGTCATCTGCGTATCTCGAAAAGAAGTCCTTGGAGCAGTTGGAGGGACAAGAGGACTAGGTGCCAGCTGCGGGAAGGAGTCCGGACTCTGCTGGTTTGTATTATCGGCCAGGGTCTGGGTCCGAGCCAGTCCGGGCGTCACCTCTCCCGGGATGATGAGATGAAGCGTTATTCCTTCCACGAGACCCCAGTCCTGCCATTCTGATGGTTTAGGACACTCCTTCCTCCTTCAAAAGATGGATCTGCCTAGGTCTAGAGCGTTCTTTATGCTAAAGGTGGGGATTTTATTTCCTGCTTAACAAAACGACTTAAAAAAAATCATTAAAATATTTTATTTCTGAGCACCTATTAACTAGGCCTATTCAAAGAGTTAGTTTCTGACTTAGTTAATTTGCGGGGTAGTTTTGACCATCGTGTAGTTTTACGTGTGTGTTTGCTGCTCTTAGTTGCATGTCATTTAGTTTCTACCCTCAGGGGGTCGCCAAGGAGAGAAAGCAGGACACAAGTTATTAAAAGTGCCTGCATGTTGGTAACTCCACAGTTTTCTTTAAGATGGTCCTTACATTTTAAAGCTGCGTTTGTTTCCCAAAAATCCTTATGTACCATATCAAGTTTCCTCTTGCGCTTTTAAAGTAAATGTCAAAAACAGAAAATATTACGATGGTTTTATCAAACCTCCTTTTTTTTTTTGTCTTTTTAGGGCCGCACTCGCGGCACATGGAGGTTCCCAGGCTAGGGTTTGAATCGGAGCTGCAGCTGCCAGCCTACACCACAGCCACAGCAGCTTGGGACCCAAGCCACATCTGTGACCTGCACCACAGCTCACGGCAACACCAGATCCTTAACCACTGAGCGAGGCCAGAGATCGAATCTGTAACCTCATGGTTCCTAGTCAGATTCGTTTACTGCTGTGCCACAATGGGAAATTCCCAACTTGCATTTTATCTACAGGTAATCTTTAGTGTTAACTTGCGGAGCAGTACTTGTAAAATATGAACTGAAACCGTCTCTTTCATTTTATTTTACTTTTTTTTTTCTTTAGGGCCGCACCTGCAGCACATGGAGGTTCCCAGGCTAGGGGTCTAATCGGAGTTGCAGTTGCTACTCTATGCCACAGCCACAGAAATGCCAAATCTGAGCCGCATCTGCGACCTCGAAACACTGGATCCTCAACCCACTGAGTAAGGCCAGGGATCGAACCTGCAACCTCACGGTTCCTAGTCAGATTCGTTTCCACTGTGCCAAAACGGGAACTCCTTTTTTTTTTATTTTGACATTTAGAAACAAATACGAACAAAATGGAGCAAACAAAACAAAACAAGAAGCATCTTGAAAAATGCAGGAATTCCAACCTTCACAGAAACAGTTTTGGTCAATTGTGTGTAGACTTTTGCATAAAACGAAATACCGGTCTTTACTGTATTTTAATGCACTCTGTTATTTTTAAATTTATTGTTAGTGTGGAGTTCCTGTTGGGGTGCATCAGAAACAAATCTGACTAGGAACCATGAGGTTGCAGGTTCGATCCCTGGCCTCTGTCAGTGGTTAAGGATCCGGTGTTGTTGTGAGCTGTGGTGTAGGTTGCAAACGTGGCTCGGATCTGCATTGCTGTGGCTGTGGCGTAGGCTGGCAGCTATAGCTCTATGCCATGGGTGTGGCCCTAAAAAGGAAAAGAAAAAAGAACCCAAAATAATTGATATTGTGGTTCGACTTGTTTGTTTAAAGCTAGTTTGAGCTATAGTGGTTGAATTTTGAAAGGTTGAAATTTGTGTATGTTATGCTATTTAAAGTGCATATTATGATGCAATTTTTCAATAAGGGAGAATAAGTTTTTAATATAGAGTCATTTATTTGTAACATGCCATACTCAAAATGACAAAGTAATCTTTGAAAAACTGCACACAGCGTTACCGTGAAAAGAGCCAGGGAGGGACACGTCAAGCCACCTTTTGTCAAGCCCTGGCCAAAAATCGCTTGATTAGCGGAGCACTCCTGCCACCTGCTGGTAAACTGTTGTAACAACGATCATCTGGTGAAGGAGACTTTAAAATTGTTACTTGGTTTCAAGATGCAGTTGCGGTTTTGAGGACCCAAGAGCTTCCCCTGCTGAATTTGGTCAGGAGGAGGGGGCCTGTCCTTGGTGTCCCCCGCCCCCCCGCCCGGATGATGCATTTCCTGGTGGTGCTGAAGTGTGCCGTAGATAAAGCTCTTTTACGTGATGAAAAGCCATTGTAACTCCTTTCTGGGGAACTTTGGTCTTTAGGTGAATGTTTCTACTTTGGTTGGATCCTGGCTCTGCCGTTTAAAAGATCAGATGTTAGGCAAGCCCTTGACATTCTCAAGGATGGAGCGTGGAGGTTTGTAAAATCAAGGAAGCTCTGTTGTAAACTCAGCCCAGGGCTTCACGCTGGCTGTCACGGTCTGAGGTTCACTGTCCATTTAATGATTTTTCCATTCTGGATTGACAGGACTTCCTCAGACGGGGCCCGTTAAGCTCAGTTTTTTCCAGAGCTGGTTTTTGACATCCATTATGTTACAACCTCCTGGAGGACTGTGAGGTTTGTAAGTTCATTCAGTAACTCACCACATCAGGAGTTGCCCTTGTGGCTCAGCAGGTTAAAGACCCGATGTTGTCCTTGTGAGAGTGCGGGTTCGATCCCTGGCCTCCATCAGTGGGTTAAGGATCCACTAAAGGCTATAACGTAGGTCACAGATGCGGATCAGATCTGGCTGGAGTTGCTGCGGCCGTGGCGAAGGCCGGCGACTGCAGCTCGGATTCGACCCCTGGCCTGGGAACTTCCATATGATGTGGGTGCGGCCCTAAAAAGGAAAAGTAAAAAAAAAAAAAAAACATACCACATCAGATTGTTGGGTACCTTCCAGATGTAAGACACTCGGTGTCACTCTGAGGAATAGAGGGTGATGTCCAGAAGATTATTTAAGATGTATTTAAATCATAGCAGGAGCTGCAGAATGGATTAAATCCCTCCAAAGAGGTAAAACCACGACGCCGTGAGATTTCAGAAGAGTTCTCGTTCTTGCCCATGGCCCAGATCAAGGCCGACTTCATGGGGGTGATCAGATCTGACTCGAAGAAGGTGCGATTTCAGCAGGTGCTTACGGAGAGGAGGTGGGGGCGTCTCAGACGTACGGAGATCTTAGGTGATTTGAGAGGCTAGGAAGTAACAATTTGATGGACGTGGGGAACCCTCCCAGTTGGGGTGACGTCGTGAGGTTCCGAATCTGGACTCTTGGATTCCTGGTGAGAGTCTGCGTCACTCGATAACCACTGAGACGTCGAGGATGGTTTTGAGTGGAGAAGGGCCAGGCTCAGAGCTGTGTGCTAGAGAAGTCAGCAAAATCGGCCATCAGTGAAGAGAGTTGGGGGGCAGGGTGGCGGGAGGGAGGACTGAGGGAGTTTATAGCAGCCAGTGGAGCTCAGAGGCAGGGAGGCTCTGAGACGCAGGGGAGGGAGCAGGGTGTGCGAGGAGGGCCAGAGTGAGCGAAGCGCGAAGCATCGCGTGCTCAGTAAAGCCTGCCTTGTCATCTTTTGTGACCTGCCTGCTGGGCGCTGCATGGAGGGGAAAGAAGGGTTAAAAGAAAGCTGTTGTTAGCCACCTGGGCTCGCCCTCCCCTCCCACGGGCAGTTAGGGATGCAGAGGAATAATGGTGAGGACACCACAGGGACCTGGAGCTCCAAAGGCAGAGTCCTCAACCGGGGGATGGGAGGGCATGATTGGGTGGGGTCTTAAGGGACAGCGGGATGGGGATGCGGGGTGGCAGAGGAGGAGGGGCGCTGCAGGGCCTTCCAGGCCAGACAGAGGCGTGCGGAGGCGCCAGGTAGCGGACACGGGGACAGTCAGCCAGGGGAGTGACCTGGGCGTCCCCCCTCCCCTGTGTGCTGGGAGTGGCAAGAGTAGCTCCCTGGGGTCACCGTGGAGGTTGGATGGGCAGTGCTGTCGTGGGCGCTCGGTGCGGTACGGGGCAGGTGGGGGGATGGGGGAGACCCTCTGTCCATGAGGAGGAAGGGCCTCACTGGCCCCCGAGGAGCTGGACTTGACCTTGCAGGTGTGGGAAGCCAGAGGGCCATTAAGCAGGGACCACAGAGAGGCCGGGGGTGGGGAGAGACAGGGTCCCCCCGGAGTCTGATTTCACAGTTTGTGTTCTTTTTTTTTTTTTTTTTAGGGTAGGTTCCCAGGCTCTGAGTCTAATTGGAGCTGTAGCCACCGGCCTACACCACAGCCACAGCAACGCGGGATCCGAGCCGCGTCTGTGACCTACACCACAGCTCACGGCAACGCCAGATCCTAAACCCACTGAGTGAGGCCAGGGATCGAACCTGCAACCTCATGGTTCCTAGTCGGATTCGTTTCCGCTGTGCCAGGACGGGAACTCCACAGTTTGTGTTCTTAATTAGCCCTTGAACATTTGGAAGGTGAGAAGTCACAGGTCATCTGTGGCCGATGCTGCTTTCCAGAATCAAGCACGCCGAGGAGACAAGGGACCCGCTCCGAGCCCAGCCCTTCCGCACAGTTGATGGCGCTCGTGGGAGACCCCTTGCCTTGTCTGAGCTTCAGTTTACGCCAACATGCAAATGTTTGAGACTTTGATAACTTTCTTCCTCAGGGATTTGTAGCCTCAAAATTGTGGCAAGTGAACTCCAGTCACGGCACAGCGGGTTAAGAATCCTACTAGTAACCATGAGGTTACAGGTTCGATCCCTGGGCTCGCTCAGTGGATTAAGGATCCGGCGTAGCCATGAGCTGTGCTGTAGGTCACAGATGCGGCTCCGATCCAGTGTTGCCGTGGCTGTGGTGTAGACCTGCAGCTACAGCTCCGATTCGACCCCTAGCCTGGGAACTTCCATGTGCCACGGGTGTGGCCCTAACAAGACCAAAAAAAAAAAAAAAAAAAAAATGTGGGAACCCTTAATGGTATGCAGTCCTGTTCAGTTGAAGGGTGGGGTGCTTGACAAGGGCACGGGGATCTTGGTCTGTGGGATACAGTGTCATTACTGCAGGGCTTCCGACCTGCCAAGGTCAGTGGCACAGTGTCGCTGAAGTAAAGCCTCTCTCCAGCTGTTAGAGCTGGGGAGTCCCGTGGGCGAGTGGGGCTAAGTCAGGCGTCTTTCCACCGTGAATTAGAAAGTGAGGGTTTCCGTGATGGTGATCAGACCTAACGGTAGCTCCGGGGTACTGGTTTTTCTGTGATTGAATCAGACGTGCAGAACCGGTGCATATTCTGCCTCTTGGTGGGTTACTTGGCCGTGACTGTGGGTTCCTCAAAGAGCTGGGTGGGAGGTGTCAGCCGTTCTCCCGAGGGCAGAATGATCCGCAGCTGTTTGCAGAGCCAGTTCTAGAAACAGAACGATGAGGGTGCCCGTAGAGGGAAATGTCGTGCTTTTCTGCTCAGGCGGCCCCAGACGGCTAGGAGCTTTACTGAGGTCTAAATAACATGAGAGTCACCAGTTGTGGGTGCACCTGGACACCTGCACAAGAGCCTGAGTCTGGAGTTGGCCGGTGGCATAAACAGCCTCATGTCAAGATTGTGAGAAGCTGAGACAAGCACAGTGCCCTGTCCCACCCAGGGTAGGTGAGGGGACAGTGGTGCTGAATGTTGAATTAATTCTGCAGCGTCCAGCGTCAGTACCAGGATGGTTCAAGACTTTGCTGATATGGGAGTTCCCGCTGTGGCACAGTGGGTTAAGAGTACCACTGCAGCAGCTCAGGTTGCTGCAGAGGTGCAGGTTCCACCTCCCGCCCGGCACAGTGGGTTAAAGGATCTGGCACGGCCACAGCTGCAGCTCGGATTCAGTGCCTGGCTTTCCTGATGTTATAAAATAATAGAAAAATAGCCTCAGGATTCTTTGGGGGAAATTTGAGCTTGGTGATTAAGAAACTGATGGCAGTGTATATAGGTTTTTCTCATCTTCAGATTCCCTGCAGTAATTCAGAGAAAGGAACATCCAAAGTTGAGAATGAGTTTCCTACTGGCTTGGAGGCTTGCCATGTGGATGTGTCTGCCGTGATAATCGGCAAGGGCCCGGGGCATGAATTGGCTGCAGGACCTCGGGACAGCTGGCCACATGGCACTCGATAAATGGAGTGTCACCTGCCTCTCCCGCCATGGACGTCTGGGGACGAGGTCAGTCAGAATGCTCCATTTGCTTAGGAGTCACAGTGAAGCTAAGGGGAGGGCCTGAGGGGGGCGCCCCAGTGCAGGAATGAGGGGGGCAGGGGTCAGGCTACGGGGTCCATCAGCGATGTCAGCGTTTCTGAGATGGGGGGACAAAGCTCTGTGGTGTGAAATTGTTGCACTTTACATGTAGGAGGGCTGCCCAAGTTCAGGTCCTCGTTTTGTCCCTAACCAGCTGTGTGTCCTTTAAGAAAGATGCCTGACCTCTTTAAGCCTCCTTTCTTTAATAACGGAGGTAGTAGCACCTATTGAGATTAACCGAAATCATCCCTCTAAGATACTTACCACAGTGCCTGGAACATGGCAGCTTGATATTATTAAGCTTAACATTATTATTATGAGTGGTTGTAGCTTATATTATTGTGTTATATATAACATTATACTGTCATATTATATACATTGCAGCTATTATATGATATACTATTATATATAAAATCTTTTATAATATGTAGAGTACTATGTATTGTATAATGTTATAATAATAGATAATACATACTGTATAATATATAGCATGGTGTATAATATTTGTATGGTGTATAATGATGTAGGGTGAGGTATAATATATTATACATTGTATATTATCTGTTATTATACGTAAAATCATTATGTGATATATAACTGTGTACTATATTATTATCTGTAATGTGAAATTAGGTTAACTTTGTAATTAAAATTATGTTGAGCTTCATATTAATAACAAAGCATACATGTTAGCTTTTATCATTACAACTGCTGCCTTCGTCAGACCCCTCAGTCCAGACAGTTAAACTCGGCAGGTGACTTCCCGTCCCCTCGTTGGGAGTGAGACCGCCAGGACGCAATATGGAGGCACAGATCCTGAGCCCACCCGGCGCTGCGAAGCCAGGGTGGATAGTCTGGTGGATAGTCAGATGTCCCGAACCCTGGAGTCTGAGACCTGCTGTCGGGGCTGAGGCCCCTCTGGGCGTATTCATACCCCGTCTGTTACGTTAACCCCAGCTAATTCTGGGCTCAGGCAAGAGGCATTCCTGACGGCCTTCAGCGTGGCGTACAATCCTGTTACTGCATTGAACTCTTACCAACTGGATATGAAGCTCTACAAACAACTCCCCCCAAATGAAATTAAAACCTTAGAAGCTAGAAATATATGGTGGAATAAGGCATCTGGCCGGAAATACTTGAAGTCAAGCGTGAGGCTGGCCGTGGCTCCACCCCCCGCTGGGCACTGAAACTTGACCACCGGAACTTTAAGAATAGAGTTGCCTCTTACAACCCAAAGTGTCAGGAGCACCTCTCACGTTTATCTGATGCTTTTCCAGCTAATAAAGGTCCTTCTCAGCCGTCCCACCAAGGAGGTCAGCATTTTTTTTTGGCTTTTTAGGGCTGCACCCACGGCATATGGAGGTTCCCAGGCTAGGGGTCCAATCGGAGCTGTAGCCGCCGGACTACACCACAGCCACAGCAGCGTGGGATCCGAGCCGCATCTGCAACCTACACCACAGCTCAGGGCAACGCCAGATCCTTAACCCACTGAGCGGGGCCAGGGATCGAACCCACAACCTCATGGTTCCTACTTGGGTTCGTTAACCATTGGGCCACGACGGGAACTCCTCCTGCAGTCCTCTTCATTCATATGTTCCATTATTACTGTATCGACATGCTTTTATTATTTTGGTAATTGTGTTTCAAAATAATCAGCTTAATTCATAATACTTTTTTCTGTAAATATTTAATGCGTATTTTTTGAGTTGAGATATGGTTGATGTACAATATCATGTCAGCTTTAGGTGTGTAACACTGACTCAATTTTTAGAAGTTCTGTTGCATTGCAGTTCTTATATGATATTGGCCGTATTCTCTCTGCTGCACCGTTTATCCCCTCGCTTGTAGTTTGTCGCTCTTAATCCCCTCCCCCTCACATGCCCCCTCCTCGCCCCCGCCCCACCCCCCGTAACCACTAGTTTGTTCTCTGTCTGCATACTCACTCACGCTAAACCGAGCTTCTGGAGGGAATCACAGTATTTCTGTGGCATCAGGCTTCTCCCGCAGGTTAATTATTTACTCTCACGGTGCTTTCACAAAATCTTTTGACGTGTCTAAGCCGAGGTAGTAAGATCCATCTTGGCTTTTGACTTTTGCAAAAAAAGGAATCTTGTAGAGGAAGAAAAAATGCAACCCGCACCCCCCACCCCACTAGGGAAAGAACTTAAACTTCCTGGAAAGCAAGGGTTAAGAGGCTGCCGACAGGTCTGTTTACTGACATTGATGACTTGGGTGTGCGTTGGCAGGTCAAGGTCAAGCTTCGGAGCTGGAGCTGGGCTGCTGGGCTGGGAGGGGAATCTGGACTTGAAGAGCTCGGCGCTGCCGCTCATACCCAACGAGAGCGTTTTTCAACCGAGACAAAAGCTCAGCTGGCATGGATGGGGTCACCTGCCTGTGCCTTCAGTGCGTCTGGGGCTCGTCACCTGTGGTCCAGTCTTGGGTGTGTCACTGGCTGCTTCTTGGGTGCGGGGGGTGGGGGGGCTTGGTCGGGTGTTTTTAGGTCCGAGAAGGCTCGCCCTTGCACCGTGTCCCCTGGAATGAAACAGGTCTTAGGTAGAAGCACCTAGCGTTTGGGAAAAGAAGACTCGGTTTTAGGATTTGCCTCCAAGTTCCCCTTCGTTTCTCCAGGCACCTAAGTGTCTTCCGACGAAGCATCACTGTTTGAACGTGAGCTGAAATCTGAGGGGTCCCTCCGCTGCCCCGGTCCCCCCCTCCCTCTATGTTCTTTTGCAAGGAGTAAAATGGATGTTTCAGTTATGGATTATGATTCTGGTGATAAATTTCTGCAACTCCTGGAACATGCGGTTCCACGTAGAAGGCGTGCTTTCTCCTTTCATGCCTCCAGTGGGGCTGAGCTGGAGTGGGGGCTGGCGCTCCCTCCTGTAGGCGCTGGGTTCAAGGCGTCATCCTCTGACTTCCTGCCCTCTGCCCCCTTCCTTCACCCGCCCCATCACTTCCTGGAGTGGGCCTGCTTGCAGAACTTGTAACCCCAACAACTAAGACAGCTGCAGGTTTTCCTAAACCCATTCGTTTTCTTTTTCTTCCTTTCTTTTTTTTTCATCACTGAGGAAAGCAGGCTGCAGGTTGCCTAAGTGCAAAAACAAACCAAAAAAAAAAAAAAACCCAACTGCGCATAGATTTGTGACCAGATGATTTTTTTGTCTGTAATTTGGTTATGTTTCACTTTTTGCAGCAGACTGTTTCTGCGCCTTTTTATCATAAACCAGGTGGTAATATAAATGGGTTTCTTCCAAGGGCCTAGGTTGCCTGTGCTGTTTGGTTTAGTTAATTGGGGTAAGCTATCCATAATAACCTGTTGTTCACAGGTATGTGATGCAAAAAGTTTTCATTTTTCCATGATTGTGCTCATATTTTCCCGTGGTGCCAGGGAAAAAATTTTAATCTGCCCTCTTAGGTTCTTTTCTGGATGTGTGGGAATTAAACGGACAAAAGACAGATGAGCAAGAGACAGGACAGATTTGAGTAAGTGGGAGTTGACGGAGAGGCGTGACTGCAGGAAGTGGTTAGTGGTGGGGGCTTATAGCGCGTCCTAAGGGTGGGGGGAGGCGGGGAGGGGCACAGGTGGGCCAACAAGACTTTTAGGAAAGACGAAGCGCCTATAGGACCGCAGATGGGATCGGCAGTTTGGTGCCTGAGTCTGGTTAGGTGGTGGCTTCTCCGCTCTGTGCTGAGGGCCAGCCTCGCCTGGTCGGAAGAAAGAATCCTGCCCCAGGGGAAGCGGTTATGACAGCCGAGCGCCACTGAACGGAAGCAAAGCCTGGTGGTTTCTCTTTTTGTTTGTTTTCTTTTTGCTTCCATCTCCAAGTTGGAGTTTTTATTTCAGAGTAATAGCCAGCGTGACCTGCCCCTCCCGCAGGTGTAAAATACTGAAAGATACAAAGAGCCGGAAAATTGAAAAGAGAACACAAGTGAAAAGTGGGGTGTTGTGGGTGAACAGAATTATCTAACTATTCCACGTACAGAAGTAGTCAAGCAAAGTCCTTCTCTGACCTCTTTTTCTGACCTGTTTTTTGGAAAAGCCTTTTTTTAATGTTTTTGTTTTTGTTTTTATTCTCTTTTGGCTGCCCCGCGGCACATGGAATTCCCGGGCCAGGGATCAGATCTGAGCTGCAGTTGCGACCTACGCAGCAGCTACAGCAATGCTGGACCTGCAACCCACCCCACGGGGCCGGAGGTGGAACCCAAGTCCTAGAGCTTCCGAGATGCCACTGACCCCATTGCGCCCCAGCACGAGCTCTTAGAAAAGCCTGATCTTGGAGTTCCCATCGTGGCTCAGTGGTTAACGAATCCGACTAAGAACCATGAGGTTGCGGGTTCGATCCCTGGCCTTGCTCAGTGGGGTAAGGATCCGGCGTTGCCGTGAGCTGTGGTGTAGGTCGCAGACGCGGCTCGGATCCCGCATTGCTGTGGCTGTGGCGAAGGCCAGCAGCTACAGCTCCTGTTAGACCCCTAGCCTGGGAATCTCCATATGCTGCAGGTGCGGCCCTAGATAAGGCAAAAAGACCAAAAAAAAAGAAAGAAAAGAAAAACCTGATCTTAAACGGCCTCAGCTCAGACAGGTGTTATTGCCACAGTGCTGTATCCTGGACCCCGCAGAGGTGACTGGAAGGACAAAAAGCGGTCCGGGCTGGCAGAGAGCAAGGGAGTGGGAGTTGCTGCAACCCGCTGTCCCTTGCGCAGAGGTGCTTTGGTGTACGGGAGACACCCTGGCTTAGGGGACAGGGCCAGTGGGTGTCTGTGTTCCTAGCTGTCTGCCTGCCCCAGGGCCAGTCACCTCACTTCCAAGGTCTCAGATCTCCTGGCTCAGCTGCCACTGTTGGCGGGGAGGTGGGCCTCCTTGGGCAGCCATCAGGGCGGGGCTGCGGGGACACGGGCCTGCTGGGACCGGGGCCAGGGTGGCCACTCTGCCCACCCCGAAGTCACAGGACCTGCCTGGTTAGCCCAGCCCTCGCCGACCCTGCTCCATTTGATTCCCCTCCATTTGCTTTTCATTTTGTTGTTACGGAAGGTCTGGGGATGAGGGGCGCAGGCAGCAGAATGCGGGGGGGGTGGGGGTCTGCCTGCCACTTCTGCTCCCCTCCCCCGCAGAGCCTTCTGGAGCCCGCACTTGAGGCTCTGCTGAGATGGCCCTTGTCTTCAGGTGGACGGAAGCCTGGGAGGGTTCAGCCTTCTAAGTGCAGTGACCGACCAGGGCTGGTGGCCGTAGGCGCTCAGACTCGCCGCTGTCCACTTTGCCCTGCGGTGGCCAAAATGCGGCCTCCGTCTGCCAGTGCCAAACTGAAGTGCAGAGACAGAGTTTTGGGTAAAGGAGAAAAAGAGAGTTTTATTGCTCTGCCAGGCAAAGGGGGCCACAGCAGGCTAATGCCTTAGAGCCCGTGCGCCCCCTAGGAAGGGGTTAGGGGGCGGTTTTACAGTTTGGGGCATGGGATCAGGGTCAGGGCCGTAGACGGGGGTCAGGGGAGAGGCCAGCTGGCCTTGTCTTTCACAGCTGGTGTTTAGTGGCCCCGGGACTGGTTGTGCTCCTCCTCCTTCCCAGAACGAAAATGCTTCATTCTTCATGACTCATTCTTCCCTTTGTTCGGGGTATTTGTCCTGCAGAAAGGGTCAAAGATATTGTTGTGTATATTCCTTGAGGCCGCACTGCTCCGCCCTGGTCTCTGTGTCCCCTCCCTTCCCTGATCAGCAGCTGCCCTTTGGAACTCAGGGCAGGTCACGGAGGCTGGGGCTTTTTCCGTAAAAACAAGCCACGGAGGACGCAGAAAGGCTTGTGTGCCTAGGAGCCCCACAGGGCCCTGCTGGGTCACACTCCCGGGACCCAGAAGGGGACAGTGGCCGAAGCCAGTGCTCAGACCTTCAGTTACCTGGGTTACAGAGCCAGCTGGTGGCCCTGCCACACTTTAGCAGAGGTCTGCCCTTCGGCAAACCTCATGGTTTGGTTTTTCGCCCCCCAAGACCCTTGCATTGCCCCTGAAAAAGTGACTTGAAAAATTAGAAAATATTGCGGAATTCAGGATTGTAGACCCTCCAGCTGTGGGATTGTCTGGTGTGCGGTCTGAGATCCAGAAAGGTTAGTTACGACTGGTTCCGGCGCACACAGCTAGTTAGTAACTGGACTAGTTCTGGGAATCCTGGGAGCCGCTTATGTCCCTGAGTGTCGGACTGAACAGCCCACACTTAATGGGCTTCAGGCACCTCTGTCTTGAGAGAAGATGCCTCGGGCAGGCAGGTGCAGCGTCTCGGCCGTTTCTCCTAAGGGCTGCCTTTAGTGTTACCTGTATTTGGGGAGACCCCTCCTGTAATTAGAAGTTCTTTTTATTTGTTCACCATGGTGCTGATTTTCTTTACACCTTTTACTGGGGCTCATCACGTGTTGCCAGCCGTCGATACTGAAAAGAGGGTTTGTTTGTTTTTTTCCTTTTGTCATTTTAGGGTCGCACCCGCGGCATGTAGAGGTTCCCAGGCTAGGGGGTCTGATCAGAGCTGTAGCTGCCGGCCTACACCACAGCCACAGCAACGCAGGATCCGAGCCGCATCTGCAACCCACTCCACAGCTCACAACAACGCCGGATTGTTAACCCACTGAGCAGGGCCAGGGATCGAACCCACAACCTCATGGTTCTTAGTTGGATTCGTTAACCACTGCGCTACAATGGGAACTCCTGAAATGAGGGTTTTAATTGAGCCTCCAGTCCGAGGCAGATTTTGCTTGTTCCCATCCACGTGTCTGTCCCGCGCACAGACAACTTGAGGGGGCTGGGGAGGGGCAGGAAGGCAGGCCTTTCCCGGATGTCCTTGTAACTTGTTCGCCTTTGGAAAGGTTGTGCCCGAGGAGCCGTGGAGGCCGGCCTCACCCCCCGAGGAAGAGAGGACGGAGGCTCAGAGGATGACCCGGAGGAGGTGGGGCTCCGGGACGAGGGCCAGGCCCCGGCCGCTGTCCGACTACGGCCAGTTGGCCGGCCGAAGTCTGTCCATTCCCGAGGACTCCGTCGCCGCAGACCCCCAGAGAGAGGATGCGGATGATGGAGACCAGCAGCCCGGCCCGGCCTCCACCGACCCAGCAGAGCGGACCGCCGCAGGGGGAGGCCCCCGGGGGGGCCCGAGACGCCGCCCTATCTCCGTGATCGGCGGGGTGGGCTTCTACGGAAGCGGCCAGACAGAGGACGCGGAGACCCTTCTGCCCCAAGTAAGCCCTTGGCTTGCTGCCGCCAAGCCCCCCGCCCTCCAGCCTCCCGGCCTCTCTCCTCCGGCTGCAGCTTTAACAGACACGCTTCCTTGCTCCGCTCCGCCTCGAGGATGCCAGCAGCTGCTCGCCTGCCTTTCTTCCTGACTCTGACAACTTGCACGAAGTAGAACTGACCCCCTGACACTGGGATGCCTCTTACTAACCCTCTGTCTTTCCGGGATCTCGAGTAATAGGTGAAACGGGTTTGCTGTGTGTTCTGATTCATCTGGGGAAAGTGGGTTGGTGAGTTTCCTGAAAGGAGAAATCTGGATAGAGAAAGCGCCACTTGTCTTTAAAAGGTAAAGAAGAAAATAAAAGGGTTTTTTAGGAGATAAGAAAATAACGTATATATATATTTTTTACCATTTTTACTCTACATAAGTAGAGTAACTGCTTTGACAATAGACTAAAATCCTAATATTATTCCCTTAGTATATTCTAGCAATTCAACAAGTGTCTATCAAATACCCAGAGAGCCCTTTGGGGACACGAAACATTTAAATAGAGGCCCAGAAGGATTTTACATTAAAATAAAATCTTGATGATAGTCACACCTCAGCCATGGTCAAGGGTTTACGGAACATGAGTGTCGGGTTCACTTTTTCAGAAACTTGTTAGCTGCTGTCATAAATAACCCATACGTTCTCTATTGGCATTGGATTTTACGTTTCTATTCTCTCTTGAAGCCAGCACAATGCTTGTTTACAGCAAATACCCAAAAACTTTTTAATCGAATTAAGTTGAATCAAACTCCTTTTTAAACGTTTTTAAGTAGTTCAATGCATTTTATTACATTTATACTTGTGCAACCTAATTTTAGAACTTTCCCATCCCAAACCCCCAGCCACCCCCTCCCCCAACCTGTGAATTGAACTCTTAAGGTAAGAAACCAATTCAGGCGAAGAATACCTCAAACTTTTTGTTGTGTTAAGATGCTCCCCAAGCTAGGAAGTAATTCTGAACAAAAGCAAACTGTAATCTGCTTTAACTTGAAACACAGTCTGGGGAAGAGCTAAAGCACTTGGAACCTTTGCACTTCAGGGAATCAGAAAGGGGTGTAGGAAGATAATTTTCTGCACCTTCAGCTCATTTGGGGAACTGGGTAGAGAAATGTTAGAAAAAGCGACGGAAAGCATGAACAGACTTGGCCTTCGCTGTAGCTGAGGGCCGTTTCATGCGGAAAATCAAAAGGGCTTATAAAGCCCGTACATACAGGATGGATTACCAACCAGGTCCTCCTGTAGAGCCCAGGGACGGAGATCAGAATCCCGGGGTACCCATCTCAGAAAGGACTGTAAAAACACGTTTAGAAAAGGCGCATAGTAGAGGACTCTCAATGTGAGGAAAACCGATTCTTGGCCAAAGCTCCATCGTCCTGTTGTCTCGGGATGAGAACTGCCTGTCCCTGGCCGGGGTCTGTCTCCCCCTCCTGGCTGCTCCTGGGACTTACACGTGTCCTCCACGTGCTTTTCCTGCCTTTCCTGGTGTCACCAGCGCAGTGTCCCGACGAGGGGGTGGTGTGGGGGGACTGAACTGTGACGCTGGGAGGGGTCGGGTATCGGGGTGTCTCTAGAATCAGAGCACCCTGGAGTTCGGCCTGGGCGTCGTCTGGGGAAACCGGCCCACGTCTGGGAGGGGCTTCCAGGGGCCGATGCCACTTCCTGGCCCCGTCTCACCACGCCTCCTTTCCTTCGCAGCCCGCGGCCCGGCCGCCCCCGCCAGCCCACCAGGTGCCGCCCTACAAGGCGGTGTCGGCCCGGCTGCGGCCCTGCGTCTTCTCCCAGAGCACCCCCATCGGGCTGGACCGCGTGGGACGCCGGCGGCACATGAGAGCGTCCAACGGTGAGTCTGGGGCCGCCCTGTGCCGGATACAGGGGTGCGGCCCTCCATGTGTGTTTCCATGGGATGGGCCGGGTCAAGTGCGCCCGCCCACCTGCCCTGGGCCGGTGGGGGCGGGGGGGAGGCTTGGCAGGAGCCGCTTCTGCCGGGTGGGCAACCCCTGCCCGGGGAGGGTGCCCTGCGGGCTCCGCGCCGTCACCGTGACGCTGACCTTGAGACTGTGAACCGACCACCTGCCTGGAGATCTGATCAGGGATGGGGCTCCGGGAGGGGGGTGCGGTTTCGCCTGAACCCTTGTAAAGCCCTTACTGGGTGTTTGAGATCCACCGGTACTGCTTCGCCACCACGGAAGAGTTTGATAGAGCAGTTCATATGCTATCCTGCTGCTTTTACTGTTGCCCAAATCCAGCCTCTGAACACTGAGGTGGAGTGGGATCTCGGAGACAGAGTTCTGGGTGAAAGAGAAGAGAATCCCTTTACTGCTCTGCCAGGCCAAGGGGGACACAGCGGGCTCGGGCCTCCAAACCCTCTGTGTCCCGCCCTGGAGGGTCAGGAGGATTTGGTGAGGGGTTTTATAGCAGTGGTTCAAGGGCGGGGTGCTGATAAGGATCCGGGTGTGTGCAAGGCCTGTGTTCCTCTAGTCTGGCCTCAGGCGGTCTCCTGAGGAGCTTCTGTGGTTCAAGGTTATCGAGCTGTGACCTCGTCTCTGGAATGAAAGAGGCTTAAGTGGTTAGCATCTTCCACCAAAGGTGGGCTTTGGTCCTGCGGAGGGGCTCAAAGATACTGCAGTGTGTACCCCTTGTGGGGGGACCAGGACCCTGCCCCCAGGCTGCACTGTTTCTTGACAGCCCTCCCCCCGCCTCTGCATCCTCTCCCCTCCCCTCCCTGATCAGCAACTGTTTGGACCTGCTCTTTGGGACTCAGGGAAGGCCCAGGAGACTGCATGAAGCCTGTTGCCTACAAACCAGAAATGGGGGATATGGAAAATGCTCGTGCCCAGGAGCCCCACTGGGTCGGCTCGTTTCATTACCAGAAGTATCTGCTGACTTGAATTCGTGGAATGAGTTTTAGGTCCCGAGAGAGGACCTCTGCCCCACACCCGCATGGGGCTCCCAGCCGGTCCGCAGGCTGGGCACTGCCCGTCCCGGGCTGCCGGGGAACGTGTCTGGTCTCAGCCCCATGCTGGGGCGATGCTCTCATTACAGATTAGAGAGCCCGGGGCCAAGGAGGTAACCGCCCGGGAAGGGGCGGAAAGGGGTTCAAATCTACAGTCAAATAGAATTTTCACTCCTGGGCTCCTGTCGGTAGCCCCCAGACTGTGCTGCCCCCAGAGAGATGACGCTTAGCGCTCTGGCTGCCCGCTCTACCGTCTTAGCTTTGAAAGGGGTACCGTGTGGTGAGGCGAGTGATGATGGGTCTTCAGGGACCGAGTTGTGGGCAGCACTGTGGCTCCCTGGCCGGTGGGCACGACCTCAGTGTGACTGCCGGTGGTGACCAGAGCCACAGTAAGGGGCGGGATTGAAAGTGCTGTTTCTCGAGGCTCGTAGGAGGCACCTGTCGTCACCTGAGTTTCAGGGGGAGGGAGTGGGAGAGAGCCACAGAGGGTGAAGGTGGGAGAAGGCTCTAAAGACGGATGGAGAAGCTCCCTGACGGGTGTGACCCAGGCAGCTCGCCCTGGGAGGGCCTCACACAGTGGCGGGCGCTCGTGGAGTCAGACAGTAAGAAAAGGTGCCACCTCATCATGTCGCCTGGCGTCTGACCCAGGAGGCCTCCTGGCGCACGAAGAGGAGAGAGAAATCCAGAGGCAGCTGAAGGCTGAGGGGTTTCAAGCACCTTTACCTTCTGGTCCTCTTGGCCGAGCGGGGCGGGGAGGGCTGGCCCTGTCCCAGAGCGCCTCGCCCCCGCCCCCGCCCTCAGGCCAGGCTTCCGTCCACTCGGCTCCGAGTCCCTGTGCCTGTTCAGTTCTGAGCCTGCTGTTTCCTCGGAACGTGCCCCGTCTCACTGGAGTCGAATCTCAGCCCCTCCGGCGAGTGTGCATCCTGTCTGCCGCCACGCCTGCTTTCTGTCTCCCGGCGGCGGCACCTGCCAGCCTCACCTGCCACCCGCGCCCCCCGCCCTGCACCCTGTCCCCTTTGTCCAGAATCCTCTTCCTTGCCTTTCACGTGGCAGCTTCTCTCTGAGCCCCCGCCTGGCCCCCTGCGGAGCCTCAGTGACAAACGCGCTGACCCCCCCGCCTCTGCTCTGCGGTTCCATCTCTGACCCGGTCACCCGCGTCTGGTGCTGCGTTTTGAGAAAGCTGTTCAGGAAGACAGGCTCTGCGCACACGATGTCCTTCGCGGCAGTCTCCGTGATGGGAAGGGGCTGAAGCGATGGAAGTTACAGCGGAGTAGGGGGTCCTTGGTGCACAGTGACCACTGCAGAACATTTCACAGCATCGGGAAAAGCCGGCGAAAAACGGCCCCTGGGCTGTTCAAGCGAGAGAGGGAAAGGGAAATCAGATCACACAGTTGTCTGAGTTTGCTAGGCCTGCTCTAACTCAGCACCACAAATTAACTCAGTTCTGGAGGCTGGGAGTAGGGTGGGTCCTCCCAGGCCTGAGGGGAGCCTCTGCCGGCCTCTCTCCTGGGTCCTGGTGGCCTCAGGTCCCCCAGCGTTAGCGTCTGTGGCGGAGAGACACTGTTCCACCTGTAGCGTACTGTGATTGCAACCCTCCTATGCAGCTTGCACACACGGGCTTGGACGTCTAACAAGAATATGCACAGGCAGGAGGTCCCATCGTGGCTCAGTGGTTAACGAATCCGACTAGGAACCGTGAGGTTGCAGGTTCGATCCCTGGCCTCGCTCAGTGGGTTAAGGGTCCGGCGTTGTCGTGAGCTGTGGTGTCGGTTGCAGATGCGGCTCGGATCCCACGTTGCTGTGGCCGTGGCGAAGGCCGGCGGCTACAGCTCCTGTTAGACCCCTAGCCTGGGAACCTCCCTATGCCATGGGTGTGGCTCTAGATAAGGCAAAAAAAAAAAAGACAAAACAAAACAAAAAAAGAATATGCACAGGTACAACGAGCACCGTTTGGGTGATAGGAATCTAGGCTGTTTCTCCTCCAACCTGGCCTCGTACAGCCCAGGTCTGTGCCTTCTCCAACTGCGCTTTGCTTTATTTTGATGTTAGTGTTGTTTTGAACACTAAGGAACTGAGAAGCAACAAAAACTAACTCTGCAGAGTTTGAGATAAAAAAGAGGCTGTCTGGGAAGCATGTCAGGTGATCCCAGAATCGACGGGCTGGCCGGGAGTCCGGCCGGGAGATGGACGGCAGTCACGGTCGCCCCATAGCCACGGAGCCACGTGGAAGGACCCAGGGAACACTTGACCCGTCTGCCCTTCGCTCAGCAGCTCAGGAGTCAGAGTCCCAGGATGGAGGCTCAGCTCCCCAGCTCAGGAGACACATCCATCACCTGGGGGACGCGGGCAGGGGCAGGGCTGGGCCACTTGTCTTCCGTGTGGCCCCGAAGGAGGGGAGGTTGTTCCCCAGAGGAAATCCAGGCGGTGTCGGAAGTAGAACTAGATTCTGGACAGGTCCCTCATTCATTCATTCATTCTTTCAGTGTCTGTTGAGGGTGTCCCGTATGCCAGGTGACAGCCATGAGCACAACACTCGCCTCCACCACAAAGAGTCTGGCTATGCACGGGGGGAGGGGGGGCTGTAAATTAACAGGTAACCCTAACAAGGTGGCCACACTTGAAAGATAAAGCATGTGGCGGGTGTTCACTGTTAAAGGAATGTTCTCGGAGTTCCCTGGTGGCCTAGTGGTTAAGGAGTGGCTATGGCACAGGTTATGGCCTGGGAATATAACATGACGCACTTATTCTATGTTTAATGAAAACCCTCTCACCCTTCGCTGGAGGGAAGCAGCCCAGAGGCTGACCAATTGCTGTGATCCTGTCCAAGCCCAAAATAATTGCATCCTTCCTCGGTCCCGCTGCACTGCCTCGTCAGTATTTATGCCCGGAAGTGAGAGTAGGCAATGCAGCCTGTCTCGGTGGAAGGAGGTGGGAGGAAACAGGAAGCGCACGACCAGCACGTGTGCATCCACATGCGACGCCAGGGTCGTCCTGTCCCCAAGCCCCCCGCCCGTGCCTACCGGGCCTGGTCTCTGCCGGCCAAGGTGCTGCGGGCTTCACTCTAGGTTCTGAGCTGGCGGTGGTCCTGCTTGCTTCGAGTCACCGTGGGCTCTCTTAGTCAGAAGTCAGTTAACCTGCAGAAGACAGATTAACCTCGGGAGGCAGAGCCCAGAGCCAGGCTCTGCTTTCACCATTTGGGATAAAGCAGGGACACAGCGTCCAAACTCTCAGGTCCCAGCGCTTAAATGGGTTCTGTACGCAGATAAGGAGACTTATCTCAGCACTGAGGCTGCCCTGGAGGAGATGGAGGGGGCGCTGTGGGGGAGGACGGGGGTGGCAGAGGGGACCTCGCCTTTGTAAGGAGGTGACGTTGGAGGGAAGTGAGTGGGGCGGAAGATCCGAGGCGCGAGCGTCAGATGCCCACAGTCAGGCAGAGCTGGCCGTGTCTGGGGCTCAGCGAGAGGCCGGGGTGACCGGCTCGGGGCTCAAGGCGGGAGGACGGTGCCGCCTGGAGGTGGCAGAGAGGCTGGATCCAGCAGGCATCCGGGTTAAGGAGGAGCTGCTGGCAGGTGGCGAGCCGCCGGCTCTGAACTGGACTCTGGAAAGGAGGGACCTGGCGGGGAGAGGGCAGAGGAGGGAGGCTGGCCGGACAGTGACCCAGGCGAGAAGTGGTGGTGGCAGCAGCCGCAAAGGACAGCCTGTCTTCCTCTGGGCTCATCTCCCGGCCGCGAGGAGGGAGCCCACGATGCCCGCCCGGGCCCTGAGTCAGCGGTGCAGGGCTGTGGACCCCCATGGAAGGACTTCCTGGTGAAAAGAAAGTATTTTGCAAATGCGAGATGAAGTGACCATAAGCCCCCCTGCCTCCATGCGCCCCCAGGTTGAACATCATCTGCAGTTCAGGTGACATTGCTGGGTCAGTGCGCCTGCTCACCCAGGTCAGCACGACCACTTCCAGGCCTGTCCCCCAGCCGCCCCCACCACGTCGTTTCCTTGTTGTCACCTGCTCTGGTGCCCTGCTTCCAGATGGAGTAAGGGAGGTGAAGCTAGAGACATGAGTGCTCACTGGCCCCTGGCCCTCCTCTCTCCAGAGGTGCGGGCTGGGCGGGGCTCCAGCAGGGGTTGGTAGGAAGACAAACCCAAATCTAGAACAAGTGTGGTTTCTGGTAGGGACAGCTCATCCACCCCTCCATTATGGAAAGCGTCTGTTATACTCAGCTTCCCACAAGTAGGCGTCTGGCTCCTGCAAGGAACCGTGTCATTAGCTTTGCAGAGGGGACAGCCCGTGGTTTAGCCCCAGCTTGGCCTCCATTTCTGCCACCATGGCCATTTTCGGTTGTGAACCCAGTGAGGGAGCATCCAGATGCCCGGCAACAGAGATGGACCTTTGCCGGGGGACGCTCGATGTGCAGACGGTTGTTAAGCAGCCTCTTTGGCAACAGGACTCCCATGAGACAGGTGATCTTCACAGGCTCCAAGTCTGTTCCCATTTACAGTCAGACCCCTTCCCCAGCAGTTACTCCCCCACCCCCTCGTTCTGTCTCTTCCACGCTCCTTCCATGCAGCCAGTCCTTCTGTCCAGCCGTGAAGCCACACAGGCCAACTCCCTGCTGAGGCCACTGCTCAGACAGAAGTTCCAGAATGAGCATGGCTTAGATTTACTGCTGGGGGACCTCCCTTCATGGGTGGACGGCTAGAAGGAAGAATACGTCCAGGGACCCCCACGCCAGGGTCACTGGCTTCTGCTTCGTAAGGAGGCCCTGAGTCTGGAATGACTGAGACCTGGGGGTTAGGGGGGCCTGGGAATCTCTGTCCTGGTCGTGAGGCCCTCCGCTCACCAGGTTTGGAGATTTCCTGTTGCTGGGATCAGGCGGTACCTTCGTGAAGTCAGTTTTGTCCCCAGGGCCCTGTGGATGACCTTGGCACAGCTGGAGATGATGTGGATGCGGCCTAGGACAGAAACCATGCCCACTGGTCCCATGCAGACGTCCCCCTGCCGAGGGCTTCCGGACTCTGCAACAGTGGCCTCTCCCAGCGGCTCCTTTGTCCAGGGAGATGAGCTGGACGTCGCTTATAAGACCCGCTGCCGGAGTTCCGGTCGTGGCTCAGCGGAAACGAACCTGACTAGTATCCATGAGGATGGAGGTTCAGTCCCCGGTCAGGCTCACTCAGTAGGTTAAGGATCCGGCATTGCTGTGGCTGTGGTGTAGGCTGGTGGCTGTGGCTCTGATTCAGCCGCTAGCCGGGGAACTTCCATATGCCATGGGTGCAGCCCTAAAAATGAAAATAATAATAATAACTTCCAGCACTTCCAGCACCTGCTTTGCGGGATAAACCCAGGGGAGGGGAGGGGAGCGCCTGACAGACCAACTCCAGAATCTCCGTCTCCCAGTCTTCGCACCCTTCTCCATCTGCCAAAAGTTAGCCTCCCAGCCGCCCTCCAAGTGGGTGGTGCTGGGTCCCCATGTCCATCGTGCCAAAGGTGCCGCAGTGACCCCGCTTCCGCACGTGTGTTGAACGCAGAATCTCTGGTAACTGCCGCGCACATGGACAGATTTGGTTTGATTTCATTTGTGTCAGGCAGACGTAGTGTGTGAACTGTGTTCGGATTCTGAAACCGACACACCAGCTAGACAAAGGTCATTTGGAGACGAGGGGAGATTTCACAGGACTAGGTATTCAGGGAAGGAATCACTGTTAGTTTTGTTCATTGGGATAATTCTAGGGTAGTTATTTTTAAGTCCTTATTTGTTATGGAGCCATACCAAATATTTCTGGCAGGAAGTGATATATGTGAGATTTTTCTTTTCTTTCTTTCTTTCTTTTTTTTTTTTTGGCTGAGTCCATGGCATGCAGACGTTCCCAGGCCAGGGATCCAACCTGAGCCACAGCTGTGAGACCTGCTGAGCCACGAGGAAATACCCGAGATTCGCTCTAAAATATCCAGGAGTTCCCCCTTTGGCACAACAGGATCGGCAGCATGTTTGCAGCACAGAGATGAAGGTTCAGTCCCAGCCCAGCACAGTGGATTGAGGATCCTGTGTTGCCACAGCTGTGGCAGAGGTTCCATCTGTGGCTTGGATCTGATCCCTGCCCGGGGACTCCATGTGCTGTGGAGAGGCCATAAAAAGAAAGAAAGAAAATTAATTAATTAAAATATCCAAAAAGTTGTTAGGAACAAGTTGGGAAAATTTAATAAAATACTGATCATTGTAGGTTCATGATATTTCTCGTGTTTGTTGGCAATTTCCTATAACAAATGCAAAAGCTTTGAAAAATGATGAAAAGCATGTCTCCTCTCCTTGGTCACTTGCTCTCAGAATCTCCACATCAGGAAGTGCCCACAACTCGCAGACACGGCTCGGATCTGGCGTGACTGTGCCTGTGGTGTAGGCCGGCTCCGATTCGACCCCTAGCCTAGGAACCTCCATATGCTGTGGTTGTGACCCTAAAAAAAAAGAATTAAAAAAAAGGAGTGCACGCAACTAACATTTTCTAAAAATGTGGAAATCCGAA
>PVHT020004944.1:42867978-42880722 GCA_004024745.2 Catagonus wagneri
ACAAAAGACAAAAAAAAAAAAAAAAGAAAGAAAAGAAAGGAAAGGAAAAACCTCTTCCTTCTCAGAACTTGGGCTGTACTGGGCTTTGCTCTTTTCCAGAATTTGCTGTTTTTATTTCGTTTAGGGCCTTCGTTTCATCCTCATGGGCCCGTATGGGTTTGAGGGAAGGTTAGGTGGAGCTAGGCTCCATCATGCCTGACCGCTCTGGGGTGGTGTTGGAATCCCAGAGTTCCCCCGTGAGTCACCAGGGCACTTGTAAGTGCCTGTGTCAAGTTCAGCGCCGTGGGCTAGACTCACTCGGTCTTCAGAATGATGTAATAGTTGAAGCTGTTTACCATGGGTTCGTAAAACCCTAAGGCATAACCACCTGTGTGCATTTTTCATTAGGAAACAACTAAAAACAAAAGCCAGTCTGTAAAGACATAATAAATAGCAACAGCTTGCTCTGCAAAGGGCAGAGTGAAGGAAACGGTACAAAGTGCTCGCTCGCCACCACATCCGTGAAGCACATCAGAGCTGGCGAGGGCTGCGGAGTTGGGGGGTGGGGGGTGGGGAGCTGTTGTGAACACCTGCTCTCAAGTGTTAAAAATTCCCCTTCTGCTCTCAGTAAAAAAGGCAGACAAAAATACTACCGCGGTGCAATTGATCAGCGCCGCCCAGAGACCACAAAGTGAGACATAAGGCTGGGGGATTAGGTAACTTAGAAATCTCCAAAATAAAGTCCTCAGTGGTAGAAAATCCAGCATGCTGCGTTTCTCCTTTTGCCCCCAGAAAACACTGACGGCTGTCTTAGAAGCACATCTGAAAGGGCGCTGCACGCATGTCCCCAGCGGGTCCCTGCCGCTCCCCCACCCCCAGCGGTGTCACCGCCCCTCCTTTGTCTCAGTCCACAGAGAACCAGGCTGTCCTTGGCTCATCCTGAGCCCAGGCCACTTCCTTCCCATCGCGGGGGTGCACTGGCCGTTACACCTTCCATTCTTCCCATAGACCCTCGAGACCTGCCAGGCTTGGGTCCTCGCCGTGGCTGGGGGCCGCGGCTGAGTCTAGGGGCTCCTCCCAAACCCGCGCCGCAGCGCCCCCTGGCCGCGAGTCCAGGGCACTGGAGGGCCCGGGATCCGGCACTTGGTGCTGCTCGTGGGGTCCCGCACGGAAGGGGGCGGCGAGCTGTACGCGGCGGGGTGGGAGGGGGGTCCCCGCCCGCGGGCCTGCACACGGTGGCGTTGAGCACGTGGGGTCCTGCGGGAGAGGGGAGGTCCCGCCAGAGGGACCTTGGGGACGCGGGCTGCCCACGCGCTCCCCCCAACGGCCGCCCGCCAGCCCCGCCCCTCGGCCGTGCCACTTGGCCTGTGAGTCCCCGCTACACAACTCTAAGGTCAGTTTGTGTAAAGAAAGGAGCGTGTTAAGTGGCCCACAGTGGGAAAGGACAGCTGGGTTCTAGCCTGGGGCCATCCCAGCCTGTGCTTGGATTTGATTTTCTGCCGCGATGCGTCTCTCAGCGGGGGTGCTTCCTCCTGTGCGCGTGTGTTGGCTTTTCCCCACTTAGGAGCCGGTATTGGTGTGAAAGCACGTTTACCCAAACTTATTCTGACGTCTACAGGCCTAAGACTACTAGGAAATGACCTCGGACATGCCATTAGGGCAAGTCAGACTGGGCTTTCTGGACGTCTGGGTGCTCTGAAACTTTTTTTCTTTCTGTTTTTCTTTTTTTGCTCTTCATGGCCCCATGTGAGCCATATGGGGGTTCCCAGGCCAGGGGTCAGATGGGAGCTACAGCCGCCGGCCTACACCACAGCCACAGCAACGCCGGATCCGAGCATATCTGTGACCTACACCACAGCTCATGGCAACGGCAAATCCTTTACTCACTGAGCAAGGCCAGGGATCAAACCCACATCCTCGTTGTTACTAGTTGGGTTCATTTCCGCTGAGCCCCAGGGGGAATTCCTGAAACCTTTTTGAATGGAGCTGTTAACATAGCCCGGCGCTAGGCAATACTTCACTAGTATTGATCTGGGTAACACCAGTGTGTGCCTTGTATTAAATATGTGTACCCGGTTCTAAGCGACAGGCAGTGTGGAGGCTGGCTGGTCTGCAGAAGCCTGGCACTGACGCCACAGAGTCTCCGAGATGGCGTCCAGACAGGAAGGCCACTGCGGCAGCAGAGAAGGTGAGCGCACACACAGAGCGGGCAGGTCAGACCCGGGATCCGGAGACTCGGCCTAGAAAGTGACAACACAGGAGTTCCCGTGGTGGCACAGCGGAAATGAATCCAACTAGGATCCATGAGGTTGCGGGTTCGATCCCTGGCCTTGCTCAGTGGGTTAACGATCCGGCGTTGCCGTGAGCTGTGGCGTAGGTTGCAGTCGTGGCTCGGATCCCGCGTTGCTGTGGCTGTGGCATCGGCCGGCGGCTACAGCTCTTGTTAGACCCCTAGCCTGGGAACCTCCATATGCTGTATGTGTGGCCCTAAAAAAAAAAAAAAGTATACAAACTGGAAACATTGGAGTCTGTATTGTCATTGCTTTAAAGAAGCCAAGGAGTTCCCACTGTGGCACAGTGGGTTATGGGTCCAGCATTTCTGCAGCTGGGACGTAGGTCACAGCTCCAGCTCAGGTTCAGTCTCTGGCCCTGGAACCTCCATATGCCGCATGTATAGCCAGAGAAGAAAAGAAAACAAAGAAGCCAGAACCGGTGATGGTAGTTGACACATCCCGGGTGTGACACGCGGAATTCCAGTCCCGTAAGCACCCAGGGAGGCCTCTGGTCCTGCGTGGTGACAGCGATGAGTCAGCCGCACCAATCTGTGTTGAAGGGCTTTGAGTGGGATGTGTGTGTCATGTTGTTTTTGCTTTTTCTTTCTTGGCCACACCCTCGGCATATGGAGGTTCCCAGGCCAGCAATCAAATCTGAGCCTCAGCTGCAGATCCTTAGCCCACTGCCCCACAGCGGGAACTCCCGTGTCTCAGGTTTTTGACTGCGCCTGGTAGGAGGGCCGTGCCGTGGCTCCCACGGTGGTAGAGGGATGGGCCGAGGGGCAGGGTCGAGAGCGAGAGGCGGGTGTAGACTGGGGATTGGACCAGAGGTCGGAAGGAGCCAGTCTGTTCGGGGCCTCCTGTGAAGGGACCAGGTTTGTTCTGGGGCCACCAGGAGCAGCAGAGGGCTTTTAAGTGGAGCGAGACGGTCAGGTTTGCATGGCGCGATGGCACTGGTTAGGGAGGCCTGCGGAGACAGGAGGGGACGTGATGGGTGGGCAGAGCCCTGACTTAGAGACAGGATGGTTCTCTGAGACTTGGACGTGGAGCAACTGCCCCGATGTTCAGGGGGCGCGGACGCCCTGGTGCCGGGTGATGGGGAGCCTATGGGCGAAGAGCACCCGAGGGGGCTGGAGGCGCAGATGGGGGAGCGGAGTGGAGTTTGGGGGTCATCAGCGGTCGGCTGGCCATTCTCAAGGGTGCTGGGAGCGTATCATCCAGGGTGCGCGTGGGGTCAGAAGGGGTCCCCTTTGGGGGCCTGTGAAGGCAGAGGCATCCACAAGGAAGAGAGGAAAGAAAGGACCAGACAGGTGAGTGGTGTTCTGGCTGTCGGGATGCCGGGCTCCGGGGAGGGGCGGTCACCGTGTCACCTGCCCGGGGTCAGGTCGGGCGCTCCGAACAGTGGCGGTGGATTCAGTGAGGAGGAGCTTGGCGGTCTAGAGAAGCCCTTTGAGTTCAGTGAGAGGGCGGAGCCAGGACCCAGGGAGGGTGTCTGCCAGGTAGTGGGGGGACCCACGTCTTATGTGGGAGCGTGGGCGTATTTTATCCATTTTGTTTGTCTATGCGGTTTTCTGATATTATAGCTGAAATCTTCCCTTAAATGCTAGGGCCAGCTACAAACCGTTTGTTTTGCTACCATGTTAAAAAGCTATTTTGGCTGAGTATTGCAGTATCTGAAAGCTCATTCATATGAGAATGTCCATGTTTATTTTTGCTGAGTATTTTTAAAGGAAATAGTCGTGTTAAATACCTCAGGCATTCCCTGGTGACTCTGTGGGTTGCAGACCCAGCACGGTCACTGCAGTGGGTTCAGTCGCTGTCTCGGGAACTTCCGCATGCCGCAGGCACTGCCAACGGTTTTAAAAGTATGTATCAGAAAGTCTCATTCCTTGATTCAGAGTGATGATATAATAATAATAATAATAATAATAATAATAATAATAATAATATCATCCAACATTAAAGAAGTGGGAGCAGTTTAACCCTAAGGGTTTATGCCATTTCAACTCTTGACTTTTGTCCATTAAGTAATTTGTAAGAAATTACTGAGGCATATTTTTTGAAAAGCCTTGCAACGAATTTAATAAATATATTTATTTATTTATTTGTCTTTTTTGGGTGGGGGTCCACACCCATGGCTTATGGAGTCTCCCAGGCTGGGTGCTGAATCAGAACTGTTGCCGCCGGCCTTCGCCACAGTCACAGCAACGCGGGATCCGAGCTGCGTCTGCGACCCACACCACAGCTCACGGCAACGCCGGATCCTTAACCCTCTGAGCGAGGCCAGGGATCGAACCCGCATCCTCATAGATACCAGTCAGATTCGTTTCCGCTAAGTCACGACGGGAACTCCAAATTTAATAAATTTATGAAGACACTTTAGATTTAATTTTCACTTGGTCAAAACCAAGAAAAAAGATTTCTTCCTTTTGCCTTAGTTTTTGGTTGTTGTTGATCCTACTTCTAATCCGTTACTTGGGGTTGTTCTAATGATCATTATAAAAGTTATTTCTGTAATTCACAGGCCTTTGAGTCAAAAAAGAGTTGACTCCCAGTCTTCTAGTAAGTAGCCATGTGACCTTGGCAAGTGACTCAATTAAATCTTAGTGTCCTTGTCTGTAATAGGAATTATTACTGTCATCCGCCCCCCAGATGTTTGCGGGTGACCTGCGTGCGGTACGTATTAGCTGTCGCTGTGACAACTACAGAGAAGCATTAATTATTCCGGGGACAAGGGTGGTGTCAGGCAGTGAGCTGTGTTCGCAGCCAGAGTTCTGAGTTGCTGACTCAGCTGCAGTAACAGCAGTGTGCCCTGAGAGAAGTCACTTAATCTAGTGTGCCAGGGCCCCGGGCTCTCTGTGGAACCACGCTGTGTTTAATGATGATCCAGATATAGGTGAAACCAATATAAAAGGTTATTAAGAAAAAAAGAAAGTAATTCGACTCATGTTTTCAGTTGATTCTCTTGGCCCCAAAGTTCCAGGCTTTGTTAAAGATTTTTCAGGAGTTCCCGTCGTGGCGAATCGGAAATGAATCCGACCAGGAACCATGAGGTTGTGGGTTGGATCCCTGGCCTCACTCAGTGGGTTAAGGATCCAGCGTTGCCGTGAGCTGTGGTGTAGGCTGCAGACACAGCTCGGATCCCGCGTGGCTGTAGCTGTGGCGAAGGCCGGTGGCTACAGCTCCGATTCAACCCTTAGCCTGGGCACCTCCATATGCTGCGGGTGTGGCCCTAAAAAGCAGGGAAAAAAAAGATTTTTCAGAGTATTACCCAGAGATGCCTGTGAATTTTTTGCTAAAGGGAGAGAAGAAAAGAAAAGCAAGAGCAAGTGTTGACGGGTGTGTGGCGCCTTGAGATTATTTAAACCACACCAGGAATGCTTCTTATCTTGTCTGACCTCTTACTGTCTGAATGAATGAGTTCTTTCCACTTTTCAAACGTTTTCTTTTAATGACGCGTCCGAGAGAAAATACCGGGTCAGACTGCACCGTGGAGCGGATCGAAGGGCGGCTGGTTGACTCTGCTCACCGCCGGCCCGGCTCCCCTGCCGGGAACATGGGCGCTGGTTGCATTTACTTGTGAAACAAGGTGACTCTGTTCCCCTGTCTCCAGACAAGTGTCTTCCTGCCTCCTGACACTGCCTGGGCTGCCCCCTCTCCCTGCTGACCACGTGTGGACTCCGCAGTCAGACCAGTTCAGGAACCGGGCAGGGTTCCGTCTGCAGGAACGGGCCCTGCAGGTGAGGACACGGGGCCCTAGACCGCAGGCTGCAAGTCTTGAGAGACGTGTGAGCTCCAGCAGCTGCTTGCAGCCTTATCGTTGCCCGGAATCAAGATTTTTTTTTTTTTTTTAAGGGAACGTGGTGTTCCTGTCTCAGAAAAACACCAAGAAGTTTTTAAACGTTTTTGCAGCAAACTCTTGAAACTTCTCACATTTAAAAAATTCTCAGTTCTAAAGCTGGGGTTTGTTCCAGCCCTTCTAAACTGCAAGAGTTAGAAAGTTGAAGGTCTTAGAGTGACCGTGTGTCAGATGCCAAGCTTCAGAAATTGGAATTTAAAGGGAAAGAGCAAGGAATTAAAGTCGGTGTCCTATGATAAGCCATAATGGGAAAGAACATAAAAAGAATACATACACTAGAGTTCCTGTTGTGGCTCAGCGGAAACGAATCTGACTAGGTAGGAACCATGAGGACACGGGTTCGATCCCTGGCCTCGCTCAGTGGGTTAAGGTTCCAGTGTTGCCGTGAGCTGTGGTGTAGGTTGAAGATGAAGCTCAGATCTGGTGTTGCTGTGGCTGTGGCTCAGGCTATAATTCCAATTTGACCCATAGCCTGGAAACTTCCATATGCTTTGGGTATGGCCCTAAAAAGACCAAAAAAAAAAAAAATACATATACTAACTTTATGTGTATCTACTCATATATGAATCACTGTGCTGTACACCTGAAAAATAGCACAGCATTGTGAATCAGCTGTATTTCAATAAAATATAAAATTTTTCTTTAAGGGGAAAGAAAGGGGACTTGTTGTCGTGGCACAAGGGAAACAAACCCAACTAGTATCCACGATGGCACGGGTTCAGTCCCTGGCCCCGCTGAGTGTAGGCTGCAGCTGTGGTGTAGGTCACAGATGCAGCTAGGATCCCACGTTGCTGTGGCTGCGGCTGTGGTGTAGGCTGGCAGCTGCTGCTCCGATTTGACCCCTAGCCTGGGAGCCTCCATATGCCGCAGGTGTGGCCCTAAAAAAATAAATAAATAAAAATAAAAAAGGAAAAGAAAGAACAGTAAAAGTCAGGGGCCGGAGAGAGCGAGCCATCCAGCAAACAGCACCAAGCGCCCACTGCGCAGGCCTGTTTCTGGTTCAGGGGCCGGAGAGAGCGAGCCGTCCAGCAAACAGCACCAAGCGCCCACTGCGCAGGCCTGTTTCTGGTCCAGGGGCTGGAGAGAGCGAGCCGTCCAGCAAACAGCACCAAGCGCCCACTGCGCAGGCCTGTTTCTGGTCCAGGGGCCAGAGAGAATGAGCCGTCCAGCAAACAGCACCAAGCGCCCACTGCGCAGGCCTGTTTTTGGTCCAGTGGGCGAAGAAGCCGGGGCTTGGAGACACGCTCTTTCCTGGCTCAGCTCAGCCAGATCCAAGCCGTAGACAGTGGAGCCGGAGGGCCAGCCGGATCAGACGGACCCGAAAGCTGCATCGCTCCAGTTCCACTCGCGGATGGATCCCAGACGCCGGGCTTCCCCACCACAAAACACAAAATTATGTCATGTATGTGCACAGAAGAATGCCTTGCTTGCGCCAGTTTTTAAGGCCATGCCGTAATCATCACCTTTGATTGGAAAGAAGAGAAAATTTGTCCATCATCTGTTTTGTCCACATTACCTTTGAAGTGCTCTCGATTCGGAGGCTCCAAGGACAAACAGATAAATAGAGGAAAGATGTGAAACCTGCCCGGGGCCTTGAGAGACGAGAACCCGCATGTTTTTTACAAGGACAGGGAAGGCCTGTCTCATCGTTGAGACGGTACCTTGTCTTTTTTTTTTTTTTTTTTATCTGTTTTGGGCCAGGTCGTGCAGCTGCTTGGTGTAGGATCTCGGTTCCCAGAGCAGGGGTTGAACCCGGGCCGCAGCAGTGAAAGCGCACGCTCCTAGCCACTATACTGCCAGGGAGCTCTGGGCACCTTGTCTTTGAAAGGGCGGTTTTGCGTCTGTTTCTGAATTTATCTCAAAGTGGTTGTAGCCTGAGCCCAGGCCCGTGTGTGGTTTGGAGCGTTTTGGGGGGCGGGCACCAGGCCCCGAGCCTGTCTCCCATGACCTGGCGGCTGCTCAGGTGGAAAGCAGCGGCTTTGGGGTGTATCCAGAGGCCCCCTCATCCTGTCCCCAGCAGGGGTAGATCCTGTGACCTCTCAGCGTTTCCTGTGTGTCTAAGTGCCCGCGCCTCCCCCTCTGTGGTCGGGAGCCTGGCTGCAGAAGGGCGGTTCAGGAAAACCCAAACCCAGCCTGCCTTGGCCGTCCCCCTGCGCGGGCAGCAGCAGCAGCAGCAGCCTGAGACGGGGCCCACGGTGGACCTCAGTCTGTGCTAGAAAATGTCCTGTGTTGGGCTGAATGTCTGTGTCACCTGCTTAGGTCTCCCTGGAAAATGGCGTAACGGTGCTCTGTCGCTTAGCAGAGAGGTTTGCCTTTAATGAAGGATCCCTCTGGTCGCTCAGTTGTTTATGCTGATGGACTTGGCGTTGGTCCGGCTAACCAAAGCCAAATACAGCTGGTTAGCTCCTGGTGAGAAATCCCCCTTCCTGGCTTCAGGAACAGCAGCCGTTGGGGGTGAGGGGGGCAGCGTGGTGTACACAGCACCCCCGCTGTGCTGCCCTGGGTTCTGGGGGTCCTTGTTCACGTGGGATTTGGGCCGGGCCTGCCTCGCTTCCGACGTGAACCCAGCCTTGAGCTCCTTTCCTGGGAGCAGCGATAGTGCTGGGCCAGAGCCTCCCGCCCCGGCCCATCCTGAAGCCCTGACCCTTTATCAGGAGTGGCGGCAGTGGCGGCGGCAGCGGGAAACTGTGGGTGCTGGGCCTCTTCCTGCCCTGTGTGGGGAGACGTGAGAAAATCTGCCTTGGCCTGTGTTTGAGCGGATGGCAGACAAGCGTCCTGGTGGCACGGGGAGCTAGGAGCTGTCGCTGTCGCTGCCATGGCTCAGGGTCCATCCCGGGCCTGGGGACGTCCACATGCTGTGCTTGCCCCACCCCCCACTCCCCCGCCCCCCCAAGAAGATAGATGCCCCCCAAGAACTGGGAGCTGAGTGGAGCCTTAGCCACCACCCAGTCGTCTCCAGAAGCAGCCCTGGGAAGAGAAACGGACCGGCCCTGGCCGCTTTCCAGACGTGTGTGTGGAAATACACACATACGTGGGTCTTAGGGCCAAAGAAATTAAGATGATTTGCTGAAAATCGCCTTAATTCCTTTATCTGTAGAATAAACTTGATTATTAACGTCCCATGTGTTTCCGACAGTTATTTTATCCTCCCTGATTTCTAAACATTAGATTTTAGTATTTACACATAAACATCTAGATATATAGTATATGAATATACAATGTATAAGTATATAATATATATATATAAGTATAAAATATATGACCTACGTTTGTCCACTTTCCTATGGGACTTAACCCCTTCATCCTTCCAGTGCGGCTGGCAATCAAGGTCCCGGCTGCGTAGACGCGTCTTACCGCCGGGGAAGGATTGCGTGTGTTTGGGGTTGGGCGGGGGTGCGTGGAGAAGAGTAAGACTTCCTTAAACTGGGCTTCAGGGTTTTCTTACAGTATTTTTTTACAATTTATCTTGTCGGCGTAGAGTTGATTCAACACTGCTGTGTTCATTTCTGCTGTACAGCAAAACAGCGCAGCCAGACCCACGCAGGGGTCCTTTTTCCTGTCCTTTTCGGCTGTGGTTTTATCACGGGGTGTCGAATCTGGTTCCCCGTGCTTTCCAGTGGGGCCTTGCTGCTTATCCGTCCTGTATTTTATAGTCTGCGTCCGTCGCAGTGTTCTTACTGCTCTTGTAAACAGAGGCTCTAAGCACTAAAAAAATTTTCGAGGCTAAACGTCAAACCTTCTCTGTAGCTCCTTCCAGAAATATCTTAGAAAGGCTGTTGGGTCAGTTTCCTTTGAGACGATGGCTCATTTAAATGCAGTTTTTGTCTGTTTATCTACTTTTCCCCTTCTCTTTATCTTTTCATTTTTGTTTTGAGTGTGTGTGCAGTACCGTCAGTTTACTTAGTGGATGCCTTCGACTTAAGATCCTCAAATCCCAAAGACCTTAGTCTGGTGCCCTGACCCCGTCCCTGGATTTGGAAGACGCCTCGGGAACCAGAGATGGGGAGTGAGCTGAGGGCCCAGGTATGGAGGGCGGCGCCGGGAACTCTGGCTGAGACAGCTTCTTCTTTGAAAAACTGTGGTTTCAAACAAGAGGAAAAAAAAATGAAGAACGTGAAAACCCTGGATCTGATTTGCCTCCTGCTGGATTTGAAGCTCTGTTGGCGAGGCTGCCCATCAGAATGAATTCCCGCATCTCACTGCTTTGTCGCAATACTCAGCGTTTTCCTCCTTCGTTTGAAGCAAAGCCGGGTCCACTTCCGCATTTCTGAAGTGAAGAAATAAATGAAACAGAGCCCAGCAGCCTTCAGGATGCCGCCTCCGAGGGAGGGGTTCCCTGCCCCACCTAGGACAACGCTTCTCAACCCGGGGGTGCGTTTGCTCCTAGACCCCAGGCCCCAGGCCCCAGATCCCGGGTCTGGCTCAGTTCAGCCTCTGAGCCACGTCACCCCAGCTCCCGACAGCCGGTGCTGCTGGTCCCTGGACCCCACCCTTCGGGGTACTAGTACCCGTCGTTGTAAAAAGAGGGTTTTGTGGCCTTATGGGAAATTCTGTGTTAAACACGTGATGCAGTTGTCTTTAATCTGTGCTGGAGCCTGTGGTTACTGGTGTATCCTTCCGATTTCCAGGCGGTGGATTTCGTGTTCACTGGTTTTCAGAATTCTGGGGTGGGGGGGGCCCGTCTTCTGCGGGTAGTAATCTGCATCGACTAGCAAACCTGGCCTCAGAGTGCTCTGTCCTGAGAGACGGTTGCCGGGAGTCTTTGGGTTCATCATTTAATGAAGCGCTGTCTGTCCTGCGTTGCTTATGCCCCTACTGGATAAACCGTCTCTTAAAAGTTTGGACCCTTTTAAATCTTTTTTCCTTTTTTTCCTGGCTTTTTAGGGAGGTTCCCAGGCTAGGGGTCGAATCGAGGCTCCAGCCGCTCGCTTACACCACAGCCACAGCAAAGCGGGATGTGAGCCACATCTGCGACCCACACCACAGCTCAGGGCAACGCTGAGCGAGGCCAGGGGTCAAACCCGCATCCTCGGGGATCCTAGTTGGGTTTGTTAACCGCTGAGCCACAAAGGGAACTTTTCTTTTAAATCATTGTTGAAAAATACTTGCAAAGGACAGATTTAAAGTCCATCTGGTTTTGTGACTGTGACTGTGTGTGTGTTGCCTCTGTGGCGGACTGTTGATGCCTTAGCTGGATTTGTGGGTGGGATGCACCAAGTCAGTAAAAAAAGCCACAAATAAAGATAAGAACAGCCTCTGATAAAGCACACAGCCGGCGTGGTGCTGACTCTGCTGCTTTGCCTGTTGAGCTGGTGCTGTAAGCTGTGTGCAAACCAGGCCCGTGTTACAGTCCTCAGTTTGTCGGCGTGGCTGCCGCGTGGTTGGCCCTGTTCATTAATCCCCAGGAAAGTGCCGGCACCGTCTACACCGGGGGAAATGTTCCCCAGGACCCTGGAGAGGGTGGCTGGGCCCGGTTGTCCCCACGGACAGACCAGACGCTGGTCCCTGGGGGTCTGAGCTGGTGGAGTGATGACGGGGAGCCCACTGCCTCACCGGCTGAGGTCACCATTTTTGGGGGGACGGACCCCCCTGGTCACTCCTGTACGTATGACCTCATTGCTCGTCTTCCTGTCTTGGGGAAGCTGGAGGAAGCCTGCCGTTTGTTAATAATCGTCCTTTTATCATATGACTTGCTGATCGTAGATAACTGCGAAAATGCCAGAGGTCAGAGGAAATCAGTAAGCCCCTGTCACCGAGAGTAGGCCTCTGAAAAAAACACAGAACCCTGGAAACCAGCTATAATGGAAAAAAATTGAAAAATCATTAAAATTAAATAAATAAATACAAACGCATAACAATTTGCTTCGTTACAGAGGACAGATGCTTTATAGGTAGAAATCAGACATAATTCTTTTCCCAGAGGCGAAGGCACACATACTTCCATGTGTATTTTTCAAACGAAACATGGCTTTTACAGTGAGTTTGCAGGTTCACGGCTGGCAATAATGTAACATCATAACTGAGATTTTTGTCGTGCCATGGCAGGAAATCCCAGCTCCGTCTTTGAACTTGGTGACCTCTGCTTCTTCCCCCCGTGAAACGGGGGCCTTCTGCCTTTGGGAGGGTGATGAAAAGCAGCAGGCGCCCTGCTGCTCCCACCCTCGTGCAAGGCTCCCTGCACCTGATAGGCTGCAGCGGTGCCTGGGTTCGCTGGGTGGCCGCTTGGCCGGCCTTTGGGTTTCCTGTCCTGTCCCCGGTCTGGAGCTGGAGCTCAGCTGCGGGCGCCGCGAGCGGGCTCTGGCCCCAGTGCACGGGCATCAGCAGTGAACGAGCAATTCCTGCAGTTTCCGCGGCCAGAGCCCGGGTGGTTCTCCGAGATGCTCAGTCACAGCCGGGTCCCGCCCTGACCCGGGCTGTTTTTCCGGCAGAGGGATGGTAGCCAGAGGGGAAATGTCGAGATTTTGGAGTCTGGAAAGCCTTCATCTGGGTACGTGTGCAAAGCGTGGATTCCACGTCTGTGTGTTGTCGACTGCCAGCCTCTTTCCTTGCAGGTCACAGCACTAGCTCTCTGCTGCTTCTCGTCGGGTGTGTGTGTGTGTGTGTGTGTGTGTGTGGGCGTGTGTGGTGTGTGTG
>PVHT020004944.1:42881722-42895262 GCA_004024745.2 Catagonus wagneri
TGTGTGTGTGTGTGTGTGTGTAAGCTCCTTGGTCCTGTCTGGGGTCCTGAGCTCAGTTCTCGGTGTGGACACAGTAAATCGGAGAAGCCGGCTTTGGTTCTGGCACAGCCGTTGCTGTGAAAGAGAAAACAGTAAGACTCAAGCGTGGACCCTCGTTTATAAGCTGCGGATCTGATTTTTGTGGTACTGGTTTTTGCTTCTACTGCATGAACCCTCTTTACTCAGGAGGTTATCGTCGGGGTCTCTAACAAAGTTCCTTGCCAATTTGGGGCGCGTGAGGTTTCAGGGCGTGACGAGACTTTTGGAAAACGCTGCTGACTGTTTGCAAAAGCGACACTGCGCAGGATCCAGTGCCTTATGTCGCCCTTGCTTTTCAGTGGTTCCGTGAACTTTGTCACCTAGGCTGCCTCCCAGTTAAGTGTGAAGGAAACCTGAAGGGTTCTTGAGCTAGAAGTTTCGAAACTGGAACCCCGTGTGGTCTTTCAAAGGGGTAAGAAAAGTTGCTTCTCAGAATTCCTGCTGACTGCTATACATGGGTGCAGTAGGATGCTCTAAAGAAAGGTCTTGTCCCTGCTTTTGCCTTAAACCCCCGCCAGGGGCTCAGGCTGAGACGAATGGGCTCAGTGGGTGACAGCCGGAGGCGGCCCAGGGCCCTCGGAGCGGTGCGCTGTGCGGTTGGGCTGCTCCTTGTTTAGACTGGCTTTCTCCGCTGGCCGAGAGCAGACGGGGATGTGGTTAGGGCTTCTGCTTCTGGCAGCTTAAAATAAACAAGACCAGCGTGTAGGCCACTTCACTAACGGAAATTTAGAAGAAGGAGAAAAGGTGATTTCTGCCTTCACAGAAATCACGGGCCTGCCTGCCAAGTGGCGGTGCTGGTCCCCGCAGTGGCCGGGCCTTGGTGGAGCCTGCCTGTAACGTCGCTCCCTCCCGGGCGGGCATGGGTCCCAGGCCTCCTTCCCACAGTGCCTGGCTTTCAAGAGAAAGGAGGAGGCAGTTCTGCCAGAATCTTCTCTTCTCTTGCGGGTTCTGTGTGTTCCCAGGACCTTCTGTCACACGCTGGCTGTGCTAAGTGTGCGTGTGTCTGTGTGTCTATGTGTGTGATGGAAATGAGAGCAGGTGCACTGTTGAGTCAACTTTATGGGGCCGAGTCAGTGAAAAGAATGGTGGAGAGCTTGCTGAGTGGGGGGCTCTGTCTCATTTGAGGGCCCCGAGGGGGCAGGGGACAGACAGCCTGGCACCTGGGAGGAAGCTCCTGCAGCGGCGGTGGCGTTGTCCTGGGGCCCAGCAAGGTCAGGGTCCAGGCCGGGGCCCGCAGGATGGCTTTGGAGCCGGGCAGACCTGCGGTTGAATCTCGGCCCCGCCACCGAGGAGCCGTTCCTGAGCCTCCGCAGGTCCTCCTGCCTAAACAGACAGTGATGCTTCTAAGTCGCTTGCGAGGCCCCGATGAGATGTTGACTTTGTTTTTAAGCGCTTAGCGCAGCGCCTGGCACACACGGAGAGTTGATTCCGGGGAAGCGGTGAAGCCGGGCGGGTTCCTGCTCAGCGTGTGAGCAGCCAGCCTGCGGGGCGTCGGCCGGGAGCAGCCAAGCGGGGACCAAGGCACAGGTGGCAGCCATTTTGGACGGGGCTGCCGAGGCCAGAGCCAAACCCAACAAGGGCCGCGCCGGGAGAGGAGGAAGCTGACGCGCAGGGACAGGCCGGGGGCAGCAGCTGAGGGCTGGAGGCAGGACGCCGAGAAGCCAGAGCGGACTCCAGGCCTGCATGGGTCAGGACCCAGGCGAGAGGGTCAGCAGTGACGGGAGCAGGTCCACCTCCAGTACCTCTTCTGACCTTGTTATTGTCAACATGGGTTTTTTCTTTTTGTCTTTTTAGGGCCGCACCCGCGGCATATGGAGATTCCCAGGCTGGGGGTTGAATCGGAGCTATAGCCGCTGGTCTACGTCACAGCTACAGCAACGCCGGATCCGAGCTGCGTCTGCAACCTACACCACAGCTCACGGCAACGCCGGATCCTTAACCCACTGAGTGAGGCCAGGGATCGAACCTGCAACCTCATGGTTCCTAGTTGGATTCGTTAACCACTGAGCCACAACAGGAACTCCTTGTCGACGTGTTTTAAAGATTCAAAAATACTATGTTTGGAAAATGGTTTGAAAGTCTAGATGAGGCATAACGGTGACTTTCCTGACAGCAGCGTTTGAAGTTCCAGTGGGGAAGGGTATCTGGTGCCTTTGTTCAGTGAGCTGGCTAACAAGCATGGTCCTTGTCCCTAGAAAGCCAGAGGGGGCGGAGAGGAGAGACACAAACAGACCAACTATAATGACAATATAAATGCGAATATTTCAGAGCCAGCAGGGAGTTCCCACTGTGGCAAAGTGGGTCAGCGAGCCAGCTTGTCTGTGGAGGCGCTGGTTCCCCACAGTGGGTTAAGGATCCGGTTTGCTGCAGCTGTGGCGTGGGAGGCAACTTTGGCTCGGACTCGATCCCTAGCCTGGGAACTTCCATATGCTGCGGGTGTGGCAGAAAGAAAGAAAAAGTACAACAATTATTTTACAAATAAACTTTAAAAGTGAATTAAAAAAAGAAGGAAAAAGTCCGACTCGGGTCATTGCAGAGGCTTGGGTTTGATCCCTGGCCCAGGGCAGTGGGTTCAGGGTCCAGCATTGCCGCTGCTGTGGTGTGAGCGGGCAGCTGCAACTCGGATTCAGTCCCTGGTCCGGGAACTTGCTCCTACGGGCCTTGAGGGCAGCCGTTAAAGGAAAGAAAAAACCCGGCAAGCTGAACATGCTTCTAGAACCTCAGAGGTGGAGTTGGGGCAGAGAGCTTGACCGTCCTGCTGGAGGCCTGGGAACTGGCCAGGCCCTCGGGGCGGGAAAGCCACTCCAGGTGGACGAGGCGGCGTGGAACAGTCCCAGAGTGGCCAGCGTGCAGGTGTCACGCCCAGGATGAGAAGCCAAGGCCCTGCGACCATGTGGCTACATAGACAGGTGCACACGTCCGAGCCAGATTCCTGCACAAGGGGTGACGTGGCTTTAGCTTAACTCCCGTGGTTCCCAAGCTGAGCCGGGCCTCACAGTTGCATGGAATGTTCCGCAAGGAGGTTCTCAGCCAGCACCCCTCCCCGCCTCCCCACCCTGGGGGCCCTGGCTCCCTGGTCTGGGGGGTGGGGGGGGCGGCAGCCCCTGTTTCTGTGTCGTCCCCCTGGGATGGGATCCCATGGAGCCAGGACCCTGAGGTCCTGGCCTCCACGTCGGCGGCTCCGCCTGCCCTGGGCTCGAGCACAACCTGCCTGGCGGCTCTGCTCTGCTCTTTTATCATTATTATTATTATTTTATGATAGTTGATTTACATTGTTCTGTCAATTTCTGCTCTATAGCGCATGACGCAGTCATACATGTATGTATATATTCTTTTTCTCCCACCATCTTGCGCCACGTCCTGTCCCAGGAGCCTGGACATAGCTCCCCGTGCTGTGCGGCAGGACCTCACTCCCAACAGTTTGCATCTACTAATCCCCCCACCCCCGCCCCCCGCGGACCCCACTGCCTCCCGCTCCCCGTTGGCAAGCACAGGTCTGCTGTCGCCTTTAAGATGGGAAGTCAGGAAGTCGTGATCGCAGCAGGCTTCTCAGATCGATCTCTAACGGACTCCGGCAAGTGCGGGGATTTCCCCGAGTGGCTGGTGTTTTGGTGGGAAGTCCCCGGAGAGGGGCTGCTCGGGCCTGGAGAAGCTTCTCTCCTGTTCGGTGACGAACGTTCGCATCCTCCCCGGGTTAGCTCTTACCTCCCTCTCATCTAAGGAAGCGTGCACCTGTCCAGCCCCGAGTGGCGGGTCGGGGGGTGTAGGGCGGGGGGGGGCGGCTCCCTCGGCTGCAAAGGGAAAGCAAGGCTGGGACCCGTGAGCCCCAACGAGGTCTGTGCTTCTGACCTGCTGTCAGTCGAAGCAGAAGCCTTAAATGTGCAAAATCAAGCCAAACGGGAAGACCTGATGTGTGTGTGTCCTGAGCAGAACCCCCCCCGGGACACGGGGCGGGGCCGTCTCTGCGCACCTAACCCCGTTCCTGTGGGCGCCGCATCCCCTGGCAAGTGCTGGAACGGGAAAGTCTCCCGTGGGTGACGTGTCCTGTCACAAACTCACCTTCTGAACCTGTTGTCAGGTTTTGTCCCCTCACAGACGTCAAATCCAGGTTCAGTGTACAAAACAGAGGACTGACAAGGACGCGCTGAGGGGCACCGGGAAATGTGCTCCCCGTTGAGCAGCAGCGTGAACGGGGAAACGAAAGGGCACGTATGTATAACTGAGTCGCTGCTGCACCCCCGAGACTGATGCTCTGCCGTAGCTCACCTGTGCTCCGAGAAAGTTGTTTTTAAAACTGCAGATGCAGGACTTCCCGTCGTGGCTCAGTGGTTAATGAATCCGACTAGGAACCATGAGGTTGCAGGTTCGATCGCTGGCCTTGCTCAGTGGGTTAAGGATCCGGCGTTGCCGTGAGCTGTGGTGTAGGTCACAGACGTGGCTCAGATCCCATGTTGCTGTGGCTGTGGCGAAGGCTGGCGGCTACGGCTCCTCTTAGACCCCTAGCCTGGGAACCTCCATATGCCGCGGGTGAGGCCCTAAAAAACAAAAAGACAAAAAAAAAATTGCAGATGGAGACAGAAGAGTGTCTGTCCCCCTCCTGAGACGTGTGGACACTTTCATCCTGGCCTTTTTTGTAAAGCTGCCCTCGCCTGTGTGGTGGTTGCAGCAGTCCCGACCCTAACCTGGCTCATCCTCGGTGGCTACAAGGTTCTCTCCCGGATGTTCCCGAAGCCGCGTCAGGCCAGCGCTGGAAACAAGGACCAGGGCTTCCTCAGATCAGTTCCTCCAGGAAGGGAGCAAAGGTTTGGGGGAGACGAGGATTAGGGGCCAAGTCTTGCTGTAGGACTGTGTGAGGGGTGGGCCGCTCGAGGGCGAGGTGGCGCCAGCGAGGACGCCCCCCAGTGCGTCTCCTGCAGAGCCAGTGATGGCCTTTCCAGGGCGTGTGGGCTGTGACTCTTTAAACAAGACGCTTGAGCGGATGAATTCCTATTACACGAGGGGAGGGTGTTTCTGTGCGTTTACGCCCTGGTCTCCGAGGCTTGTGCCCTCGCCAGCACCCGGAGCTTTCGGACCCTAAGGCTGTTCCCCTGCACCCCTTAGAGCCTCGGCCACGCCAAACGGGAAGGAGAGCGGCTCGGCCGCTCGCAGCGTCCTCCGTCTAGGAGTTCAGGGTCTTGACTGCAGTTTGCCACAGCCTTTGCTCGCTGTTTGACGAGATCGTTTTCAGACTTGGCTTTTCCGCACCTACGTGTTCAAGGAAAGGAATGACACAGCTGGCCAGGGGTCTGGAGAAACCAGAGCCGGCGCGCTGGTGATGAGACTATAGCACGTCACGGCCTCCCTGGAGAGCCACGTGCAGGCGTGCGGCTTCCTCGGAAAGTTCAAACAGCATCTCTCCATGCGATGCAGCGAGCCCGCCTCCGTGCACGCACCCAGAGGACCTCAGAGCAGGGTCTCAGGAGGTGCTGGCACGGCCGAGTCCCCAGTCGAGCAGCCCGAGCGCCCGTGGAGAGATGGATGGAGAGCTTGTCCCACCTTGACAAGGAAGAGTAGACGAGGGCGAGGATGTGGAGGAGCCTTGCGAGTGTGCTGCTAAATGGGCAAAGTAGAAAGCTAGTTGCCAGACAGGATGTGGAGGAAGGAGGAAGAAGGAGCGTTTGCTGGGGGCAGCGTTCCGGGTTTGCAAGATGAGAAAGCTCTGGAGGTCTCTTTCTTGCGAACCCTTGGGAACCTGCTTAGCACTCCTGAGCACACACTCTCGAGTGAAGGTTTTGAGAATTTGTCGTAGCTTTACACCATGCAGAATACCCCCTAAGTGAGAAGTCCCCACTGAAAAAGAAAAAAGAAGGAATGAATCTTAACAGCCTCCAAAAAAGGGCACCGTGGGAAGCTTGGCCCGCAGTCGAAGGTTTTATGTACCACACTCACTCCCTCGGGGAGATCCCTGCCGCCTGGTTTCTTGTGAACGTGGCAGAACCACTGCTCCAAGAATCTGGCCTTGGGGTAGCACCGAGGGCACCTGGGGGTGGTGGAGACGGGGGGCACCCAGCCTGGTGACGCCCTGGGACCCTTAGTTTCTTCATCAGCAATTTGCATTTCGTTTACTGAGTGCCTGCGATATGTTGGGACCTCCGCTGGGTGCCGGGGGCACAGAGAGACCCCACTCTTCTCTAAAGGAAGTCGGGGTCTCAGGGGGGCCGCGTACGTGTACAGGCAGCGGCGTGGGGGGGGGGTGTGGAGTGACGGAGAAGTCTGCTCCGCACAGGTGGAGCATTCCAGATGTGGCGTCGAGACCCGTCCGGTCCAGACGGCAGGCACTGGGAAGAGCCAGCCCCGTTAACTGCATGTGGATTATAGGACAGAAACCCTGACGGGACTTTTAAGACGGGGAGGGCAGTCGAGGTCTGAAGGGGGAGGATAAAATCAGTCAGATGGTTGCAGACCCAGCCGGGGACAGGGTCGGGACCAGGAGGAACAGGTGAGCAAAGGGGCAGAGGATCCGCAAAGGCCACCGCCTCCCGCCGTGACGCACAAGTACCGGGATGTGGGTGCCAGCCCCCCCCCCTCCAGCGGGTGGGATTCAGACCACCTGGGCTGGGGGCCCGCTGGACCTCAGTTTCTCATGTGAGCTGCCCCCTGGCCTTGCCTGGCACGCTGTAGGCGCCCGCCGAGCTGAGCTTGCCCTTCCGCGATGGTGTCCCTTTACAGGGGCCTCGGGTCCTCACTTGACCTGAGGTTCAGAGCAAACCTGGAATAACAGTTATTTGTTGAGCATTTGCAAGCAACCCTTTGAGAAGGGGCTTGTTATCCACGTTTGCAGGTGAAAAAACACAAATGTGTGACCAAGGAGTCACACCAAAAAAACACACGGTGCAGCCCTGGTGTTTGCAGCCAGCCTGTCCGGCCCCAAAGCCCCACTCTCGTCCGTGTGCGGTGTTTCCGTCCGTCCGTCAGCCCGCCAGCAAATACGGACCCAGCAGCTGTGCCAGGCAGTGGTCCAGGTATCAGGAACAGAGCTGAGCATGAAGCAGACAAATGCGACGGCTTTAGGCAGCTTACTCTTTAGCTGCGGAGGCGGGTGATGGCCAGAGTATATCGGATGGAGAAAATAAACCAGGGAGTTCCCGTCGTCGCGGCTCAGTGGTTAACGAATCCAACTAGGAACCATGAAGTTGCGGGTTCGATCCCTGGTCTTGCTCAGTGGGTTAAGGACCCGGCGTTGCCGTGAGCTGTGGTGTAGGTCGCAGACGAGGCTCAGATCCCGCGTTGCTGTGGCTGTGGTGTAGGCTGGTGGCTACAGCTCCCGTTAGACCCCTAGCCTGGGAACCTCCATATGCTGCGGGTGCAGCCCTAGAAAAGGCAAAAAGACAAAAACAAAAACAAAAAACCAGGAGACAGGACTGGGTGGGGACGGGTGTCAGAGGGGGACAGTATTTGGTAGGATGTCGGGATGGCCTTGGGGGAGGGTGTCAATGAGGAAGGGGGCAGCCGCCAGGGTCAGAGCTGGATGGGCAGCGTGTGTTGGTTGTTGGGGTGGGGGGCAGTCTTCGTGGACCTGGGCTCTGTCCCCCACGGGTGGTTTGGGGCAGCAGACTGAGCGGTCCAGTCTCTGGGTGGTTTGGCACCATCACTGTCCACTTTGAGGAGACTCACGGAAGGGGGTGGGGCAGGGAGGGCGGAAGGTGACCGTCCGTGACCTTGGCTCAAGTCTCGGGGGAGCTCTGAGCATCAGTGGGTTCTGCACACTGAGGGGAGAGTTCGGCGTTGCTGTTGGACTTGGGACGTGACGGGCAGAGGAAGGAGGGGCGTGGGCATCTGCTCCACCTTACACACGGTTTTCCCGAGCTCCACCGCCTCCCCGAGACGGCAGGAGGGATTTGCGGGTGCAAGGCGGTGCCTCCTGTGCCCAGGGCCCCAGCAGACCCAGCGTCGCCTCTGTCCCCCTCCCCACGTCAACCCGGGGGCCCCGTCAGCTGCTCTGAGGACTCTGTTAGAGAAGGGCTGTGGGCTCGGTGCTCCCTCCGTGGAGTCCGATTAGAGACGCTTCACATACAGCAGGTGCATGGCTTCCTCCCAACTGTCCCCACCCCCCAGCAACGTCCAGTGACCTCATATTCTCTGCCATCTAGTGCTTTGACCGCAGCACAGGCCAGGAGTGACCCCCAGGAGCCCTCCTTTTTGTGAGTCCCAACTGTGAATCAAGGATGCTAGGAACCTGCATTTCCCTGGGGACGCAGCGGGTTAAGGACCCAGCATTGTCACTGTAGCGGTTCAGGTCACTGCTGTGGTGCCGGTTAGATCCCTGGCCTGGGCACTTCCACACGCCTTGGGCGTGGCCAAAAAGAAGCAAATCCCCTCCACCCAATGACAGATTAGCCTTGGTCACAGTGGCCCACTGTCCCCAGAAAGGAGATCTGGGTACCAAGATGGTCAGTCCACCCTCATCCTCAAAACATCTTTCTTTTTCAGTAAAGAGTTCCTAACTTGGACGCTGGGCTCCAGCCCTCTCTTACGGGGCTGACTAGTAAGCTCGGCCGCGTGCTCCACTCACGGTGCCGTCTGCCTTTCTGATCCAGCAGCACGTACTGTGCTCGCTGGGGCATGATGGAAGCAGGACATTTTTTAAGAAGTTACTATATTTTCACTTCCTTTTCCTCCTCAGCTTATTGACGCAATTCTTAGAAACATTATCAATAATTATATTTTCTGTATTCTCCTTGGAGCACAGGTTTCTAACTAAATCACACACAATTCACTCAGTGTCCTAACTCACACTGTGTCGGCTTTGGCAGTGGCTTCTGAGATGCTTCTTCTCACTTACTGTGACGGTCAAGCCCCGCTCTTTTGAGCGTTAACTGCTGCCTTTGGGCTACTAGGGCAGTAGAATTTTTCTCGTGATTGCTTATTCGGGGGACGATAAACACCACCACTTTCCCCTGGGGCTTCTCCTCAGAGGTCATAGGTTTGGTGGGTACACCTGTGGTTGGCTGTGTCTCTCAAACCACACCGTCTCTTGCTCGCTCTCAGTTTCTGCAGATGGAGGTGCTGAGTCGTTGGCCTTAGTGGATGACAACGGCAGCGAGGGGGACTACAGCTATGAAGACCTCTGTCGGGCCAGCCCCCGATACCTGCAGCTGGGTGGGGAGCAGCTGGCCGTCAACGAGGTACTGGACAGAGTCCCACCCAGCAGCGGCTGTGCTGCAGGCCTGGTTTGCAGGGCCCAGAATCCATTCGTAGGTTGTTCTCTGTTTCTTAGCGTATTCCCAAGCCTAGAATTCCGATTGGAAACACGGATAGTTTTCTAGCCTTTTCAAGGATGATCCATATGATGAAGTTTTGCCCATAACGAAAGAGCATCCTGCCCGGTTAGAGCTGCTGTCATGGAGATGGCTTCTCAGTTGAGGAAATGCTCTAGTTTATATTTATTGTCCCATAAAGATCTCGCAGGTGAACGGGAGTTACGATCCATGTTTTAACAAACACTCTGAGGCTTGGCCACTGAGGGACTTGCTAGCAGATGGCAGAGCTGAAGTGAGCCACGTACTTGTCACCACGGACGTGGGCTTCTTTCTACCCCGCTGTATCTTTAGCCCTTTTCACGGAAATCTTTCTGAAGGGCTCCCCTGTCTTTTGGAGTTCGTGGACCCAGGGTGTGGCGTGTACCGTGTCAGGGCCCCAGCTTTTGCTTTAGGATCCACGGTGTCCAGTGATATCCGGGAGCTTGGGGACCTGTGGCCCTCCGCCCCTACAGCCGGCCTGTTGCTAGCCAGTCATCACGCAGTGTGCTCTTTAAGCTTAGTAAGTGCTTCAGCGAGACGCAGGGTCTGCTCCCATGGTGAGGGGCGTAGGAAGGGCAGGCCCTGCCTGATGCCCTGAGGGTCTTGCAGGAAAGGCTGTGCTGACCTTTGCTGGCTTGGCTCTGGGGCACCTAGTGTGCCATTCAGGCAGCTGGAACGGATGTTGGATGATGGACGTGCAGAGGCGTGGACTGAGGTCCCCTGGCCTGCGCGCGAGGGGCGCACACCTGCTTCTCCGCGTCCAGAGCGCATGCGGGTCAGAGGCTGGCCGAGGGCCGAGGGCCGACCGCCGCTTCTCTTCCAGCTGATCAGCGATGGCAGCGTGGTCTGCGCCGAGGCGCTGTGGGACCACGTGACCATGGACGAGCAGGAGCTGGGCTTCAAGGCGGGGGACGTCATCCAGGTCCTGGAAGCCTCGCACAAGGACTGGTGGTGGGGCCGCAGCGCCGAGAAGGAGGCCTGGTTCCCGGCCAGCTTCGTCAGAGTGAGTTCCCGGCTCGGGGGCAGGGACGGAGGGGTCACCGTACTCCGCAGCCCCCGTGGGGGTTGGGCCGCCGGTGCGGAGCACCAGGCACGTGGGCACCAGCCCGCCACCCTCCCAATATCCCCATGGAGGGCGGGGATTGGGAGCCGTGGGCTCTGCCGGGGCCTGGGGCGCCCCCTACCGGTCCCGCGTGTCCCCCGCAGTTGCGCGTCAATCAGGAGGAGCTGGCGGAGGACCCCGGCGGCCTCCTGGGCGAGAAGCCGGAGGAAAGCACGGGCAGGAGCCGCCACAAGCACCCCGAGAGCCAGCGCCAGATGCGCACCAACGTCATCCAGGAGATCATGAACACCGAGCGCGTGTACATCAAGCATCTCCGCGACATCTGCGAGGTGAGCGCGTCTCTGGGCCCGGCCCGGCCCGGCCCTCACACCCCGCCCCCCCAACGCCGGTTTCCAGACCCATCCCCGCCCCGCCCTCGGTCCCTGCCCAGGCCGCTGCTCAGGGCTGCGGCCACCTGCCGCAGGACCTAGCCGGCCAGAGCGTGCAGATCCAGCGCCGCTCAGGGACGGCGGCCCTTTCACTGAGACCCACCAGACGCACAGCGAGGTCCGAGTCACTCGTGGCCTCATCTGGTGATGTCCCAGCCTGTCCCACGGCCTCTGGGATCCTGTCGGCACGGCCTCTCTCCCTGGGGTTTTCCCTTTGTGGATTCCGGGCAGTGCTACACTAGGCTCTGTGGCCCATCAGGTGCTCACAGCGTCCGGGCTGTGACTGCTGTTCCCTGGCCTTCCTTTCGCCTGTGAGAGGTCAACAGCAAGGCGGGCGGCTGGACTGACCCACAGATAAGGGCCCAGCGGGGTTTGGCTTATCGTGTGGGCGTCTTGTTGTGTGCGACCCTCTCTAAAGTGGGATTTTAGGGAAATGGGTCACTGCTTATAGATGCTGAGCAGGACTGCCTGCTGTCCCCTCGTCGGGGTCCCTTGTGGCCCGGTCACAGAGGAGAAGCTGGGGTGCAGAGAAGTAAGCGGTGAGGTTGTGATGAAAACCAGACTGTCCTTCTAGAGCCTGGAGCCTAGAGCCTGTTGAAGTTCATGCCACATGTCGGGGATGTGTGCTTGCCATGTGGCCAGTTCAGTCCCCGTGATTCCAAGGTGCCAATCTGGGGACAGTTATTGACTCGCTACCTCCGTATCCTCCCAAGACTCGGACAGCCAGGGCGTCGTATGTGTAGGCCTGGGGTCCCGGTCGCAGGTCTACAGGTGATGCCTGCGGGAGAAAGTGGGTGACGAGCAGTCCCCGGGGGCACGTGCTTAGCTCTTGGCCGTGACAGTGAGCACTACACGATGGCGTCTGTTTGACAGGCCACCTCCGCAGTGAAATGGCATTAAGGGTGAGAGAAAGAGTATCTTAAGGGTTTAGAAAGCATGTGACAACACCAATTTTTGAGCTCTAATATTTGAAAGCAAGCAACTTAAAACAATGAATTTTATTTCAATTATGGGTGTACAAAGATCATCACAAGTCAATGTGATAGATTTTGTGTCCCAAACCCACAGTGCATCCCCCCACCCCCCAGATTGTCTTATTTGAAAAACCAAGGTTTTCCAAAATCTGTGAGTCATTGTCTGTTCTTCAAAGAAGTTCACTGTGTCTCTTTAGTTTCCATATGTAAGCGATAGCATTGGGTGTTGCTGTCTAATTGTCTGACTGGTTTCACTTCGCATGATAATTTCTAGGTCCATCCATGTTGCTGTAAATGTTGTTATTTCGTTCCTTTTAATGGCTGAGTAATATTCCATTGTGTGTATGTACCATATCTTCCCTATCCACTCCTCTGTCGATGGGCATTTAGGTTGTTTCCATGACCTGGCTTCTTCCCTCTCTAGCAAAAGCAAGCAACTTATTTCATGACTATAATCTGGAAACTTTCTTTGGTTTCTTGAATTATAAAGCCAACCAACACATAGCTTTTCTGTTTCCTTTTGTCTCTAACATATTTAGGGCATCTGTAGTAACGAAAGTGTAATTAGCCCAGCAGGGACCCTAGGATTGAGATAATTTTCTCTAGTTAAAAATCCATGCCAAGGGAGTTCCCAGTGTGGCTCAGTGGGTTAAGGACCCACCTAGCATCCATGAAGACGGGTTCGATCCCTGGCCTCGCTCAGTGGGTTAAGGATCCGGCATTGCCACAAGCTGCGGTGCAGTTCACAGAGGCTGGCGTTGCTGTGGCTGCGGCTGTGGCATAAATCAGCAGCTGCAGCTCTGATTCGACACCTGGCTTGGGAACTTCCGTATGCTGCCCCTACAGCCCTCAAAAGAAAAATGACGTAAAATAATATAAAATAAAATCCTACTCCAAGATCAGGGCTTTGGGCCCCCAAAGCTGTATTCTCCAAATAAATGACTTCTATGAATTTCCAAACCAAGAGTGTGCTTTCCGGTTGTGTAGGGCTACATTCGACAGTGCCGCAAGCACACGGCCATGTTCACGGTTGCACAGCTCGCCACCATTTTTGGAAACATCGAAGATATTTACAAATTCCAGAGAAAGTTCCTGAAAGACCTTGAGAAGCAGTACAATAAAGAGGAACCTCATCTGAGCGAGATAGGCTCCTGCTTTCTGCAGCACGTATGTCACCCTGTGTTTCTTACTAAGAGTGTCTGGCTGAGTCGTTGTGAACTGTCGCCACCCTGACTGGGGAGCTGGGGGAGGACGTGACGTGTGGACAGCAGGTGACAGGGTTCGGGGGAGACCCGTGACCAGGAGGCCAGGCCTTCCATCCTCACTGTCACGTGGGAGAGGAGAGGGGACAGTAGGTGGCCTGGGGAGAGCGCCTCCCTCTTGCCCTGGGTCAGGCGGGTGAGGGGCAGTGCAGGGGGTGACACAGAAGGTGACGCAGAGGGCCCCACTCCCAGGGCAGGGGACAGGGCGCTGCCTTCTCGGCAGCCTCCCTCCTGCCCAGGAGCCCCCGGGGGGCAGGGCCGAAGCCGTGGTGAGCTGACGGAGCCGCGCCCCCTCCCCAGCAAGACGGCTTCGCCATCTACTCTGAGTACTGCAACAACCACCCGGGCGCCTGCGCCGAGCTGTCGGGCCTGATGAAGCAGGGCCGCTACCGACACTTCTTCGAGGCCTGTCGCCTCCTGCAGCAGATGATTGACATCGCCATCGACGGCTTCCTGC
>PVHT020004944.1:42895362-42913643 GCA_004024745.2 Catagonus wagneri
GGGGGGTCACCACGGGGCCATGATGGGTGAGCTGCAGAGAACTTTGTCAGTATTTTTGGTTGTTTACTGAAATCAGGTCATTGAAGAGGGTCCCAAACATCCATTTCTAGAGATATTTAAACAAAAAAATTAATCCTTAAACTGGGTCATGAGCATGTGCAGATTTTTATTGTGTGTCAGTCCTTATAAGTGACTTTTTTTTTTTTTTTTTGCTTTTTAGGGCCGCACCCACAGCATATGGAGGTTCCCAGGCTAGGGCTCAAATCAGAGCTACAGCCGCCGGCCTTCGCCACAGCCATAGCAACGCGGAATCCGAGCCGTGTCTGCAACCTACACCACAGCTCACAGCAACGCCGGATCCTTAACCCACTGAGCGGGGCCAGGGATCGAACCTGCATCCTCATGGATGCTGCTCAGACTCGTTTCCACTGCGCCATGGTGGGAACGCCCCACTACAGTCTGATGTGAGGGCGGCCTGTGGGAGGCACGACCAATGAAGACATCGGTGGGGGAAATACCGCGTTAGCGTTCACGTAACTCACTTTGACAGGCTCGTGTCCTTTGCTGACTGAGCAACATAAAAGATGAGCCTCGGCGCAATTCAGGACTGTTGAACATCGCTTAGCGGTCCCTGTAGTACTTTCTTTATCTGGTCAAGAGCAGTGACAGAGGCCTGTCCTTCCCTTATTAATGAAAATACCCCATCGTCACTGTGGCCTTCGCTTCATTCACATGGTTTCCGGGAAGCGAATGACAACATTCTCTTTCCAGGGGATTCTGGGTGGCGTTTGGACAGCGCCCTGAGCCTGTGCAGACTGCAGATTGCAGACTAGGGCACGGGGAACGGGGACAGTGGCTGTCGTGTAAATGCCTTTTCGCCTCGGCTGCCAGCGTACCGCCGGGGAGGGGGTGTGTTACTGTGTGGGTCCTACTGTGTGAGTCACGTGTTACGTGGTTAAAATTAACCCCCCCCCCACTCTGCAGTGATTACAACAACATAAAGGCAGCATACGAGGCCATGAAGAACGTCGCCTGTTTGATCAACGAGCGAAAACGCAAGCTGGAAAGCATAGACAAGATAGCACGGTGGCAGGTGTCCATCGTGGGCTGGGAGGTGCGTGGGACACCCCCCCGCCCCCATTACAGCGTCCAGCCCCCACCCTGCCCCCCATGGTCCATCGTGGGCTGGGAGGTACCTGGGAGCCTGGCCCCGCCCCCACCTGTGGTCTTCTAGTGTGATGATATACATTATGTCCTTAAGGTACCGTGTGCTCTTGGCTTCAATGCTGTGATGTTTGAGGCACACTGGTTCCGTAGTCTCTGTAGTCAGTTCATTGTTCCAGTCTGCAGGCTCCATGGGAGCAGCTGGAGGGCTCGGGACAGGTTACGGGGCAGTGGCTGTGAGTCCTGGGTGTCTGGGCAGGACTGTTGCCCCATCTGTGAGGAGGGTGTGGGATCATGTAAGACAGGGCCGTGCAGCACTTGATGCCTGGATGCAGTGCGTGACGACAGTCCAGCTCGCACCTGCACCTGCACCCCCACCCCCACATTTATTTATAATGACAATGGGGACAGTAGCTAGAGCTATTCAGTGTTCACCACGTGCCTGGCACCGGTCTGAGCCATTTGGGAACCCAGTGAACCCACTCAGCAGTGCTAGAAAGTAGGCACTGTTAGCACCCCGTTTAACAGAAGGGGGAAATGCAGCACAGAAAGATCCAGGAGCTCGGCCACAGACACAGTGTCGGCAAGTGGCAGAGCTGGGCCCACAGTCCTTGCTAGTGGCCAGGATGTTCTGGTGGTTTTCAGACCAAGGAGCGTCCCCCTCGATCAGATGAAGTGACCACAACTCACTCTCCCAGAGGATTGTGGGAGTTTGGGTAGAGTTAGGTTTTTAACCACAGCAGGTTACAGCGCTGAGCACCGGAGAGAAACACTGGCATTCCGGGGCCTTTGTGGATGCCGGGAGTCTGGGGTGGGGGGACTTAGATCCCTGAGTCTGCATCTCCTGTTCTGTGACTGAGGAATCCAGGGCACAGAATCGCTCTGGGCAGGTAAATAGAACAGCTATTTGGAGTCAAGATCATTTGCCTCCAAAAAATATAACAAAATATGGCTGGGATTAGAAGAAAGTAAAATCGAAATCGAAGGCCAGTGTCGTACCAGAGACCATAAACTTACATTGGATGAGACCCAACCTGAATATCCTAAAAGTGCTTCTCTTCTTTTGTTGTTGGACTCTGATATTTTAGGGGATAATTTCTTGGCAGGAGTTTACCAATTTCCAGCTGGCAGTTTGCCCTCTGGCCTTTTGTTTCCAAGACCCTAAGCTAGTTATTCCGGGAGCCGCCCTGTGCCTGGCTCAGAAGCCCCCCGAGTTTGCAGGATTGAGCCCTTGGCCACGGGGCCTTGTTCTCCAGGGGTGAGTCTGGGCCAGCGGCCAGATCAGATCCCAAGTGGGTCTGCTCCAGGCAGCATTTCCACCAGACCTTTCTCAGGAGGGAGACCCCGCAGGTGAAACAGGCCCACATTTTCCCATTGAGATAGGGAGAGAGATAAGAAATTTCCCATGGGGGGCGAGGGCCCGGGCTGCCAGCCTAGGTCTGATGACACCCCTCCCGCACCCTGGCACCAGGGACCGAGTCGGGAGACTCGGGACCCGCGTCCCCGCCTTGTGCGCAGACCTCCCCTTCCCGCCAGCATGAGGGACCAGGTCCGGAGACTCAGGATGGGTGTCTTCCTGGCAGGGGCAGGACATCCTGGAGCGCAGCTCCGAGCTGATCCACTCCGGGGAGCTGACCAGGGTCACCAGGCAGGGCAGGAGCCAGCAGAGGACCTTCTTCCTGTTCGACCACCAGCTGGTGGCCTGCAAGAAGGACCTGCTGCGAAGGGACGTGCTCTACTACCGGGGCCGCACGGACATGGACGCCGTGGAGCTGGTGGACCTGGAGGACGGCCGCGACGGCGCCTGGAACCTCGGCGTCCGGAACGCCTTCAAGCTGGTCAGCAGGGCGGGCGGCGAGGCACACCTGTTCTGCGCCAAGAAGCCCGAGGACAAGGCGCGGTGGCTGCAGGCCTGCCGGGACGAGCGGCGGCGGGTGCAGGAGGACCACGCGATGGGTGAGCCCGCCGGCCCCGCCCCCGCCCCGCCCCGCCCCGCCCCCGCCTGCAGGCCCCGGCCCCGCCTCCTGGGCTCCCCCTCCCCGCCCCCCCAGGGAAGGGACTCTGGAATTGCTCGGAGACAGAAGTCGGAAGTGACGGACCCGTTTTACAGAGGAGCCAAGCGAGGCTGGGGGGCACCCGCCCACTTCCCCACGTTGCCTTTAAAGCCAGCTCGGGGAGACCCCAAGCCCGAGCCACCCCTTGAGGGGGATTCCTTAGGAGGATAGTTAGGGTGACCCTGTGTGCCCCCCGTCCGGGTTCACACAGCTGGTCTGTCCGTCGGGTCGTCAGCACCCACGCCCGTGTCCGGGCGCCGTGCCCAGGCCGTCCTGGTGATAAACCACCGCCTTTTCAGCGCTCTCCAGCCTCCTGCGTCCCTAAGGGTGAAGCCGGCTCGCTTTGGGTTCTGTCCCAGGAGAGATGCGGGCTTGGTGCAGGTTGTATGCTGAAATGTTTTCATATCTGTTTCTGAATCCAGGAATGGAAATTTCAGAAAATCAGAAGAAACTAGCCATGTTAAATGCTCAGAAGGCGGGACACGGAAAGTCAAAAGGTGAGTTTTGGAGAAGCCTTCATCTCCTCAGTGTGTGTATCCTCAGTGTTGGGATTAAAATCGGGAGAAATGCTCAAAGTTATTAAGCAGAGGGGAGGAGAGAGGGTAAAACTCAGTATGAGAGGGAGTCCGCGTCGTGGCTCAGTGGTTAACAAATCTGACTAGTATCCATGAGGACGCAGGTTCGAACCCTGGCCTCGCTCAGTGGGTTAGCGATCCGGTGTTGCCGTGAGCTGTGGTGTAGGTCGCAGACGTGGCTCAGATCTGGCCTTGCTGTGGCTGTGGCGTAGGCCGGCGGCTACAGCTCCAATTCGACCCCTAGGCTGGGAACCTCCACATGCCGTGGGTGTGGCCCTAAAAAGGCCAAAAAAAAAAAAAAGGAAAAACCTCAATATGAGAGTGAACAATGGACAGCATAAGGTAACCTGCATTTGGCCTTGAATGTGCTTCCATATGCTGACTTGGAAGGTGAGTCTGTAAAATGTGTCTGACTCAGTGCCAAGGAGCTTCCTCGCCTCGCTGCACCACTCTCTGAGCCCCACCCTGCGGCTTGGATTATCCGCAGGCAAAGCAGTGCACGGGTCCTAGGCCTGTGAGCTGGAAATCTCCAACCCCAAACTGCCTGTCAGCTGAAAGCACATTCTAGCTTAGATAACAAGAAAAAAGATGTCAAAGTTGAGCATATTGGGCAATGAGTTCAAGCAGAAGATGACCTTCTGGCTTATTCGGAGCCTGGATGCTCTACCCTGCCTTATGCTCCACGGGAGTGTCCAGGGCCACCGGCGTCCTAGTGTGCAGACAGAGACTTTTCACGCAGGCGTAGTACAAATATTCTACCCCAAGAGAAGTGAAACAGTAAGGAATTTTATTCGGGAATATGTGTTATATTCTTATAAAGTTAATTCATATGAAACATATCCCATTTGGTGTTTTCCTGAGTGAAAACACAAATGCAAAGACCAGCTCAGCCTGTGGCTGATGGGCCAAGAAGACTTGATCACCGAAACAGCATTCAGCATCCTTCCTCCGCTCAAATGCACCATTTCCCCCCACTGAGCTATAGCTTTAAGGCCAGAAACCCCATTTTATTTATTTATTTCTTCCCTCTCTGCTTTTGATGGCAGGCGACTGGTAAATATCCATCTGTAAGTCGCCGTCCACGTCCCCCGGCGTCACCGGGAGGAGCCCAGACATATCTGGGGTCGGCCGTTGTGCAGGTTCCACGAGCTCTCGGGTGTCCTCCTCACCGTCCCCTGGAGGATGAGGGGACCCCCGTGGCGGGTCAGGGCAGGCGTGGATTCTGGACCCAGGCCTGTCCTCTTGCAGAACCTTCACACTCTCCTCACTCCATGCCGAGCTCCACAGTTAGTTTGTGGTCTGGTCACTAAACCTTTCTGAACACCTCTGCAAGGGTTTAAAATCCTGGCTGCAGAGAAGCAGATGGGTTAATCCTATTAGGTATCAGGGATCCAGTGTTCTCAGCACGTTACTTGTAATGACTCATTTGATTCTCCTGACAACCCAGAAGGCACTGCTGGCCCAACTGAGAGACTGGAAAACTGAGGCACTTTCTCTGTGCCAAATAACTGCATCCAGTAAGCGGCGAGGCTGCCTGAGCTCAGGCTTTCGGTGAAAGCATCCCAAAGAGCCATGCAGTTCCAGCTCTGCCGCTGTGACACGTACACGGTGTCCCTGGGTTCCCGTTTCCTTCCGGGCCACGTGGCTGTTGCGGTGCCATCCCTGAGGGTGCGCAGAGAGGCGGCCGTAGTCTGGGTCCTGTTCCGCACACGGAATCGGAGTGCGTTTGTCAGGCTGGCCATTAGGGGTCCCTTTGGGGACGTGACTTGAGAATCGGGCAGGGCTGGCTCTTGGCTCTCCCGCTTGGGCTGACGCGTGACACTCATTCGGTGCCCCCTCCCCTCCCGAGCCAGGCTCCGGCGGGTGTCCCGCGGCGCCCCCCCACCAGAACCTGCGGCCGGTCCACCGGCGCCACGTCACGGTGCCCACCAGCGTCCCGCAGCAGCAGGTGTTCGCCCTGGCGGAGCCCAAGCGGAAGCCGTCGGTCTTCTGGCACACGGTCCACAAGCTCACCCCCTTCAGGAAGTGACACTCGGCCGGGCCGGGGGCACCCGTGGGCCTCTTCTGTCTCCTGGCCTCTATCCGAGGAGCTCGACCGGTGCTGAAACCTGTCCTGGGGACTCGGTGCAGGGGACCAGCCTCGCCTCCCAGCCGCCTCCTGGGGGTGGGAGGGGCGTGATGCAGGGTCCCTCTGGGCCCTACGTGGCCCGCTGAGGTGGCCGAGGCTGGGAACCAGCGCTGGCTCTGAGGTGATGCTGGACGGGGCCCCGGGAGCATCGCTGGTGAGGAGCTGCGGCCCAGGCCCGGGTGGGGCCCTGTGCTCCCTTCGCTCCCTGCCGAGGGCGGTCAGTCACTTTGCTTTTGCTTTTGAAGGGGGTGGGAGGGGCGGGCTGTCCCTCGCTTCATGGTGTGGGGGGTTTGTCAGCCCTACGGGGGCCCTGGGTCCCCTGCCGTCTTCCAGATCTGCAGTTGCCACACGATGCTGCCAGCCAGCCCCGCCACAGGGCCAGGCGGCTCTCCCGCCGGGTCCAGGCCCTGTAGGGCTCAGGGACACACGTGTTCCAGAGACACCTCAGGTGGAGGGCAGTCCACTACCGGCCAGGGCTCCCCGCCCGGGTCCGACTCCCCAAGCAGAAGCCTGAGAAAGGACTCGCACACCCCGTCCACAGCAGAAAAACCCGTTTCCTGTCGTTTGATGGTGAAGCGAGTGAACGAGCAGGTGCACCAGCTGAAGGGCGGTCTGTCCTTCTTCGCCTCTGTGCTCGCCAGTCGAGTGACAGGGACAGGTGCCTTTTTCCCCTGAGAAGCACGCGGCCCAAGGGTCCCACTTCTCCGCTCTCGGAGCTGACTTGGCCGCGCAGACCCCACGGTAGTGCCACCCGTGCCAGGCCGCGCCCGGCAGCAGGAAAGGTGGAGCAGACCCCGACTCGGAGAGCAAAGGCCACGCAGGCTGAGACCTGTCGGCAGTGACCCCTTGCCCGTGTCTAGATGGTAGATTTCGGTGAAAGTAACTGGAAAGTGTGCGGGGAGGACACAGGCTCTGCCACACAGAGGCTCTTCCGTTTGCGGGGGTCCCGCTCCCGCCCCGCGGTTCTCCGCTCGAGGATAAACACTCCTGGACTGTCCCGAGCCTCCAGGCGTGGGCCCCGCACACACCCAGAGCTGCCCCGGCCTGGCTGGAGCGCGGCGGGGCCTTGGGGCCCTCGGTGCTCCGGGGCCGGGACACAGGCTGCCTTGTGAACAGATTTCTCGGTTTTATATAGATACTGCATTTATCTAACCGACCTTTTTTACTAACAAGATAGAATGACATATTTTGAAGACTGTACCTAATATGCTTGTCATGAGCCGCCCTCAGCCAAAACTGTAGGATCTCCGTGTTAAGTAGTTGTTTGTATGTCCGGCAGTTCTGAACAGTTGCGTTGCTTGCGGGATTTTTTTTTTTTTAACATAAGAGAATTTCTCTGAGGAAGTAGAGAGAATCATTTGCTCACGTGACATTCCGGGCAGGATTCGGCTCCAGTACAGAAGCACCCAGAGGGTTCTCCCCCCCACCCCCCAATGACCAGCACGGGGACCACGGGCTTGCGGTGCTGGCGGCAGCTCTGGTCTGTCTCCCCGCCGAGCCCTGACTCCAGGCTCCCTGACGGACAAGCAGGAGGCAGGGACATCAGGCGCGCGTGTCACACCCCCACCCCCCACTCGCGGCCACTGCCCCGGTCACCTGTCAGATGTCCATCCTGGCCGGCTCGTGCTTGGGTTTCCAGGAGATCTGAAAACCACTACAGTGTGTTTGAAAGGACAGAACTTTCTTGAAATCTGTGTGTCTGGCTTGGGTTTATCTCCAGACGCCTGAGTTCCCTGCAGAGCGGATGGCTCAGTCTTCTGTTTCACGTCTGCCAAATTTCTTCTCGATTTAAGTCACACGTTCCACTTGGAGAAAAAGAGAAAAAAAAAACACAGCACTGCGGTAGAGAGTGCGTGTGACTTTCACGGGGAATCTCGCTTGCTCTAGAAAAGTGTGGGAAATCGGCATGACGCGTGGTGAATTTCACTTATCCTGGTACCCTTCATGTTTCAGAATTGCCAGCGCTGTTGAAAGACCTCTGAAACGGCCTTGTCAGTGTCGGGCATGCCCAAATGTGTAACAGCCTTGCCGTAAATTTCGAACAGTCCTGAAACAAGATGTCTGTAAAGTCATACACTCTCTGTTTCTGGAAAAAGTGGGGAAGGTGGCAGCAATTTGCCGGCACTTTTCTGGACAGCCTCCGTGTAGCTTGCTCTCTCGGTGCATCTGATCTTTTTCCCCTGGTAGACCCGGTGTCATAGTTGAAAACACTCCAGTCCCATCTCCACGCTGCTTCTGAATACTGCCATGCCTTTTGATTCCCAATCCAAAGGCTGAACTCCATGCCTGTTCAGAAACCCACCCCACTCCCAATGCCGCGTTTCATCCAAAATCTGTTTCACCGTGGAGATCTGTGGGTGCCGGGGCCCAGCATGTTATCGCTTGGGAATCTCTGCTCGCCCAGATCAGGTTATTCCTCGTGCTGATTGGCTCAGTTACCCAGCCGGAAGACAGCAGCCCGACCCCCCGGAGTTAGGGAGGGAACTGCAGTGTAACATTTTTGCAAGCGTTCAGTGCCAACAAGCGTGGGTAAGTGTCCCTCTAGTGTGGCACAAATCAGTGAGGTCACACTGCCCCCAGCCAGTTGTCCCCATCATAAGCTTCCCCTGCAAATGGTCTCCCTGTTAAAATTTTCCTTGGCTCCTCCTCTCGGGACGGATGCCAGGAAGCAGAAGGCCACGCGATTGAAGATAACAAGCAGTCACTATCTGATCTTAGGGAAGAAAACAGAAGTGTAGTATCTGTTGCAAATTTAATTACAACAAACTTGACATCACTGTCCTTAGTTGTTTTAAGTTTCTGACACTTGTATATTGAAAATACCGTAACTGACTCTGTCATTTAACTACTGTTGGTCTTTTTTTTTTTTGTAAATATTAGCGTCAACTGTGTTTGACTTACCTGCTTTGCAAAGCTTTTGGTGACCTGTTGCTTCCGTTCTAACTCATCAAGGCGATGTTACCTGCATATGTCAAGGGATGGCTTCCAGACTGATGAAGAAGCTGTCGACAGCTGACCTGCGCTGTACAAGATCTCTGTGACTTGATATGTATTTTCTTTGAATGAAGTTTTTGTAAAAAGTATGTATATATATTTACAATGTTATTTGGATGATTTCTTGTAAATCTGTGAATCTATATTTGTTGTTTTGTATCTTATGTATTAAAGTTAATTTGCCAAACTGGCTGTGGTCATGCATTTGAGAGGGAGTTTGTGTGTGTGTGTGTGTGTGTAGTGTGAATTTAAAGGAGAAGGAGCTAGGAGGGTTTCTGGGATTTACAGGCACTGAGAGAGTTCTGTTCAGTAAAAGACATCCTTTATTTTTTTTTTATAACAATGAATTTTATTTCAATTACAGGTGTACAAAAATCATCACAAGTCAATTCGATAGATTTTGTGTCCCAAACCCACAGTGCATCCCCCCATCCCCCAGGTTGTCTTATTTGAAAAACCAAGGTTTTCCAAAGTCTGTGAGTCATTGTCTGTTCTGCAAAGTTCATTGTGTCTTTTTAGTTTCCGCATGTAAGCGATAGCATTGGGCGTTGCTGTCTAATTGTCTGACTGGTTTCACTTCGCATGATAATTTCTAGGTCCATCCATGTTGCTGTAAATATTATTTCGTTCCTTTTAATGGCTGAGTAATGTTCCATTGTGTGTATGTACATCTTCCCTATCCACTCCTCTGTCGATGGGCATTTATGTTGTTTCCATGACCTGGCTATTGCATAGAGTGCTGCAATGAACACTGGAGTACATGTGTCTTTTCGAGTCATGGTTTCCGCTGGATAGATGCCCAGGAGTGGGATCGCTGGATCAAACGGTAATTCTATTTTTAGTTTTCTAAGGAATCTCCATACTGTTTTCCACAGTGGTTGCACCAATTTGCATTCTCACCAGCAGTGTAATAGGGATCCTTTTTCTCCACACCCTCTCCTGCACTTATTGTTTGTAGACTTTTTGACGATGGCCATTCTGGCCAGTGTAAGGTGGTACCTCATAGTGGTTTTGATTTGCATTTCTCTAATGAGCGATGTTGAACATCTTTTCATGTGTTTGCCATCTGCATGAAAAGACATCCTTTAAAAACATCCATCAAACTGCTGGATGGGTGTGGGAGGAGGTTCTGAGGGCAACAGAGGGGCCACTTGAAAAAAGTCACCTAACGTTGGGAAGAGTGACAAGCACAGCGCCGGCTCCCGGTGGTGGAAGGCACGTGAACACAGGCCTCCCAGCTTCAAGCCTTTCTTGGGAGACCCAGATCTGCGGGTGGCCTGGCCAGCTGAGACTTGGCGGGTGCAGGGGGCTGGAGGGGAGATGAGAATTTTCTCCTCTAATTAACAGTTCAGGAAAGTTGAACAAATCCCATTGTTGCTGTGACCGGCCTCCAAAAAGTATCCCCACAGGGGCTCCCTTCTCTACTTTTTGTTGACTCCTTTATTTTTTTTTTTTTCTTTTTTTGGCAGCCCCCGTGGCATATAGAAATGCCCAAGCCAGGGATCAAACCCTCGCTACAGCAGTGACAACGCCAGATCCTTAACCCTCTGAGCCACCAGGGAACTCCTTGTTTGCTCCTAATACCTGCCTGCCCCCTACCTTGGGCTGGACTCAGAAGGGGGCTTCTGTTAGGGGCTTTGGGAGCCTTCACTGGAGCCTGACACCCCTCTGACAGTGGCGCCCACAGCCCAGAAGGACCCCCGACCCCGTGGAGGGAAAGTGGGTGGGGGACCCTGTCCCTGGGGTTCTGGGGAGACGGCCCAGCACAGGATCTGCCCACCTGCTGGGCGTGGAGAGATCCTCCGTGGGAGCCTGCGGTCCAGAGGGGCGGGGGCAAGGGCGTCACTAGGCTGCAGCGGGAGCTGTGCGACCTTGGGGGTGTAGATGCATTCCGGAAGGACTTCTGGGATGGGGCCTTTCCTGGGGAGAAAGGGGTGAAGGCAGGGCCCAAGCGATCCCCAGGGGCCTCCACCCCCACCCTGCGCAGCCCCGTGTCCACACACAGTGGGAACTGACACCAAAGGGGTGAAGGTCCATCTCAGAGCTGTGGGCCGGCCCAGGGCCCGGGCTCCACCCGGCAGAGTCCAGGCAGGGAGAGCTGGTCCAGGAGCAGACAAAGGGCCAACTTAAAACCAGAGGCAGGGAGGGAGTTCCCGTCATGGCGCTCTGGGTTAAGAACTAGTATCTGTGAGGATGCAGGTTCGATCCCTGGCCTTGATCGGTGGGTTAGGGGGTCTGTGGTTGCTCTGAGCTATGGTGTAAGTCACAGACTAGGCTCAGATCCCACGCTGCTGTGGCTGTGGTGTAGGCCGGCAGCTGTACCTCCAATGTGACCCCTAACCTGGGAGCTTCCATATGCCAATGGTGCAGCCCTAAAAAGACAAAGAAATTAAAAAAAAAAGTCAGAGGCAGGGAGATACTGGTGGGGGAGGGGTGGCACAAGTCTCCGTTGTCATCTGGGTGTTGGGGAGCCTGGATCTGCCCTGGGGCTCTGGGCACTGGTGAAAGAGCAGCGAGGAGGGTGGGTCTGTGGCCGTCTGGACCACCCGCTGGAGGCTCAGGGCCGGTGCGGATGGGGGAGGCACCCGGTTGTGGCTGGTTAAGCTGGGAGCGCTGTGCAGAGAGCAGGCGGCCGGCCCGGCAGAGGATGCACCTGGGACCCCAGCCTGGGGAGCAGAGGCGGGGTGGCCCTGGGCCGGTGCTGCGGCCAGGTGGCCCCTTGGAAAGGATGCAGGTGTGCGGGCAGGGCTGGGGTCAAGAGGTGAGGTCCTGAGTCTGAGTGACCTGGGGAGACCCTGCCACTGCCCAGGGATGCCGGTGGCGTTCTGCCACCTGCTGCTGCACAGAGAGGGAAACTGAGGCGCGGTGGGGGGTGGGGGGTGTGACCTCTGTTCGGGGGAGCCTGTCTGCACCCCACTCTCCCGTGCATTCCCGCTCAGTCTCTCGAGAAGCAGCATGGGGTGCGTTTGTCAATTTTTTTTTTTTTTTGGTTTCTGCATTTTTATTTTTTCTACATTTTTATTATGGTTGATTTTTTACAATGTTCTGTCAGTTTCTGCTGTAAAGCAAAGTCACCCAGTTATACGTATATATTCTTTTTATCATATTTTCTCCTATCGAGTTCTGCCACAAGTCATTGAATACAGTTCCCTGGGCTATACAGGAACTCATTGCACATGCATTCTAATTGTAATAGTTTGTGTTCTTTTAAAAATTATTTTTATTATGATTGATTTACAGTCGTCTGGAAAGTCAACGTTAACAGACACTGCGGGAAAATGTAAGACTCAGTGATTACATGAGATTGAAAAAAATAGTTTCATTGTGTGTTTCTTAGTGCCGTGTGTGTGTGTGTGTGTGGGTGTGTGTGTGTGTGGACTGGGCATTACGCTCTTTGGTACACAAATGCCTACATTTAAAGGAAATACGTGGGAGTTCCCATTTTGGTTCAGTGGTTCACGAACCCAACTAGCATCCATGAGGACTTGGGTTCGATCCCTGGCCTGGCTCAGTGGGTTAAGGATCCGCCGTTGCTAGGAGCTGTGGTGTAGGTCACAGATGTGGCTCAGATCTGACATTGCTGCGGCTGTGGTGCAGGCCGGCGGCTGTAGCTCCGATTTGACCCCCAGCCTGGGAACCTCCATATGCTGCAGGTCCAGCCCTAAAAAGACCAAAAATTAAATAAATAAAGGAACCACACGGAGCTGGAGAGATCTAGTTGATGATGTCAGTTCTGAAGGTCGATGATCTCAACAAGGCCTGGCAGCGCCGTCTTAGTTTGGCCCTGTGGGTCCTTGACTGGCCCGAGGTCAGCTTGGAGGCCACAGAGAGGACGCGACGGCACAGAGGTCCCTCTGAGGGGAGACACGGCCCCTTGAGCACTGCCCTCAAGACCCACCAGAAGCTGCCTCCCCTTCTCTCCATCAAAAACGGCGGAAAAAAGCTAAGTTTGCTGAACTAAGCAGTGTTGCTGGCAGATGCCGCTGACTCAATTCTCACACCCGCTTTTTGCATTTCTTTTTTTTTCTTTGTCTTTTTAAGGCCCTGCCTGCAGCATGTGGAGGTTTCCAGGCTAGGGGGGAATCAGAGCTACAGCTGCCGCCTACACCACAGCCACAGCAACGCCTGAGCTGAGCCGCATCTGTGACCTACACCACAGCTCACGGCAATGGCAGATCCCCAATGCACTGAGCAAGGCCAGGGATCAAACCTGCGTCCTCATGGCTACTAGTCAGGTTCTTAACCCACTGAGCCTCAACAGGAACTCCCTGAAAATTTCCCAGGAGGTTCTATGCTCATTTGTTCCCTCCCCTTCCTGCTGTTTTGCAGCCAGATCTGCAGGGACTTGCCTGGCAGGAAGGTGGGGTTTTCTTCAGTTGGCTCCTGATTCCTGGCTTGCACAGCGCCTGAGTGCCGCCCGCTGCCCTGGGACTCGGTAAGTGCATTAGGAAGCAATTTCTTTACATTCTCCAGAAGACACCGGAGTCCTAAAACGTTTCCTGTTACTGGTGTGTGATAATCGTACTTAATTACTTGCAAAGTAGGCAGATGTCTCCAGGGTTTGGTACAGGAAAGGAGTCTGCTGGTTCCCAAATTCGCTCTTAATGAAGAGGCTAAACAGGAGATAAAAGCAGATTTTGAAGTTCGAGAACTTTGCAAACTGGCTGGGGAGAGAGATGAAACCATAGAATAAATCTTAAGAATTAGATTTTTCTTTTCTTTCTCCCTTTCTCTTTCTCTCTCTCTCTTTCCATCCATCTTTTTTTCTTCCTGTCATTCTGTCTTCTTTTCTCTTTCCTTTTTTCTTTTTTTTTTTTAATGGCCAAACCCACAGCAAATGGAAGTTCCTGGGCCAGGGATTGAGTCCAAACTGCAGCTGCGACCTATGCCACAGCTGTGGCAGCTCTGGATCCTCAACCCACCGCACCAGTTGGGGATCAAACCCACGCCTCTGCCGTGACCCGAGCTGCTGCAGTCTGGTTCTTAACCTACTGTGCCATGGTGGGAACTCCCAGTAGACCCTTGTAGAGAGATTTCTGGTGGAGCTCATGGATTAATGTGCCAAAATTGTAATATGTACGTTATGATATTTGTGGCAGTACAAACTTACCCAGTGTAGCTTAAAAATAAGTATTTTACATATGTTCAACATATGTTGAAGAAGAAATACATAATATGTACAAAGTGTAGACCACATGGAAGACAATGTGTTGTGTGAAGGCAATTTAGAGATTCGAATTCTTGGACTGTAGTGTTTGGGAGAGATGCTGAGATTCACTTGGCCCTGCATTTTATGCAAAGTCTAGAGGCTAGAAGTTTGGACACCTAGTAAAGATTGCTCAGCTAGGTTCTGGCAGGTCTTTATTAAGGCTTCCTGTTTGGGGAGGTGAGAATCTTGAAGAGCAGAAACCCTTAACCTTGGCCATGAATTAGGAACATCATGTCCTTGGAGAAAATTAATGGCGGGGGGGGGGGGGGGAGGCACGGAGTAACCTTTTGTAAAGAAATTCAATGATAAAGGAGAGGAGTTCCCACATTGGCTCAGTGGTTAACGAACCCGGCTGGCATCCATGAGGTTGCGGGTTCGATCCCTGGCCCCGCTCATTGGGTTAAGGATCTGGCGTTGTCATGAGCTGTGGTGTAGATTGCAGATAGGGCTTGGATCCTGCGTTGCTGTGGCTGTGGTGTAGGCCGGCGGCTACAGCTCCGATTAGACCCCTAGCCTGGGAACCTCCATATGCCGCGGGTGTGGCCCTAAAAGACAAAAAGAAAAAAAAAAGGAAAAACCCACACGTGAAGCATTGAGTTGATACCAACTGGCTCCCCAGGTGGTGATTTCCTCGTGGTTAGAAGACGGATCAAATCCATGCATTCATTCATTTAACCACTTAGCAAATACTTGACTGTGATGTGCTGAAAATAAGTGGGCCAGGCAGTCGCTGTCTTCAACACGCTGTAACCTAGGGCAGCGCCTCGTAGGTGATGCTGCGGCAGGTGCCGTGTGGAGGGGGAGTGGAGGGGATCCAGGGACGGGGGAGGGGGAGACAAGACAGGTGGGGTCCCAGCCCCTGTGCGTTCTGGAGAAACACCAGACATAGGAGGTAAGCACTGACTGAGATGGAGACACCAGCCTCAGGCTTTGAGAGAAGCACAAATGTAAACTTCTTATTTTGAAAACTACCACGGACACAGTTTTTACTGTTCCTTGTGCAAATCCTCAGCTCTCCCTTCCAACAATTTTTTCTTGAGCGATGATGCTACCTCTCACCTCTCTGCTTATTTGGGAGCTAAGTGTGTTCCTTTTCAGTGATTATTGTTATGTTTTACCTTCGCACTTTCAGCGTATGGAATTTCCTGGGCTGGGGGGTCAAATCAGAGCCGCATCTGTGACCTACGCTGCAGCTCGAGGCGACACCTGATCCTTAACCCACTGAGCGAAGCCAGGGATCAAACCCACATCCTCATGGTTCCTAACCTGCTGAGCCACAGCAGACACTCCCAAGCGTGTTCCTTATGTCACATGTTTGTCGCCCGTGTGTACCCGTCAGGCCCAGCCTCTGTGGAGCAGCCAGAGCCAGAGCAAGGATCACAGAAAGCTGGGCCTTTGCTTTCATCGCGGTTCCTCTCTGGCTGGAGAGCAAAGTGGAGTTTATCCCAATGTCACCTCTTTATGAGCCCCTGAACTTTTTTTTTTTTTACTGGGTTCATTGTAACACCCATTTTCAAAAATCAAAAGGGAAAAATCTAGCCAGCTGCAAAGGCTGGTCTGTGCCATGTAAGTTTCACTACAGACCGGTCACTTCTGAGTTAAATGGAGCGGGAAGCTGTAGCTTATTTGTGGAATTTGCCTCAAGGAAAACGAACTCAGTTCCCAAAGGGGCGTTAAGTTTGTGACTTCAAAAGGGAAACATCTGCTCTTCATTTTCCAAAACTTCTGTGATTTCCATCACACGGAACTCTGAGACACGTAGAGGCTTCCGCGAGGTGGCGACGTCATCCTGTGGCTGGAAGTCTAGCTGGTTTACAGAATACAGACAGAGAAATAGTTCTGTAGACACCGTGAAAGAGCATTTTCAAACAATTCACTCTCGGAGTTCCCGTCATGGCTCAGTGGTTAACGACCGACTAGGAACCCTGAGGTTGCGGGTTCGATCCCTGGCCTCGCTCAGTGGGTTAAGGATCCGGTGTTGCCATGAGCTCTGGTGAAGGTTGCAGACGTGGCTCGGATCCTGCATTGCTGTGGCTGTTGCTAGGCCAGCAGCTAGAGCTCCGATTAGACCCCTAGCCTGGGAACCTCCATACGCCGCGGGTGTGGCCCTAAAAGATAAATAATAAGTAAATAAATAAATGTATGTATGTAAACTGTTTGTACTTTTATTTTTTATGGCCACACCCATGGCATATAGAAGTTCCCCAGCCAGGGACTGAATCTGAACCATGCCTGCAATCTACACTGCGGCTGTGGCAACACTGGACCCTTTAATCCACTGCACTAGGCTGGGGATGGAACCTGTGCCTCTGCGGTAGGATCTTTAACCCACTGCACCGGAGCAGGAAGTCCTGTACGCTGTTTGTAAGCAACGCTGTGCACACATAATGGACTATAGTATAGTATAAACACAACTTTTATATGCACTGGAGACCAAGAAATTTGTGACGTAATTTTTTGTGACATTTACTTTATGGCACTGGTGTGGAACCAAGTTTTCTACTTTCTGTGAATCTGACTACTCGGGTACCTCATATAAGTGGAATTGTACAGTATTTGTCCTTTTGTGACTGGCTCAGTTCACATAGCCCAATGTCTTTAGAGTTCATCCATGGTGTGGCCTGTGTCAAAATTTCCCTCCTTTTTTAGCGGGTGGGGGGCAACCCCTGTGGCATGCAGAAATTCCCAGGCCAGGGATCAAATCCACACCACAGCAGTAACCAGAACCACAGAAGTGACAATGCCTGGTCCTTAACCCACCGAGCCACCAGGGAACTCCCAGAGTTTCCCTCCTTTTTAAGGCTGAACCACAACCATTTTATGGATGGACCCATTCATGTGTCAGTAGACACGTGGGTTGTCTCCCCCTTTTGGGGGTTGTGGATAATGCTGCTATGAACTCGGGTGTAGAAATATCTGCAGGAGTCCCTGCTTTTAATTATTTGGCATGTACGTTCAGAAGAGGGATTGCTGGATCAAATGCTAATTCTCTGTTTGATTTACTATTTAAAATGTGCTTTTGTGACCAAATTTTTTCTTTTTTTTTTTTGCCTTTTGTCATTTTAGGGCCGCACCCGTGGCATATGGAGATTCCCAGGCTAGGGGTCTAACAGGAGCTGTAGCCGTCGACCTACACCACAGCCACAGCAACGCAGGATTTGAGCCGCGTCTGCGACCTATACCACAGCTCACAGCAACGCCGGATCCTTAACCCACTGAGCGAGGCCAGGGATTGAACATGCAACCTCATGGTTCCTAGTCGGATTTATTTTTTACAGGAGTTCCCACTGTGGCTCAGTGGGTTACAAACCCAATTAGTATCCACGATGACTCGGGTTCGATCCCTGGTCTTGTTCAGTGGGTTAAGGATCCGGCGTTGCCGTGAGCTGTGGTGTAGGTCACAGACATGGCTCTGATCCTGCGTTGCTGTGGCTGTGGTGTAGGCCGGCAGCTGCAGCTCTGACTCCACCACTAGCCTGGGAACCTCCATATGCCACGGGTACAGTCCTAAATAGGAAAAAAAAATTTTTTTTTGTTTTGACAGCACCTCTTGGAGATAAGCATTAATCTCTTCTCTGCCTCCAAAGAGTGCTTTGCCCAAAGCAAAGCGGTCAGCAGGTTCCAGATGCGACACTGGGCTCTCTCCCTGGCGGCTCTCCATTATGAGCCACCCCAACCTCGGGAGTCCTTCCTAGGACGAAGCCCTTCGATGGTGAGCAGCTTGGTCTGCTGCCAGCTCCCACCCTGATGTGCTCTGGCCATTCTGAGTCTGACCGGTGCAAAAGGATCCGAGGCCGTGTCTGTGGCCCCAGCGATGAATGTTTCTCCCTTTGGTCTATTCCCCTCTTTCAGCCCAGCTGTGTCATCGGAGCCATGAGGATCTGGTGCCTCCTGCTCGTCTCTGGAGTCTGTGCAGGGACAGTGAGCTCACAGGACACCTGCAGACAGGGCTACTCTGGCATCCCCGGGAACCCCGGTCACAACGGATTGCCTGGAAGAGATGGACGGGACGGCATGAAGGGCGACAAGGGGAATGCAGGTACCTGTGCCTGTGCCTGTGGCCGCCCTTCTGCTCACTCTCTGCCTTTTAGCTCCTCCCTTCATCATCTGTGTGCTCAGCACCTACTGGCTCACCCTTCTCCATCCATCCACCCACC